>JAWWQZ010000275.1:0-656358 GCA_033815515.1 Cryptocheilus praepositus
AATCTTACGTTGACACTGCGCCAAACGTTGATCAGGCTTCGAAATCGGTGAACGAAGATCCGTTTGGTTCCAGCGAGCGTTAACTAAAAAGCGTTTGACGTGTATGTGTCAAGTGCGGTAGGAACGAAACCATTGAAGTTACGAAAACGTTAGGGAAGGGTACTTACGGTCGTTGGCAGCGTCTGTCTGCCTTTGTCGATGCCGGCTGGGCGGAGATAAATAAATAGCGACTCCGGCCTACGCACCATTCGCTAGGCTGCTTCTCGATGGGAAAAAATCTATCGGCCCATGCCCGTGCTAGGATCCGAGACTCAATCGCTGCCTCTCGCCGGACGATGATGGCGGGCGGACCGAAAATGGCGCGAAAATTTGAATGGTTAGAAATTTAAAAATGGAGAGAAAAAAGGGTTCCAGAGAAGCTCAACGGTCAGGCAGTTTTATAAAAGATACGAAAAAAAAGGGATCGCGTCCTCTCAACAAACACGAAGCAGAAAAAGAGACGGGGAGTATTAGCGTTTTGTCGAGAAAATTAAAAACAGCGAACGACGTACATGTTCCTGAAGAACGAAGCGTCGGATATCGCATTTGAAATTTGATCACTGTGTCTCAGCAAGTTCTGAACATGTCAAGTGCAAAGTATGTAACTGTAATAAACGCAAAAACTCTAGTGAACGCAGAGAAAACGAAATTAACTGATCGTAACTTCCGAAGTTGCACGTTTGAATGCTAATACACGATTGCTACAAACCACGCTTATCAAATATACTTGAAAGTATTCAATATATGCATTTGAATCGCGAATGACATAAAAGAATGTTGCCTGGAGGGGGAAAAAGACGTTCTCGTCCGTTTCGTTCGATTTTTCTGAGTCACTTTGCATCTACTTTGATACCTTAAAATATGAAACCGATCTGTGAACTTTTATTTTCGGCGCCATTTTGGGAGCAGTTCACATAATATCAAATATATTTTTGACAATATCTTAAGAAGTATTGAGAATTTTAAGGTGCGGTTTCGATTTTTCTGAGTCACTTTGCATCTAGTTTGATACCCTAAAATATGAAACCGATCTGTGAACTTTTATTTTCGACGCCATTTTGGGAGCACTTCACATAATATGAAATATATTTTTGATGATATCTCGGGAAGTATTGCGAATTTTGAGGTGGGGTTTCAATTTTTCTGAGTCACTTTGCATCCACTTTGATATCCCGAAATATGAAACAGATGGGTGAACTTTTATTTTCAACGCCATTTTGGGAGCATTTTACGTAATATCAAATATATTTTCGGCGATATCTCAAGAAGTATTGCGAATTTTGAGGTGCGGTTTCGATTTTTCTGAGTCACTTTGCATCTACTTTGATACCCTAAAATATGAAACCGATCTGTGAACTTTCATTTTCGACGCCATTTTGGGAGCACTTCACATAATATGAAATATATTTTTGACGATATCTTAAGAAATATTGCGAATTTTAAGGTGCGGTTTCGATTTTTCTAAGTCACTTTGCATCCACTTTGATATCCCGAAATATGAAACCGATCTGTGAACTTTAATTTTCGACGCCATTTTGGGAGCACTTCACATAATATCAAATATATTTTTGATGATATCTCGGGAAGTATTGCGAATTTTGAGGTGCAGTTTCGATTTTTCTAAGTCACGTTGCATCCACTTTGATATCCCGAAATATGAAACCGATCGGTGAACTTTTATTTTCGACGCCATTTTGAGAGCATTTTACGCAATATCAAATATATTTTTGATGATATCTCGGGAAGTATTGCGAATTTTAAGGTGCGGTTTCGATTTTTCTAAGTCACGTTGCATCCACTTTGATATCCCAAAATATGAAACAGATGGGTGAACTTTTATTTTCGACGCCATTTTGGGAGCACTTCACATAATATGAAATATGTTTTTTATGATATCTTAAGAAGTATTGCGAATTTTGAGGTGCGGTTTCGATTTTTCTAAGTCACGTTGCATCCACTTTGATATCCCGAAATATGAAACCGATCGGTGAACTTTTATTTTCGACGCCATTTTGGGAGCACTTCACATAATATGAAATATATTTTTGATGATATCTCGGGAAGTATTGCGAATTTTAAGGTGCGGTTTCGATTTTTCTGAGTCACTTTGCATCTACTTTAATACCCTAAAATATAAAACCGATCTGTGAACTTTTATTTTCGACGCCATTTTGGGAGCATTTTACGTAATATCAAATATATTTTTGACGATATCTTAAGAAGTATTGCGAATTTTACGGTGCGGCTTCGATTTTTCTGAGTCACTTTGCATCTACTTTGATACCCTAAAATATGAAACCGATCTGTGAACTTTTATTTTCGACGCCATTTTGGGAGCAGTTCACATAATATGAAATATATTTTTGATGATATCTCGGGAAGTATTGCGAATTTTGAGGTGCGGTTTCGATTTTTCTGAACCACTTTGCATCTACTTTGATACCCTAAAATATGAAACCGATCTGTGAACTTTTATTTTCGACGCCATTTTGGGAGCACTTCACATAATATGAAATATATTTTTGATGATATCTCGGGAAGTATTGCGAATTTTGAGGTGCGGTTTCGATTTTTCTGAGTCACTTTGCATCTACTTTGATACCCTAAAATATGAAACCGATATGTGAACTTTTATTTTTAAATAAATGGTGTTGGATAAATCCTGTATGAGCTGCATCTGGTACCGCGAAGCATCTTTTTACCATTTTAAAAAAATTTTATTTCAAATTCATTCTGATACATATTCTAATAATGTACTTTAATGTAAAGAAAAGTAGGACTAATTACACGCGTTAGTTTTTCCACACAAAAAATCGTAAAGAATGCCTATTTTGAAAAACTCTAGATGTATGTGCCCTCTTAAGTCGTAATTAAAGTACTGATCGTAGGGAAAGTTTTATATTTCCCAACGTGACGCATACGGTGCGTCATCAATTTTAAAAGAACCAAGCATTAAAGTTTCTCAAATTTTTCGACACGACGCATACGGTGCGTCATGAATTTTGACGAAAACAAATATCAAAAGTGACAGTATTTTTCAACGTGACGCATTCGGTGCGTCAACAATTTGAACGGCGGCAAAATGAAAATTTCACAACATTTTCATCGTGACACATACGGTGCGTCAACAATTTTAATGGAGTCAAATATTAAGGAATTTCAAATTTTTCGACGTGACGCATACGGTGCGTCATCAATTTTGATCGAGTCAAATATGAAGATTGCATATTTTTCCTCATGTCGCGTACGGTGCTGCTGCTAAAAAATTTTTATTTCAAATTTATTCTGATACATATCCTAATAATGTACTTTAATATAAAGAAAAGCAGGATCAACTACACGCATTACGATTCGTAAAGCCGCGCGTTTGCCGCCAGCGTCTCGCAGCCAATCAGAGTGCGTGCGTCGATTTAAAGGCGTCCGCCATGTTGTCCGTCGCTAATCGTTTCTCTCCACCGACCCTAACCTCAAAAGCCCCAAAATGGTTGCGTGTCGTCGCGGCGGTGGGTGTTTCTCTCGAAAACGTTGAGCGTTGACGCGGGAATCCCGAGAATCGTCGAAGCACCGTCCACGAATCCGCAGGTAAGCGAATCCGTTTCATTTCTCAAACCCTCACGATTTTTCCCGCACGACTCGGCCGAGCAGTGTCGACGGTTCGAATTTCGAATTTCGCAGTGGAACAGACCGTCGCGGACGCTGTCTCTCTCTTTCTCGTGCTTATCGCGGCGGGGGCTGATTATTTTTTATCGTTTCGTTGTTTCTGCTGTCAGGCGAGACAACTTGACACATGACAATTGCACACGCATCTGTCTATGTATGTGTGTGTGTGTGTGTGTGTAGGTATTCAAGATACTGTGCTTTGTGTGCAGGAGCATTGTTGGGGTCTGCGGAGAGAATGTGAAGGTCGCCTGCTGATTTTCAGTGATTTTGGTCCAGAACGCTAAAGGGGCACGAAGAGAAATAACATAGGTACAAGTTTTGTTGGGCGCTAATGGTTAAAATATGTTTTTCAGAGGAAACGCGAGAGGCGGGTGCTTGACACTTGAGTCACGTAATTCTCTGAATTGCTGTTCTTCAACGGAACAAAACGCTATGAAAAATGATGATACATGGTAGCGTATACAGGGGGTCATCATTAATATTTTAAGCGACATAGAAACACGTAATATGCATTTGCAGTATTATCAGTTGGTTTGTCAGATGGTGTTAGCGTGTACGTGGGAAAAGCATTGCAGCGGTGTCTTTTACGTGGGGAGATGGTAACGATTTGGTTTCTTTCCACAGATAATGATTTTGGTCTAGAACGCTGAAGGGGCACGGAGGGAAATAACATAGGTGTAAGTTTTGTTGGGCGCTAATGTTTAAAATATGTTTTTCAGAGGAAACGCGAGAGGAGGTGCTTGACACTTGAGTCACGTAATTCTCTGAGTTGCTGTCCTTCAGCGGAACAAAACGCTATCAAAAATGATGATACATGGTAGCATATACAAGGGGTCATCATTAATATTTTAAGCGACATAGAAACATGTAATACGCATTCGCAGTATTATCAGTTGGTTTGTCAGATGGTGTTGGCAAGCACGTGGGAAAAACATTGTAGCGGTGTCTTTTACGTGAGGAGATGGTAACGATTTGGTTTCTTCCCACAGATAATGATTTTGGTCTAGAACGCTGAAGGGGCACGGAGGGAAATAACATAGGTATAAGTTTTGTTGGGCGCTAATGGTTAAAATATGTTTTTCAGAGGAAACACGAGGGGCAGGTGCTTGACACTTGAGTCACGTAATTCTCTGAATTGCTCTTCTTCAGCGGGACAAAACGCTATGGAAAATGATGATACATGGTAGCGTACACAAGGGGTCATCATTAATATTTTAAGCAACATAGAAACGCGTAATACGCATTCGCAGTATTATCAGTTGGTTTGTCAGATGGTGTTGACGTGCACGTGGGAAAAACATCGCAGCGGTGTCTTTTACGTGAGGAGATGGTAACGATTTGGTTTCTTCCCACAGATAATGATTTTGGTCTAGAACGCTGAAGGGGCACGGAGAGAAATAACATAGGTATAAGTTTTGTTGGGCGCTAATGGTTAAAATATGTTTTTCAGAGGAAACGAGAGGCAGGTGCTTGACACTTGAGTCACGTAATTCTCTGAATTGCTGTTCTTCAACGGAACAAAACGCTATGAAAAATAATGATACATGGTAGCGTATACAAGGGGTCATCATTAATATTTTAAGCGACATAGAAACATGTAATACGCATTTGCAGTATTATCAGTTGGTTTGTCAGATAGTGTTGGCGTGCACGTGGGAAAAACATTGCAGCGGTGTCTTTTACGTGGGGAGATGGTAACATTTTGGTTTCTTTCCACAGATAATCATTTTGGTCTAGAACGCTGAAGGGGCACAAGGGAAATAACATAGGTATAAGTTTTATTGGGCGCTGATGGTTAAAAATGTTTTTCAGAGGAAACGCGAGAGGCGGTGCTTGACACTTGAGTCACGTAATTCTCTGAATTGCTGTTCTTCAGCGGAACAAAACGCTATGAAAAATAATGATACACGGTAGCGTATACAAGGGGTCATCATTAATATTTTAAGCGACATAGAAACACGTAATACGCATTTGCAGTATTATCAGTTGGTTTGTCAGATGGTGTTGGCGTGCACGTGGGAAAAGCATTGCAGCAGTGTCTTTTACATGGGGAGATGGTAACGATTTGGTTTCTTTCCGCAGATAACGATTTTAGTCTAGAACGCTAAAGGGGCACGAGGGAAATAACATAGGTATAAGTTTTGTTGGGCGCTAATGATTAAAATATGTTTTTCAGAGGAAACACACTTGACACTTGAGTCACGTAATTCTGTGTGTGTGTGTGTGTGTGTAGCGTATACAAGGGGTCATCATTAATATTTTAAGCGACATAGAAACATGTAATACGCATTTGCAGTATTATCAGTTGGTTTGTCAGATTGTGTTGACGTGCACGTGGGAAAAACATTGCAGCGGTGTCTTTTACGTGGGGAGATGGTAACGATTTGGTTTCTTCCCATAGATAATGATTTTGGTCTAGAACGCTGAAGGGGCACGAGGGAAATAACATAGGTATAAGTTTTGTTGGGCGCTAATGGTTAAAATATGTTTTCCAGAGGAAACACGAGAGGCGGGTGCTTGACACTTGAGTCACGTAATTCTCCGAATTGCTGTTCTTCAGCGGAACAAAACGCTATGAAAAATGATGATACATCGTAGCATATACAAGGGGTCATAATTAATATTTTAAGCGACATAGAAACATGTAATACGCATTCGCAGTATTATCAGTTGGTTTGTCAGATGGTGTTGGCGTGCACGTGGGAAAAACATTGCAGCGGTGTCTTTTACGTGGGGAGATGGTACCAATTTGGTTTCTTTCCACAGATAATGATTTTGGTCTAGAATGCTGAAGGGGCACGGAGAGAAATAACATAGGTATAAGTTTTGTTTGGCGCTAATGGTTAAAATATGTTTTTCAGAGGAAACGCGAGAGGCAGGTGCTTGACACTTGAGTCACGTAATTCTCTGTTCTTCAGCGGAACAAAACGCTATGAAAAATGATAATAATGATGAATGAACAAGTACACTGGATCATTAAGGAAATTTCAATTAATGTTATATCAAGTAGAATTACTTTTTGACTATGCAAGATGATCTGTTGCCAATAGAATTTCCTTGGCAATAGTTAACATAAATCAATATTTAACTCCACTTTTTCTTTTTAGCAATAAACTGCGACAATCTGTTGTGTTAACCGTCTACCATTGTTTGTTTTACAGATTAAACCCATCATCCAACAAAAACCTATAAACCCGCATTTATAGATGTCTGTGATGAGGGTTGTTTAATGTGAATTAAGACTATCGATCCACAACAATGTCATCAGCCAACAGTATCGAGTCCCTAGGGACTCTGCAGTGGGACATGATTGAACTCGCTGGCAATCTGCGCCAGGAAAGACTATTTGTGAATTCTGAGCAACAGAATCTGCAGGCTCTCAACGAAAAAGTGTGTTTCAATTTGTTCAGTACTTCAATATCAAAAAATCTTTAAAATTCCAACCACTGACGAGTTCCTAAAATCCTACAGGTACTCTACGTGTCCAGCGACCTGGCCCAGCAAGCCTGGGTGACTGCTCAACAGCGTGTGAACCTGAATCGTCTGATTGTGGCTCGCCCAGACTGCACCCCAGCTTCGTGCTGTCAGCGTGCGAATACTCTTGAACACTCCCACTTTGTTGACGCCTACAAGCATCTCCGCTACCAAACATGCCTCTCCTATGGCGAGTTCCTCGCAGCTCTGCGCAAGAGTCCCACCCTGTTAGCTGGCTGTCTGGTAGAAGGGGACGCCTTGGTGCCAGACTCCATGGAGAGCATCGTCCAGTCCCTCTGCTCAGGCCTCTACGGCAGCTGTCTTCTCCCAGAAGACAAGATCCTCATCCTGCGCCTCCTGCGCCAACTGATGCTGCTTCAGATCATCCCATCAGAAAACCCACGCCGTCTGCTTCGTCATGCAACCTGCGCCTTCTCCAAACTTTACGCAGTATTCCATGAGAGCCTGTTCTCAGCGAAGTTCTTCTTGACCGCTGCGCTCCATGGACCCATCATCCAGCTGCTGATGGAAGACGAAATGTTTCTGGACATAGACCCTGACAAGGCACCGGTGCGCTTTCCACCTGCTGAGAGACTGAAGAAGTTCGGTAAGGAAGGCACCCAGGAGTACATTGGCAAGCTGCAGAGGTACAGAGGCTGGACGGTCAGTCTGTTGTACAAGATCACGCAGAGATTTGTCATCAGCATACGTGAGAGCATGCACTGCTTCCCTAGCAGCGTCTACTGGCTAGTGCGGCAGATGGCTGGGCTGCTGAACAAGACTGGCCGCATCAGTGCCAAGGAAGTGCACGCTATCTGCACGGACCTTGTGTTTACCTATTTTATATGTCCGGCCATCGTGAACCCAGAACCCTACGGCATCACTGACGCCCCGATAAGTTACGTGGCCAGGTTCAACCTCATGCAGATCGGCCAGATCCTTCAAACGCTGTCTCTAACCAAGTACGAAACCGTGGACCCCAAAGTCCGGGACCTCTACAACAGGTTCGACAAAGACTGCGTATCTTCCATCATCGACGGAATGTTGGAAGGAGCTATGGAACTGGACGACGAGCCCCCTAGAATAGAAAACGGCAAGCTTCAAGGCCTCTCCAGATCAGCGGCGCTTTTCACCGAGTCCGAACTCAACGGACTGGTCACTTTCCTTCAGACAATATCCAACGGCGACGACGAAGACGAGAAGGACAACGACACGGTAGAAGGTATACGGAAGCAGTTGAACGAGATGCTCTCTCAACTGCCTGCGGGTCCCGTGACCAGTAGCAAGAACTGCAGCGTCTACCTGGACTCCGGAAACAAAAGGGGAGGACTCCTGGGCCGCAAGGGGCGTGGACGTGGACCAAGTTTTGGTCAGAACTCGAACGCTGACGGCGGAGATGAACAGAACGGGACCACGACACCTGAAGACGAGCAGCAGGCATCGATGGCCGACAGAAATCCGCAAGACGTGCTGGTGATTCCGTTCGGCCCGATGATGGGGGAGTCCGTGGGTCTGTTGAGCGAGCAGAAAGTCCTGTGTATGGAACTGCAGAATGATATTGGGAACGGGGGGTGCGACGTAGGTGTTGTGACTTTGAACATTACGGATGACAGTGGCCGCGGGGTGGCGGAGCAGGGCGGCGAGAGAATAGAGACCCAGGAGAAGAGGACCAGGTTCTCACTGTCGCACGACGAAGTCTTATTTGAGGGCAGCATCGGGAACACGTCCGACAATCTGGAAGCCGTGTCCGAAGCCGCTTCTAATCACAGCGTCGCGTCGTCTTTGGAGCTGGAGACTGAGGATCAGAACGATAATCTGTCGGATATGGTCAGTGCCAATGTGTCTGGCAGAGGAACGCCGAATATTTCAGGCAGAGACACGCCGTCGTCACAAATCACAGAAGATGACGGGAGGGTGAGTTCAAGTCGGGTTTAAGCATTTTTGCTAAATACGCTAACCGCGTCGCTTAAGGGGGGACGTACACCTGGAGTTGTTCTAAATAGGCATTCTTTACGATTTTTTTGTGGGAAAAGCGTGTAATTAGTCCTACTTTTTTATCTTAAAGTACATTATTAGGATATGTATCAGAATAAATTTGAAATAAAAATTTTTTAGCAGCAGCACCGTACGCGTCATGAGGAAAAATTTGCAGTCTTCATATTTGACTCGATCAAAATTGATGACGCACCGTATGCGTCACGTCGAATAATTTGAGATTCCTTAATACTTGACTCCGTTAAAATTGTTGACGCATCGTATGTGTCACGATGAAAATGTTGTGAAATTTAAATTTTGCCGTCCTCCAAATTGTTGACGCACCGAATGCGTCACGTTGAAAAATACTGTCACTTTTAATATTTGTTTTCGTCAAAATTCATGGCGCACCGTATGCGTCGTGTCGAAATTGATATTGCCTCCTCACAAAATTGATGACGCACCGTGTGCGTCATGACAAAAATTGAGAAATTTCAATATTTTCTTGCGTCATGACGAAATATTTGGAATCTTAATACTCGACTCCATCAAAATTGATGACGCACCATGTGGGTCATGACGAAAAATTTTGATATTTCATTTCGACAAAATTGATGACGCACCGTGTGCGTCATGACAAAAATTGAGAAATTTCAATATTTCCTTGCGTCAAAATTGATGACGCAACGTATGCGTCATGACGAAATATTTGGAATCTTAATATTCGACTCCATCAAAATTGATGACGCACCATGTGCGTCATGACGAAAAATTTTGATATTTCATTTCGACAAAATTGATGACGCACCGTGTGCGTCATGGCGAAAAAATTGGAATCTTAACCCATTCGAGACGACGATTTTTTTCGAACACGGTCCCCAGGAGCGATTTTTTTTTCTTTATATTGTTCATTTTTAATAAAAAAAAACATGTTTACTATGGAAATCACCCAATTCGTAAGTGAATTCACATAAATAAGATCATTGCACACCAGGTGTGCAGCTAGCTCCTCGGAAAATTTTTATTGCGAGGAACGGATTGAACACCATGTGTGCAATGTAAGGTAAAATGAAAATACATCATTAAAAAATGTATGAACATTTATTTCAAAAATAGTTAGGTCATATAAAATCGTTATTTTGTTTTCAATAATAAAGAACAGAATGTAATGCAAAGAAAATGTTTAAAAAGTAGTAAAAAGTTAAAAAAAGATAAGTTGAATAATGAAAAAAATAACAAACGAGAAATCAATTTTTAGAAAAATGTCTATAGATAACAAAATAATGTAACTCAGTAATAAAAAAGAAAATATAATTTGTAAATACACTTTTAGCAAATAGTACACTGATCGTAAAGTAATTATACATTAGTTGGTTGATGGTAGCGCTTGAAACATTCTCCCAAACATAATCCAGGATTACCGACACAAACAGGACAAGAGTAATTATTACGTTTATATTTTCCTTCTTTGTAGGACTGTCGGCAATTCATAGTATTTTACATGTAAGAAAGGCTTGAAATAATTT
The DNA here is from genome assembly GCA_033815515.1 of Cryptocheilus praepositus. Taxonomy (NCBI): domain Eukaryota; kingdom Metazoa; phylum Arthropoda; class Insecta; order Hymenoptera; family Pompilidae; genus Cryptocheilus; species Cryptocheilus praepositus. Next base: position 10,674 of record JAWWQZ010000275.1, read on the forward strand.
TTAGATTTTTGGTACACAGTAAAACCAATGTCAAATTTTGTTTTCCTGTACCTTGCAGATTTCATTAGTTCAAGGAAAATCTTATTTCGACGACTAGTTTACTCAGAATAACTGATAATTGCACGTTACTGTTATTGCACACACGGTGTGCAAGCCGTCTTATGGCTTCGGAAAACAATTGCACACACGGTGTGCAATCGGTCTCGAATGGGTTAAGGAAGACGTAGATACTGCTTTCGGGAAGAGAACAATTTTTAATATTTTCAGTTGTATGAATTTTGAATTTCGACGATCTTTTGAATTTAGACTTCTCCAGACATTTATTCTTTAAACTTCTTCAGACTGTCACACTTCAGATTCCTCCAGCTTTTCATTCTTTAGCCTCTCATTCTTCAGCCTTTCAGTCCTTCGACTTCCATTCTCCAGCCTTTCATTCTTCGGCTTTTCATTCTTTAGCCTTACATTCTTCAGCCTTTTATTCTTCAGACTTTCTTTCTCCAGCCTGTCATTCTTTAGACTTCCATTATTCAGCCTTTCATTCTTCAGACTTTCTTTCTCCAGCCTTTCATTCTTTAGACTTCCATTCTTCAGCCTTTCATTCTTCAGACTTTCATTCTTTAAACTTCCATTCTTCAGCTTTTCATTCCTTAGACTTTCTTTCTTCAGCCTTCCATTCTTCAGCCTTTCATTCTTCAGCATTTCATTCTTCAGACTATCATTCTCCATCCTTTCATTCTTCAGCTTTCTATTCTTTAGCCTTTCGTTCTCCAGCCTTTCATTTTTCAGCTTTTCTTTCTTCAGCCTTCCATTCTCCAGCCTTTCATTCTTTAGACTTCCATTCTCCAGCCTTTCATTCTCCATCCTTTCATTCATCAGCTTTTTATTCTTTAGCCTTTCATTCTCCAGCCTTTCATTGATCAGACTTTCTTTCTCCAGCCTTTCATTCTTTAGACTTCCATTCTTCAGCCTTTCATTCTTCAGACTTTCTTTCTCCAGCCTTTCATTCTTTAGACTTCCATTCTTCAGACTTTCTTTCTTCAGCCTTCCATTCTTCAGCCTTTTATTCTTCAGCATTTTATTCTTCAGACTATCATTCTCCATCCTTTTATTCGTCAGCTTTTCATTCTTTAGACTTCCATTCTTCAGCCTTTCATTCTTCAGACTTTCTTTCTTCAGACTTTCATTCTTTAAACTTCCATTCTTCAGCTTTTCATTCCTTAGACACTCTTTCTTCAGCCTTCCATTCTTCAGCCTTTCATTCTTCAAACTTTCTTTCTTCAGCATTCCATTCTTCAGACTATCATTCTCCATCCTTTCGTTCTTCAGCTTTCTATTCTTTAGCCTTTCATTCTCCAGCCTTTCATTTTTCAGCTTTTCATTCTTGAGCCTTCTATTCTCCAGCCTTTCATTCTTTAGCCTTTTATTCTTTTCATACCCCCGACAATTTTTAAGGAACCTCTTTGAAACTTGCAGGAGCTCTTCTCAAGACCATATCCTTTCCTACTATACAAAAACCAAAAAATGCATTTTTTCAACATTTCTAAATCTACGTGCCCCCTTAGAACTCTCTCCCCAACCCACGGTTCATCCTTAATTTCTTACCAATGCTTCCAGATCAACGAAGACGACGGTCGTCCAGCCGGCGAGGCCCGGCAGCTGGACCTCCCCCCAGCCACCATCCCCACAAAGCAAAGCCGTTCCGAGATCGACGACAAGTTCTGCAAGTTCGAGATCAAGAAGCTGATCGAAGGCGACGAGACCGTCTCCATGGTCTCGGACACCTGGTCCACGGACGTCCTGGCCTCCGACAGCGAGATCGTCGAGCAGCAGGAGCAGCACCAGCAGCAGCTCCTGCAACAACAGCAACGACCCCTGCTCCCAACCGAAACCAACCCCATCCTCGACATCAGCGAAACCGCCTCAGAGGCCTGGAGCATGGACGTGCTGGCCAGCGACAGCGAAAGACTCACAGAAGTCGACACCGACGACACCGCGAGCGTCGCCAGGTCCGACGACACTGCCAAGTCCGAGATCATCGAAGTCGAGCGAGAAACAGACACCACCGACGACTGCCAGGCCACCCAGCAGCAGGTGGCGGGCTCCGACTCCGGCATCTTCCTCACCTCCGCCATGCCGGAGGACTCCACCAGCCAGCCCACCTCCGTCTCCTCCATCACCTCGCTGCCCAACCAGCCCGTCACCCGTCCTTCTGGAAAGTACGTCGTCGACAAGAACGCCAACAGCATCGCCGGCATGGAGTACGGCAAGTGCCACTCCGAGGAGCGGCTCTCCAACCTCATCGACAAGCTGCACATCGACACAAAACGCACCACTGCCGCGGAGCAGAGTTCCCTCGATGGTTGTCATATCGGCGCGGCGGCTGTGGGGTCCGCGCTTTTGTTGGCGAATCATATTTCGCCGCCGCTGCTGGCCAGTCCACCTAATGCGAGTCCAGGTGACGCCGCGAAGCTGACCAATGGGGATGTGAAGTCGGATTTGGAGTGCGACGTCGTTGTTAGGCTGAGCACCGCGAGTCTCACGTCAAGTAGCAGCAGCTCGGGCTCTGACTCCAGGGCCAAGGGCGGGGTCAATGTTAATAGTAGTGATGTCACGGACAGCAACGAGCAGCCCAAGGCCCAGGGTCAGCAGAGACCCAACGCCACGCCGCATCACAACTCCACAGGTGAGTAAGGTAAAGGACCGGTGGGTGATTGGTTAAGAGTAGGAAGACGGAAACTTGGTATATGTGTGTCAAGTATCTTTTCTTTTAGATGGTTACTTTTTTACGGTGTACTTTTTTATGGTTTACTTTACACGGTTTATGTATATATATATACACGGTGCGTCATTCATTTCATTGCGTCAAAATTCACACAAAATATACACGTGTGAAATGATTTTTCTATTACGTGGCAAAGATTTTTCTGTCATGACGCATACGGTGCGTTATGAATTTCGTTTACATTATTAATCACACGGGTTATGAATATGTCAAGCATCTTTTCTTTTACATGGTTACTTTTTTGCATGACGCATACGGTGCGTCCCAATTTCATTTCATCAAAAATTACACGGTTTATATATATGTATCAAGTGTTCTTTCTCCTCACGGTAATGTTACTTTTTGACATGACGCACACAGTGCGTCATTAATTTCATTGCGTCAAAATTCGCACGAAGTATATAAATGCGAAATGATTTTTCTATTACGTGGCAAAGATTTTTCTGTCATGACGCATACGGTGCGTCATGAATTTCGTTTACATTATTAATCACGCGGGTTATGAATATGTCAAGCATCTTTTCTTTTACATGGTTACTTTTTTGCATGACGCATACGGTGCGTCCCAATTTCATTTCATCAAAAATTACACGGTTTATATATATGTATCAAGTGTTCTTTCTCTACACGGTAATGTTACTTTTTGACATGACGCACACGGTGCGTCATTAATTTCATTGCGTCAAAATTCACACGAAGTATATACATGCAAAATGATTTTTCTATTACGTGGCAAAGATTTTTCTGTAATGACGCATACGGTGCGTCATGAATTTCGTTTACATTATTAATCGCACGGGTTATGAATATGTCAAGTATCTTTTCTTTTACATGGTTAATTTTTTCATGACGCATACGGTGCGTCTCAATTTCATTTCATCAAAAATTACACGGTTTATATATATATATATATATATATATCAAGTGTTCTTTCTCTACACGGTAATGTTACTTTTTGACATGACGCACACGGTGCGTCATTAATTTCATTGCGTCAGAATTCACACGAAGTATATATATGCGAAATGATTTTTCTATTACGTGGCAAAGATTTTTCTGTAATGACGCATACGGTGCGTCATGAATTTCGTTTACATTATTAATTACACGGGTTATGAATATGTCAAGTATCTTTTCTTTTACATGGTTACTGTTTTGCATGACGCATACGGTGCGTCTCAATTTCATTTCATCAAAAATTACACGGTTCATATATATATATCAAGTGTTCTTTCTCTACATGGTAATGTTACTTTTTGACATGACGCACACGGTGCGTCATTAATTTCATTGCGTCAAAATTCGCACGAAGTATATAAATGCGAAATGATTTTTCTATTAGGTGGCAAAGATATTTTCTATCATGACGCATACGGTGCGTCATGAATTTCGTTTACATTATTAATCGCACGGGTTATGAATATGTCAAGTATCTTTTCTTTTACACGGTTACTTTTTTGCATGACGCATACGGTGCGTCTCAATTTCATTTCATCAAAAATTACACGGTTTATATATATATATCAAGTGTAAAGTGTTCTTTCTCTACACGGTAATATTACTTTTTGACATGACGCACACGGTGTGTCATTAATTTCATTGCGTCAAAATTCACACGAAGTATATACATGCGAAATGATTTTTCTATTAGGTGGCAAAGATTTTTCTGTCATGACGCATACGGTGCGTCATGAATTTCGTTTACATTATTAATCGCACGGGTTATGAATATGTCAAGTATCTTTTCTTTTACATGGTTACTTTTTTGCATGACGCATACGGTGCGTCTCAATTTCATTTCATCAAAAATTACACGGTTTATATATATATATCAAGTGTTCTTTCTCTACACGGTAATGTTACTTTTTGACATGACGCACACGGTGCGTCATGAATTTCATTGCGTCAAAATTCGCACGAAGTATATAAATGCGAAATGATTTTTCTATTAGGTGGCAAAGATATTTTCTATCATGACGCATACGGTGCGTCATGAATTTCGTTTACATTATTAATCGCACGGGTTATGAATATGTCAAGTATCTTTTCTTTTACACGGTTACTTTTTTGCATGACGCATACGGTGCGTCTCAATTTCATTTCATCAAAAATTACACGGTTTATATATATATATCAAGTGTTCTTTCTCTACACGGTAATGTTACTTTTTGACATGACGCACACGGTGCGTCATGAATTTCATTGCGTCAAAATTCGCACGAAGTATATAAATGCGAAATGATTTTTCTATTAGGTGGCAAAGATATTTTCTATCATGACGCATACGGTGCGTCATGAATTTCGTTTACATTATTAATCGCACGGGTTATGAATATGTCAAGTATCTTTTCTTTTACACGGTTACTTTTTTGCATGACGCATACGGTGCGTCTCAATTTCATTTCATCAAAAATTACACGGTTTATATATATATATCAAGTGTTCTTTCTCTACACGGTAATATTACTTTTTGACATGACGCACACGGTGTGTCATTAATTTCATTGCGTCAAAATTCACACGAAGTATATACATGCGAAATGATTTTTCTATTAGGTGGCAAAGATTTTTCTGTCATGACGCATACGGTGCGTCATGAATTTCGTTTACATTATTAATCACACGGGTTATGAATATGTCAAGTATCTTTTCTTTTACATGGTTACTTTTTTGCATGACGCATACGGTGCGTCTCAATTTCATTTCATCAAAAATTACACGGTTTATATATATATATATATCAAGTGTTTTTTCTCTACACGGTAATGTTACTTTTTGCCATGACGCACACGGTGCGTCATTAATTTCATTGCGTCAAAATTCGCACGAAGTATATAAATGCGAAATGATTTTTCTATTAGGTGGCAAAAATATTTTCTGTCATGACGCATACGGTGCGTCATTAACACTAGATTGCCCAAGGCAGTCATTTTGACTGTTTTTTAATTTCAATTAGAAAAACAATTATGAAATTGATGACACAATTTCTTAGAATTTGGTGACTTTTTCTATAACATATAAATGGGTTTATGAATAATTGTAGTTACTTCCACCCTCCTTTATTTCCGTGTATATATATGTGTTATACCTATATTGCCCAGGAGCAGTCATTTTGACTGCTTGGTAAATTTTAAATAATCAAAAGATTTTTATCTATTGAATTGAGTAAATTTCTTATATGACCTGTCCGGCTTTGTATTGAAATATGATGCATGATAAATTGTCGATTTGGGCGTATACTTGATAAGTGTCAGTTGCTCAATAAGCTAAAGTAGTACTAGTTATTCGAATCTTTATAAAGTGTTGTTCTAACAAGTTGTTTATTTTATTTCTTTTGCGCCCTAACTTTATGAAAAAAATGTCGAACAGAAATGAGTTCTTGGAAAAGCTAACGAACATAAGTGAAGAGTGCTCCGATATAGAATCAAATGCAACAAATTCTGAACTATCATCTGAAGATGAAGCGGATTATATTCAAAGTGAAACATCTGACGCTGAAGATAGTGATGAAGAGTCGATCACCAATGATGAAAATGAAAGTGTCATCAATATGCCCAGGAAAAGGTGTAGGGTGCTAACTAGTTCAGATTCTGATGAAGAAACTGAAAATACGTTTCAGGAGGTCGAAACAGCTGCTGATGGTACTGTGTGGACAAAAATTGACGAAGGTGGTATTCCTGGAAGGATACCATCTGCTTGTATTTTCAAGAGTGTGAAAGGGCCAACAGGCTACGCAAAAAGGAACATTGTGGCAGATAATCTTATCAGTGCATTATCGTCGATAATAGATAACTATATTATCAAACATATAAGAAAGTGCACAGAAGAATGTCGCCGAAATTTGCGGAACGGTTGGACAATATCATTACCGGAAATACGTGCATTTATTGGGATTCTATATGCTCGTGGAGCTTACGAGGCAACAAATTTTAAATTGAGTTATTTATGGTCAGCGAAGTGGGGTCCCGAATCTTTTAGAAAAACTATGGCCAGAGAAAAGTTCAAGCAAATCCTACGATTTATTCATTTTGACAAAAGAACCGAATGCAGTAGGCGCATACAATCAAATAAATTCGTCTTGCTTTCGGAAATATGGGTTAAGTTCATTGAAAACAGTCAATATGTACAGTTAATATTTACTAATAACCTGTTATGTAACTGTAAATAACATAAAAAATATTAAAAATTAATTTTAAACCAATTTCTTTACATATTTGTTATTTTTTCACAATGCAGTCATTTTGACTGTTTTTGGGCAATATAGGTATACAAGAAATCTCGGGCAATCTAGTGTTAATTTCGTTTACATTATTAATCACACGGGTTATGAATACATATACCTATATTGCCTGAAAGCAGTCAAAATGACTGCATTGTGAAAGAATAACTAATGTGTAAAGAAATTTGTTTAAAATTAATTTTTAATATTCTTTATATTATTTACAGTCATATAACAAGTTATTAGTAAGTATTTACAATAAAAAAATTTACTTTACTTGGAAAAAAATATGATTTATGCATTATTTGAACATTTTAAGCAAATGAAAGTGGAAATCTTTTTATGTGTACATCTTCCGCAAACATAATTTTGGCATTTTTCACATACATATATTATTTGTTTTATTATCGTGGCAAAGTCGTACTTGACAAATTTTTCGTTTGTTAGAATATGTTGTATTTGATGATCTTGCAGTGGATCTTTGTGGGTCTTCATGTTCTGATAAATTTTTCTGTCTTGCAGCTCTGTAATCGGTGGAAAACTGTTCTGCTAATTGAAACAAGAACTGTTTTCGTTAAATTTGTATTCCTGTCGCTTCTTTGTAAAGGATCCAAGCATTTATAGCAGCCAAATCTAAAATATTGAAAATATTTGGAAGGGCCATCTACGAGAACTAGATTTTACTGTTTACTTTCTGGCCATTTGATCCGCCATATCAACTCCAAATTTTGTTTTGTTATAAAACTGAATAGAGTCCGGTAACATTTTTTTTATTACTTTTATCAATTTTCACAAATTTATGCCTGGGGAACTTACAACAGCTACTCTTTCGTTCGGTTTGCTTTTATATATTATAAGGACACAATTTTCTGATTTATATAGGAAAGTGGAAAAACGAAGCTTGTTATCCTTCGTTTATTTGGCTGCTTTGAGTAGTTCTCTTTTATTTCCTCTAATAGTTCCAACTAGTGCTGTTTTTTTGGCCAATAATTTCGTCGCGAGTGACATGCTAGTGAAAAAGTTACCGGTCGTGATATTCTTTCCACAGCTTGTATGATATATTAGAACGGCGATGCTATAAAATACTACAGTGTTTGACTGAAGTATGCAAAATGTAAATAATGTGCAGGTATTGGAGACCGAAGGGTCGCATCGCTATTCTAACAACTGAGTTTACAAAATAATAATTGCTACCCATTGCGAATATTTTGGATCTTCAGTAAAATCTCTTGCGCCTACCGGTGACCATCACCGCAGTCAAAATGTTAATAATAATAGCAATTATATTATTTAACCACTTGCGTTGGAAAGACGTGCCATGCCCAGAATTTGCCTTTGTCACAGAAACAAAAATGACGTGCATGTATTTTATAATCAATCAACGCTCCATATTCCCTCCAAAAACTTAGACCGGATCGTTCCAGTACCCGCGTCGGTGAACGTTTCGTCTTTGTGTCAATGAAAAATGTCTATTTTCTTTTATTCCAAGAACGGACAGAACTTTCCGGTACCCTGATATAAATTCAGAATAACAAAATCGTCTTTCATACCTCCTATTTTGTAATCGACACCCTTCACTGATATGCCGCCGTTCTAAATGCTCCAGGCACTATTCCCAAGAGCATCAGCTTCGACATGACCGCGGAGCGGGGCGACAAGGAGTCCCTCGACGAGGACCAGAAGAACAAGCGCGGCTTCTTCGGCAAGCTAAAGATGAGTCTCCGCAACAGAAGAGGCAAGTCCATGCGGGGGGACGAGCTCCGCTGCTACGACAGGGACGGCAACGGGAACAGCGGCGAGAACCTAAGCAGAGCAGACAACGGCAACGAAAGCAGACACCGGCTGCGCAGGATCACCAGCGAGGACTCGCCGTCCTGCTGTTCCAACATGAACGACAGCACGGACGACATTCTGGCGAAGTACAGGAGGAAGCCGAGCGCCGCCAGCGACACCGCCTCCGTCGAGAGCAACCAGTCCAGGACCAAGGAGGCTGAGGACGAGAGGCTGAACATCGACCACAACAACGTAGAGCTGTCCTTTGCCTTCGCCGACGCCAAGAGGAAGCTGAGGATGGTCCTAAGCACGGCCGACGTCCAGCACGCGCCCATCAACGCGGGCCCTGAGGTGGGTGCACCTTTCTGACGCTTTTAGGCATGGGTATTGGGACGTCGGTGGTTTTTGCAGCAGCGCAGTCCCTGGTCGCAGAGGGAGAACGAGCTGGTGGCGTTCCTGCAGCTGCAGCTGGCGGAGGCCATCAATCTGCAGGACAGGGCCCTCATCGCACATTTGCATGAGACCCTGCGATGTGTGCAATTGTTCACGGACGACGGCTGCAGGAAACTGTTCAAGTCCCTGAGGGACGACTATCAGAAGAGGTCCCCGTACATCGCGTACTTGATCAGGTGTCGGCAGGGGCTCCTGTCCACGCTGGCGCATTTGGACAGGTCAGGACAGGATATAAGAGCCGTTTATGTTGAAAATCGCCTAAGTATTGGGTTGGAGGGAAAGTTCTGTCGTTTTCGAATCAGTTCTTGCTCTGCTTTTTAGGAAATTTTCGTTAGAGGATTGGTTTACGGGATAATCTTAGAATCAGTTTTTAAGGTCATCGAACAGCATGGGAGATATTTGACTGATTAAATTTCATTTTTTTTATTGCTGAAACTGATTAAAGTTCATTTATAAATTATGACTGATGACCTCATACCGTCTTGGTATATGTCATCATAAAGGTGGGCAGTGAATATCGATGATCCAAGTTTATTTTGTTTTATTTCATTTCTTGTTGTTTTCTTGAGTTCTACGTGCTGTGGCAAAAAATGTTGGGGTCTAGGACATTTTTCATGGGGAACTGGAGTACGGGATGTTTTCGAATCAGTTCTTGCTCTGCTTTTTAGGAAATTTTCGTTAGAGGATTGGTTTACGGGATAATCTTAAAATGAATTTTTAAGGTCATCGAACAGCGTGGAAGATATTTGACTGATTAAATTTCATTTTTTTATTGCTGAAACTGATTAAAGTTCATTTATAAATTATGACTGACGACCTCATACCAATCTTGGTATATTTCATCATAAAGGTGGGCAGTGGATATCGATGATCCAAGTTTATTTTGTTTTATTTCATTTCTTGTTGTTTTCTTGAGTTCTACGTGCTGTGGCAAAAAATGTTGGGGTCTAGGACATTTTTCATGGGGAACTGGAGTACGAGATGTTTTCGAATCAGTTCTTGCTCTGCTTTTTAGGAAATTTTCGTTAGAGGATTGGTTTACGGGATAATCTTAAAATTAATTTTTAAGGTCATCGAACAGCGTGGAAGATATTTGACTGATTAAATTTCATTTTTTTATTGCTGAAACTGATTAAAGTTCATTTATAAATTATGACTGATGACCTCATACCAGTCTTGGTATATGTCATCATAAAGGTGGGCAGTGAATGTCGATGATCCAAGTTTATTTTGTTTTATTTAATTTCTTGTTGTTTTCTTGAGTTCTACGTGCTGTGGCAAAAAATGTTGGGGTCTAGGACATTTTTCATGGGGAACTGGAGTACGAGATGTTTTCGAATCAGTTCTTGCTCTGCTTTTTAGGAAATTTTCGTGAGAGGATTGGTTTACGGGATAATCTTAAAATCAGTTTTTAAGGTTATCGAAATGCGTGGAAGATATTTGACTGATTAAATTTCATTTTTTTATTGCGGAAACTGATTAAAGTTCATTTATAAATTATGACTGATGACCTCATACCGGTCTTGGTATATGTCATCATAAAGGTGGGCAGTGGATATCGATGATCCAAGTTTCTCGTTGTTTTCTCGAGTTCTACGTGTTGTGGCAAAAAATGTTGGGGTTTAGGACATTATTCATGGGGAACTGGAGTACGAGATGTTTTCGAATCCGTTCTTGCTCTGCTTTTTAGGAAATTTTCGTTAGAGGATTGGTTTACGGGATAATCTTAAAATGAATTTTTAAGGTCATCGAACAGCGTGGAAGATATTTGACTGATTAAATTTCATTTTTTCATTGCTGAAACTGATTAAAGTTCATTTATAAATTATGACTGATGACCTCATACCGATATGTCATCATAAAGATGGGCAGTGGATATCGATGATCCAAGTTTATTTTATTTTATCTCATTTCTTGTTGTTTTCTTGAGTTCTACGTGCTGTGGCAAAAAATGTTGGGGTCTAGGACATTTTTCATGGGGACCTGGAGTACGGGATGTTTTCGAATCAGTTCTTGCTCTGCTTTTTAGGAAATTTTCGTGAAAGGAATCAGTTTTTAAGGTCATCGACCAGCATGGAAGATGTTTGACTGATTAAAGTTCATTTTTTGACTAGCAAAAGGTTTATTTCACATTAAAAAACCGAAATTACTTTCTTGCCAATAGAATGTATCAAAGCAAGTGAGATCTAAAGACAGTGTGTAGAAAACACGAGAAAACTCGTGAGCGGTCCTCAACACGTTCCCGGACACTAAAAGTTTCAGCGAGGTGCAAAAATCGACAGTGATTTTATTTTCAAATTGGTCGTCATATCCGAAATTTGATTAAACACCTTTTATAAGGGTAGTCAGATTATCGCATTTTAGTTCAGTCAGTCATTATGTCGACAGGTATAATATTGGGTTGAAGGGAAAGTTCTGCCACATTTTTAATAGGCAGGTAATTTTTCTTCTAAATAAAAAAAAGACATCTAGCTAGTGGGTCATTCGGATTTTTTTTGTTTTTATTTAGCTGCTGTATAATATAAAAGAAGTCCTTTTTTACCGTTCGTCATTTACTTGTGATATTTAAAGTGAAAGACATGTCAGTAGATAAAGTGCATTTACGACAGTTGCATGTAAAAATTTATGTGCGGTATTATATTATAGATTAATATTAAACACACATTTTTATAAATGAATTCAAATATTTTCTTTAAAATACGACGGAACTTTCCCTCCAACCCAATACGTTTCTCAAGATTCCTGTCAATCTAATATATGTATTCGTTGTCAATTTTTCTACATGGCTCGATTCTCACATAGGCTCTGCGTCAGAGTGAAATGCGACAGAGACGCCATAAACAGCCACCTGGTATCAGTCTGCGTAAGGGTGTTCCTGGAGAAGCGGGAACCTCTGCTCCTCAAATTCTGCGACGAATTCAGGAAGCTGACCCTGGCCGACGAGAAGCAGGACCTGGTCGACAACTTTTTGAGCAAACTGCACGGCGAGATGGACAATGATCCCATCTGGCAAGGTATCAGTCCCATAAATAAGCGCTCACGTCTCATCTATGATAAATGGATCGTTTATTTTGAAAGTGGTGTATATCTGTTAGCATATATGTTAATTAAAAAATTTCCGCAAATTATATGAAGTCTGGCAATGTTTCTACTGATTTATCAATATGCCATTTTGTTATATAAATATGTTTTAGGCGAATTTGACTAAACTAATCTATATTTACGAGCTGCAAATGGACTCACGCCACTTTCAAAATTAGACAATTGTAAGAACCGCTTAATTTCAATTTTGAAAAATCAAATATTACTTCAGATATACTTCATATTAATCCAATTTTGTTTACAAATAATGACAAGATATAGAATAGAAGTAGAATTTTTAATGCTATACGATAATTAGATTGTTAAAATGACAAAATATTGGTAATATTCAGTTTTGAGCAACTAGTTTTTTGGCTAATTGACTGATCAAAATACAAGGAATACAGTTAAAACAAGTTACGGTGAAAAAAAATGGCCCATAATGTAATTGCCCATCGTGTAGCCCCACGATTAAATGGGGGCATCAGCAATAGTATTAAGATGCCCATAATTGACTGCATAATGAATTTTTAAAAAATTCTTCATATTTCAATGATAATACCAAATGGCTTGAACGGAAAGTTCAAAAAAGCAGGGAACGTGTTAATGTTAAAATTCCTTCTAATGTCTTCGCAAAGATCTTGAAATCCTGTATTGTAATCGTGTCTGAAAGTTGGGTAGGAGTAAAGACTGCATAAGATGAGGGGTGAGATATTATATGCATTGCTATATTTAAATTCTTCAGTGGAAACGTATTTTAATAAACTCTAAGTCATTTTGTAGAAGTAATGACTGTATAAATTGAAGGTTGAGATATTATATGCGTTTTCATACTTAGATTCTTCAGTGGAAACATATTGCAATCAAATCTGAAAGATATTGTGTAGAAATAATGACGGTGTAAGTTAAAAGTTGAAGTCTTGTACATATCTTTAGATTCTTCAGTGGAAACGTATTGTAATCGAGTCTGAAAGATATTATGTAGGAGTAAAGACTGCATAAATTGAAGGTTGAGATATTATATGCGTCTTCATACTTAGATTCTCCAGTGGAAACATTGCAATAAAGTCTAAAAGATAGCAAGTAATGATTGTATAAATTGAAAGTTATGATATTACACAGTATTTAGACTCCTAAGTAGAAAAGTGTTGTCATCAAGTCTGAAAGATATGATATAGAAGTAAAGACTGCATAAATTGAAGGTTGATATATTATATGCGCCTTCATACTTAGATTCTTCAGTAGAAAAGTGTTGTAATCAAGTCTGAAAGGTATGTAGAAGTAAACACTGCATAAATTGAAGTTTGGATATTATATGCATCCTCATACTTAGATTCTTCAGTGGAAACGTATTGCAATCAAGTCTGAAAGATATTATGTAGAAGTAAAGATCGTAAAATTGAAGGTTGAGATATTATATGTGTCTTCAGACTTAGACTCCTCAGTAGTAAAGTGTTGCAATATAGTTTGAAAGATATTATATAGAAGTAAGGACGGCATAAATTGAAGGTTGAGATATTATATGCGTCTTCATACTTAGATTCTTCAGTAGAAAAGTGTTGTCATCAAATCTGAAAGATATTATGTAGAAGTAAAGATTGCATAAATTGAAGATTGAGATATTATATGTGTCTTCGGACTTAGACTCCTCAGTAGTAAAGTGTTGCAATCAAGTTTGAAAGATAGTATGTAGAGGTAAAGACTGCATAAATTGAAGGTTGAGATATTATATGCATTGCCATACTTAGATTCTTCAATAGAAAAGTGTTGTAATCAAGTCTGAATAAGTTCAGGCAAAGTTCAAATACAATTTTTTTATGCCACTTTACTGATTTTCGTAGAGGACTGCAATGTAAAGCCATTTGATCGGAAATATCTACAGAAGACTTCCCTTCATTATAATCCACAGTAACCTTCGGTTTTGTAACAATATTCCCCCTTTTCTGCATAGCCACAGGTTCATTAGAGTGTTTCGTTGATAATAGAAGTACATCACGTTTGTCCTTCCATTTCAGTATTGTCAAACCATCGTTGCTTTCCTTAGCAATATATTCATATCGCTGTAATTTTTTTGAAAGTAGATCTTTTGGAATTCCACGGCGATTTGATCATATTGTTCCAACCAGATGAGTGTTTTGAGCAACTAGCTTTTTGGCTAATTGACTGATCGAAATACGAGGAATGCAGTTAAAACAAGTTACGGTGAAAAAAAATTGCCCATTAAATGAGGGCATCAGCAATAGTATTAAGATGCCCATAATTGACTGCATAATGAATTTTTAGAAAATTCTTCATTTTACAATGATAATACCAAATCGCTTGAATGGAAATTTCAACGGCAGGGAACGTGTTAATATGAAATTATCCATTTCAGAAGGACAATAACCACCTCTCTCTGGAAATTCGACTTCCACCACTTTCATAATCAACGATCACCCAATTCCTTTTACCGACCACAAATTGTACAAAGCACGTGCATTTTTTGCGAAATTAAATACTAACTAGTTATATATAATAAAATAAACGGTGGAAATAATGAAAGAACTTTTCAGCGGCCAGCGACTGTCAGCTCGACTTGGCCAGGACCGTCGTCGAGCGAACCGTCATGGCGAGGGTCTATCACAATGCACTTTACCCCAACGGCGACGGCGACGTCTACAGAGACCAACTCCTGCACGACCACATAAAGAAGTTGTCCCGCGTGATAACGCCGAATCACAAGGACCTCCGCATACCCAAGATCTACCATTACGAGTGCCCCTGGCCTTGGGCACAAGCTGAGTTGGCAGTGATCAGCGCATACAAGACCCCCAGAGATAAACTGCAGTGCGTCTTCAGATGCGCAACGACGATCATGAATCTGCTGTCGATGGCGTCCGAAAGAGGAATTCCGGCTGCCGATGACCTCATACCGGTCTTGGTATATGTCATCATAAAGGTGGGCAGTGGATATCGATGATCCAAGTTTATTTTATTTTTGTATAATATAAAAGGAGTCCTTTTTTACGGTTCATCATTTACTTGTGGTATTTAAAGTGGAAAACATGTCAGTATGAAGTGCATTTATGACACTGCATTTTGTATGAATTTCAAAGAGGAAGCAACGCATCGGTTGCAAGTAAAAATTTATGTGCGGTATTTGGAAAAGATATTGTAAATGTTCGTACTTGTCAAAGATGGTTTAGCAAATTTCGTTCCGGGGATCTGAGCCTCCAAGAAAGTGATCGATCTGGACGACCATCAGAGATTGATAATGATGTTTTGCGATCCATGTTGGAAAATAATCCGCATTTAACAAGTCGAGAAATTGCAGAAGAATTTGGCATTCATCATATAACTGTTGGAGATCACATTAAATCTCTTGGGTTTGTGTTAAAGCAAAGTGTTTGGATTCCACATGAATTAACGGAAAAGAATTTGTCGGATCGTGTAAGAATGTGTTCATCACATCTGATTAGACACAATGTGGAGCCGTTTTTGGACAAGCTGGTTACTGGAGATGAAAGGTGGATTCTTTACGAGAATATTAAGAGAAAAAAATCTTACTGCAAACCAGGAACATCATCAGCAACAGTTCCAAAATCAAATATCCATCAACGAAAAGTACTGCTTTGTTTGTGGTGGGACAGGAAAGGTCCAGTGTACTACGAGTTGCTGAAACAGGGAAAAACCATTAACGCGGATCTGTACTGCAATCAGCGGAATAAATTGAATGCAGCTATCAAAGAAAAAAGGCCAGAATTAGCGTCCAGAAAAGGAATAGTGTTCCACCACGATGATACTGCAATGGTGACACAACAAAAACTGAATGCGTTAGGATGGGAAGTCCTTAGTCACCCACCGTATTCACCTGACATTGCACCATCTGATTACCTGTTCAGATCTCTGCAAAATTATCTAACGGGAAAAAAATTCGAGTCTTTTAAAAATGTTTTTAAGACAGTTGCTGACTATTTTAACTCGAAGGACGAGAACTTCTACAAAACAGGAATTCACAGGTTACCTGAAAGATGGCAACAGGTTCTAACAAATAACGGAGCATATATAATTCATTAATATTAAACACATATTTTTATAAATGGATTCAAATATTTTCTTTAACACTAGAACTACCGCACCGCAGATTCTTAAACAAGGAACCTCAGGGTTCCGTAACATATAATCTTTATAACACATATACCGACACCCAAAACGGCTCTTAAAGTTTCCAAACATATTTAACACTAGAACTACCTCATCAGTCATTTTGACTGGTTTTACAATTTGATTTAAATATTTCTACTTTATGTTACATTTTTTTCCGAAATGGTGTAATGACTTTTTGCGGTGATAACGAAAGAAATAGTAAAATATATTTTTTAAATGTTTTATTTATTCTGAATCAAAATAAATTGAAACTATGGTTACTTATACCAACAGGAGTCATTTTGACTGGTATTTATTAAGGCGTTCATTTAGATCTGAAGTCGTAAAACATATGAAGATTCTGTTAGGAATGTGTTATTGTTTTGTTTTGGAATTTGCTCGCTTGCCAGATCACGGTATTATATCAGGCAACATTGTAAAAACAACCATCAAATAGAGAAGTTACTGCATTTAATGAGTGCGTTTATAACAGCCGCTGGAAGACCATCGTGCTCTTGTTCATATAACAATATATTCAGTATACGACATATTATTTCAATTAGTGTAAGATGAGAAAAAATACAAATATTATATACTCATTTTTATAATAAATAGTTTTGTTCTAGTCTTTCTAAGCCGTGAAAATGGCAAAACGATTGAAAACTTGTGAAGTATTGCAAAAATTGAATGATATACCAATGGAATGCTCTGATATAGAAGATGTTGAACTTTATGACTGTGAAGATGAACCAGAAGAAAATGAAATTGAATCGTGGGGTATTCACGATAATCTTGTTGATAGTGACAGAAGTGACAATGATGATTTAGACAAAGAATATGTTCAGAAATCTTCAGAAAGCGAATGTGAAAATAATTCGAATTTACGTAAAAGTAGACGTGTTCGAGGGTTTGCAAGTTCTGAAGATTCTAATGAAAGTATTTTACTAGAATCATAAAATGAAATCGCTGCAGACAGAACCATTGTGTTCACTAATGCGTAAGGGATAATCCTAACTCATTAAATAAGTTAACAATACCAAAAATGTATTACATAAAACATGGATTTCCTTTTGTAAGAAAGTAATGAAGCAACAAATTTCAAAATATTCTATTATTACGTATTTTTTTAAGACCGGTCATTTTGACTGGTTTTGGTAGAAGTAGATTTGCTGAATTGTCGGTAGTTCTAGTGTTAACGATCTAATTAACATCTGAAATTGAAAATACTACCTCTATTTTATATCTTGTCATTATTTGTAAACAAAACTGGATTAATATGAAGTATAATTTAAGTAATTTTTGATTTTTCAAAACTGAAATTAGGCGATTTTTACAATTGTCTCATTTTGAAAGTGGTGTAAGTCCACTTGCAGCCCGTAAATACCCATTAGTTTAGTCAAATTCGCCTAAAACATATTTATATAATCAAATGTCATTGCCAGACTTCATATAATTTGTCTACATTTTTTAATTAACAGATATATTAACCTTTAGTTTTCTCGAGTATTTTTTTAAGACCAGTCATTTTGACTGGTTTTGGTAGAAGTACGTTTGCTGAATTGTCGGTACTTCTAGTGTTAAAGCGGTTCCAGTCGGATCAGAATACCACCTTGATCAAAAAGTTTTAGGACTTTATTCATAAAATCGAAAATACAAGTTTATCCATCAAAATCGATATCGTCCCCTTCAAAGTACTCCCCATCGACTGTAACGCACTTATACCTTAAAACTAATCAACGACAGTGATGCAAACGACTAAAGCACCCCCGTCGCTCCCCCACCAATTAGGATCCTAAGATATATTTTTATACACATATATACACATGTGTTGATAAATGAATTTAAATATTTTCTTTAAAATACGACAGAACTTTCCCTCCAGCCCAATAATTACAAAAATCGAAGGTTATATGAAATTAAATTGAAAATAATTGACTTTAAGATCTGAATGCTATAGTATTAACGTCGTTGGACGTTGGAAACTGTCGTTGGTCGGATTTTCACAGTCTTTTACGTTTTCAGACGAACCCCCCGTCACTCCTGTCGACCGTGCAGTACGTCGGCAGCTTCTATGGGAACCGGCTGGAAGGGGAGGAGCAGTACTGGTGGACGCAATTCTGCTCGGCCATCGAGTTCATCAAAACCATGGACTGAGTGGCGGCCCCCATGGGGGAGGATCTGTACATTAACGAAGGAAGCAAGCGCGACCGTCGGCGAAGTTCGCAGGGCCTTGAAATTGTATAAAAACGCATGCTAACGACGACTGTAGCCAGCGCCGCGATTAGCATAGAGCACCGTTTTATTTCTAGGAATATTCTGCCTAGGAAGGAAAGTACATTATATATGTATATGTATATACGCACGCGGTACAGGTTTGTGCGAATGGACCTGGGATTTTTTGAGTGACCGGCAAATGTGAGTTTTTAGGATCACATTACGTGGATGCGGAGGTCCGGGGGGTTTTGGTTCTTCGATGCTGGAAGACAGTGTTGGACGCTGAGGGTAGTTGTTAATTCTCCGCAAAATAGTTGAGTACGGAACGCTCGAGGCGTATGTGTCTATGGGGCGATCATTGCTTTAGGCGACGAGTACGTAATTATTAATTCTGTGCAAAATAGTTGAATGTCGGAACGTTGAAGTCATATGTGTGTATTAAACGATCACTGCTTTCTCTATGAGTTCGTAATTATTGATTCTGTGTAAAGTAGTTGAGTAGGAGATCAGTGAGATCGGGCGTGCCTGGCGGGTAATAACTGCTTTTGTCTGGAGGGACGTGATTGTTGATTCTGTGCACGATAATTGAATGTCGGAAGATGGAAATTTTCTTCATTTCTTTCGTTCATATGTCTGGAAGTGTTGCAAATTTTCGAGGGCGGTTTGCATTTTTGTAAATCTGTTTGCACCGTCTTTGTGTAACAACAGGGCCCAGTCGATCCGGGAACATTTGTATCTTCACCTCATTTTCGGATTCGTTTTTCACGATTTTTCCATACATTTTTGACGATATCTCTGGAACTATTGCGAATTTCGGGGTGCGCCTTGCATTTTTACGAGGTATTTTCGACCCCCTTTGATTTTGTTAAATTGTTAAAAGGGCAATCAAATCGGTGACCCATCATTTTTTGGCAAAAATGGCAAGGGTATACCTTAAGATTTTCACGATTTCTGCAAGGCCCTGTCCCATCTAAACTAGCGGTCGAAACCGATAAGTAATACAGGTTTTCTTAAAGCTCTTTCAATGCACTTTTACGTGGGGCTAATCGCGATTAGCAATTTTGAAAAAAATTTTTTTTTGCTTTAAATCGTCGTATCTCGGAAACTATGAGGAGTTCGATGCCCGGAAAGTGGTCTATCTTCAGGGCAAATTACCCTCTATCGAATGGTATCGGTCCGAAACAAAAAAAAAAAATTGACATTTTTCGGCTATTTTCAGCTTATTTTTCTTATTTTTTCTGTATTTTTGCTTATAACTCGTGAACTATTGCGAATTTTGAGGTCCGATTTACATTTTCTTGAGCCTCTTGCGACTCTCTTCCATTATATATAGTGCAGCAAATTGAATAATTGATTTCCAGTTGGTAATCGTGAAAAAACCCATTTTTTTAGATGTTTTTCTCATTTTTCCATCTATTTTTAGTCATATCTCGGAAACTATTTCGAATTTTTCAGTGCGGTTGCGTTTTTTCCAAGTCTCTTTGGACCCCCTTTCATGTTGTACAATTATAAGTCGATCAGTAGAGTTTTAATTTTTGACTCCATTTTCGGGCTCGTTTTTCACGATTTTTTCACACATTTTTGACGATATCTCCGGAACTATTGCGAATTTTGGGGTGCGCCTTGCATTTTTCCGAGTTATTTTTGACCCCCTTTGATATGTTAAAAGGGCAACCATCGGGGCAAATCGGTGACCCATCATTTTTTGGCAAAAATGGCAAGGGGTATACCTTAAGATTTTCTCGATTTCTTCAAGGCGCTGTCCCGTCTAAACTAGTAGTCGAAACCTATAAGTAATATAGGTTTTCTTAAAGCTCTTTGGACGTGCTTTTGCGTGAGATTAATTGCAATTAGCAATTTTGAAAAAAAATTTTTTTTGCTTTCTTAAAATCGTCATATCTTGAAAACTATGAAGAGTTCAGCGCCCGGAAAGTGGTCTATCTTCAGGGCAAATTGCCCTCTATCAAATGATATCGGTCTGAAACAAAAAAAAAAAATTGACATTTTTCACCATTTTTCACGTATTTTCAGCTTATTTTTCTTATTTTTTCTATATTTTTGCTTATAACTCGTGAACTATTGCGAATTTTGAGGTCCGATTTACATTTTCTTGAGCCTCTTGCGACTCTCTTTCATTGTATATAGTGGAACAAATTGAATAATTGACTTTCCGTTCGTAATCATGAAAAACCCAATTTTTTTAGATGTTTTTCTCATTTTTCCATCTATTTTTAGTCATATCTCGGAAACTATTTCAAATTTTTCAGTGCGGTTGCAATTTTTCCAAGTGTCTTTGCACCCCCTTTCATCCTATACAATTACAAGTCGATCGGAAGAGTTTAAATTTTTGACCCCATTTTCAGGCTCGTTTTTCACCATTTTTCCACACATTTTTGCCTATATCTCCGGAACTGTTGCGAATTTCGGGGGGCGCCTTGCATTTTTCCGAGTTATTTTCGACCCTCTTTGATATCATAAAATAGCAATCAAATCGGTGACCCATAATTTTTCGGCAAAAATGGCAAGGGTCACCTTAAGATTTTCACGATTTCTTCAAGGCCCTGTCCCGTCTAAACTAGCGGTCGAAACCTATAAGTAATACAGGTTTTCTTAAAGCTCTTTGAACGCACTTTCACGTGGGACTAATCGCGATCAGCAATTTTGAAAAAAAATTTATTTGCTTTCTTAAAATCGTCATATCTCGGAAACTATGAAGAGTTCAACACCCGGAAAGTGGTCTATCTTCAGGGCAAATTACCCTCTATCGAATGGTATCGGTCGGAAACAAAAAAAAATTGTAATTTTTCGCTATTTTTCGGCTATTTTCAGCTTATTTTTCTTATTTTTTTCTATATTTTTGCTTATAACTCGTGAACTATTGCGAATTTTGGGGCGCGGTTTGAATTTTTTCGAGTCTCTGTCGATCCTCTTTCATTTCATATAGGTGAGCAAGTCAAATGATTTACTTTCAGTTGGTGGTTGTTAAAAAACTCGTGCTTTTCTTATGTTTTTCTCGATTTTTCAACCTATTTCTTGTCATATCTTGGAAACTATTTGGAATTTTTCAGTACGGTTGCGTTTTTTCCAAGTCTCTTTGGACCCCCTTTCATGTTGTACAATTATAAGTCGATCAGTAGAGTTTTAATTTTTGATTCCATTTTCAGGCTCGTTTTTCACGATTTTTCCATACATTTTTGGCGATATCTCCGGAACCATTGCGAATTTTGGGGTGCGCCTTGCATTTTTCCGAGTTATTTCCAACCCCCTTTGATATGTTAAAAGGACAATCAAATCGGTGACCCATCATTTTTTGGCAAAAATGGCAAGGGGTGTACCTTAAGATTTTCTCGATTTCTTCAAGGCCCTATCCCGTTTAAACCAGCGATGGGAACCTATAAGTAATACAGGTTTTCTTAAAGCTCTTTGGACGCTCTTTCACGTGGGACTAATCACGATCAGCAATTTTGAAAAAAATTTTTATTAGCTTTCTTAAAATCGTCATATCTCGGAAACTATGAAGAGTTCAACACCCGGAAAGTGGTCTATCTTCAGGGCAAATTACCCTCTATCGAATGGTATCGGTCGGAAACAAAAAAAAATTGTAATTCGCTATTTTCGCTATTTTTCGGCTATTTTCAGCTTATTTTTCTTATTTTTTTCTATATTTTTGCTTATAACTCGTGAACTATGGCGAATTTTGGGGTGCGGTTGGAATTTTTTCGAGTCTCTGACGATCCTCTTTCATTTCATATAGGTGAGCAAGTCAAATGATTTACTTTCAGTTGGTGGTTGTTAAAAAACTCGTGCTTTTCTTATGTTTTTCTCGATATTTCAACCTATTTCTTGTCATATCTTGGAAACTATTTGGAATTTTTCAGTGCGGTTGCGTTTTTTCCGAGTGTCTTTGCACCCCCTTTCATCCTATACAATTACAAGTCGATCGGTAGAGATTTAATTTTTGACCCCATTTTCAGGCTCGTTTTTCACGATTTTTTCACACATTTTTGCCGATATCTCCAGAACTATTGAAAATTTTGGGGTGCGCCTTGCATTTTTCCGAGGTATTTTCGACCCCCTTTGATTTTGTTAAATTGTTAAAAGGACAATCAAATCGGTGACCCATCATTTTTTGGCAAAAATGGCAAGGGGTATACCTTCAGATTTTCTCGATTTCTTTAAGGCCCTGTCCCGTCTAAACTAATGATCGAAACCTATAAGTAATATAGGTTTTCTTAAAGCTCTTTGGGCGCTCTCTCACGTGGGACTAATCGCGATCAACAATTTTGAAAAAAAAATTTTTTTGTTTTCTTTAAATCGTCGTATCTCGGAAACTATGAAGAGTTCAGAGCCCGGAAAGTGGTCTATCTTCAGGGTAAATTACCCTCTATCGAATGGTATCGGTCCGAAACAAAAAAAAAAATTTGACATTTTTCGCCATTTTTTTCTATTTTTGCTTATAACTCCTGAACTATTGCGAATTTTGGGGCGCGGTTTGAATTTTTTCGAGTCTCTGTCGATCCTCTTTCATTTCATATAGGTGAGCAAGTCAAATGATTTACTTTCAGTTGGTGGTTGTTAAAAAACTCGTGTTTTTCTTATGTTTTTCTCGATTTTCAACATATTTCTTGTCTTTTTCCAAGTGTCTTTGCACCCCCTTTCATCCTATACAATTATAAGTCGATCAGTAGAGTTTGAATTTTTGACTCCATTTTCAGGCTCGTTTTTTACGATTTTTCCATACATTTTTGGCAATATCTCCGGAACCATTGCGAATTTTGGGGTGCGCCTTGCATTTTTCCGAGTTATCTTCGACCCCCTTTGATATGTTAAAAGGACAATCAAATCGGTGATTCATGATTTTTTCGCAAAAATGGCTTGATTTTCTCGATTTCTTCGACGCCCTGTCCCGTCTAAACTAATGATCGAAATCTATAAGTAATATAAGTTTTCTTAAAGCTCTTTGGACGCTCTTTCACGTGGGATTAATTCCGATTAGCAATTCTGAAAAAAAATTTTTTGCGCTTTCTTAAAATCGTCATATCTCGGAAACTATGAAGAGTTCAGCGCCCGGAAAGTGGTCTATCTTCAGGGCAAATTACCCTCTATCAAATGGTATCGGTCCGAAACAAAAAAAAAAATTTGACATTTTTCGCCTATTTTTGAGCACATCCCCTCATTAGTTTCTTCTACACAGGAATTCTGCTTGGCCGCCCTATACCATGCTCATTCCCTACATCGTTGTCCCTCTTATCCCATTCCGAAAATCTGCAGTAGCCTCTTTTCATTTCCACCAAACGATTATACACCCACTTTACCCATTTCTTTCTGCGGTATATCTAGTTATTCCAATTATCACAAAGATATTGCATGAACATATATCCACTTGTCCCTGAAATATCAAAACGATCCGCAGCATCTGTTCATGTCAATTTGTCCCCATCTTTCATCTAGTTCCTCCTCATCTAGTTACTTTCCGTCCGCCCCCCGGTTGAGGAAATCTAGGTTAGGTTCGTAGTCCGCTTCGAGCGCGCTGATTGGCTGGCGCCCCCGCGCCGCGATTGGCCGGCGGCCCCGCGCCGTGATTGGCCGCCTTCGCCAGGACCGCGTCACCCGTAATGGCGGCGTCGCGCAGTCGATGATCGTTTCGGGCGCGACAGGCACTGTTGTCAGATTTTCCGACGGCCGCGCGCACAGTGTTGAAATATCGCCGCGAGGCGCGTTTGTTTGCATTGATGCGCCTTTCCGGCCGCCGAACAAAACACGACACAGGAATCCGCGGCCGAGCAAAATCGAAACCCGAAAGAGGTCAGTGTGTGGGTAAAGAAAGAATTTCCTTGGATCGCGCGATCCTGCCTGTCTATGCATGCCGAGGGCCCCGGGGCGGGGGAGGGGGAAAGTGAGTTTTTTCGGGTGCAGTGACCTTGGCCCAGGCCGACTGTCATCCCCGTCGCGGCGGGAAATTCGAATTTCTCACGAAATTCGGAACCTCGATTTTATGGGTACAAGGAGCTAACCCCAAAAATAGTTTTATTTATTTTGTATTTTAGTCGCTCATTGCTTTCTTTTTTACAGAAATTAGCATTAAGGGTTTTCAGAAATTTAGCTGGCACCGATAAATGCATTTACGAACCACTGGCCGACCGGAGCACTGGGCTCAGTTTCTTCACCCCTCAAGTTTTGTTTCCGAAGCTTCACAGGCTGCTAAAATCAACCGAACTTCAGAAATCGCTTCGATTCTCTCGTATAAGACAGTGTACGATGTTTGCCTTCAAAAATCTTGTATCCTGCTTACAAACTGTTTGAACGTTGGTACCTAACCTCAAAACTAAACATTAACCACTGTCCACTTGCCATATTCCAAAGATGTTTGTTTTCACAAACGTGATAACTTGCCAAAAACTATATTTGCCCCTCGGCACCTAACCTCGAAATCAGCTATTCAAGGTTTCGCCCTTTCCAAGAGTCTGGCATTCTTATAAATCGCCAAACTACGTATTTGCGCTTTGGTGCCTAACCAAAAAACGAATGTGAGTTTCTTTCCCGACGTAATGTCGAATATATGTCTGGCCGAGAGTCTTACAGTTTGGTCTTGATGACGTTGTACAGTCGTTGAACCTCAACTCTCTTTTTCGCAGATGAAGGGAACGTAGTATCGTCTGACAGCAGCAGAGCAGAACGCCGATGATCATGGAGGCCGGCACGGAAGAGGCGCAGGCTGTCTTGCTGGAAGGCATGGAGGGCACGCAGTATATAACCATTCAGAGGGCGGACGGCGAGCCTTTGAGCAAAGGCGTCCCACTATTGGCACTCAACGGAGAGCTCATACCGGAAGGCATGGTGGTCGACATGATAAACGCCGGCGTTGGAACTGACTACGGCACTGCGACACAGTATTACGAGGCTGACGATTTACTCTCGCACGAACTAACAGAGGTAAACGCGCAGGCTGGATGTTAAGCGAAGCATTTTCAGTACGGCGAGGAGGCTTCAGTGGAATAACGTTGATCTCGACGTCTTGACGTCTACTGAAGATTCTTTGTAAGAAACGTTTCACACCTGCGGAGGGTTAATGAAGTCCCTTTGCTCTTTGCAGGAGGACAGAAGATTGGCTGCGGCTCTGGTAGCTGTGCAACTGCAGCAGCAACAGAAACAGCAGCAGCAGATGCACAGTCAGAGTCAGCACGAGGACCCCACGTTGCCAGACGTTTCGCATCTGGAGACCTTGACGCCGGTCAACGCTTATTCGATTCAGACTGTGCCAGAGCCGAACCCGTCAACTGTGTACCCCACGTTACAGCCCTTCAAGAGGATAACGCACAGTAAGATCGCAGAGCATTTAATTCTTCTTTTGAGTAACAAGCTGAATTTTAGGAAAATTTTGTATTTAGAAGATTTTTGTCAAGATTGATAGTATGTGAGTTGTAATGCTTTAAGCATTCATCATGGGGGCAGATAGAATTGTTATTTGGCATAATTTTTTTGACAACGCAAAAGGATTGGACGGTAAAGTTTAAGAAAGTTTAGGATTTGGGGATTAATTATGAGATATATTGAATTGAATGTTCAAGGTCTTTTGGAAGATATTTTACTGTTAATTAGATTAATTTGTACTCTGGGCATGATGGGACTAATGTGTATGGAATAGTGAGGTTCCACTTTAGGAGTTCTGGAACATTTGTCGGGGTTGTACTTATTATATAGTTTATTTAGATTGTATGGATTATGCAGACGCTATAGATTCCTGTAGAAGATGTTCAGATTCTTGAAGCAGAATTTTATGATTCCCAAATATATATCAGCTTATATAATCTATATAACACATATGCAGATTCCAGAAAACACACTCTTATAGTTTGCAAACATATTTAAGTTTCACATCATATACTTGGTTTAGATCATACAAATTGCAGATTCTTAAACAAGGAACCTCAGGGTTTCGTAACATATAATCTTTATAACACATATACCGATTCCAAAAACGACTCTTAAAGTTTAAACCTACTTAAGTTCCATATCATATACTTTGTTTAGATCATACAAATTGCAGATTCTTAAACAAGAAACGTCAGGGTTCCGGAACATATAATTTTTATAATACATATACCACTCCTAAAATAACTCTTAAAGTTTAAACCTACTTAAGTTCCATATCATATGCTTTGTTTAGATCATACAAATTGCAGATTCTTAAACAAGGAACCTCAGGGTTCCGTAACATATAATCTTTACAACACATATACCGACTCTTAAAGTTTGCAAACATATTTAAGTTTCATATCATATACTTTGTTTAGATCATACAAATTGCAGATTCTTAAACAAGGAACCTCAGGGTTCCGTAACATATAATCTTTATAACACATATACCACTCCTAAAACAACTCTTAAAGTTTGCAAACCTATTTAAGTTTCATATCATATACTTTGTTTAGATCATACAAATTGCAGATTCTTAAACAAGGAACCTCAGGGTTCCGTAACATATAATCTTTGTAACACATATACCACTCCCAAAACGACTCTTATAGTTTGCAAACATATTTAACTTTCATATCATATACTTTGTTTAGATCATACAAATTGCAGATTCTTAAACAAGGAACCTCAGGGTTCCGTAACATATAATCTTTATAACACATATACCACTCCTAAAACAACTCTTAAAGTTTGCAAACCAATTTAAGTTTCGTATCATATACTTTGTTTAGATCATACAGATTGCAGATTCTTAAACAAGGAACCCCAGAGTTCCGTAACATATATTCTTTATATCATATATACCACTCCTAAAATAACTCTTAAAGTTTAAACCTATTTAAGTTTCATATCATATACTTTATTTAGATCATACAAATTGCAGATTCTTAAATAAGGAACCTCAGGGTTCCGTAACATATAATCTTTATAACACATATACCACTCCCAAAAGTTTCCAAACCTATTTAAGTTCCATATCATATACTTGGTTTAGCTTCCACAGATTACAGACCCCCAGGTTCCCAAGCACATCTCTTCATCGTACGTGTTTCATCAACAAAAGCATTTTTCAGCACACGCCGGTGTGAAGCAGGAGTTCATCAACGTGAAGAGCGAGTACGACATAGACGGTTCAGCGGAAAGTGGCGATGATTCGACGACGCCGACGCCGGGTCCGAAACGTTCGCTGCCGCACAAAAAGCGGATCCCCCGGAAGCTGAAGCAGCAGACGAAGAGAAGCGCCGCACGAAAAGACGGCACCAAAATGGCGCAGGACAACTCGACCGAGCAGAACGGCGAGGCTCAAGGTCAGGTGTTCAAGTGCGAACTCTGCGGGGCGAGGTTCGGTAGGCAACTCAAGTTCTTCGAGCATCTGAAGGTCAGTTGCCCGAGTGTTCGTCGGAAAATGGTAATATGGTCTCTTGCACTAAAGCTAATATAGAGGAGTACCTTGATAATGTCGCGAAATGACTAACTTTGATACCAAAGCTGCTCTACTTAGTCCACTACTACTGTACACTGAGTATAGGCAAATAATTATGACTCCGATACCAAAAGCATCGTCGAGTCATACCTAAATTCCTCCCATTTGCATCTGCAGGCAGTTGAAGAAAGTACTGATACATAGGATCTTGGTATTTTAGGAAAGCTTCTGTATCTAATGCACTAAAGCTACCATAGAGTACTTTGATAATATCCTGAAATGACTAACTTTGATACCAAAGCTGTTCTACTTACTCTACTAATACTATACTCCGAGCATACTGTACTCTGCTATAAATAAGGCTAAATTATAATAATTATATGGAACTTCATGCGATGGCCACAAGTATGCAGAATATTGTATCAAAATTTAAAGTCGATCTATCTAGTTGCAGCCTCTGCTTTGAAACGTTATTACTAGTCAAAAAGGACGGAATCGCCTAAACCGACTCTGGGATATTAGTTCTATGACTATAAAATACGAAAAAATAGATTCTTTTCGACCCGCCACAAGGAAATACCGCCTTAGATAAAAATGGCTGGATATTTTTTAATTCATATTGGTTTCATACAGGTGCATTACGAGCCGGTGAAGCAGGAGACGCGGATAGCACAGGCGACGAACACTAGCATAACGATATCGGTGCCGGAGACGGTGCAGAATCTGGAAAATACTGTGATAGAGGAATTTAGCGAACCGGAGGACCTCATGGAGGGCATCAGGGGCGTCGGTGAGTCTTCTGTCTTTTTGCTGCTAGTATGTAAAAAGAAGTGTCCTTTGTACTGAAGCTACAAGACGGCAGTGGTTGTATTGGGTTGTTCGGAAAGTAATTTCGTTTCTTTTTGGGGAAATGAAAGACAATTTTTGTATAATGAACAGATATTTTATTAACCCTTTGCGCTCGACAACTTTTTCGGTCGGGCGGAGCAGCAACTCGAGGCGATTTTGCGCATGTATTACGAGTGTCTTACAGGTAGTATAAAATGAATTAAGAAACACAGATTAACATACGAACATTTTTATATTATAATATAGAGTGTTTATTTACATTTTGAAAGATATTATTTTCTAAGTCAAAGTTCTATAATTGCGTTTTTACTATTTCGTGAAACATTGTCCTAGGTGCATCCTTGATTTATCCGGACAAGTAGTGCAATAGTACGTTGTCTCGTGCCTTCCACCTTGTTTATTTCGATATGAACAAACTTTACAATCTTTTTTTGTTCCTGTAAGAATCACATGGAGCTTTTCATTTAGCCGAATCGCGTCGTAATTTGAGGTCGACGTCGAAACTTTTAGCGGTTGTAGAAAGTCTCCCCTCAATTGGTTTACTAAGGTTTTTACAAATTGTAAGTGTGTCGGTGGTTCTCCGTTCTTCTGCTTTTTTACTTGTTTATAGAGAATGTAGGAGTTAATTAAACAGATCTCCATTCCCCAAAATAATAACTTGCTGCACCACCAATTTCATCATGAACAGATAAGTTTGTGAGCAGTTCAAAATCAAAGTTATCTTCACTTGAGCTTATCTCATTGATATTTTCCATTTTTATAGGGCCTCAGAACTTTAAAATGACTGATTAAAGTGGGGAAACCTATGTGAGGGCATCGGGGCAATGGTCGAAACCAAAGTAATGCTGGATACTTTGTATCCAAAGTGAGGGGCACAGTCGAAGAAGAATTTTATCTTAATCGCCATTTTAAGATATATATTATACATGTCCTTTGTACTGAAGCTATTAGGTTGTTCGGAAAGTAATTTCATTTTTTTTTTTTGTGAAAATGAAAGACAATTTTCGTATAATGAACAGATATTTTATTAAATTATATATTGGCCATTCTGGTCCAATGCCTTTTGCCATCTTTCTGGTAGCAGCATGATTCCACGCTCATAAAATGTTTGATCATTGCTGGCAAAAAACTGATCGAGGTGGTTTTTGACCTCCCCCTTATGAAGTGAAGATTTTACCGTCTAAAAAATGTTGTAGTGACCGGAACAAATAATAATCCGAAGGTGCCGGATCTGGAGAATGTGGTGGGTGTGGCAATGTATCCCATTCAAGCTGTGAAATCTCTTGGCGAGTGACCAAACTTGTATGAGGTCTCGCATTATCTTGGTGGAACACTACACCTTTTCTGTTGATTTATTCTGGCCTTTTCTGTTGAAGTGCATCATTCAGTTTGTCCAGCTAATGACAGTAGACTTCCAAATTAATTGTTGTGTTATCCGGTAAAAGCTCAAAAAAAACGATTCCTTTAAAATCCCACCAAACAGACAGCATCACCTTTTTTGATGGATATGGGCTTTGGAAATGCTTTGACCCGGTTCATCTTTTTTGCTTCATGATCTCTTGCATTTGGCATTGTTATATAGAACCCATTTTTCGTCCCCAGTAATGATGCGCTTCAAAAATGGATCGTTTTTATGACGTTTGAGAAGCGAATCACAGGAGTTAACGCGACGACACAAATTTCTCTCCGTGAGAACATGGGGAACCCATATATCGAGCTTCGAGATTAAATCCAGGCCTTTCAAGTGGTCATAAACAGTTGAATTTGATAAACTTAACTTCTCACCGATCTCACGTGTTGTTATTCGCCGGTTTGCATTAACTAATGCCTTTATCGTGTCTTTATCAGCTTCAACTGGCCTTCTAGAACGTGGTGCATCTTCGACATCAAACTTGCTGGATCGAAATTTTGTAAACCAGTTCTGGCACTGGCGTACTGTCAACACATCTTCTCCATACACATCGGCTAATTTCTTTCTGGCTTCAACAGCATTTTTACCTTTTCTATAGTAAAACAGGAAAATATTACGAAACTGCTGCTTATTGCTCTCCATATTTAAAAGGGCACCAACCAAAAACCACAGCGTATAATCAATTGGACTTTTTCACACACAAGCCTTGCTATATCAGCTCTCAAAACATATAATGATTATGCGGCTTAAGTGTGGAGTTGGGTGCAAAAAAATACAATTAAATCCTCTGTCGGGAAAAAACGAAATTACTTTCCGAACAACCTAATATATAAAAGCAACTGTAATTTTGGTACTGAAGGGGTTTAAGTCTAAGGAAATTATTGTGAGTTTTTCTGGCTATGCAGTCAGAGAAAACTGTTGGTAAATGCATGAAAATAAGTATAACTCTGGTACTGCAGCTGCTACTAGGTAGTAGTTTGATAGTATCCCAAAATAACTAACTTACGAGCAATTATTATATTTAACTACATTAAAATTGATGACGCACTATATACGTCACGATAAAAATATTGTCGAATTTTAATTTTGCCGCCGTCCCAATTGATGACGCACCGTATGCGTCACGCTGATAAATATTGTCAAATTTCAATTTTGCCGCCGTCCGAATGCTTGACGCACCGTATGCGTCACGTTGCAAAATGCTGCCAATTTTAATATTTGCTCCCGAAGAAATTGATAACGCACCATTTGCGTCATGACAAAAAATTTGAGAATGTTTAATATTTAACTACATTAAAATTGATGACGCACTATATACGTCACGATAAAAATATTGTCGAATTTTAATTTTGCCGCCGTCCCAATTGATGACGCACCGTATGCGTCACGCTGATAATTATTGTCAAATTTCAATTTTGCCGCCGTCCGAATGTTGACGCACCGTATGCGTCACGTTGCAAAATGCTGCCAATTTTAATATTTGCTCCCGAAGAAATTGATGACGCATCGTGTGCGTCATAACAAAAAATTTGAACATGTTTAATAGTTAACTAGATTGCATGAAAATAAGTATAACTCTGGTACTGCAGCTGCTACTAGGTAGTACTTTGATAGTATCCCAAAATAACTAACTTACGAGCAATTATAAATCTTACACCAAAAGCATCGAGGCGTAACAAAAGTCCTCTCACTTCATGTCTGCATGCAATCGTTAAAAACTACTAATACATAGTATTTTGGTATCTTACCAAAGTTTCTGAATCTCTTGCAATAAAGCTGCTATACAGAAGTACTTCGATAGTATCAAAAAATAACTGTAACTCTGGTACCAAAGCTGCGCTATTCTACTGCCACTATACTCTGAGTATGGGGAAATAATTATAACTCCCATACCAAAAGCATCAAGTCATACCTAAAATCCTTCCCATTTCTATCTGCATGCGGTCGAAGAAAACTACTTATACACACTAGTTTGTTGTATAAAAAGCTCTAGATATTTTGCTACTATACAGTAGCACTTTGACAGTATCTCAATATACAGGGTATCCCATATAACATGATGGTATCCAACAATAACTGTAACTCTGGTACCAAAGCTGTACTTCTGTACTAATCCTACACTCTGAGTAGAGAAAAATAATTAAAACTCCCATACCAATCGCTATACCTTCTTTCCTCGCAGTCGAAGAAGCCGGGGCCCATATCGACGACGAGTCGGAGTCCCCGCTGTCGACGGTGAACAACGAATCACAGTTGTGGACGATCACCGACGTGACGGAGCACGTCCACAGGGACCAAATGAGGGGGCCGTCGACGACAGTGACGACGACGGCCACCACCACCATGACCACCACGACGTCCGCCCTCACCACGACCATCACCACCACCATGTCCACCACCATCGCGAGCCTGCCGGATCATGCGTCGCTGCACGAAAAGGATAAGACTGACATTCCGCAGACGGCCAAGAAGAAGAAGCAGCAGCAACTCGTCAAGCGAAAGTCCAGTGAGAACGTATCCTATCGTCTACTATCTATCCTCGTATGTGTAGATGCTGTCGGGAGCTTTACTCTTTTGCGTTGCTGGCGAATTCAGAGAATTTTCTACAGGATTTTTGTAGGACAGCGTTCGAGATAAGGAAAATTGAAAATGTCGGGATCGGCGGTTCCATTTTGTTTTTAGACGGCAGAATCGAATTTAAGGCAGATTGTGAGAAACTTCGATGGGGTTTCAAATCTCAAATTTTAGAAAATTTCAAGGTTACGATATGACAATACTTATTTTTGATGATAAACATCATTTTAACAAAAGAATCGAATTCCACGAAGTGTTGTAAGCTACTTTGCACCTTGGTAATATTCGCTTCCGATTATTCTTTCAATTTTAACTTTGTTTTTCCTTTCTTTTACATAAGCTACTCCTGATCTCGCCCTGGACGGAGATTCAAAATTGTTGCAATTCCATCTGATTTCAGGTGACGAATTAACGTGTCCGCAGTGCGACAGATCGTTTCACCATAAGAACAGCCTTGTCTATCACATGAGGTCGCATAGTGGCGAGAGACCGCATCAATGCGAGGTCTGTGGGAAGAGTTTCTTCGCTGCAAGTGCATTAAAAGTGAGTAGTCATATTTATATATGCAAACAGTACATTTACTTTGTAAACTAGCAAAAATTCCAACATACATTACTTTGTCATTTATATAGAAACAGTGGCCGCCACCTGATAATTTAGCAAAAATACCAGTACCTATACGTTATTTGTAACTTGCCACAGGATCCTGCCATTTATGCCATTTATGAAACCTTGCAAAGTATATTGCCCACCTGGTCGCCTTCTTTTAATTTAACGTTAACACAAACTTCACGGTCCCTGCAGATTTTGTTGTAACCACTTAAACTAGCTTTTTCAAACAACAGCCATACGCATATTTATATATGCAAACAGTACATTTACTTTGTCTATAGAAACAGTGGCATCTAGCAAAAATTCCAACACCTATACATTATTTGTGACTTACCACAGGACCCTGCATTTATTTAATTCGAGAACCCTCACAAACTGGCCGCCGTCTGATGATTTAATGTTAACACAAACTTCACGGTCCCTCTAGATTATTCTTGTAACCATTTAAACGAGCTTTCTTTGACATCAGCGATAGTCATACGTACGTATACAAAAAGTAAATTTACTTTGTCCACAGAAACTGTGGTACCTAGCGAAAACTAATACGTATGCCTCCTAGATCCTGGATTTATATCATTCACTTTTACAGAGAGTATTCCCACCTGGCGGCCATCTTTTAATTTAACGTTAACACAAACTTCACGGTCCCTGCAGATTTTGTTGTAACCACTTAAACTAGCTTTTTCTAACATCAGCCATACGCATATTTATATATGCAAACAGTACATTTACTTTGTCTATAGAAACAGTGGCATCTAGCAAAAATACCAGTACCTACACGTTATTTGTAACTTACCACAGGACCCTGCATTTATTTAATTCGAGGACCCTTACAAACTGGCCGCCATCTGATGATTTAATGTTAACACAAACTTCAGGGTCCCTCTAGATTATTCTTGTAACCATTTAAACGAGCTTTCTTTGACATCAGCGATAGTCATTCGTACGTATACAAAAAGTAAATTTACTTTGTCCACAGAAACTGTGGTACCTAGCGAAAACTAATACTTATGCCTCCTAGATCCTTCATTTATATCATTCACTTTTACAGAGAGTACTTCCCACCTGGCCGCCATCTTTTAATTTAACGTTAACACAAACTTCACGGTCCCTGCAGATTTTGTTGTAACCACTTAAACTAGCTTTTTCTAACATCAGCCATACGCATATTTATATATGCAAACAGTACATTTACTTTGTCTATAGAAACAGTGGCATCTAGCAAAAATACCAACACCTATACGTTATTTGTAACTTGCCACAGGATCCTGCCATTTATTTAATTCGAGAACCCTCACAAACTGGCCGCCATCTGATGATTTAATGTTAACACAAACTTCAGGGTCCCTCTAGATTATTCTTGTAACCATTTAAACGAGCTTTCTTTGACATCAGCGATAGTCATACGTACGTATACGAAAAGTAAATTTACTTTGTCCACAGAAACTGTGGTACCTAGCGAAAACTAATACTTACGCCTCCTAGATCCTGGATTTATATCGTTCACTTTTACAGAGAATACTTCCCACCTGGCCCCCATCTTTTAATTTAACGTTAACACAAACTTCACGGTCCCTGCAGATTTTGTTGTAACCACTTAAACTAGCTTTTTCTAACATCAGCCATACGCATATTTATATATGCAAACTGTACATTTACTTTGTCTATAGAAACAGTGGCATCTAGCAAAAATACAAGTACCTATCCGTTATTTGTAACTTACCACAGGATCCTGCATTTATTTAATTCGAGAACCCTCACAAACTGGCCGCCACCTGATGATTTAATGTTAACACAAACTTCACGGTCCCTCTAGATTATTCTTGTAACCATTTAAACGATCTTTCTTTGACATCAGCGATAGTCATTCGTACGTATACAAAAAGTAAATTTACTTTGTCCACAGAAACTGTGGTACCTAGCGAAAAATAATACTTATGCCTCCTAGATCCTGGATTTATATCATTCACTTTTACAGAGAGTACTTCCCACCTGGCTGCCATCTTTTAATTTAACGTTAACACAAACTTCACGGTCCCAGCAGATTTTGTTGTAACCACTTAAACTAGCTTTTTCTAACATCAGCCATACGCATATTTACATATGCAAACAGTACATTTACTTTGTCTATAGAAACAGTGGCATCTAGCAAAAATACCAGTACCTATACGTTATTTGTGACTTACCACAGGACCCTGCATTTATTTAATTCGAGAACCCTCACAAACTGGTCGCCACCTGATGATTTAATGTTAACACAAACTTCACGGTCCCTCTAGATTCCTCTTGTAACCATTTAAACGAGCTTTCTGTGACATCATCGGTAGTCATACGTACGTATACAAAAAGTAAATTTACTTTGTCCACAGAAACTGTGGTACCTAGCGAAAATTAATACTTATGCCTCCTAGATCCTGGATTTATATCATTCACTTTTACAGAGAGTATTCCCACCTGGCCGCCATCTTTTAATTTAACGTTAACACAAACTTCACGGTCCCTGCAGATTTTGTTGTAACCACTTAAACTAGCTTTTTCTAACATCAGCCATACGCATATTTATATATGCAAACTGTACATTTACTTTGTCTATAGAAACAGTGGCATCTAGCAAAAATACCAATACCTATACGTTATTTGTAACTTAGCACAGGATCCTGCCATTTATTTAATTCGAGAACCCTCACAAACTGGCCGCCACCTGATGATTTAATGTTAACACAAACTTCACGGTCCCTCTAGATTATTCTTGAAACCATTTAAACGAGCTTTCTTTGACATCAGCGATAATCATACGTACGTATACAAAAAGTAAATTTACTTTGTCCACAGAAACTGTGGTACCTAGCGAAAATTAATACTTATGCCTCCTAGATCCTGCATTTATATCATTCTCTCTTCCCACTTTTTACTGTAAATCAACAGCGTGCATTGCCATCGACATTGCGTCCATATTTTGCATTTCGTTTCTGCCGCAGGTCCACAAACGTCTGCACAGCGGCGACAAACCGTACAAATGCGAAGAGTGCGGTCGTCATTTTCGTCAGTGGGGCGACCTCAAGTACCACTCGACCAGCATCCATTCCGAGCAGAAGCAGTACCAGTGCGAATACTGCGGCAAGGACTTCGCCAGGAAGTATTCGCTGATCGTGCATCGGCGCATACACACCGGCGAGAAGAATTACAGATGCGAATATTGTAACAAGACCTTCCGGGCGAGCAGTTACCTACAGAACCATCGGAGGATCCACACCGGTGAAAAGCCGCATCCCTGCACCGTTTGTGGAAAGCCATTCAGGTGGGCTTCTCCTTTTTGTTTTCGAGATATTGCGACATCAGATTACAAGGTCCGCGACAACGAGCGTTTTTTGGCTCATCGAAATTAAACGTTGCTATGGAATGGACGGTCTTCGAGATACTTGGATGGTTGCTTTCAACGGTACTTTTACGGCAATTTTTGCTTGGGCGAAATTCGCTCTTTTAACGGCGGAACTATATACTGAGACTGATGCTGACAAATGTTGTTCCCTTGTAAATTTTAATATAGCCGCATCCCTGCACCGTTTGTGGAAAGCCATTCAGGTGGACTTCTCCTTTCACTGCGGCTCTATCCTTCGGGGCTGGAACAACTTTCTTCTCTGGCAGATTTTGTTTTCGAGATATTGCGACGTCAGATTACAAGGTCCGCGATAACGAGCGTTTTTTGGCTTATCGAAATTAAACGTTGCTATGGAATGGAAGGTCCTTGAGATACTTGGATGGTTGCTTTCAAGGGTACTTTTACGGCAATTTTTGCTTGGACGAAATTCGCTCTTTTAACGGCGGAACTATATACTGAGACTGATGCTGACAAATGTTGTTCCCTTGTAAATTTTAATATAGCCGCATCCCTGCACCGTTTGTGGAAAGCCATTCAGGTGGGCTTCTTTCACTGCGGCTCTATGCTTCGGGGCTGGAACAACTTTCTTCTCTGGCAGATTTTGTTTTCGAGATATTGCGACGTCAGATTACAAGGTCCGCGATAACGAGCGTTTTTTGGCTTATCGAAATTAAACGTTGCTATGGAATGGAAGGTCCTTGAGATACTTGGATGGTTGCTTTCAACGGTACTTTAACGGCAATTTTTGCTTGGGCGAAATTTGCTCTTTTAACGGCGGAACTATATACTGATACTGATGCTAACAAATTCCCTTGTAAATTTTAATATAGCCAGCGATTTTTAAAGTATCGCACCGTTAGTTCTCAAGGTTTTGATCATGGTCTCGCATTATCCGGCTCAGTCGTGATCAATTCTGCCTCTTAGCAAAATTCTGTACAATTCCTCCAGACGAAATCGATTTTCCCTTCAAACTCTCCCCATGCCTAACCACCGAAGTCGAGGAACCGCTGATAAAACATGTTTTTATGCTCGAAACAGGGTACGCAGCGACATGAAGAGGCACATGCACACGCACACGCGTGGCAGGTCTGAGCGTCCGATGCTGAATCATCGTCTGATGGCGAAGAGCATCATCGAGGAAGAGAACGGCGTCGGCGTCGGCGTCGGCGTCGTCGACGACGGCAGCGGCGACAACAAAGGCAACCATCAGCAGGCGAAGACGATACAGGACCTCGTGCGGGACCTGAAACTCGAGGTGGAACCAGCTGGCTGCGTCGAAATCGTGCCACCGGATGATGACAATCCTGAAAGCATCTTGCCGCATACGACCGGAGGACAGACGCTGGAGTACACCGTCACGACGGCTAATGACAACGGGAATAATGACAGGGATCCCTTGGAGGCGGTTGTCAGGACGACTGATAACATGTATGTGTGCGTATACATGCATATGCGGTACAGATACAGGTTTAGAAGCATGGCGTTTTCTTCTGGAGGCAGGAGTTTTCGAGATTTTGTATAATGTATGATGTATAATTGATAAGGGTGGGATCTTTCGTTAACGGTTGGTTTTGGAGCAAAATATTTTAGATGAAAGTTATAGATTGATTTGTGCTGAGCAACTTTCGTTTAAAGGGTTTTCTTCTAAAGTCAGGAGTTTTCGAGATTTTGTAGACATTAGTCGAGTAATTTCGAGGAAACCAGTGGGAGGTATGTATAATTGATAAGGGTAGGATCTTCCGTTAACGGTTGGTTTTAGAACAAAATATTTTAGATGAAAGTTATAGATTGATTTGTGCTGAGCAAGTTTCGTTTAAAGGGTTTTCTTCTAAAGTCAGGAGTTTTCGAGATTTTGTAGACAATAGTCGAGTAATTTCGAGCAAACGAGTGGGAGGTGTGTATAATTGATAAGGGTGGGATCTTCCGTTAACGGTTGGTTTTAGAACAAAATATTTTAGATGAAAGTTATAGATTGATTTGTGCTGAGCAACTTTCGTTTAAAGGGTTTTCTTCTAAAGTCAGGAGTTTTCGAGATTTTGTAGACATTAGTCGAGTAATTTCGAGGAAACCAGTGGGAGGCATGTATAATTAATAAGCGTGAGATCTTTCGTTAATGGTTGGTTGTAGAACAAAATACTTTAGATGAAAATTATAGAGTGATTTGTGCTGAGCAACTTTCGTTTAAAGGGTTTTCTTCTAAAGTCAGGAGTTTTCGAGATTTTGTAGACAATAGTCGAGTAATTTCAAGGAAACCAGTGGGAGGCATGTATAATTAATAAGCGTGGGATCTTCCGTTAACGGTTGGTTTTAGAACAAAGTATTTCAGATGAAAGTTATAGATTGATTTGTGCTGAGCAACTTTCATTTAAAGGGTTTTCTTCTAAAGTCAGGAGTTTTTGAGATTTTGTAGACATTAGTCGAGTAATTTCGACGAAACCAGTGGGAGGCATATATAATTGATAAGGGTGGGATCTTCCGGTAACGGTTGGTTTTAGAACAAAATATTTTAGATGAAAATTATAGATTGATTTGTGCTGAGCAACTTTCGTTTAAAGGGTTTTCTTCTAAAGTCAGGAGTTTTCGAGATTTTGTAGACAATAGTCGAGTAATTTCGAGGAAACCAGTGGGAGGCATGTATAATTGATAAGCGTGGGATCTTCCGTTAACGGTTGGTTTTAGAACAAAATATTTTAGATAAAAGTTATAGATTTATTTGTGCTGAGCAACTTTCGTTTAAAGGGTTTTCTTCTAAAGTCAGGAATTGCCGAGATTTTGTAGACAATACTCGAGTAATTTCGAGCAAACCAGTGGGGAGCGTGTATAATTGATAAGCGTGGGATCTTCCGTTAACGGTTGGTTTTAGAACTAAATATTTTAGATGAAAGTTATAGATTGGTTTGTGCTGAGCAACTTTCGTTTAAAGGATTTTCTTCTAAAGTCAGGAGTTTTCGAGATTTTTCAGACAATAGTCAAGTAATTTCGAGGAAACCAGTGGGAGGCATGTATAATTGATAAGCGTGGGATCTTCCGTTAACGGTTGGTTTTAGAACAAAATATTTTAGATGAAAATTAAAGATTGATTTGTGCCGAGCAACTTTTGTTTAAAGGGTTTTCTTCTAAAGTCAGGAATTGTCGAGATTTTATAGGCAATAGTCGAGTAATTTTTAGCAAACCAGTGGGGGGCGTGTATAATTGATAAAGAGTAGGATCTTCCGTTAACGGTTGGTTTTAGAACAAAATATTTTAGATGAAAATTATAGATTGATTTGTGCTGAGCAACTTTCGTTTAAAGGGTTTTCTTTTAAAGTCAGGATTTTTCGAGATTTTGTAGACAATAGTGAAGTAATTTCGAGGAAACCAGTGGGGGGCGTGTATAATTGATATGGGTGGGATCTTCCGTTAACGGTTGGTTTTAGAACAAAATATTTTAGATGAAAATTATAGATTTATTTGTGCTGAGCAACTTTCGTTTAAAGGGTTTTTTTCTAAAGTCAGGAGTTTTCGAGATTTTATAGACAATAGTGGAGTAATTTCTAGCAAACCAATGGGGGGCGTGTATAATTGATAAGCGTGGGGTCTTTTGTTAACGGTTGGTTTTAGAACAAAATATTTTAGATGAAAATTATAGATTAATTTGTGCTGAGCAACTTTCGTTTAAAGGGTTTCCTTCTAAAGTCAGGAGTTTTCGAGATTTTGCAGACAATAGTCGAGTAATTTCGGGGAAACCAGTGGGGGGCGTGTATAATTGATAAGGTTGGGATCTTCCGTTAACGGTTGGTTTTACAACAAAATACTTCAGACAAAATTTGTAAAGTAGTTTCTGCTGAGTAACTTTTACTTAAAACATTTCCTTTAAAAATCGGTAGTTTTCGAGATTTCGCTGGCGATAGTCTAGTAACCTCAGAAACACCGAATGGGGCATTTAGGACTGCCTACGCTTTATCTCTCGATATCTAATTTAACAATAAGCTCTACTAAAACATACCTCAGACCTCAAACCCCATAAAAGCCACCCGCACATAAACCACATCTTCTCTTCCGCAGGCAATACTTCTTCATGTAACCTTCAGCAAGACCCGAACCCCCTGCCTTAAGAAAACGACCATAACACCAAGCAGCCGAGAGTTTCGCGCACAATCGTCGAGCCAAATCGTCAGACACTCGAGGAACTCCAGATGCGTACGTTCGACAACGTACAAAACGAGTCGAAAGCACAGAAGCGTCGTGCGACACGGATGAATTTTTCGCACGACGCGCATCAAAGTAGATCCCAGGGTCCTCGGAGAAAATCGAAACGCGCCTCAAAAGCCGCAATACTTCCTGTACAGATATCGTCAAAAATATGATTTTTACGTAACGTCAACGATCTAGCCGTTCCGACAATTAGGTCGCATATTACACACTGTACAATTATGTAACGAGCATTACGGATATACTACGATAGACAGCCCCCCCAAAACCCGGAGAGAGTGTGGAAGACCCCCCCGCGAATCGTTGACCAAAAAAAAGACGGAGGAGGCGCACGCTGAGAAAGGAAAACCACGGAAAATATATATATATATTTTTTACTCGATGATGTTTCTATTAAAAGTCGATGAGAGAAAAGTGCGTGCACTCCCGTTTTCTCCCTTCCTTCTTCCGGACGACGGTCTTTTTTAGCCAAGCCAACACCGGCGTTAAGGGGTTGTGCGTACTTGGGTTGGTGGAAAAAATCGACTTTTTTTATTGTATTTTCTTAAGGTACGTTGTTTTAAGAATATTTCCTCGGAAGTACATAAGAAGAGGAGCACACGTTCAAAAATTATAAGCGTTTATCTGCTTTTTCGTAGGAGATGCAATTTGCGAGATAAAAATTATTTTGGCAACATTGAATATCAAATGCAATTAAAATTCATATGCATGGAACGCATTCTTCTTCATATGCATTCTTA
Source organism: Cryptocheilus praepositus (assembly GCA_033815515.1). NCBI lineage: Eukaryota > Metazoa > Arthropoda > Insecta > Hymenoptera > Pompilidae > Cryptocheilus > Cryptocheilus praepositus. The sequence goes on from JAWWQZ010000275.1 coordinate 52,477, forward strand.
GCATGGAACGAGTCGAAAATGTTCAGTATAGAAATTATTTTACTAATGCTGCATTTTTAGCGGAATTACAGATTCAGATTTGGCAGAAGAAAATCAGCAGGAAATCTACATCAGCAAGATTAACCAACCTACTACATAATCGCATATTCACATAAGCTTCATGTTAGGCAGCTGCAATGTGTTTTTCCTCAGCACACCCTCAACAACTCGTAAACACAAAAGGGCTACGTAAACTACAACTATACATACACACATATACTATATGGCTTCATTTTTAGGCTTTACGTAGCCTGCAAAAATATACCTCCCATTCCTGTGCATCCGATAAGCATACCAAACATACAATTAGTATTCGTACATATCCTACATCCGTATAAAATCGCATTTACTACCCTTGCATACTATACAATCATCCAAAAACATACCTCCCATTCCTGCGTGTTCCTGCGTTCCTTGCATCCATCCAAAAATACACTCCTACATATTACGTGTACAAATGAATAATCCAATTTTTTCAGCTAAATTCAAGGTTTATTTTAAAAGAAAGTAAATGAAATTTTTTAATCAAAGTACTCGCCATCTTTCAGGCAGCTGATGAATTCCATCTCGAAAAAATGTTACGTCTTTGGATACGATAAAATCGTCAAGCCATTTTCGGATCTCAACGATTGATTGGAAGTGCATATCGGACAAAGCGTTTTGCATCGACCGAAACAAGTGGTAATCGGTTGGAGCAAGGTCTGGTGAATACTGGGGGTGCTGCAAGACGTCCCAACCAAGGCTCATTATGATGTCTCTTGTATTGGAAGCAACGTGTGGCCTAGCGTTGTCATGCAATCATTTCACTGGACGATGTTCAATTTTGTCAGAAGGAAATATTAGAATTTTTTGTCATGACGCATATGGTGCGTCATGAGAATAATGTAATACGTGATATCCGTCGTGAGAAAATACGCATGACGCATACGGTGCGTCAGCAATTTTGATGGATTAAAATATTAAAATCTGTCATTTTTTCCGTCATGACGCACACGGTGCGTCATCAATTTTGTCAGACAGAAATATTGAAATTTTTTGTCATGACGCATATGGTGTGTCATCAATTTTGATGGAGTGGAATATTAAGATTCCAAATATTTCGCCATGACGCATACGGTGCGTCATCAATTTTGACGCAAGGAAATATTGAAATTTCTCGTTTTTTCGTCATGACGCATATGGTGCGTCATCATCAATTTTAGGTCAGATAGGAAATTTATGACGCAACATTTTTATCAGGACGCATACGGTGCGTCATCAGTTTTAGTGGAGTGAAATATTGAAATTTTCTGTATGTTTGTCATGACGCATATGGTGCGTCACCTATTTTGAGGGTGTTAAATTAAATGTAACGGAGTACAATATAAAAATTTCTCACATTCTTCGTCATGACGCATATGGTGCGTCATTAGTTTTGTTGGAATGTGTTTTGTATTGGAAGCAATGTGTGGCCTAGCGTTGTCATGCAATCATTTCACTGGACGTTCTCCTTTGCCGGTATACGGGCGTTTTCGTTTCAATTCCTGACTCAAGCAGATTAATTGGCGTTGGTAGCAGTCCGCAGTAACTGTTTCACCCGGTGAACAACAACTCATAATAAAGTACGCCCTTGATATCCCACCAAATGCAGAGAAGAACATTTTTTCCGAAGCGATTTGGTTTTGCGACCGATGTTGATGGTTCGCCAGGATTTACCCATGACTTTCTACGTTTCGGATTGTCATAGAGTATCAATTTCTCATCGCCCGTAACGATTTTGCACAAGGAAGACTTTCGACGCTGCTTATTGAGGAGAGAAAGACACGCTGCCACTCGTTGATTTTTGTTGCTTTCGCTGCTTGATTACTTCATCCAATGCTCTACCTTCGAAACTGTTCCTGAAGCAAACTCCAAAATGCTGCATCGTAATTTTCCCAAAACCTTGCCCTAATAGATGATAAGATGCGATTCTGCAGTTGGCCAAGTTTGTTCACGTAATCAAATGGTCTACATTCAGAAATATTCCTTATACAAACTCCAAAACGCCGCATCGTAATTTTACCAAAAGTATGCCCAAATAGATGATAAGATGTGATTCCGCACTTGGCCAAGTTTGTTCACTTGATCAAATGCTCTACATTCAATAATCTGGTTCCTGAAGCAAACTCCAAAATGCCGGATCGTAATTTTAATAAAATTCAAGAGTTTTGTCTAATAGATGATAAAATGCTTTGCCGCACTTGGCCAAGTTTGATTACTTCATCAAATGCTCTACATTCAAAGCTGTTCCTTACGCAAACTCCAAAATGCAGCATCGTAATTTTACCAAAACCTTGGTAAGAGTTCATGCGTTCACCCATTTTCCTTCTTTGAAAGATCTTTCCCATCTCATGTAGGCGTTTGGAAATCGTTTGCTGCGTTACTCCCAACTGTTCTGCAAGCTCCTTTTGCGTTTGTGCCGAATTCTCAGCGAGCAGTTCTTCCAAATCACCGTTATCGTACTTCCAAGGGCCTCCAAGGGCGTTGTTTGTCGATTATACTGAAATTACCGCTTTTAAACCGCTTAAACCAAAATGCACACACATCGTATGATATAACACCTTCACCGAGGAAGGAACAAATCGATTCGCATGCTCTTGCAGCATTTTTTCCTTCTTGGAATTCGTAAAGAATGCAATGTCGAATATGCACCTTATCTCTTGCCATTTTCCACTCTACTCAACTGAATAATATTAAAGGTCATGTTGGACTTTTTGTAAAACTATTTGTTATTTTTAATAGCTATATGTCAACACTGGGTGTTGATGCGAAAATCTATTCAATTTAAAGGGGATGTATTCAAAAAATTTGGATTATTCATTTGTACAAATGAATAATCCAAATTGATTTCATAACGCTCACAATAATTTGGATTATTCATTTGTAGACCTGAATTTAGATTATTTATTTGTACAAAGAATAATCCAAATTGATTTCATAACGCTCACAATAATTTGGATTATTCATTTGTACACCTGAATTTGGATTATTCATTTGTACACCTAATACTATCCTTGCATACTCTGCAATCATACAAAAACATACTTCCCATTCCTGCGTGTTCCTGCGTACTTTACATCCATCCAAAAATACACTCCTATATACCTTCCATTCCTGTACATCCTATAAGCATACCAAAAATACACTTACTATCCGTGCATACCCTATATCCATACCAAAAATACAATTACTATCCCTGCATACCCTATATCCATACCAAAAATACAATTACTATCCGTGCATACCTTACATCCTCACAAAATCGCATTTACTCCCCTCGCATACTCTACAGTCATCAAAAACATACTTCCCATTCCTGCGTACCTTGCGCCAGCCAAAAATGCCTCCTATATACCTCCCATTCCTGTACATCCTATAAGCATACCAAACATACAATTACTATCCCTGGATACCCTATATCCATACCAAAAATACAAGTACTATCCGTGCATACCATATATCCATACCAAAAATACAATTACCATTCGTGCATACCTTACATCCTTCCAAAATCGCATTTACTCCCCTCGCATCCTCTACAATCATCCAAAAACATACTTCCCATTCCTGCGTACCTTGCGCCCAGCCAAAAATGCACTCCTATATACCTTCCATTCCTGTACATCCTATAAGCATACCAAAAATACAATTACTATCCGCACATACCCTATATCCATCCCAAAAATACAATTACTATCCGTGCATACCCTATATCCATACCAAAAATGCAATTACTATCCGTGCATACCTCACATCCTTCCAAAATCGCATTTACTCCCCTCGCATACTCTACAGTCATCCAAAAACATACTTCCCATTCCTGCGTACCTTGCGCCCAGCCAAAAATGCACTCCTATATACCTCCCATTCCTGTACATCCTATAAGCATACCAAAAATACAATTACTATTCGCACATACCCTATATCCATACCAAAAATACAATTACTATCCGTGCATACCCTATATCCATACCAAAAATACAATTACCATTCGTGCATACCTTACATCCTTCCAAAATCGCATTTACTCCCCTCGCATACTCTACAGTCATCCAAAAACATACTTCCCATTCCTGCGTACCTTGCGCCCAGCCAAAAATGCACTCCTATATACCTCCCATTCCTGTACATCCTATAATCATACCAAAAATACAATTACTATTCGCACATACCCTATATCCATACCAAAAATACAATTACTATCCGTGCATACCCTATATCCATACCAAAAATACAATTACTATCTGTGCATACCTTACATCCTTCCAAAATCGCATTTACTCCCCTCGCATACTCTACAATCATCCAAAAACATACTTCCCATTCCTGCGTACCTTGCGCCCAGCCAAAAATACACTCCTATATACCTTCCATTCCTGTACATCCTATAAGCATACCAAAAATACAATTACTATTCCTGCATACCTTATATCCATACCAAAAATACAATTACTATCCGCACATACCCTATATCCATACCAAAAATACAATTACCATTCGTGGATACCTTACATCCTCACAAAATCGCATTTACTCCCCTCGCATACTCTACAATCATCCAAAAACATACTTCCCATTCCTGCGTACCTTGCGCCCAGCCAAAAATGCACTCCTTATACCTCCCATTCCTGTACATCCTATAAGTCATACCAAAAATACAATTACTATCCATACATACCCTATATCCATACCAAAAATATAATTACTATCCGTGCATACCCTATATCCATCCCAAAAATACAATCCCTACATACCTACATCCTTCCAAAATCGCATGCTCCCCAATCATCCAAAAACATACTTCCCATTCTTCATATCTGGGCCCCCCAAAACCCTCGAACCCTGCGCAGTCATCTGAAGCTGCCCTCAGCACTGTCGCCCCAGCCCAGCGGTCCCCTAACCTCACCAGCCAATGGCGCGCGCGTGTGCGCTATCGCCCCTCCCCCCCCGCTCGGCGCCCTCCAATAATAGGCGTCCCGCACGCGAGTGAGTCCGCGGCGCGAAGTAGACGACGACGACGACAAAGATGGCCGCCGGTTGTTGCGGGACGAAGAAGCAGAAGTTGAACAATTCGTCGAGCGTGCCGTGCGACGGGCAGAATTCTTCGTCCAGCGTCGTCCAGCACAACCACCACGGGCAGGGCAATGCGCAGCAGCAGCAGGGCCACCAGAGCCAGCAGCAGCACCCGCACCAGCGGCAGCATGTGACGAACGCGACGACGCAGCAGCGTGCACAGGGCGGGAATCCGTTGTTGCTGGCGAACAATGCGGGCGGCGCGTCAATAATGCAGAACGGGGGCCCGCCGATAAGGAACGCCGCGATCGTCCATCCGGAGATGGGCTTCTACTGCTTCGACGTTTTGTACTGCCAGCTGCATCAGCTCGACCCGCCGAAGTCGCCGAACTTCAGCAACGATGCCTTGTGAGCGAACCTGCACTAAGTTGTATGTGTGATGTGGGGTGTATGTGTGTGGGTGCGGGCAATTGAACTGGAGGTATGTGGAGGCGCGTGTATGTGTGTTTGTAAGAGGAATTGAAGGGTAGCGTTGTATGTATGTATGGATGGATGGATGTATGAATGTGTGGAGCGATAGAAGATTGTTTCTAGGGATCTGCTAGGGGTGTATATGTTTGTAAGAATAATTGAAATGTATAGGGATGCGTATAGCTATTTGTATGCCTGGATGTATTAGGTGTACGAATGAATAATCCAAATTATTTTGAGGGGTTATGAAAGCAATTTTAAATTGAATAGATTTTCCCACGATTTTGTGGTTATGCGGTGTTGACATATAGGTATTAAGAATAACAAATAGTTTTAGAAAAAGTCCAACATAACCTTTAATGTTATTTAGTTTAGTAGAGAGGAAAATGGGAAGAGATAAGGTGCATATACGACATTACATTCTTTACGAATTCCAACAAGGAAAAAATGCTGCAATCTATTTGTTCCTTCCTCAGCATTTTGGTTTAAGCAGTTTAAAAGCGGTAATTTCAGTCTAATCGACAAACAACGCCCTGGAGGCCCTTGGAAGTGCGATAACGATGATTTGGAAGAACTGCTCGCTGAGAATTCGGCACAAACGCAAAAGGAGCTTGCAGAACAGTTGGGAGTAACGCAGCAAACGATTTCCAAACGCCTACATGAGATGGGAAAGATCCGGAAAGAAGGAAATGGGTGAACGCATGAACTCTTACCAAGGTTTTGGTAAAATTACGATGCGGCATTTTGGAGTTTGCGTAAGGAACAGCTTTGAATGTAGAGCATTTGATGAAGTAATCAAACTTGGCCAAGTGCGGCAAAGCATTTTATCATCTATTAGGGCAAACTTTTGGTAAAATTACGATCCGGCATTTTGGAGTTTGCTTCAGGAATAGATTCGAATGTAGAGCATTTGATCAAGTGAACAAACTTGACCAAGTGCGGAATCACATCTTATCATCTATTAGGGCAAGGTTTTGGTAAAATTACGATGCGGCGTTTTGGAGTTTGTATAAGGAACGGTTCTGAATGTAGACCATTTGATCACGTGAACAAACTTGGCCAACTGCGGAATCGCATCTTGTCATCTATTAGGGCAAGGTTTTGGTAAAATTACGATGCAGCATTTTGGAGTTTGCTTCAGGAACAGTTTCGAAGGTAGAGCATTGGATGAAGTAATCAAACAGCGAAAGCAACAAAAATCAACGAGTGGCAGCGTGTCTTTCTCTCCTCAATAAGCAGCGTCGAAAGTCTTTCTTGTGGAAAATCGAGGAAGGGCGATGAGAAATGGATACTGTATGACAATCCGAAACGTAGAAAGTCATGGGTAAATCCTGGCGAACCATCAACATCGGTCGCAAAACCAAATCGCTTCGGAAAAAAGGTTCTTCTCTGCATTTGGTGGGATATCAAGGGCGTACTTTATTATGAGTTGTTGGAACCGGGTGCAACAGTTACTGCGGACTGCTACCAACGCCAATTAATCTGCTTGAGTCAGGAATTGGAACGAAAACGCCCGTATACCAATGAACAAATTCAGGTGTACAAATGAATAATCCAAATTATTGTAAGCGGTTGTAAAAATCAATTTAGATTATTCACTTGAGTAGAGTCGAAAATGGTAAGAGATAAGGTGCATATTCGACATTGCATTCTTTACGAATTCCAAGAAGGAAAAAATGCTGCAAGAGCATGCGAATTGATTTGTTCCTTCCTCAGCGAAGGTGTTATATCATACGATGTGTGCGCATCTTGGTTTAAGCGGTTTAAAAGCAGGAATTTCAGTATAATCGACAAACAACGCCCTTGGAGGCCCTCAGAAGTGCGATAACGATGATTTGGAAGAACTGCTCGCTGAGAATTTGGCACAAACGCAAAAGGAGCTTGCAGAACAGTTGGGAGTAACGCAGCAAACGATTTCCAAACGCCTACATGAGATGAGAAAGATCCGGAAAGAAGGAAAATGGGTGAACGCATGAACTCTTACCAAGGTTTTGGTAAAATTACGATGCAGCATTTTGGAGTTTGCATAAGGAACAGCTTTGAATGTAGAGCATTTGATGAAGTAATCAAACTTGGCCAAGTGCGGCAAAGCATTTTATCATCTATTAGGGCAAGGTTTTGGTAAAATTACGATCCGGCATTTTGGAGTTTGCTTCAGGAATAGATTCGAATGTAGAGCGTTTGATCAAGTGAACAAACTTGGCCAAGTGCGGAATCACATCTTATCATCTATTAGGGCAAGGTTTTGGTAAAATTATGATGTGGCATTTTGGAGTTTGTATAAGGAACGGTTCTGAATGTAGACCGTTTGATCAAGTGGACAAACTTGGCCAACTGCGGAATCGCATCTTATCATGTATTAGGGCAAGGTTTTGGTGAAATTACGATGCAGCATTTTGGAGTTTGCTTCAGGAACAGTTTCGAAGGTAGAGCATTGGATGAAGTAATCAAACAGCGAAAGCAACAAAAATCAACGAGTGGCAGCGTGTCTTTCTCTCCTCAATAAGCAGCGTCGAAAGTCTTTCTTGTGGAAAATCGTGGAAGGGCGATGAGAAATGGATACTCTATGACAATCCGAAACGTAGAAAGTCATGGGTAAATCCTGGCGAACCACAAATAGTAATTGTATTTTTGGTATGCTTATAGGATGTACAGGAATGGGAGGTATATAGGAGTGCATTTTTGGCTGGGCGCAAGGTACGCAGGAATGGGAAGTATGTTTTTGGATGACTGTAGAGGATGCGAGGGGAGTAAATGCGATTTTGGAAGGATGTGAGGTATGCACGAATGGTAATTGTATTTTTGGTATGGATATAGGGTATGCACGAATAGTAACTGTATTTTTGGTATACTTATAGGATATACAGGAATGAAAGGTATATAGGAGTGTATTTTTGGATGGATGCAAGGTACACAGGAATGGGAAGTATGTTTTTGTATGATTGCAGAGTATGCAAGGATAGTATTAGGTGTACAAATGAATCATTTAAATTCAGGTGTACAAATGAATAATCCAAATTATTGTGAACGGATATAAAATCAATTTGGATTATTCATTTGTACAAATGAATAATCCAAATTATTGTGAGTGGTTGTGAAATCAATTTGGATTATTCAATTCAGTAGAGTCGAAAATGGCAACAGATAAGGTGCATATTCGACATTGCATTCTTTACAAATTCCAACAAGGAAAAAATGCTGCGAATCAATTTGTTCCTTCCTCAGCGAAGATGTTGTATCATACGATGTGTGCGCATTTTGGTTTAAGCGGTTTAAAAGCGGTACTTTCAGTCTAATCGACAAACAAAGCCCTGGAGGCCCTTGGAACTACGATAACGATGATTTGGAAGAACTGCTCGCTGAGAATTCGGCACAAACGCAAAAGGAGCTTGAAGAACAGTTAGGAGTAACGCAGCAAACGATTTCCAAACGCCTACATGAGATGGGAAAGATCCGGAAAGAAGGAAAATGGGTGAACGCATGAACTCAGTGAAAGCAACAAAAATCAACGAGTGGCAGCGTGTCTTTTTCTCCTCAATAAGCAGCGTCGAAAATCTTTCTTGTGGAAAATCGTTACGAGCGATGAGAAATGGATACTCTATGACGATCCAAAACGTAGAAAGTCATGGGTAAATCCTGGCGAACCATCAACATCGGTCGCAAAACCAAATCGCTTCGGAAAAAAGGTTCTTCTCTACATTTGGTGGGATATCAAGGGCGTACTTTATTATGAGTTGTTGGAACCGGGTGAAACAGTTACTGCGGACTGCTACCAACGCCAATTAATCTGCTTGAGTCAGGAATTGGAACGAAAACGCCCGTATACCGGCAAAGGAGAACGTCCAGTGAAATAATTGCATGACAACGCTAGGCCACACATTGCTTCCAATACAAAAGACATTCCAACAAAACTAATGACGCACCATATGCGTCATGACGAAGAATGTGAGAAATTTTTATATTGTACTCCGTTACATTTAATTTAACACCCTCAAAATAGGTGACGCACCATATGCGTCATGACAAACATACAGAAAATTTCAATATTTCACTCCACTAAAACTGATGACGCACCGTGTGCGTCATGACAAAAATTTCAATATTTCAATGTACTCAAATTGATGACGCACCATATGCGTCATGAAAACAAATTTTAATATTTCCTTCCGAGAAAAATTGATGACGCACCGTATGCGTCCTGACAAAAAATGTTGATATTTCCTTCTGACAAAATTGATGACGCACCATATGCGTCGTGACGAAAAAACGAGAAATTTCAATATTTCCTTGCGTCAAAATTGATGACGCACCGTATGCGTCATGGCGAAATATTTGGAATCTTAATATTCCACTCCATCAAAATTGATGACACACCATATGCGTCATGACAAAAAATTTCAATATTCCTGTCTGACAAAATTGATGACGCGCCGTGTGCGTCATGACGGAAAATTGAGAAATTTCAATATTTCCTTGCGTCAAAATTAATGACGCACCGTATGCGTCATGACGAAATATTTGGAATTTTAATATCACATTCCATTAAAATTGATGACGCACCATATGCGTCATGACAAAAAATTTTAATATTTCCTTGTGACAAAATTGAACATCATCCAGTGAAATGATTGCATGACAACGCTAGGCCACACATTGCTTCCAATACAAAAGACATCATAATGAGCCTTGGTTGGGACGTCTTGCAGCACCCCCAGTATTCACCAGACCTTGCTCCAACCGATTACCATTTGTTTCGGTCGATGCAAAACACCTTGTCCGATATGCACTTCCAATCAATCGATGAGATCCGAAAATGGCTTGACGATTTTATCTTATCTAAAGACGTGATATTTTTTCGAGATGGAATTCATCAGCTGCCTGAAAGATTGCTTAAAGTCATAGAAAGCAACGGCGAGTACTTGGATTCAGAAATTTAATTTACTTTGTTTTAATATAAACCTTGAATTTAGCTGAAAAAATTGGATTATTCATTTGTACACCTAGTATATAAGAGTGTATTTTTGGATGGATGCAAGGTACGCAGGAATGGGAAGTATGTTTTTGGATGACTGTAGAGTATGCGAGGGAAGTAAATGCGATTTTGTATGGATCTAGGGTATGCACGAATAGTAATTGTATTTTTGGTATCCTTATCGGATGTACAGGAATGGGATGTATATAGGAGTGCATTTTTGGGTGGGCGTAAGGTACGCAGGAATGGGAAGTATGTTTTTGATGACTGTAGAGTATGCGAGGGAAGTAAATGCGATTTTGTATGGATGTAGGGTATGCACGAATAGTAATTGTATTTTTGGTATGGATATCGAATGTACAGGAATGGGAGGTATATTTTTGCAGGGTACGTAAAGCCTAAAAAATGAAGCTTATGTGAATATGTGATTATGTAGTAGGTTGGTTAATCTTGCTGCTGTAGATTTCCCATAGTTAATGTAGAATTTATTGCTCGTGCATGCTAACATTTTCTTCTGCCAAATCTGAATCTGTAGTCCCGCCAAAAATGCAGCATTAGTAAAATAATTTTTATGCCGAAAAGGCCGTCTCCACTGAACACAAAGCAACGGCGAGTACTTTGATTAAAAAATTTAATTTACTTTGTTTTAAAATAAACCTTGAATTTAGCTGGAAGAATTGGATTATTCATTTGTACACCTAATATACATGGTGTTAATAGTTAGGTATTGTTTGTCATAGTTGAATATGTTTACAAGAATAATTGAACTCTATGAACGATATGTATGGGATGTATGAATTTAACTGTATATATGCCAGCGTATGTATGTATGCAAGTCAGGTGTTTGTTACGGAAATGATAGAATTACATTTTTTCTAGATAATCTATGTCCAGTAACCGGACGCGAGTGTAGGTGTGTTTTGATAAAAGTAATTGAATATATATGCATCTGTGGTATTGACGATCAGGTGTTTGGCTGTAGATAGATATATAGTACTCGGTATGAATCTGATGGGAAATTTTGTCTGCGTAATCTATGTATGAAAGCTGGGAGCGAGTATAAGTATATGTTTACGAGGATAATTGAATTGTACGAGTGTATAAAAATATATGAATATCGCATATATACGCATCTGTGTGGTATTAACAGTTAGGTGACTCTCTGTGAATACGTATGCGATATTCTGTTCCAATTTGATCTCCATAAGGTTGTGCGAATGTAAACGTCATTACTTATTAGAATAAATAGCAAAGTCTGCGGTAGACGCCACCGTACTAATACATCTTTCCTTTGTCCACAGCCCCCTGTTCGTCACATGGACCATTGGGAAGGACATGCGCTTGCGTGGTTGCATAGGAACATTTAACGCAATGCAGCTTCATGCCGGACTTAGAGAATACGCCACCACTAGGTATACACTGCCACTCGGCATCCTTTACTTTTTTTTTGTTCTCCTATTTAACCAGTCCGTACGCACTAAGGCAGTGTCTTATCAGTTAACGTTGTGAAACATGTACTGATATGGGTGTCGCAACAAATCTACGCTGAGACAAAAGTTGAGTTCGTGTGACAGAATTGACACAGTGTTCAGTCGTTCTGAAAATAATGTAATACGGAAACATGTGACAGTGTTTACGAAAAGTACGCAACGTGTGGTCGTCTACAGTGTACGCAACTTTTTAGCACGAGCCTGATCTGTCAGTTCGAGGAGTGCGAAGAGTAATCAGAAAAGTTCTGTTGAGAATGTACGTGTATTTATATGTAGTGACTTTGTGTGGATATATATTAATTGCTGTAGAAAATCGAAATACAGGGTCGATTTTACTTCGAGATGAAATAAAAAACGTCCCATGCACTTTTTATATTTAACTTTTTAAATTTTAGAAGGAAAAGATGATCGACATTTTATACTAGCTTTTGAAAATAATGATTTTGTATTATATATAAATTTTTTGAATGTAACGTTCTTGTAAATGAAAATGAACAGAATTCTGTACTTGCTTTTTCAATTTAAAAATAATGTTTCGATAGAATTTTATATAGATTTTTCAAGTTTGATGTCTTGTTTCCGTGAAAAAAAGTGATAGAGAGCTTGTGTGCGTCTATATTTAATAGTGCGACTTCGTCTGGATCTGATTTTGTTTCTCCGCTGCGCAGTGCATTCAAAGATTCAAGATTTAATCCCATAACGAGGGATGAACTGTCACGCTTACAAGTGAGCGTCTCCATATTGAGACACTTCGAGGACGGCGTGGATTATTTAGACTGGGAGGTCGGGGTGCATGGTATTCGTATCGAATTCCACAACGAAAAAGGAAACAAGAGAACTGCCACGTATCTGCCGGATGTTGCCCTCGAGCAAGGTACGTACGAATACCTCATAGTCAAATCGACCGTTTATTTTGAAAGTGGTGTAAGTCGATTTTTGAAAAAAATCAGATGACAGAACTTTCCGTTCAAACCATTTAGTATTATCATTGTAATATTAAGAATTTTTTTAAAATTCATTATGCAGTCAATTATGGACATCTTAATGCTATTGCTGATGCCCTCATTTAATCGTGGGGCGTATACGCAAAATTCGCAATACTTCCTGAGATATCGTCAAAAATATATTTGATATTATGTAGAGCTCCCAAAATGGCATCAAATATAAAAGTTCACAGATCGGTTTCATATTTTAGGGCATCAAAGTAGATGCAAAGTGACTCAGAAAAATCGAAACCGCACCTTAAAATTCGCAATACTTCCTAAGATATCGTCAAAAATATATTTGATATTGCGTAAAATGCTCCCAAAATGGCGTCGAAAATGAAAGTTCACAGATCGGTTTCATATTTTAGGGTATCAAAGTAGATGCAAAGTGACTCAGAAAAATCGAAACCGCACCTCAAAATTCGCAATACTTCCGAGATATCGTCAAAAATATATTTCATATTATGTGAACTGCTCCCAAAATGGCGTCAAAAATAAAAGTTCACAGATCGGTTTCATATTTGAGGATATCAAAGTAGATGCAAAGTCACTCAGAAAAATCGAAACAGCACCTTAAAATTCGCAATACTTCCCGAGATATCGTCAAAAATATATTTGATATTACGTAAAGGGTCCCAAAATGGCGTCGAAAATAAAAGTTCACAGATCACTTTCATATTTTACGGTATCAAAGTAGATGCAAAGTGACTCAGAAAAATCAAAACAGCGCCTCAAAATTCGCAATACTTCCTGAGATATCGTCAAAAATATATTTGATATGTGAACTGCTCCCAAAATGGCGTCAAAAATAAAAGTTCACAGATCGGTTTCATATTTTAGGATATCAAAGTGGATGCAAAGTGACTCAGAAAAATCGAAACCGCACCTTAAAATTCGCAATACTTCCTAAGATATCGTTAAAAATATATTTGGTTTATGTGAAAAATTCCCAAAATGGCGTCAAAAATAAAAGTTCACAGATCTGTTTCATATTTTAGGGTATCAAAGTAGATGCAAAGTGACTCAGAAAAATCGAAACAGCACCTCAAACTTCGCAATATTTCCTGAAATATGGACAAAAATATATTTAATATTATTTAAACTGCTCCAAAATGGCGTCGAAAATAAAAGTTCACAGATCGGTTTCATATTTTAGGGTATCAAAGTAGATGCAAAGTCACTCAGAAAAATCAAAACAGCATCTCAAAATTCGCAATACTTCCGGAGATATCGTCAAAAATATATTTGATATTATGTGAACTGCTCCCAAAATGGCGTCAAAAATAAAAGTTCACAGATCGGTTTCATATTTTAGGGTATCAAAGTAGATGCAAAGTGACTCAGAAAATTCGAAACCGCACTTTAAAATTCGCAATACTTTTTAAGATATCGTTAAAAATATATTTGATATTATGTGAAGCTCCCAAAATGGTGTCAAAAATGAAAGTCCACAGATCGGTTTCCTATTTTAGGATATTAAAGTGAATGCGCAGAGACTTAGAAAAATCGAAACCGCACCTCAAAATTCGCAATACTTCCTGAGATATCGACAAAAATATATTTGATATTATGTGAACTGCTCCCAAAATGGCGTCAAAAATAAAAGTTCACAGATCGGTTTCATATTTTAGGGTATCAAAGTAGATGCAAAGTGACTCAGAAAAATCGAAACAGCACCTCAAAATTCGCAATACTTCCTGAGATATCATCAAAAATATATTTGATATTATGTGAAGTGCTCCCAAAATGGCGTCGAAAATAAAAGTTCACAGATCGGTTTCATATTTTAGGGTATCAAAGTAGATGCAAAGTGACTCAGAAAAATCGAAACAGCACCTCAAAATTCGCAATACTTCCTGAGATATCGTCAAAAATATATTTGATATTATGTGAACTGCTCCCAAAATGGCGACGAAAATGAAAGTTCACAGATCGGTTTCATATTTCGGGATATCGAAGTGGATGCAAAGTGACTCAGAAAAATCGAAACCGCACCTCAAAATTCGCAATACTTCTTGAGATATCGTCAAAAATATATTTGATATGCGAACTGCTCCCAAAATGGCGTCAAAAATGAAAGTTTACAGATCGGTTTCATATTTTAGGGTATCAAAGTAGATGCAAAGTGACAGAAAAATCGAACGAAAATCGAGAAGTCACCTCAAAATTCGCAATCGAGATTCAGAGCATATATTGTAAAAAATGATAGCGTGGTTTGATATTATGTGTATTGCATTCAAATGGCGTCGAAACGATGAAAATTCACAGATCAAAGTTTTTCATTTTTAGGGTATCATAAGTAGATGCAAAGTGATCATCAGAAAAATCGAAACAGAACATCTAAAATTCGCAATACTTCCTAAGATATCGTCAAAAATGTATTTGATATTACGTAAATGGTTCCAAAATGGCGTCGAAAATGAAAGTTAAAGATCGGTTTCATTAAATGTTATATCAAAGTAGATGCAAAGTAATAAGATAAAAATCGAAACCGTATTACCTCAAAGTAAGTGTTAATTCGCAATAGTTCCCGAGATATCGTCGAAAAAATATATTTCATATTATGTGACAATGACAATTATAAAATTATGGCGTCAAAAATAAGAGTTCACAGATCGAAAATTTTCATATTTTACGGGTATCAAAGTAGATGCAAAGTACTCAGTACATTTAAAAATCGAAACCGCACCTTCAAATTCGCAATACAAAAATGATTATGTGAGATATCGTAAAAAATGTATTTGATACGGAATTCCGCCAAAAATGGCGTCAAAAATAAAAGTTCACAGATCGGTTTCATATTTTAGGGTATCAAAGTGGACGCAAAGTGACTCAGAAAAATCGAAACCGCACCTCAAAATTCGCTGTACTTCCCGAGATATCGTCAAAAGTATATTTGATATTATGTGAACTGCTCCCAAAATGGCGTCGAAAGTAAAAGTTCACCGATCTGCTTTATATTTTCGGGATATCAAAGTGGATGCAAAGTGACTTAGAAAAATCGAAACCGCACCTCAAAATTCGCAATACTTCCTGAGATATCGTCAAAAATATATTTGATATGTGAACTGCTCCCAAAACAAAAAGGCGTTGAAAATGAAAGTTCACAGATCTGTTTCATATTTCGGGATATCAAAGTAGATGCAACTGACTCAGAAAAATCGAACGAGATGGGCAAGAACGTCTTTTTCCGTCTCCAGGCAACATTCTTTTATGTCATTCGAGATTCAGATGCATATATTGTATACTTTCAAGTACATTTGATAAGCGTAGTTTATAGCAATTGATATTAGCATTCAAACGTGCAACTTCGGAAGTTACGATCATTTAATTTCGTTTTCTTTACATTTACCAAAGTTTTTGACGCTTTTTAAAGTATTATAATCATGGCCAGGGATCATCACAAAGAGACTCGTCATGACAGAACATCTAAAAAATCGTCCAAATCGAGGCAATATTTTAATCCGAAAACCGCAGAGATCGACAATAGTAGTTTCAGTACGTTTCAAAAGAAAGTAAGGCTTAATACGAAGTTGACCGTGCCGCTTGATTATTTGATCGAATACCGAATTTTGAATTTTATACAAGTATGGACAATGAGACAATAATGAAAGTTAATGTTAAAAAAAAATAATGAAAGTTATAACCAACTCATCTCGAAAATTAGCCCCAAAAGTCTTCTGGGCGGTGCACAACAGATTCAAATTGCGCCATACATATCTGCATGTATATTTAACGAGGGTAACCCGGACTCTTCAACGATTGTTGATAAGCTGAAAACAAAAATGATTATGTGCGGATTTATCCGCTCCCGGTCATAATCGTCAGTTTTTGTTTGCGGATTATTCCGTCAAATGATGCAAATGATTTAAGAGGTTTATTGCAGTGTCTATGGAAACTCTCTAAAGGCTGGTGTGTTGTCGGAGACTTTCCAGAGACACTTTTTTCACATTTCGTTAATACGAACAAACAGTACGCATCCTTCAATTTCTCTCGCAGGCTGGGACCAGATACAGACAATAGACTCGCTGCTCCACAAGGGCGGCTACAAGGGCCTCGTGACGCCGGACATCCGGCGCAGCGTGAAGCTGACCCGCTACCAAAGCGAGAAGGTGACGGTGACCTACCAGGACTACATGACCCACTGGCACAGCCGCCGCTGTTAAGTTTGTAGACGTCAAAGCGTGGTCATGTGACTACTATCATGACGGCGGTCAACATTGGCATTTGACGACGTCATTACGTGCTCGTTCGGATCCTTTTTTTTTTTTTAAATACATTAAAGGATAGTATAAATGCCTCCTCCTGGGCCTTAGACTCAGTGTACAAAGAACGCGATGTTAGATTTGGCGACACCTCGACTTCAGAGTAGTCACGTGACTACTGTCATGGCGGATCCAATATGGCGGCGCCGAGGCGAATCCAAAATGGCCACCAACATCAATTTCGACGCTCGTGACGCGGTCGATTTCTTTTCTTTCCTTTTATGGGTAACGCTGGGCCCCGCGGTCTCTGTACAAAGGAACGTGATGTTAAATTTGTAGACGTCAAAGCGTGGTCATGTGACTACTATCATGACGGCCGTCAACATTGGCATTTGACGACGTCATTACGTGCTCGTTCGGATCCTCTTTTTTTTCAAATACATTAAAGGACAGTATAAATGCCTCCCTCTGGGCCTTAGACTCACTGTACAAAGAACGCGATGTTAGATTTGGCGACGCCACGACTTCGAAGCATGGTCACGTGACTACTGTCATGGCGGATCCAATATGGCGGCACCGAGGCGCATCCAAAATGGCGACCGACATCAGTTTCGACGCTTGACAACGTGACGCGCTCGTTTAGATTTCTTTTCTTTCTTTTTTATGGGTAACGAGATGCTGGGCCCCGGGGTCTCTGTACAAAGGAACGTGATGTTAAATTTGTAGACGTCAAAGCGTGGTCATGTGACTACTATCATGACAGCGGTCAACATTGGCATTTGACGACGTCATTACGTGCTCGTTCCGATTTTTTTTTTTCATATACATTAAAGGACAGTATAAATGCCTCTGAGCCTCGCGCTCGCTGTACAAAGAACGCGATGTTAGATTTGGCGACGCCTCGACTTCGAAGCGTGGTCACGTGACTACTGTCATGGCGGATCCAATATGGCGGCACCGAGGCGAATCCAAAATGGCCACCAACATCAATTTCGACGCTTGACGTCGTGACGCGCTCGTTTAGATTTCTTTTCTTTCTCTTTTATGGGTAACGAGATGCTGGGCCCCGCGGTCTCTGTACAAAGGAACGTGATGTTAAATTTGTAGACGTCAAAGCGTGGTAATGTGACTACTATCATGACAGCGGTCAACATTGGCATTTGACGACGTCATTACGTGCTCGTTCGGATTTTCTTTTCAAATACATTAAACGACAGTATAAATGCCTCTGAGCCTCGCGCTCACTGTACAAAGAACGCGATGTTAGATTTGGCGACGCCTCGACTTCGAAGCGTGGTCACGTGACTACTGTCATGGCGGATCCAATATGGCGGCACCGAGGCGTATCCAAAATGGCTACCAACCTTAATTTCGACGCTTGTCGTGACGCGCTCGTTTAGATTTCTTTTCTTTCTCTTTTATGGGTAACGAGATGCTGGGCCCCGCAGTCTCTGTACAAAGGAACGTGATGTTAAATTTGTAGACATGGCAAGCGTGGTCGTATTATCATGTGGCGGTCAACGGATATCGACGTCATTATATTTTTGATTTTTTTTTTTCAAATACATTAAACGACAGGGGACTTGGCCTCGCGAACTGTACAAAGAAGGGGATGTTAGATTTGGCGACGCCTCGACTTCGAAGCGTGGTCACGTGACTACTATCATGGCGGATCCAATATGGCGGCACCGAGGCGCATCCAAAATGGCCGCCAACATCAATTTCGACGCTTCACGTCTTGACGCGCTCGTTTAGATTTCTTTTCTTTCTTTTTTATGGGTAACGAGATCCTGGGCCCCGCGGTCTCTGTACAAAGGAACGTGATGTTAAATTTGTAGACGTCAAAGCATGGTCATGTGACCACTATCATGACGGCCGTCAACATTGGCATTTGACGACGTCCATTACATGCTCGTTCGGATCCTCTTTTTTTTTCAAATACATTAAAGGACAGTATAAATGCCTCCCCTGAGCCTCGCGCTCACTGTACAAAGAACGCGATGTTAGATTTGGCGACGCCTCGACTTCGAAGCGTGGTCACGTGACTACTGTCATGGCGGATCCAACATGGCGGCCAACATAAATTTCGGCGCTTGACGTCATGATGCGCTCGTTTAGATTTCTTTTCTTTCTCTTTTATGATAACGAGATCCTGGCCCCTCTTTATACAGGGAACGCGAAATTAAATTTGTAGACTGCCCTGAAGTACTGTGATTGCGCGTGGTCACGTGACACCTGTCGGGTTAAAGATGGCGGCGAACAGCGTCTTTTTTTCTTTCTTTCTTCTCTGTGAGTAGCGCAGGTGCTGGCGCGGCGGTTGTACAAAGAATCTGGCGGCTTAAACTTGCAGACTCGAATGTTAACCCGTGTGCCGACGTCTGGAGACGTCTACGACGTCGGCGACAAGAGACAAAAGACAGTCGGCTCAGGGGCCGCTGATCTGCAAAGGGCGCGGAAACGCGTCTACGTTCTTTCCTCTCGCGGACTGCCTTAGACGTAACGAGACACGGCGTGTTTCTCTTACTTAGTGTTCAGTTAACGATAATAGCGATAATATTAACGATAATTAACGGAGAATAATACTAGTGGTAATGAGACAAAAAAAAAGGAATAATAATAAGAAGAATAACGATTGTTTACCGTTGGCATGTTTCATTGACGAGCTTCAACCAGAGAATCTTAAGAATCTTGGCCTCTTTTCAGCCTGCAGAGCACGGGAGGAGACGCACGAGGAATGCATTTAGTCGGGAACGACGCTCTTTTTCTTTTCTTTTCAAAAAGTGCGCGTGTACATGTGTGTATATATGTATATAGCCGACCAGCGGCCGAAGGTGTAAATAGGCGGCGAAAGGAGGAATATAAATGATATATAAATATGATGGAGCGATTGTATTGACACTTGTACTCGGCATATATGTAGATGTTTGTATTTATATATTATTTATACGAACGTGCGTGGAGCGGTGTAAGTATATTAACGAACGTGTGTGCGACCTTTCCTTAGAATAAATCGCAAGAAATTTATGCCCGGCCTGCCGGAGATATGTACTTTTCTGTTGGCACGGCGGAAAGAATTTTTTAGCGGCCTCAGGATGTTAAGAAATTCTTCGGTTTTACCGTCGAACTGCTGACCCCAGACTACGTACGTGGCACTTTTTCTTTTTCTTTTTCTTTTATTGACAACGCCGGGACCATTTTGCGTTGGAAAGAACGAAAATGGTCGGTGTCCGGCGGAAATTATTCTTTAGCGACTGGTGCAGGTAAGAATAAAAAGAATGTTGAATTTTTTCAGCTATTTTCAAGTGTCCCACCTCAAACGATTTCGGTTGTAGATTTAAATGTTCAGTTTGTACGGGTTTTCTTGGTCGAGCTAATTGAGACCCTCGGTCAAACTTTCATTTAATTATGTTGAAATTTTATTTAATTATCTGCAACTAGGAAATCGTTCAACGCTTCAAAATGCGTTAAAGGAAAAGTTATTACGTGTAGAACCTCAAATGCAGTTCCATAGACAGAAATATTCAATGTTTCTGAAGTAAAGGTCGCAAATTATTGGTGAGCAAGTAATTTTTGTCGAACTTAAAAACCGTCCGTCTCAGAAAAAATGAATGCGCGTATATCGCAGAATATATTGGGTTGTTCGGAAAGTAATTTCGTTTTTTTTTGTGAAAATGAAAAGCAATTTTCGTATAATGAACAGATATTTTATTAACCCTTTGCGGTCGACAACTTTTTCGGTCGGGCGGAGCAGCAACTCGAGGCGATTTTGCGCATATATTACGAGTGTCTTTTATATTATAATATAGGGTGTTTATTTACATTTTGAAAAATATTTTCTAAGTCGAAGTTCTATAATTGCGTTTTTAATATTTCGTAAAACGTCCTAGGTGCATTCTTGGTTTATCCGGACTAGTATTGCAATAGTACGTTGTCTCATGCCTTTCGCCTTGTTTATTTCGATATGAACAAACTTTACAATCTTTTTTTGTTCCTGTAAGAATCACATGGAGCTTTTCATTTAGCCGAATCGCGTCGTAATTTGAGGTCGACGTCGAAGCTTCTAGCGGTTGTAGAAAGTCTCCCCTCAATTGGTTTACTAAGGTTTTTACAAATTGTAAGTGTGTCGGTGGTTCTCCGTTCTTCTGCTTTTTTACTTGTTTATAGAGAATGTAGGAGTTAATTAAACAGATCTCCAGTCTCCAAAAAATAACTTGCTGCACCACCGATTTCATCATGAACAGATAAGTTTGTGAGAAGTTCAAAATCAAACTCATCTTCACTTGAGCTAATCTCATTGATATTTTCCATTCTATAGGGCCTCAGAACTTTAAAATGACTGATTAAAATGTGGGAAAAATTATGTGACAATGGTCGAAACTAAAGTAATGGTGGATACATTGTATCCAAAGTGAGGGGCACAGTCGAAGAAGAACTTTATCTTAATCGCCATTTAAGATATATATTATACATTACACATTCTATAAAAGAACATGAACAGCTAAAGAACCTATTCACAAACCAATAATGGGCTTCTATCAACTGGAGATAACGAAATCTAGCCTAAACAAACATTGTCGCCTCTCACTCGCCGCTCGAGCGCAAAGGGTTAAATTATATATTGGCCATTCTGGTCCAATACCTTTTGCCATCTTTCTGGTAGTAGCATGATTCCACGCTCATAAAATGTTTGGTCTTTGCTGGCAAAAAACTGATCGAGGTGGTTTTTGACCTCCTCATTTGAAGTGAAGGTTTTACCGTCTAGAAAATTTTGTAGTGACCGGAACAAATAATAATCCGAAGGTGCCACATCTGGAGAATATGGTGGGTGTGGCAATGTATCCCATTCAAGCTGTAAAATCTTTTGGCGAGTGACCAAACTTGTATGAGGTCTCGCATTATCTTCGTGGAACACTACACCTTTTCTGTTGATTAATTCTGGCCTTTGCTGTTGAAGTGCATCATTCAGTTTGTCCAGCTGATGACAGTAGACTTCCAAATTAATTGTTGTTATCCGGTAAAAGCTCAAAAATAACGATTCCTTTAAAATGCCACCAAACAGACAGCATCACCTTTTTTTGATGGATAGCGGCTTTGGAAATGCTTTGACCCGGTTCATCTTTTTTGCTTCATGATCTCTTGCGTTTGACATTGTTATATACAACCCATTTTTCGTCCCCAGTAATGATGCGCTTCAAAAATGGATCGTTTTGATGACGTTTGAGAAGCGAATCACAGGCGTCAACGCGACGACACAAATTTCTCTCCGTGAGAACATGGGGAACCCATATATCGAGCTTCGAGCTTAAACCCAGGTCTTTCAAGTGGTCATAAACAGTTGAATTTGATAAACTTAACTTCTCACCGATCTCACGTGTTGTTATTCGCCGGTTTGCATTAACTAATGCCTTTATCGTGTCTTTATCAGCTTCAACTGGCCTTCCAGAACGTGGTGCATCTTCGACATCAAAATTGCTGGATCGAAATTTTGTAAACCAGTTCTGGCACTGGCGTACTGTCAACACATCTTCTCCATACACATCGGCTAATTTCTTTCTGGCTTGAACAGCATTTTTACCTTTTCTATAGTAAAACAGTAAAATATTACGAAACTGCTGCTTATTGCTCTCCATATTTAAAAGGGCACCAACCAAAAACCACTGCGTAGAATCAATTGGACTTTTTCACACACAAGCCTTGCTATATCAGCTCTCAAAACATATAATGATTATGCGGCTTAAGTGTGGAGTTGGGTGCAAAAAAATACAATTAAATCCTCTGTCGGGAAAAAACGAAATTACTTTCCGAACAATCTAATATATAAAAGCAAATGTAATTTTGGTACTGAAGGGGTTCAGGTCTAAGCAAATTGTGCTGAGTTTTTCTGGCTATGCAGTCAGAGAAAACTGTTGGTAAATGCATGAAAATAAGTATAACTCTGGTACTGCAGCTGCTACTAGGTAGTACTTTGATAGTATCCCAAAATAACTGACTTACGAGCAATTATTATATTTAACTACATTTAAATTGATGACGCACTATATGCGTCACGATAAATATATTGTCGAATTTTAATTTTGCCGCCGTCCCAATTGATGACGCACCGTATGCGTCACGCTGATAAATATTGTCAAATTTCAATTTTGCCGCCGTCCGAATGCTTGACGCACCGTATGCGTCACGCTTCAAAATGCTGTCAATTTTAATATTTGCTCCCAAAAAAATTGATAACGCACCATTTGCGTCATGACAAAAAATTTGAGAATGTTTAATATTTAACTACGTTAAAATTGATGACGCACTATATGCGTCACGATAAAAATATTGTCGAATTTTAATTTTGCCGCCGTCCCAATTGACGACGCACCTTATGCGTCACGCTGATAAATATTGTCAAATTTAAAATTTGCCGCCATCCGAATGCTTGACGCACCGTATGCGTCACACTTCAAAATGCTGTCAATTTTAATATTTGCTCCCAAAAAAATTGATGACGCACCGTGTGCGTCATGACAAAAAATTTGAAAATGTTTAATATTTAACTAGATTGCATGAAAATAAGTATAACTCTGGTACTGCAGCTGCTGCTAGGTAGTACTTTGATAGTACCCCAAAATGACTAACTTACGAGCAATTATAAATCTTATACCAAAAGCATCGAGGCGTAACAAAAGTCCTCTCACTTCATGTCTGCATGCAGTCGAAGAAAACTGCTAATACATACTATTTTGGTATTTTAGCAAAGTTTCTGAATCTCTTGCAATAAAGCTCCTATACAGAAGTGCTATAGTATCCAAAAATAACTGTAACTCTGGTACCAAAGCTGCGCTATTCTACTGCTACTATACACTGAGTATGGGGAAATAATTATAACCCCCATACCAAAAGCATCAAGTCATACCTAAAATCCTTCCCATTTCTATCTGCACGCGGTCGAAGAAAACTACTTATACACACTAGTTTGTTGTATAAAAAGCTCTAGATATCTTGCTACTATACAGTAGCACTTTGACAGTATCTCAATATACAGGGTATCCCATATAACACGCTCACCTGTTTAATTTCTGAAGTACGCCGCGTATAAAATTTTGTTTTATATTCCTATGGTTCCAAGGGCTCTATTATTAGATGCATATTTTTTTTGTGGAGGCGTTTCGGAGATTTGAACGTCAGCTTCATTTCTTTTTAATGGAACCCTATGTTTTTTACATTAAGATCTGAAAGAGCGTGATATTTTGAATAAAAAAAGTATTTAGTAAATTTAGTAAATTCATTAAAGGAAGGAATGTGCAATGAAAATTTCTTGACTCCGTGGCATTCAGTTTAATGAGATGATTTTTCAAATGGCGACTATGAAAAACTACAATGCGCGTGCCCGACTATCCACAGTTCCTCTAGTTGTCCTTGACTTCTTCCTGCCTCTCTTTGGCCGCAATCTTTTGCCTCTGCAGGTCCTCGATCTCTGCTATTTTCCTGTTCTTCAGCTCCTCGTGCTGGGCCAACAAACTTTCCCTTCTTTTTTCACGTTCCGCAGCATCCTCCTCTTCCATCAGCATCGTGTAGGCTTTGATCTTCAGCAGCTGCTGGTACTGAAGGTACGTGACGCCTTGGGAAAGGACCGTGTGGGCGAAGAAGAGCAGGGCGATTTTTGGGACCAGCGGCTTCGTCCGACTGTAGAACAACTTCGCTATCTTCATGTACTCGGTGTAATGTGGCACGCTGGAACGCGTCTGAATGTCTTTGTAGAGAGTCTGGAAGGAAATTTGGTGCGTTGTATTATTTGTTTAAGGGGGTAGATACACCTGGAAATATTGAAAAAATGCATTTTTCGTTTTCTGTGTGTTTATGAAGTATATGGTCTTGGGAACAGCTCCTGCAAGTTTCAAAGCGATTCCTTGAAGATTGTCGGAGGTATGAAAAGAATAAAAGGCTGAAGAATGAAAGGCTGAAGAATGGAAGGCTGAAGAATGAAAGGCTGAAGAATGGAAGTCTGAAGAATGAAAGGCTGAAGAATGGAAGTCTGAAGAATGGAAGGCTAAAGAATTAAAAGCTGAAAAATGAAAGGCTGGAGAATGAAAGGCTAAAGAATAAAAAGCTGAAGAATGACAGGATGGAGAATGATAGTCTGTAGAATGAAATGCTTAAGAAAGAAAGTTTGAGGAATGAAAGGCTGAAGAATGGAAGTCTGAAGAAAGAAAGTCTAAGGAATGAAAATCTGAAGAATGGAAGTCTAAAGAATGAAAGGCTGGAGAAAGAAAGTCTGAAGAATGAAAGGCTGAAGAATGGAAGGCTAAAGAATGAAAAGCTGAAGAATGAACGGCTGGGGAATATTAGTCTGAAGAATGAAATGCTGAAGAATGAAAGGCTGGAGAATGGAAGTTTAAAGAATGAAAAGCTGAAGAATAGAAGGCTAAAGAATTAAAAGCTGAAAAATGAAAGGCTGGAGAATGAAAGGCTAAAGAATAAAAAGCTGAAGAATGACAGGATGGAGAATGATAGTCTGAAGACTTAAATGCTGAAGACAGAAAGTTTGAAGAATGAAAGGCTGAAGAATGGAAGTCTGAAGAATGAAAGGCTAACGAATAAAAAGCTGAAGAATGACAGGATGGAGAATGATAGTCTGTAGAATGAAATGCTTAAGAAAGAAAGTTTGAGGAATGAAAGGCTGAAGAATGGAAGTCTGAAGAAAGAAAGTCTAAGCAATGAAAAGCTGAAGAATGGAAGTTTAAAGAATGAAAGGCTGGAGAATAAAAATCTGAAGAATGAAAGGCTGAAGAATGGAAGTCTAAAGAATGAAAGGCTGGAGAAAGAAAGTCTGAAGAATGAAAGGCTTTAGAATGGAAGTCTAAAGAATGAAAAGCTGAAGAATAGAAGGCTAAAGAATTAAAAGCTGAAAAATGAAAGGCTGGAGAATGAAAGGCTAAAGAATAAAAAGCTGAAGAATGACAGGATGGAGAATGATAGTCTGAAGACTTAAATGCTGAAGAAAGTTTGAAGAATGAAAGGCTGAAGAATGGAAGTCTGAAGAATGAAAGGCTGAAGAATGGAAGGCTAAAGAATTAAAAGCTGAAAAATGAAAGACTGGAGAATGAAAGGCTAAAGAATAAAAAGCTGAAGAATGTCAGGATGGAGAATGATTGTCTGTAGAATGAAATGCTTAAGAAAGAAAGTTTGAGGAATGAAAGGCTGAAGAATGGAAGTCTAAAGAATGGAAGTCTGAAGAAAGAAAGTCTAAGGAATGAAAAGCTGAAGAATGGAAGGCTAAAGAATTAAAAGCTGAAAAATGAAAGACTGGAGAATGAAAGGCTAAAGAATAAAAAGCTGAAGAATAAAAGGCTAAAGAATTAAAAGCTGAAAAATGAAAGGCTGAAGAATGGAAGGCTAAAGAATGAAAAGCTGAAGAATGAACGGCTGGGGAATATTAGTCTGAAGAATGAAATGCGGAAGAAAGACAGTCTAAAGAATAAAAGGCTAGAGAATGGAAGTCTAAAGAATGAAAAGCTGAAGAATAGAAGGCTAAAGAATTAAAAGCTGAAAAATGAAAGGCTGGAGAATGAAAGGCTAAAGAATAAAAAGCTGAAGAATGACAGGATGGAGAATGATAATCTGAAGAATGAAATGCTGAAGAAAGAAAATTTGAAGAATGAAAGGCTGAAGAATGGAAGTCTAAAGAATGGAAGGCTGAAAAAAGAAAGTCTAAGGAATGAAAAGCTGAAGAATGGAAGTTTAAAGAATGAAAGGCTGGAGAATAAAAATCTGAAGAATGGAAGTCTAAAGAATGAAAGGCTGGAGAAAGAAAGTCTGAAGAATGAAAGGCTGAAGAATGGAAGGCTAAAGAATGAAAAGCTGAAGAATGAACGGCTGGGGAATATTAGTCTGAAGAATGAAATGCGGAAGAAAGAAAGTCTGAAGAATGAAAGGCTGGAGAATGGAAGTCTAAAGAATGAAAAGCTGAAGAATAGAAGGCTAAAGAATTAAAAGCTGAAAAATGAAAGGCTGGAGAATGAAAGGCTAAAGAATAAAAAGCTGAAGAATGACAGGATGGAGAATGATAGTCTGAAGAATGAAATGCTGAAGAAAGAAAGTTTGAAGAATGAAAGGATGCAGAATGGAAGTCTGAAGAATGAAAGGCTAAAGAATTAAAAGCTGAAAAATGAAAGGCTGGAGAATGGAAGGCTAAAGAATTAAAAGCTGAAAAATGAAAGGCTAAAGAATAAAAAGCTGAAGAATGACAGGATGGAGAATGGTAGTCTGTAGAATGAAATACTTAAGAAAGAAAGTTTGAGGAATGAAAGGTTGAAGAATGGAAGTCTGAAGAAAGAAAGTCTAAGGAATGAAAAGCTGAAGAATGGAAGTTTAAAGAATGAAAGGCTGGAGAATAAAAATCTGAAGAATGGAAAGTCTAAAGAATGAAAGGCTGGAGAAAGAAAGTCTGAAGAATGAAAGGCTGAACAATGTAAGGCTAAAGAATTAAAATCTGAAAAATGAAGAGCTGAAGAATGGAAGGCTAAAGAATGAAAAGCTGAAGAATGAACGGCTGGGGAATATTAGTCTGAAGAATGAAATGCGGAAGAAAGAAAGTCTGAAGAATGAAAGGCTGGAGAATGGAAGTCTAAAGAATGAAAAGCTGAAGAATGAAAGGATAAAGAATTAAAATCTGAAAAATGAAAGGTTGAAGAATGGAAGGCTAAAGAATGAAAAGCTGAAGAATGAACGGCTGGGGAATATTAGTCTGAAGAATGAAATGCGGAAGAAAGAAAGTCTGAAGAATGAAAGGCTGGAGAATGGAAGTCTAAAGAATGAAAAGCTGAAGAATAGAAGGCTAAAGAATTAAAAGCTGAAAAATGAAAGGCTGGAGAATGAAAGGCTAAAGAATAAAAAGCTAGAGAATGACAGGATGGAGAATGATAGTCTGAAGAATGAAATGCTGAAGAAAGAAAGTTTGAAGAATGAAAGGCTGAAGAATGGAAGTCTAAAAAATGGAAGGCTAAAGAATTAAAAGCTGAAAAATGAAAGGCTGGAGAATGAAAGGCTAAAGAATAAAAAGCTGAAGAATGACAGGATGGAGAATGATAGTCTGAAGAATGAAATGCTGAAGAAAGAAAGTTTGAAGAATGAAAGGCTGAAGAATGGAAGTCTAAAGAATGGAAGGCTGAAGAAAGAAAGTCTAAGGAATGAAAAGCTGAAGAATGGAAGTTTAAAGAATGAAAGGCTGGAGAATAAAAATCTGAAGAATGGAAGTCTAAAGAATGAAAGGCTGGAGAAAGAAAGTCTGAAGAATGAAAGGCTGAAGAATGGAAGGCTAAAGAATGAAAAGCTGAAGAATGAACGGCTGGGGAATATTAGTCTGAAGAATGAAATGCGGAAGAAAGAAAGTCTGAAGAATGAAAGGCTGGAGAATGGAAGTCTAAAGAATTAAAAGCTGAAAAATGAAAGGCTGGAGAATGAAAGGCTAAAGAATAAAAAGCTAGAGAATGACAGGATGGAGAATGATAGTCTGAAGAATGAAATGCTGAAGAAAGAAAGTTTGAAGAATGAAAGGATGCAGAATGGAACTCTGAAGAATGAAACGCTAAAGAATTAAAAGCTGAAAAATGAAAGGCTGGAGAATGAAAGGCTAAAGAATAAAAAGCTAGAGAATGACAGGATGGAGAATGATAGTCTGAAGAATGAAATGCTGAAGAAAGAAAGTTTGAGGAATGAAAGGCTGAAGAATGGAAGTCTGAAGAATGAAAAGCTGAAGAATGGAAGGCTAAAGAATTAAAAGCTAAAAAACGAAAGGCTAAAGAATAAAAAGCTTGAGGAATGAAAGGCTGAAGAATGGAAGTCTAAAGAATGAAAGGCTGGAGAATAAAAATCGGAAGAATGGAAGTCTAAAGAATGAAAGGCTGGAGAAAGAAAGTCTGAAGAATGAAAGGCTGAAGAATGGAAGGCTAAAGAATGAAAAGCTGAAGAATGAACGGCTGGGGAATATTAGTCTGAAGAATGAAATGCGGAAGAAAGAAAGTCTGAAGAATGAAAGGCTGGAGAATGGAAGTCTAAAGAATGAAAAGCTGAAGAATGAAAGGCTAAAGAATAAAAAGCTAGAGAATGACAGGATGGAGAATGATAGTCTGAAGAATGAAATGCTGAAGAAAGAAAGTTTGAAGAATGAAAGGATGCAGAATGGAACTCTGAAGAATGAAAGGCTGAAGAAAGAAAGTCTAAGGAATGAAAAGCTGAAGAATGGAAGTTTAAAGAATGAAAGGCTGGAGAATAAAAATCTGAAGAATGGAAGTCTAAAGAATGAAAAGCTGGAGAAAGAAAGTCTGAAGAATGAAAGGCTGAAGAATGGAAGTCTAAAGAACGAAAAGCTGAAGAATGGAAGGTAGGTGTATGTGCCCCTTAAGTCGTAATTAAAGTATTGATCATAGGGAAAGTTTTATATTTCCCAACGTGACGCATACGGTGCGTCATCAATGTTAACAGAATCAAGTATTAAAGTTTCTCAAATTTTTCAACACGACGCATACGGTGCGTCATGAATTTTGACGAAAACAAATATCAAAAGTGACAGTATTTTTCAACGTGACGCATTCGGTGCGTCAACAATTTGGACGGCGGCAAAATGAAAATTTCACAACATTTTCATCGTGACACATACGGTGCGTCAACAATTTTAACGGAGTTAAGTATTAAGGAATTTCAAATTTTTCGACGTGACGCATACGGTGGGTCATCAATTTTGATAGAGTCAAATATGAAGACTGCAAATTTTTCCTCATGACGCGTACGATGCTGCTGCTAAAAAATTTTTATTTCAAATTTATTCTGATGCATATTCTAATAATGCACTTTAAGGTAAAGAAAAGTAGGACTAATTACACGCGTTACTTTTCTCACAAAAAAATCGTAAAGAATGCCTATTTTGAAAAACTCTAGGTGTATGTGCCCCCTTAAGTCGTAATTAAAGTATTGATCTAAGGGAAAGTTTTATATTTCCCAACGTGACGCATACGGTGCGTCATCAATTTTAATGGAATCAAGCATTAAAGTTTCTCAAATTTTTCGACACGACGCATACGGTGCGTCATGAATTTTGACGAAAACAAATATTAAAAGTGACAGTATTTTTCAACGTGACGCATTCGGTGCGTCAACAATTTGGACGGCGGCAAAATTAAAATTTCACATTTTCATCGTGACACATATGGTGCGTCAACAATTTTAATGGAGTCAAGTATTAAGGAATCTCAAATTTTTCGACGTGACGCATACGGTGCGTCATCAATTTTGATCGGGTCAAATATGAAGACTGCAAATTTTTCCTCATGACACGTACGGTGCTGCTGCTAAAAAATTTTTATTTCAAATTTATTCTGATACATATCCTAATAACGTACTTTAAGGTAAAAAAGTAGGACTAATTACACGCGTTACTTTTCCCACAAAAAATTCGTAAAGAATGCCTATTTTGAAAAACTCTAGGTGTATGTGCCCCCTTAAGTCGTAATTAAAGTATTGACCTAAGGGAAACTTTTATATTTCCGAACGTGACGCATACGGTGCGTCATCGATTTTAATGGAATCAAGCATTAAAGTTTCTCAAATTTTTCCACACGACGCATACGGTGCGTCATGAATTTTGACGAAAACAAATATTAAAAGTGACAGTATTTTTCAACGTGACGCATTCGGTGCGTCAACAATTTGGACGGCGGCAAAATGAAAATTTCACAACATTTTCATCGTGACACATACGGTGCGTCAACAATTTTAATGGAGTCAAGTATTAAGGAATCGCAAATTTTTCGACGTGACGCATACGGTGCGTCATCAATTTTGATCGAGTCAAATATGAAGATTGCAAATTTTTCCTCATGACGCGTACGGTGCTGCTGCTAAAAAATTTTTATTTCAAATTTATTCTGATACATATCCTAATAATGCACTTTAAGGTAAAAAAAAGTCGAATTTAAGGAAAGTCGAAAGAGGGAATTTAGTTTAATACTGGAGGCGTTGAAAATAGTAAGGGGTGAAGGTAGGCGATCAAGAGAAGAGGAATTGGACTGAAAATATTTTTTTGCTTCAAAACAAAGCACATTTCATCTCTACGCAAAGCAGAATGAATCTCTTCAATTTATATATCATCTATATGCATTGTATAAAACGATAACTTACGCCCCAGCAGATAAAGTTCCCAGCGATAATTGGATAAATAACTCCCAGGCCGATCTGTGTAAAGCTAGATTTTGCCATTGGGCAAAGAAGGCACTCATGGAGATCCAGCAAAAATAAATTTGGCACAACGTACTGAAAAACATTATTTATGTTATTTATTTATGTCCATCACCGCTGTAATCTTGACTCTTTCGTTTTTGCACACTCACCGAAGCCTGAATGGCGTACGACAAACCAGGTGGAATTGCGAAAAGTGGCAAGACGACGAGCACAGCATTTTTCTTCATTACTCTGTACGCTGTCCTCAACGACTCAGCTATCCATAAACTGCTCAATGACGCAGCTCCTGACAATATTCCCAGTCCATACGAGAAGGTCCATCTGAAATGGTATATGTTCTGTGTATACATTATCTATTATACGAGTTTTCAAACGCAAAGTGTGTATGTGCCTGTGCTTTTGAAACGCTTGGAAGAAGCCAATTTTGAAAGCTATTCAGTTTGCAATATCTCGCAAATATATATACAAAGACACATATCTAATATTTATATGTAGAACAATCACTAGATGAAAATTTGCATCTAAACGATACAGAATAAATTCGCAAACGCAATACAAGCGACGTATGGGCCTGTACTTTTGAAACGTTTGGAAGAAGCCAATTTTGAAAGCTATTCAGTTCGCAATATCACGCAAATATATATACAGAGACACATATCTAATATTTATATGTACAACAGTCACAAGATGAAAATTTGCATCTAAACGATACACAATATAAGCGACGTATGGGCCTGTGCTTTTAAAACGCTTGGAAGAAGCCAATTTTGTAAGCTATTCAGTTTGCAATATCTCGCAAATATATATACAAAGACACATATCTAATATTTATATGTAGAACAATCAGCAGATGAAAATTTGCATTTAACGATACACAATCAAATCGCAAACACAATACAGCGACGTATGGGCCTGTACTTTTGAAACGGTTCAAAGAAGCAAAGTTACGCTACTAAGTTTGTAGTATAATGCAACGTAACGGTATGGACAAAAATGCTTATATAATACCTATGCATACGATACGTATCGGATGAAAAGTTCGGTATAGTGGCCCAAACGCAAGTGATAAATTTTTTGCCTTGGTCAACGACAACAACGACAAACAACGTATCCTGAATCTTACTAACTTTCCGTTGGCCCACTCTGATGTTACGTGCAAACGCAAAGTACCCTTTGCTCTTATCTGAAGACCCGTACGCTAACGCATGATTTCTCATGTCCCAACGTTCTTACCTGCGGACAGTTCATTCTTTCAATTTTCAACCGTTTCCAAGGTACAGCGCCCAAAGCACGTGCATTGTCTACAACAATACTATATATGTTATGAGGTGTGGATGAGATTTGAAAATTCGAGGTTACCGTACACGTCCGCTCTCCTTTTCCATGTGTCAATAATGTTCCATTGAAAGTCGGAGACGTCCTGCAGCGTCATTATCCTCGCACCTGCCGGTACTTCCCTCGTCCTGATCACCGACATCCTGTCGTTCCTTATTTATCGAGTCCTAAGCTTCTATTTTTCACGCCGGAATGCACGGCCGAAGTGAGGTTATGTTCGGACGCAACAAATTCTTCGTTAATTCGTGAAGCGCCGCGGTCGGTTCGTTATGTCACTATCGTTAATTAACATTTAAGGGGGTAGGCCTACTTGGTTTGGGGGAAAAAATCGAATTTTTTTTTATTGCGTTTTTAATGGATATTGTTTTAGGAATGTTTGCTCAAGAGTACATAAGAATCGGAGCATGCGTTTAGAATTAGTAAAGAGCATGCAGCGATCGCTTAGGACATCAAAGTGGATGCAAAGTGAATCAGAAAAATCGAAACAGTACCTCAAAATTCGCAATACTTCCCGAGATATCGTCAAAAGTATGTTTGATATTATGTGAAGTGGTCCCAAAATGGCGTCGAAAATAAAAGTTCTCGGATCGGCTTCATATTTTAGGGTATCAAAGAGGACGCAAAGCGACTCAGAAAAATCGAAACCACACCTCAAAATTCGCAATACTTCCCAAGATATCGTCAAAAATATATTTGATATTATGTGAAGTGCTCCCAAAATGGCGTCGAAAATAAAAGTTCACAGATCGGTTTCATATTTTAGGGTATCAAAGTAGATGCAAAGTGACTCAGAAAAATCGAAACCGCACCTCAAAATTCGCAATACTTCCTGAGATATTGTCAAAAATATATTTGATATTATGTGAAGTGCTCCAAAAATGGTGTCGAAAATAAAAGTTTGCAGATCGGTTTCATATTTCAGGATACCAAAGTGGATGCAAGGTGACTCAGAAAAGTCGAAACAGCACCTCAAAATTCGCAATACTTCTTAAGATATCGTCAAAAATATATTTGCTATTACGTAAAATGCTCCCACAATGGCGTCGGAAATAAAAGTTCACTGATCGGTTTCATATTTTAGGGTATCAAAGTAGATGCAAAGTGACTCAGAAAAATCGAAACCGCACCTCAAAATTCGCAATACTTCTTAAGATATCGACAAAAATATATTTCATGTTATATGAAGTGCTCCCAAAATGGTGTCGAAAATAAAAGTTCATAGATCGGTTTCATATTTTAGGATATCAAAGTAGATGCAAAGTGACTTAGAAAAATCGAAACCGCACCTCAAAATTCGCAATACTTCCCGAGATATCGACAAAAATATATT
The DNA here is from genome assembly GCA_033815515.1 of Cryptocheilus praepositus. NCBI lineage: Eukaryota > Metazoa > Arthropoda > Insecta > Hymenoptera > Pompilidae > Cryptocheilus > Cryptocheilus praepositus. Next base: position 86,553 of record JAWWQZ010000275.1, read on the forward strand.
TCATATTATGTGAAGTGCTCCCAAAATGGCGTCGAAAATGAAATTTCACAGATCGGTTTCATATTTTAGGGTATCAAAGTAGATGCTAAGTGACTCAGAAAAATCGAAATCGCACCTCAAAACTCGCAATACTTCCCGAGATATCAACAAAAATATATTTGATATTATGTGAACTGCTCCTAAAATGGCGTCGAAAATGAAAGTTCACAGATCTGCTTCATATTTCGGGATATCAAAGTGGATGCAAAGTCACTCAGAAAAATCGAAACCGCACCTCAAAATTCGCAATACTTCCTGAGATATCGTCAAAAATATATTTGATATTATTTGAAGTGCTCCCAAAATGGCGTCGAAAATGAAAGTTCACCGATCTGTTTCATATTTCGGGATGTTAAAGTGGATGCAAAGTGACGCAGAAAAATCGAAACCGCACCTTAAAATTCGCAATACTTCTTAAAATATCGTCAAAAATATATTTGATATTACGTAAAATGCTCCCAAAATGGCGTCGAAAATGAAAGTTCACAGATCGGTTTCATATTTTAGGGTATCAAAGTAGATGCAAAGTGACTCAGAAAAATCGAAACCGCACCTCAAAATTCGCAATACTTCCTGAGATATCGTAAAAAATATATTTGATATTATGTGAAGTGCTCCCAAAATGGCGTCGAAAATGAAAGTTCACCGATCTGCTTCATATTTCGGGATATCAAAGTGGATGCAAAGTGACTCAGAAAAATCGAAACCGCACCTTAAAATTCGCAATACTTCCCGAGATATCGACAAAAATATATTTGATATTACGTAAAATGCTCCCAAAATGGCGTCGAAAATGAAAGTTCACAGATCGGTTTCATATTTCGGGATATCAAAGTAGATGCAATGTGACTCAGAAAAATCGAAACCGCACCTCAAAATTCGCAATACTTCCCGACATATCGACAAAAATATATTTCGTATTATGTGAAGTGCTCCCAAAATGGCGTCGAAAATAGAAGTTCGCAGATCGGTTTCGTGTTTTAAGGTATCAAAGTAGATGCAAAGTGACTCAGAAAAATCGAAACCGCACCTCAAAATTCGCAATACTTCCCGAGATATCGTCAAAAATATATTTGATATGCGAACTGCTCCCAAAATGGCGTCAAAAATGAAAGTTCACAGATCGGTTTCATATTTTAGGGTATGAAAGTAGATGCAAAGTGACTCAGAAAAATCGAAACCGCACCTCAAAATTCGCAATACTTCCCGACATATCGTCAAAAGTATAATAGAAGACAAGGCAAGAAGACAATTCTCGTGTTGCGGCACTTCATCCGTCGAAAGTTTATGGTAAAGAGTTGCCAACATTTCGATAGAAACCTACTTTTTCATCTTGTGCGCTTTTTTAACTTTGTACTTTCTTCATTTTTACTGAATCGAAAGTTGGAATTTGTGAATGCTTCTTTTTATCATTTTTTCATTCCTAGACATTCGAAATAGAATGGAAATTCGAATTTTCCCGCCGGTCGCGTTACACGTCAACGGGCCGAAGTCGATCATCACGTCTTGTGACGTGGCCCCGGATGACGGCACACATTGCATTACGCTTTCCCGCAGTCAAAGCCGGTGCACGGAAATTCCTTTCCTCAAGATTTTCCGTAAAAATCCTCCCTGCGCCGATCGGAAACAATGAAGATCTGAACGCGTCGTCGAAAACTTCTTCGGACACCTTCGAGAACATCCGTAAGTTCCCTCACCACTTATTTTCCATTACCTTAACCATTACTCTTCACTAAACCACCTGCAGTTTTACGTAAATTCTACGAATGCACGAATTCCCTGCGAAATAAATTGGTCCGACGACGTTTCTGTACGAGGAACCCTAAAACGGTGTTAAATTTTGAGGTTATGTTTGTTTCACTTTGATTCTGGTTATAAGGTGTGTCAGCTCTTTGTGTTTGATAGATCAGTGACACTTAAAAAACTAGTTTGCCAGCATCTGTTGCTTGTACATAAGTAGTCTTTTGTAGAAGTCTATACGTTCACGTATTTCGCAAGTTTGGAAACATTTCCTGCATCTCAAAATGACAATATTGTAACGTGTCTACTGCGATTGGAGTAGCGTTTGTTAAAACTCCAATATTCTCACTAAGGTACAATTTCTCTAATCGACCCCTTTGTCATTGCAGCAAAATGACGACTTACGAGGATTTCATTCAGCAGAACGAGGATCGGGATGGTGTGCGTTTCACATGGAATGTTTGGCCGTCGTCGAGGATCGACGCCACGCGCCTGGTTGTCCCACTAGGGACGCTTTATCAGCCGATTAAAGATCGGCCCGACTTGCCACCGATCCAGTACGATCCTGTGCTGTGCACCAGGTCTGTGTGCCGTGCGATTTTGAATCCGCTTTGTCAAGTGGATTACAGGGCGAAGTTATGGGTGTGCAATCTGTGTTTCCAGAGGAATCCGGTAAGTATTTACGACGTATGTACGATCGGTTAAAGAAAATGCAGTTTTTGAAGTGAGTATACGATATGTTCTTGTGACGCAGTTCCCACCGCAGTATGCAGCGATTTCTGAACAGCATCAACCTGCCGAGCTGATTCCCATGTTCTCAACGATCGAATACACCATAATGGTAAGGCATCTGCCATCGCCAATTAAATACAATCTTCCTCTGTCGAACATAGCGCCGCAGAAATTCACTTAAATTTGTCTAACAGCACATTTTATTACGCTCATGCAAATATCTGAGGGTAGCGAGACCTGCGAGAGTTCAGAAATATTTAATTCCAGCGAGCGCAGTGCCTGCCACCAATTTTCTTGCTGGTAGTCGACACGTGCATGGACGAGGAAGAATTAGGCGCTTTGAAAGACTCGCTGCAGATGTCTTTGTCGCTGTTACCACCCAACGTGTTGATCGGTCTGATCACGTTTGGCCGAATGGTGCAAGTGCACGAGTTGGGCTGCGAAGGGTGCAGCAAGAGTTACGTGTTTAGGGGCACTAAGGATTTACAGCCGAAGCAAGTGCAGGATATGCTGGGCAAGTGGATTTTTGTTTCTGTCTGAAGTAGATGTTCTAGGGTGCATCGTAGATGATTAGCGCTGGTACTAGAACATTACGCACTCATATAATAATATGTATACATGCTCGGGGGCCACTATGCTACGACATGAGCGTGTCAATACATCAGTGCACTACGATGTGTCTGCTTTCAGAGATAATATTGTAACGTTATGTGTGGAGGACCATATATTGATACGCTAGTACATCTACGTGCTCCTCTACTGCTATACTACACTGTCAATATATGAATATACCAGTACGATACGTCTGCTTTCAAACATAATCGTGTAACGTGCCACTGTTAAAATAATACGTGCCACTGTACGCATATGGCAAACATGTTAGCATGGATCACACCAAAGTCCCCTTAAAAACTTTGACGTCTAATATGTCCTCATGTTGTGTTCGCAGGATTTGGTCGACCAATTCCAGGACAGCAAAGAGCACCCACCGCACCAGGAGTCGGTGCAGGTGGTCAACCCCTTCCCCCAGCCAATCGTTTCCTTCAGCCCGTCCACAAGTGTGACATGTGTCTCACTGACCTCATCGGAGAACTTCAAAGGGACCCTTGGCCAGTTGGGCCTGGGAAGAGACCATTACGGTCAACGGGTGTTGCTTTGGCAGTGGCCACTGGGCTCTTGGAAGCCAGCTATGCGAATACCGGTGCCAGGTAATTGTCTACTTTAATTAGTTAACTGTTAACTCTGTCGGGAGCTCTCTTTGTAAGGGTCGCTGTTGAAATATTGGAAGAAAAAGACGAGTTTATTTTATGAAATAAACGATTTCATTTCTGATATTTATACAGTTGCGCGAGATGAACATATATTGTGTACATAATAAACGGAAAGGTTCAAAAAAAGAATTAAAGGAAAGGTGCCCTGGGCAATTCTGACTGGACGAAATTATGACCAGTAAAAAAAATGCGTCATGTCGAAAAATTTCCATATTTTGTTTTTTCAAAACTGATGACGCAACATGTGCGTCATGCCGAAAAATGCCCATATTTTCTTCTTTCAAAACTGATGACGCACCATATGCGTCATGCCGAAAAATGTCCATATTCTCTTCCTTTAAAACTGATGACGCACCATATGCGTCATGCCGAAAAATTTCCATATTTTCTTCCTACAAAACTGATGACGCACCATATGCGTCATGCCGAAAAATTTCCATATTTTCTTCCTTCAAAACTGATGACGCACCATATGCGTCATGCCGAAAAATTTCCATATTTTCTTCCTTCAAAACTGATGACGCACCATATGCGTCATGCCGAAAAATTTCCATATTTTCTTCCTACAAAACTGATGACGCACCATATGCGTCATCTCGAAAATTGTCCATATTTTCTTCCTACAAAACTGATGACGCACCATATGCGTCATGCCGAAAAATTTCCATATTTTCTTCCTTCAAAACTGATGACGCACCATATGCGTCATGCTGAAAAATGTCTATATTTTCTTCCCACAAAACTGATGACGCACCATATGCGTCCTGCTAAAAAATTTCCATATTTTCTTCCTTCAAAACTGATGACGCACCATATGCGTCATGCCGAAAAATTTCCATATTTTCTTCCTTCAAAACTGATGACGCACCATATGCGTCATGCCGAAAAATTTCCATATTTTCTTCCTACAAAACTGATGACGCACCATATGCGTCATGCCGAAAAATTTCCATATTTTCTTCCTTCAAAACTGATGACGCACCATATGCGTCATGCCGAAAAATGTCCATATTTTCTTCCTACAAAACTGATGACGCACCATATGCGTCATGCCAAAAAATTTCCATATTTTCTTCCTACAAAACAGATGACGCACCATATGCGTCATACCGAAAAATTTCCATATTTTCTTCCTTCAAACCCGATGACGCACCATATGCGTCATGCCCAAAAATTTCCATATGTTCTTCCTTCAAAACTGATGACGCACCATATGCGTCATGCCGAAGAATGTCCATATTTTCTTCGTACAAAACTGATGACGCACCATATGCGTCATGCCGAAAAATGTCCATATTTTCTTCCTACAAAACTGATGACGCACCATATGCGTCATGCCGAAAAATTTCCATATTTTCTTCCTACAAAACTGATGACGCACCATATGCGTCATGCCGAAAAATTTCCATATTTTCTTCCTACAAAACTGATGACGCACCATATGCGTCATGCCGAAAAATTTCCATATTTTCTTCCTACAAAACTGATGACACACCGTATGCGTCATGCCGAAAAAGTCCATATTTTCTTCCTACAAAACTGATGACGCATCATATGCGTCATGCTGAAAAATTTCCATATTTTCTTCCTACAAAACTGATGACGCACCATATGCGTCATGCCGAAAAATTTCCATATTTCTTCCTTCAAAACTGATGACGCACCATATGCGTCATGCCGAAAAATTTCCATATTTTCTTCCTACAAAACTAATGACGCACCATATGCGTCATGCCGAAAAATTTCCATATTTTCTTCCTTCAAAACTGATGACGCACCATATGCGTCATGCCGAAAAATGTCCATATTTTCTTCCTACAAAACCGATGACGCACCATATGCGTCATGCTGAAAACTTCCCACATTTTCTTCCTTCAAAACTGATGACGCACCATATGCGTCATTCCGAAAAATTTCCATATTTTCTTCCTTCAAAACTGATGACGCACCATATGCGTCATGCTGAAAAATTTCCATATTTTCTTCCTTCAAAACTGATGACGCACCATATGCGTCATGCCGAAAAATGTCCATATTTTCTTCCTTCAAAACTGATGACGCACCATATGCGTCATGCCGAAAAACGTCCATATTTTCTTCCTACAAAACTGATGACGCACCATATGCGTCATGCCGAAAAATGTCCATATTTTCTTCCTACAAAACTGATGACGCACCATATGCGTCATGCCGAAAAATGTCCATATTTTCTTCGTTCAAAACTGATGACGCACCGTATGCGTCATGCCGAAAAATTTCCATATTTTCTTCCTGCAAAACTGATGACGCACTATATGCGTCATGCCGAAAAATGTCCACATTTTCTTTCTTCAAAACTGATGACGCACCATATGCGTCATGCCGAAAAATGTCCATATTTTCTTCCAACAAAACTGATGACGCATCATATGCGTCATGCCGAAAAATTTCCATATTTTCTTCCTACAAAACCGATGACGCACCATATGCGTCATGCCAAAAAATAATCCATATTTTTTTCCTACAAAACTGATGACGCACCATATGCGTCATGCCGAGAAACGTCCATATTTTCTTCCTTCGAAACTGGTGACGCACCATATGCGTCATGCCGACGAATTTCCATATTTTCTTCCTATAAAACTGATGACGCACCATATGCGTCATGCCGAAAAATTTCCATATTTTATTCCTTCAAAACTGATGACGCACCATATGCGTCATGCCGAAAAATGTCCATATTTTCTTCCTACAAAACTGATGACGCACCATATGCGTCATGCCGAAAAATGTCCATATTTTCTTCCTACAAAACTGATGACGCACCATATGCGTCATGCCGAAAAATGTCCATATTTTCTTCCTACAAAACTGATGACGCACCATATGCGTCATGCCGAAAAATTTCCATATTTTCTTCCTTCAAAACTGATGACGCACCATATGCGTCATGCCGAAAAATTTCCATATTTTCTTCCTACAAAATTGATGACGCACCATATGCGTCATGCCGAAAAATTTCCATATTTTCTTCCTACAAAACTGATAACGCAAAATTAAAATTGGAATTTTTCTCACCACATACCTTCTTCCAGGATCATGCTGTTCGTCGGTGGACCTTGCTCGCAGGGTCCCGGGCAGGTGGTGACCGACGACCTGCGGCAGCCGATTCGTTCGCACCACGACATCCAGAAGGACAACGCGAAGCACACGAAGAAGGCGACGAAGCACTACGACCAGCTGGCCAGCCGCGCTGCCACGAACGGCTACATCATCGACATCTACTCCTGCGCCCTGGACCAGACCGGCCTGCTGGAAATGCGCCAGTGCTGCAACTCCACAGGCGGCCACATGGTGATGGGCGACTCGTTCAACTCTTCCCTCTTCAAGCAGACCTTCCAGCGCGTCTTCGCGAAGGACAACAAGCAGGGTGGCGTCGGCGGCGATCTTCGCATGGCCTTCAACGCCACGCTCGAGGTGAAGACCTCCCGGGAGCTGAAGGTCTCGGGGGCCATCGGACCCTGCGTGTCGCTGAACATCAAGGGACCCTGCGTGGGCGAGCAGGAGGTCGGCCTGGGCGGCACCTGCCAGTGGAAGTTCTGCAGTCTCACACCCTCCACCACCGTCGCCATCTTCTTCGAGGTCGTCAATCAACACACTGCACCCATACCCCAAGGCGGCAGGGGCTGCATACAGTTCATCACCCAGTATCAGCACAGCAGCGGACAGCGGAGGATACGGGTCACGACAGTCGCGAGGAAGTGAGTTCCAATTCTACTGAACCATCTTTTTCGGCGGTGGATAGGGGGCGCGTGAAAAAATCCCACGAAACTTCACGGGTAGCCGTAAGGAATGGGTTTCGCAACGCAATTGGAAAGTATTTTTTTTACGCGGTGGATGGGGACATATAGCAGCATTGGAGGGTCCTACACTGTGTTAGACTAAAGAAAAATATTGAATTCCACTGTCAAATTTCTCAATTTCCTATGTAACATATATCAACCTTGGGGCACCCTACACTATGTTAGACTAAAAAAAAATATTGAGTTCCACTGTCAAATTTCTCAATTTTCTATGTGACATATATGAACCTTGGGGCCCCCACACTGTGTTAGACTAAAGAAAAATATTGAGTTCCACTGTCAAATTTCGCATTCCTATGTCATATATATCAACCTTGGGGCACCCTGCACTGTGTTAGACTAAAGAAAAATATTGAATTCCACTGTCAAATTTCTCAATTTCCTATGTGACATATATCAATCTTGGGGTATCCGGCACTCTATTAGACTAAAGAAAAATATTGAATTCCACTGTCAAATTTCTCAATTTCCTATGTGACATATATCAACCTTGGGGCACCCTACACTCTATTAGACTAAAAAAAATATTGAATTCCACTGTCAAATTTCTCAATTTCCTATGTGACATATATCAACCATGGGGCATCCTACACTGTGTTAGACTAAAGAAAAATATTGAATTCCACTGTCAAATTTTGCAATTTCCTATGTGATATATGAGCCGCTCAGTGCACACATCGATTAACTCCATAAAACGAAAAGTTGAGAAACGCGATAATGTAATGTATATTGTTTTTAAAAATTCCTCTGATAATATGAATTCAAATATATAATGTGGAATGCATAATTGCAGATATAGCTTTCATCTAACGGTATATAAAATTAATAAGGAAGAATAGCCAACAAACAATCGTCAGTAATGTTACAGTTTTTATGTGACTGACGGAGTTAATCGATTTGGCAACTGAAAAAAGTAATAAAGTTAAATTTAGTCTTTTCATTTTTAAGTTTTTATTACAGAAAAAGTTAGTTATTATACATTTTTATCACAGCTTTTCCATAAAAATGAATGTTGGAAGTTCGGTTATAAAATAATTTTCGTAATTAATTTATAGCAGCTTTATGTTAGCGGCATTATTCTTTGGGATGATTCAGCAATATTATAAATAATGTCTTCTTCATCAGCTGTATGCGAGGATTCGTCATTTCGATTTGTTGACAAATTCTTATAGTAATCGTGTTTAACAGGAGGAATGAATTTTAGCAGGTCCATCATGTCTCTCCATTTTTCCTTTGTCACAGTTCTACCTTTAGGATATAATAAAGGCTGATCTATATTTTTTAAACTTTGCGGGCTACCCACTAAAGATTTTCTTATATTAATGGCTTGAAATTCTGTATCTTCGTTATAGTCACATTTGAATTGTATGAGATAGGGTTTGGACCTTTCTAACTTTATCCAGCGTATTTTAAGCCAATTTACTGGAAGCCCTGTGACGGTTACTTTTCTGTTAATGATAGACTGTTCTAAAGGTTTTGTTGAGAAAAAATCTTGGTGAGTCATTTGGATTAGATGAAACGGCGCTTTCTCTTTACATGTTTTGATTATATAGTACCAATCATCTGGTGAAAAAATGTTTTGATTTTTTTTCGCACATGACTCAATAATGGCAAAATCTGAGTCATTAGGCAAATAGCTGTGTCCACTTACCAAAAATTTAATGTCAATTGATTCAGCTTTGATTTCCGTGCTTTGAATAAGTTTCAGTAAACTTAAGACGGTTTTAATATTTCTGTTTTGACCGGTACACGAATCCGAATATGTTATTATTTTTTCGAAGTTTGCAGCGTAAGTCTTTATGTACTTTTTTAGACAAGATGAAATTTCTTGAGACCCACGAGATCCTTCAGTTTCTGACCAAACAAGCGTACGATACGGCGTTACTGAAACGATTTATATTAGAGTATGGAGTTAATCGAAATGGCTTCTGAAATAAATTACTTATTATTCAGTTGCCAAAAAAATTTGCCATTTAACGGGGCTAATATTTATTATTCAGGAAAGTTATTATAAATATAAAAAGTTATGACTATACCAAGGGCTTTGACACTTAAATTTAAGATTGTTCAAAAAGTGGAGTTAATCGATGTGTGCATTGAGCGGCTCATATATCAACCATGGGGCATCCTACCCTGTGTTAGACTAAAAATAAATTGAATTCCACTATGAAATTTGGCAATTTCGAGTTTTAACGAGTTTTCTTCCATTACAGCTGGGCAGACGCCTCAACATCCTTGCACCACGTGAGTGCCGGCTTCGATCAAGAAGCAGCGGCCGTCTTAATGTCCAGACTGGCAGTTTTCCGTGCAGAACCCGATGACGGTCCCGACGTCCTGCGATGGGTCGACAGAATGCTAATCAGACTGGTCAGTCTCCACATCCTCAGGTTTTCGTTATACAGCGACGATAAATTTTCGTAATTTGTTCGAACGTCTTCCAGTGCCAGAAGTTCGGCGAATACACGAAGGACGATCCGAACAGCTTCCGTTTGGCGGAGAACTTCTCGCTCTATCCGCAATTCATGTATCACCTCCGACGATCGCAGTTCCTGCAAGTGTTCAACAATTCGCCGGACGAGACGAGCTTTTATAGGTATTTTGTTTAACGGAAAAACTGCACCTCGTATGCGTCGTGGGTAAAAGACAAAACTACACGTTTGAAACTTGTCCAGACTCGAAATAGGCACGCTTTAAATTTATCTGCATTTGATGATGCATCGTAGGGGTCCTGGCTGAAAAAAAGTAGGCATTTGAAAATTGTCTAGATATTAAATAGCTACTCTGTAAATTTATCTGCACTTCATCTGAAAAATATGTATATGTCACCATCCACACATTAAGGGGACATTCTACTTTCTCATCGAAAAATTTTACTGATAACTGGCTGAAAAAAAGTAGGCATTTGAAAATTGTCTAGATGTTAAATAGCTACTCTGTAAATTTATCTGCACTTCATCACCGAAAGAGGCATTAAGTAAATTCCAAATTGCTACTCTGTGAATGCCCGTACCTTGTAGTTAACGTAATTTGGGCGAAATACCAACTTGACACTAGAAATTCTTCTGTCACCCAGGCACATGCTGATGAGGGAGGACCTGACGAATTCGCTGATCATGGTGCAGCCAATTTTGTACAGTTACGGATTCGGTGGGCCACCGGAACCCGTGTTGCTGGACACATCGTCGATCAAGCCTGACAGAATACTGCTTATGGACACGTTCTTCCAGATACTCATTTTCCACGGCGAGGTACGTCACTTTTATCCGTCAAGTACGAATTCCAACAAAAGTTGTACTTGTATGTTCCAATTTTGAATTTATGAATCGGGCGTCTGACCAACCATCAGAAACGTGTCACGCCCATGGTGTTTATATTGTGCCAAACACGGGGAACACGTGTCAGACTCGTGGTCCCGAAATTTGTCGAAACAATCACACATTCTTTGCACCGAAACACAGAAATTCCGTTCATAAGACAACCTATCCGTTTTTTGACACTTTCGAGTGCCGCAAATTCTCCTTATAATACGCTTTTTTGACGAATCCCCTGACAGACGATAGCACAGTGGCGTCAGCTGAAATATCAGGATCTGCCGGAGTACGAAAATTTCAAGCAACTTCTGGCCGCACCAGTTGATGACGCTGCCGAAATTTTGGCCGGGAGATTCCCGGCACCGAGATACATCGATACGGAACAAGGCGGCTCTCAGGCGAGATTTCTTCTGAGCAAAGTCAATCCAAGCCAGACGCACAATAATATGTATGCATATGGCGCGGTAAGTTTCCGAACATTTTGGATTTGAGTTCCTGCGTAAAACGTTGGTTAAGAATTGCGGTTTGTTAGGGAAAGTTCAAGGAGCCCAGAAATTAAACGGTACTGGCATCCACAGGTTACGTAAAACTATAGTGTTGGGCTGGCAATATTTTTGGGTAGATTTATTGAGGTACCACGGCGTTGAGAAACTTGCAAAACGTCGGAGCGAACTTATTGTTTAGCTCTGCCAATTGAAGAATTCGAGATATTAATGCTGTCATTTTGTCGAATAACATGTGAAAGTTAAAGGACTAGTTGCCTAGAAATTAAACGGTACTCGCATCCACAGGTTACGTGAAACTATAGTGTTGGGCTGGCAATATTTTTGGGTAGATTTATTGAGGTACCACGGCGTTGAGGAACTTGCAAAACGTCGGAGCGAACTTATAGTTTAGCTCTGCCAATTGAAGAATTCATGATATTAATGCCGACATTTTGTCGAATAACATGTGAAAGTTAAAGGACTAGTTGCCCAGAAATTAAACGGTACTCGCATCCACGGGTTACGTGAAACTATAGTGTTGGGCTGGCAATGTTTTTGGGTGGATGTATTGAGGTACCACGGCGTTGAGAGACTTGCAAAACGTCGGAGCGAACTTATAGTTTAGCTCTGCGAATTGAAGAATTCAAGATATTAATGCCGTCATTTTGTCGAATAACATGTGAAAGTTAAAGGACTACTTGCCCAGAAATTAAAGGGTACTGGCATCCACGGGTTACGTGAAACTACAGTGTTGGGCTGGCAATGTTTTTGGGTAGATTTATTGAGGTACCACGGTGTTGAGAAACTTGCAAAACGTCGGAGCGAACTTATAGTTTAGCTCTGCCAATTGAAGAATTCAAGATATTAATGCCGATATTTTGTCGAATAACATGTGAAAGTTAAAGGACTAGTTGCCCAGAAATTAAACGGTACTCGCATCCACAGGTTACGTGAAACTGTAGTGTTGGGCTGGCAATGTTTTTGGGTAGATTTATTGGGGTACCACGGCGTTGAGAAACTTGCAAAACGTCGGAGCGAACTTATAGTTTAGCTCTGCCAATTGAAGAATTCAAGATATTAATGCCGACATTTTGTCGAATAACTTGTGAAAGTTAAAGGACTAGTTGCCCAGAAATTAAACGGTACTCGCATCCACGGGTTACGTGAAACTATAGTGTTGGCTGGCAATATTTTTGGGTAGATTTATTGAGGTACCACGGCGTTGAGAAACTTGCAAAACGTCGGAGCGAACTTATAGTTTAGCTCTGCCAATTGAAGAATTCAAGATATTAATGCCGACGTTTTGTCGAATAAAATGTGAAAGTTAAAGGACTAGTTGCCCAGAAATTAAACGGTACTCACATCCACAGGTTACGCGAAACTATAGTGTTGGGCTGGCAATATTTTTGGGTAGATTTATTGAGGTACCACGGCGTTGAGAAACTTGCAAAACGTCGGAGCGAACTTATAGTTTAGCTCTGCCAATTGAAGAATTCAAGATATTAATGCCGATATTTTGTCGAATAACATGTGAAAGTTAAAGGACTAGTTGCCCAGAAATTAAACGGTACTCGCATCCACAGGTTACGTGAAACTGTAGTGTTGGGCTGGCAATGTTTTTGGGTAGATTTATTGGGGTACCACGGCGTTGAGAAACTTGCAAAACGTCGGAGCGAACTTATAGTTTAGCTCTGCCAATTGAAGAATTCAAGATATTAATGCCGACATTTTGTCGAATAATATGTGAAAGTTAAAGGACTAGTTGCCCAGAAATTAAACGGTACTCGCATCCACAGGTAACGTGAAACTATAGTGTTGGGCTGGCAATGTTTTTGGGTAGATTTATTGAGGTACCACGTGCGTTGAGGAACTTGCAAAACGTCGGAGCGAACTTATAGTTTAGCTCTGCGAATTGAAGAATTCAAGAAGATATTAATGCCGCCATTTTGTCGAATAACATGAGAAAGTTAAAGGACTAGTTGCCCAGAAATTAAACGGTACTCGCATCCACGGGTTACGTGAAACTATAGTGTTGGGCTGGCAATGTTTTTGGGCAGATTTATTGAGGTACCACGACGTTGAGAAACTTGCAAAACGTCGGAGCGAACTTATAGTTTAGCTCTGCCAATTGAAGAATTCAAGAAGATATTAATGCTGTCATTTTGTCGAATAACATGTGAAAGTTAAAGGACTAGTTGCCCAGAAATTAAACGGTACTCGCATCCACAGGTTACGTGAAACTATAGTGTTGGGCTGGCAATATTTTTGGGTAGATTTATTGAGGTACCACGGCGTTGAGGAACTTGCAAAACGTCGGAGCGAACTTATAGTTTAGCTCTGCGAATTGAAGAATTCGAGAAGATATTAATGCCGCCATTTTGTCGAATAACATGTGAAAGTTAAAGGACTAGTTGCCCAGAAATTAAACGGTACTCGCAACCACAGGTTACGTGAAACCATAGTGTTGGGCTGGCAATATTTTTGGGTAGATTTATTGAGGTACCACGGCGTTGAGAAACTTGCAAAACGTCGGAGCGAACTTATAGTTTAGCTCTGCCAATTGAAGAATTCAAGATATTAATGCCGACATTTTGTCTAATAACAGGTGAAAGTTAAAGGACTAGTTGCCCAGAAATTAAACGGTACTCGCATCCACGGGTTACGTGAAACTATAGTGTTGGGCTGGCAATATTTTTGGGTAGATTTATTGAGGTACCACGGCGTTGAGAAACTTGCAAAACGTCGGAGCGAACTTATAGTTTAGCTCTGCAAATTGAAGAATTCAAGATATTAATGCCGACATTTTGTCGAATAACATGTGAAAGTTAAAGGACTAGTTGCCCAGAAATTAAACGGTACTCGCATCCACGGGTTACGTGAAACTATAGTGTTGGGCTGGCAATATTTTTGGTAGATTTATTGAGGTACCAAGTCGTTGAGAAACTTGCAAAACGTCGGAGCGAACTTATAGTTTAGCTCTGCCAATTGAAGAATTCAAGATATTAATGCCGACATTTTGTCGAATAACATGTGAAAGTTAAAGGACTAGTTGCCCAGAAATTAAACGGTACTCGCATCCACAGGTTACGTGAAACTATAGTGTTGGGCTGGCAATATTTTTGGATAGATTTATTGAGGTACCACGGCGTTGAGAAACTTGCAAAACGTCGGAGCGAACTTATAGTTTAGCTCTGCCAATTGAAGAATTCAAGATATTAATGCCGCCATTTTATCGAATAACATGTGAAAGTTAAAGGACTACTTGCCCAGAAATTAAACGGTACTCGCATCCACGGGTTACGTGAAACTATAGTGTTGGGCTAGCAATGTTTTTGGGTAGATTTATTGAGGTACCACGGCGTTGAGAAACTTGCAAAACGTCGGAGCGAACTTATAGTTCAGCTCTGCGAATTGAAGAATTCAAGAAGATATTAATGCTGTCATTTTGTCGAATAACATGTGAAAGTTAAAGGACTAGTTGCCTAGAAATTAAACGGTACTCGCATCCACGGGTTACGTGAAACTATAGTGTTGGGCTGGCAATGTTTTTGGGTAGATTTATTGAGGTACCACGGCGTTGAGAAACTTGCAAAACGTCGGAGCGAACTTATAGTTTAGCTCTGCGAATTGAAGAATTCAAGATATTAATGCCGACATTTTGTCGAATAACATGTGAAAGTTAAAGGACTAGTTGCCCAGAAATTAAACGGTACTCGCATCCACGGGTTACGTGAAACTATAGTGTTGGACTGGCAATGTTTTTGGGTAGATTTATTGAGGTACCACGGCGTTGAGAAACTTGCAAAACGTCGGAGCGAACTTATAGTTTAGCTCTGCGAATTGAAGAATTCAAGATATTAATGCCGACATTTTGTCGAATAACATGTGAAAGTTAAAGGACTAGTTGCCCAGAAATTAAACGGTACTCGCATCCACGGGTTACGTGAAACTATAGTGTTGGGCTGGCAATGTTTTTGGGTAGATTTATTGAGGTACCACGGCGTTGAGAAACTTGCAAAACGTAGGAGCGAACTTATAGTTTAGCTCTGCCAATTGAAGAATTCAAGATATTAATGCCGACATTTTGTCGAATAATATGTGAAAGTTAAAGGACTAGTTGCCCAGAAATTAAACGGTACTCGCATCCACGGGTTACGTGAAACTGTAGTGTTGGGCTGGCAATATTTTTGGGTAGATTTATTGAGGTACCACGGCGTTGAGAAACTTGCAAAACGTCGGAGCGAACTTATAGTTTAGCTCTGCGAATTGAAGAATTCAAGATATTAATGCCGACATTTTGTCGAATAACATGTGAAAGTTAAAGGACTAGTTGCCCAGAAATTAAACGGTACTCGCATCCACAGGTTACGTGAAACTATAGTGTTGGGCTGGCAATTTTTTGGGTAGATTTATTGAGGTACCACGGCGTTGAGAAACTTGCAAAACGCCCGAGCGAACTTATAGTTTAGCTCTGCCAATTGAAGAATTCAAGATATTAATGCCGACATTTTGTCGAATAACATGTGAAAGTTAAAGGACTAGTTGCCCAGAAATTAAACGGTACTCGCATCCACGGGTTACGTGAAACTATAGTGTTGGGCTGGCAATATTTTTGGGTAGATTTATTGAGGTACCACGGCGTTGAGAAACTTGCAAAACGTCGGAGCGAACTTATAGTTTAGCTCTGCCAATTGAAGAATTCAAGATATTAATGCCGACATTTTGTCGAATAACATGTGAAAGTTAAAGGACTAGTTGCCCAGAAATTAAACGGTACTCGCATCCACAGGTTACGTGAAACTATAGTGTTGAGCTGGCAATATTTTTGGGTAGATTTATTGAGGTACCACGGCGTTGAGAAACTTGCAAAACGTCGGAGCGAACTTATAGTTTAGCTCTGCCAATTGAAGAATTCAAGATATTAATGCCGTCATTTTGTCGAATAACATGTGAAAGTTAAAGGACTAGTTGCCCAGAAATTAAACGGTATTCGCATCCACAGGTTACGTGAAACTGTAGTGTTGGGCTGGCAATATTTTTGGGTAGATTTATTGAGGTACCACGGCGTTGAGAAACTTGCAAAACGTCGGAGCGAACTTATAGTTTAGCTCTGCGAATTGAAGAATTCAAGAAGATATTAATGCTGTCATTTTGTCGAATAACATGCGAAAGTTAAAGGACTAGTTGCCCAGAAATTAAACGGTACTCTCATCCACAGGTTACGTGAAACTATAGTGTTGGGCTGGCAATATTTTTGGGTAGATTTATTGAGGTACCACGGCGTTGAGAAACTTGCAAAACGTCGGAGCGAACTTATAGTTTAGCTCTGCCAATTGAAGAATTCAAGATATTAATGCCGACATTTTGTCGAATAACATGTGAAAGTTAAAGGACTAGTTGCCCAGAAATTAAACGGTACTCGCATCCACGGGTTACGTGAAACTATAGTGTTGGGCTGGCAATATTTTTGGGTACATTTATTGAGGTACCACGGCGTTGAGAAACTTGCAAAACGTCGGAGCGAACTTATAGTTTAGCTCTGCCAATTGAAGAATTCAAGATATTAATGCTGACATTTTGTCGAATAATATGTGAAAGTTAAAGGACTAGTTGCCCAGAAATTAAACGGTACTCGCATCCACAGGTTACGTGAAACTGTAGTGTTGGGCTGGCAATGTTTTTGGGTAGATTTATTGAGGTACCACGGCGTTGAGGAACTTGCAAAACGTCGGAGCGAACTTATAGTTTAGCTCTGCCAATTGAAGAATTCAAGATATTAATGCCGACATTTTGTCGATTAACATGTGAAAGTTAAAGGACTAGTTGCCCAGAAATTAAACGGTACTCGCATCCACGGGTTACGTGAAACTATAGTGTTGGGCTGGCAATGTTTTTGGGTAGATTTATTGAGGTACCACGGCGTTGAGAAACTTGCAAAACGTCGGAGCGAACTTATAGTTTAGCTCTGCCAATTGAAGAATTCAAGATATTAATGCCGAAATTTTGTCGAATAACATGTGAAAGTTAAAGGACTAGTTGACAAGAAATTAAATGGTACTCGCATCCACGGGTTACGTGAAACTATAGTGTTGGGCTGGCAATATTTTTGGTAGATTTATTGAGGTACCACGGCGTTGAGAAACTTGCAAAACGTCGGAGCGAACTTATAGTTTAGCTCTGCCAATTGAAGAATTCAAGATATTAATGCTGACATTTTGTCGAATAACATGTGAAAGTTAAAGGACTAGTTGCCCAGAAATTAAACGGTACTGGCATCCACGGGTTACGTGAAACTATAGTGTTGGGCTGGCAATATTTTTGGGTAGATTTATTGAGGTACCACGGCGTTGAGAAACTTGCAAAACGTCGGAGCGAACTTATAGTCTAGCTCTGCCAATTGAAGAATTCAAGAAGATCTTAATGCTGTCATTTTGTCGAATAACATGTGAAAGTTAAAGGACTAGTTGCCCAGAAATTAAACGGTACTCGCATCCACGGGTTACGTGAAACTATAGTGTTGGGCTGGCAATGTTTTTGTGTAGATTTATTGAGGTACCACGGCGTTGAGAAACTTGCAAAACGTCGGAGCGAACTTATAGTTTAGCTCTGCGAATTGAAGAATTCAAGATATTAATGCTGACATTTTGTCGAATAACATGTGAAAGTTAAAGGACTCCTTGCCCAGAAATTAAACGGTACTCGCATCCACAGGTTACGTGAAACTATAGTGTTGGGCTGGCAATATTTTTGGGTAGATTTATTGAGGTACCACGGCGTTGAGAAACTTGCAAAACGTCGGAGCGAACTTATAGTTTAGCTCTGCCAATTGAAGAATTCAAGATATTAATGCCGACATTTTGTCGAATAACGTGTGAAAGTTAAAGGACTACTTGCCCAGAAATTAAACTAATTTGAACTTAATTTGAAACTATAGTATTAGGCTGGCAATATTTTTGGGTAGATTTATTATTTCCAGAGTAGACAATTCCGGTCCTCCTGAACCTCTGAACATCTTCTAAATAAGTGTAAAGAAAAGCATTTTTTTTGCGCTGTAAATGAGGCAAAATTAAGAGTTATAATCAAAATTTTAACGCGATTCACCTTCATGCGGTAGCCATACCTATTTTGAATATTGTATTGAAGTTTGAAGTCGATTTATAATGCCGTTTGTCAGTAATTATCTAGACTTGGAAAAAAGGACGGAATCGCCTAAGCTGACTCTAGTTTATATAAACTATCAAAAAATTGGAGTACCCCCTTAACGAAACAGTTTCTTCCAGGGCCAGAAATTCCACGAGCGTCTTCACTTATGAACTAATCTCTTGTTTTCTTTTCTCCATTTTCCATGTTACCCATTTAAATGTCTGTATGTGCCCTCCCGTCGACCGCCGCAAAAAATAGGGGATGCCGATACCCACCGGGGTGTGTTCACATATCATTATTTATTATCTCTCTTATCGTTCTCTCACTCTCCACGCGCTTCATCTTTTTTCACGCTTCGTCCGGTGGCGGGTAGAAAGTTTATGGTTTGTGAAAATATGCGGAGCCTGACAGCTGCTTGTTTGAAGACTTGATTCCTGCTTTTAAGGAAAACGTTTGTTCGGGGGATTTGTTAAACGAACTGGTATTACATTATGTATTAAAATAATACATACTTGAATCGTAAGATTTCATTTGAATCGAATATGAATGTGAATACTGCCTTTTTCAATGTGAATATGCAGAGGGTGATTATTTTATGCTTTTGGGTGATTATTACGCTTATACAGGATGAATCAGAGGTCCCAGTTTCTGGTGATAATAAAGTATAAAGTAAAGTATAAAATAAAGTAAAAATAATACGTACTTGAATCGTAAGATTTTATTTGAATCGAATATAAATGTGAATACTGCCTTTTTCAATGTGAATATGCAGAGGGTGATTATTTTATGCTTTTGGGTGATTATTACGCTTATATAGGATGACCCAGAAGTCCCAGTTTCTGGTGATAATAAAGTATAAAGTAAAGTATAAAATAAAGTAAAAATAATACATACTTGAATCGTAAGATTTCATTTGAATCGAATATGAATGTGAATACTGCCTTTTTCAATGTGAATATGCAGAGGGTGATTATTTTATGCTTTTGGGTGATTATTACGCTTGTACAGGATGAATCAGAGGTCCCAGTTTCTGGTGATAATAAAGTAACAAAGCATCGCCGTTAAAGTTGGCTCTGAGTAGTATCTGGTTACTAATCACTTCTTTCAAAATAATAAGTATAATGTATTTACATTTTATACAAAATTAAAAATTGTCAGGAAAGGTAGATGGGGCGCAATCGTTTTTGCCGGTTGTGTGGTGGAAACTTGAGATCTGATGAAATATAAAATATATAATTTGTAATATGGGTGCCGACTATAGTCGGCACAGGTTTCCACACATCACATCATCATAATCCTCATTAAATCATCTAAATCGCATTAATTTAAAGCACTCCCGCCACACATCCAGCGAAAAATAATCTCAACTAACGAAATGTATCAAATACCTCTACACATGTAAAAATGACAGGCTTTGGCTTCTTAGTTTTTTGGGTTGCGGTCGTTTTCTCGGGATCCTATTGCAAAGTATGAACCAAGACTGATCGTGGTGTTGTTTGCAGGAGAGTGGTGCACCCGTGCTGACGGACGACGTCAGTCTTCAAGTATTCATGGAACATCTGAAGAAGCTGGCAGTTTCGTCGACGGCCTGAAGCTCCGCTGTTAATTGGCCAGCCTTAATTGGTCTGCGTTAGGTGTTAGCGAGTGGACGATTACAGGAAGCTGCAATTTTCTCTGGGACATTACTGACGCACCGTATGCGTCATTAGGAAAGAACACCGGGAGCCTGGGGACCCGAAAACTGATTGGATTTGCGAATTCCGACGTTTCGAGAATTTGCGAAACGCAGGAATTAGGAAATGTTAAATTGTCGCAGTAGAAATGCATATGCATTTGATGACGCACCGTATGCGTCATCGTGGAAAGAAGTTTTGGCCGTCTGAAAGTTGTCTAGATTTCAAATTGCTATTGTGTGAGGTCACGTGTAATCGATGACGCACCGTATGCGTCATTATTGAAGGGAATTTTTCAAACATGAAAATTGTCAAGATTCCAAATTGCCATTCTCTAAATCGACATCTATCCCGTGACGCACCGTATGCGTCATTAGCGAAGGAACACCGGAGGCTGGGGACCCGAAAACTGATTGGATTTGCGAATTTCGACGTTTCAAGAATTTGCGAAACGCAGGAATTGAGGAAATGTTAAATTGTCGCAGTGGAAATGCATATGCATTTGATGACGCACCGTATGCGTCATGGTGGAAAGAAGTTTCGGTCATTTGAAAGTTGTCTAGATTTCAAATTGCTATTATGTAAAGTCACGTGTAATCGATGACGCACCGTGTGCGTCATTATTGAAGGGAATTTTTCAAACATGAAAATTGTTAAGATTCGAAATTGCCATTCTCTAAATCCACATCTATCCCGTGACGCACCGTATGCGTCATTAGCGAAGGAACACCGGGAGACCCGAAAAGTGATTGGATTTGCAAATTTCGACGTTTCGAGAATTTGCGAAACGCAGGAATTGAAATGTTAAATTGTCGCAGTGGAAATGCATATGCGTTTGATGACGCACCGTATGCGTCATGGTGGAAAGAAGTTTTGGCCATTTGAAAGTTGTCTAGTTTTCAAATTGCTATTGGGTAAGGTCAGGTGTAATCGATGACGTACCATATGCGTCATTATCGAAGGGAATTTTTCAAACATGAAAATTGTTAAGATTCGAAATTGCCATTCTTTAAATCGACATCTATCCCATGACGCACCGTATGCGTCATTAGCGAAGGAACACCGGAGGTTAGGGACCCGAAGCCTGATTCGATTTGCGAATTTGGACGTTTCGAGAATTTGCGAAACGCAGGGATTGAGGAAATGTTAAATTGTCGAAGTAGAAATGCATATGCATTTGATGACGCACCGTATGCGTCATGGTGGAAAGAAGTTTTGGCCATTTGAAAGTTGTCTAAATTTCAAATTGCTGTTGTGTAAGTTCACGTGTATTCGATGACGCACCGTATGCGTCATTATTGAAGAGAATTTTTCAAACATGAAAATTGTTAAGATACGAAATTGCCATTCTTTAAATCCACATCTATCCCGTGACGCACCGTATGCGTCATTAGCGAAGGAACACCGGGGGCTGGGGACCTGAAAACTGATTGGATTTGCGAATTTCGACGTTTCAAGAATTTGCGAAACGCAGGAATTGAGGAAATGTTAAATTGTCGCAGTGGAAATGCATATGGATTTGATGACGCACCGTATGCGTCATGGTGGAAAGAAGTTTCGGCCGTTTGAAAATTGTCTAGATTTCAAATTGCTGTTGTGTAAGGTCACGTGTAATCGATGACGCACCGTATGCGTCATTATTGAAGGGAATTTTTCAAACATGAAAATTGTCAAGATTCCAAATTGCCATTCTTTAAATCGACATCTATCCCGTGACGCACCGTATGCGTCATTAGCGAAGGAACACCGGAGGCTGGGGACCCGAAATTTGATTGGATTTGCAAATTTCGACATTTCGAGAATTTGCGAAACGCAGGAATTGAAATGTTAAATTGTCGCAGTGGAAATGCATATGCATTCGATGACGCACCGTATGCGTCATCGGGGAAAGAAGTTTTGGCCATTTGAAAGTTGTCTAGATTTCAAATTGCTATTGGGTAAGGTCACGTGTAATCGATGACGCACCGTATGCGTCATTATTGAAGGGAATTTTTCAAACATGAAAATTGTCAAGATTCCAAATTGCCGATTCTCTAAATCCACATCTATCCCGTGACGCACCGTATGCGTCATTAGCGAAGGAACACCGGAGGCTGGGGACCCGAAAACTGATTGGATTTGCGAATTTCGACGTTTCGAGAATTTGCGAAACGCAGGAATTGAGGAAATGTTAAATTGTCGCAGTGGAAATGCATATGCATTTGATGACGCACCGTATGCGTCATGGTGGAAAGAAGTTTTGGCCATTTGAAAGTTGTCTAGATTTCAAATTGCTATTGTGTAAGGTCACGTGTAATCGATGACGCACCGTATGCGTCATTATTGAAGGAAATTTTTCAAACATGAAAATTGTCAAGATCCAAATTGCCATTCTGTAAACCCACATCTATCCCATGACGCACCGTATGCGTCATTATCGAAGGTACACCGGGGGCTGGGGGACCCGAAAACTGATTGGATTTGCCAATTTCGACGCTTCGAGAATTTGCGAAACGCAGGAATTGAGGGAATGTTAAATTGTCGCAGTAGAAATGCATATGCGTTTGATGACGCACCGTATGCGTCATCGTGGAAAGAAGTTTTGGCCATTTGAAAATTGTCTAGGTTTCAAATTGCTGTTGTGTAAGGTGACGTGTAATCGATGACGCACCGTATGCGTCATTATTGAAGGGAATTTTTTAAACATAAAAATTATCAAGATTCCAAATTGCCATTCTTTAAATCCACATCTATCCCGTGACGCACCGTATGCGTCATTAGGAAAGAACACCGGAGGCTGGGGACCCGAAAACTGATTGGATTTGCGAAATTCGACGTTTCAAGAATTTGCGAAACGCAGGAATTGAGGAATGTTAAATTGTCGCAGTGGAAATGCATATGCATTTGATGACGCACCGTATGCGTCATCGTGGAAAGAAGTTTTGGCCATTTGAAAATTGTCTAGATTTCAAATTGCTATTGTGTAAGGTGACGTGTAATCGATGACGCACCGTATGCGTCATTATCGAAGGGAATTTTTCAAACATGAAAATTGTCAAGATTCCAAATTGCCATTCTGTAAATCCACATCTATCCCGTGACGCACCGTATGCGTCATTAGCGAAGGACCACCGGAAGGCTGGGGACCCGAAACTGATTGGATTTGCGGATTTCGACGTTTCAAGAATTTACGAAACGCAGGAATTGAGGAAATGTTAAATTGTCGCAGTGGAAATGCATATGTATTTGATGACGCACCGTATGCGTCATGGTGGAAGGAAGTTTTGGCCATTTGAAAGTTGTCTAGATTTCAAATTGCTATTGTGTAAGGTCCCGTGTAATCGATGACGCACCGTATGCGTCATTATCGAAGGAAATTTTTCAAATGTGAAAATTGTCAAGATCCAAATTGCCATTCTGTAAATCCACATCTATCCGATGACGCACCGTATGCGTCATTAGCGAAAGAACACCGGGGGCTGGGGACCCGAAAACTGATTGGATTTGCGAATTTCGACGTTTCGAGAATTTGCGAAACGCAGGAATTGAGGAAATGTTAAATTGTCGCAGTGGAAATGCATATGCATTTGATGACGCACCGTATGCGTCATGGTGGAAAGAAGTTTTGGCCATTTGAAAATTGTCTAGATTTCAAATTGCTATTGTGTAAGGTCACGTGTAATCGATGACGCACCGTATGCGTCACTGAAGGGAATTTTTCAAACATGAAAATTGTTAAGATACGAAATTGCCATTCTCTAAATCCACATCTATCCCGTGACGCACCGTATGCGTCATTAGTGAAGGACCACCCGGAGGCTGGGGACCCGAAACCTGATTGGATTTGCGAATTTCGACGTTTCCAGAATTCGCGAAACGCAGGAATTGAGGAAATGTTAAAATGTCGCAGTGGAAATGCATATGCGTTTGATGACGCACCGTATGCGTCATGGTGGAAAGAAGTTTTGGCCATTTGAAAGTTGTCTAGATTTCAAGTTGCTATTGTGTAAGGTGACGTGTAATCGATGACGCACCGTATGCGTCATTGAAGGGAATTTTTCAAACATGAAAATTGTCAAGATTCCTAATTGCCATTCTTTAAATCCACATCTATTTTTTCCAATCCAATCAGAAATTTGAGTTCGATTCGCCCAGAGACTCCATGACGCACCATGTGCGTCATCTGCACGACATATACCGTGTGGGCCAAAAGCATGTGCACAACCTTTGGAACGTATTTAAAGCAACTCACCGAATTATTTTGTTTGAAGTGTGCGCACGCGTTTGGTCACTTTGTTGGAACATGACTGCATTTTTCTCTTACATTAATCGACTCGATGAATTCCGCAGCATATAGCGTTGTCTCATAATAAGATTGTTATCGATAAACGACTGGCGAAGTAAGAATTGCACGAGAGGGTCGCGTATCAGTTAATTTTGTATAAATAAGTAAATAAATGAACCTAATTGTATTGTAATAATAATAAATAGGATTGGTATGAGGTGGAGTTGTCTGACTTTGACGCTTTGTTTCGTGCGACTTTTGGAAAGTGTGGAGATTTTGGGTTGTACTATTTTTTGGAGAAATTAACAATATTGAGGGGAAGATATAGGAGAAAGCTATAAAATTTAATTCAAAGCGTTCTGTGTCATATTTTAATGGGATGCTGCGTTGGAAAATAAATTGTTGGAGAAATTTAAATGAATTTAGCGTATTCAACGGACAGTAATCATTTTCGTGAATGCGCAAATAAAAATACAGGGTGATAGTACACTAAATTCTGAGCATAAAAAGTGGAATAAACATCTTTCCTACCAGGCCATCGTTCTCACTAAATAAATCAGTTCAAAATCAAACAAAACTCTAACGCCACTGGTACAGGAATCATTCTTTAAGCAACCAACAGATATGGCCACCTACACAATCACCAAATTCCCATCTCACTATTAATGCTTCCAATTCCTTCCAAACATCGACTAAAAGGCACTCGTAAATACTAGTTCCTTGTTTCGAATTAATAACCCTAGTACTTCTTCTCCCTTAACCCAATGGCGTCATATTTAAATACCCTAAAAATTGACCGAGTACCCTAAAAATACCCTAAAAATCATATTCAAATACCCTCGCAGCATGGTTGGTAGCATAGTAATATATACAATATAAATTACGTGCATTTATAACCAGACGTATACTCTTCTTTTCATAAACAAACAAAACGCAGGTCACATTACCATCCGCTTATCTTATTATTTGCGTCCCTCTTAACCAATTCATTCCAGCATCTTCCACCCGCGTCCCCAACCTAAACTCCGTTAAAACAAATGATCGTTGACAAAATTATTGACCGCAGAATTTCGGAAGTACTCACCCTTTCAACTAATTCATTCCAGCATCTTCCACCCGCGTTCCCAACCTAAACTCCGCTAATATAAAACAAACGGTTGTTGACAAAATTATTGACCGCAGAATTTTGGAGGTACTCACCCTTTCAACTATTAGGTGTACAAATGAATAATCCAAATTATTTTGAGCGGTTATGAAATCAATTTTAGATTGAATAGATTTTCCCACTCTTTTGTGGTTATGCGGTGTTGACATATAGCTATTAAAAATAACAAATAGTTTTAGAAAAAGTCCAACATAACCTTTAATATTATTCAGCTGAGTAGAGTCGAAAATGGCAATAGATAAGGTGCATATTCGACATTGCATTCTTTACGAATTCCAAGAAGGAAAAAATGCTGCAGGAGCATACGAATCGATTTGTTCCTTCCTCGGCGGAGGTGTTGTTCATACGATGTGTGCGCATTTTGGTTTAAGCGGTTTAAAAGCGGTAATTTCAGTCTACTCGACAAACAACGCCCTGGAGGCCCTCGGAAGTGCGATAACGATGATTTGGGAAAACTGCTCGCTGAGAATTCGGCACAAACGCAAAAGGAGCTTGCAGAACAGTTGGGACTGACGCAGCAAACGATTTCCAAACGCCTACATGAGATGGGAAAGATCCGGAAAGAAGGAAAATGGGTTCTGCATGAACTCTTACCAAGGTTTTGGTAAAATTACGATGCGGCATTTTGGAGTTTGCGTAAGGAACAGCTTTGAATGTAGAGCATTTGATGAAGTAATCAAACTTGGCCAAGTGCGGCAAAGCATTTTATCATCTATTAGGGCAAACTTTTGGTAAAATTACGATCCGGCATTTTGGAGTTTGCTTCAGGAATAGATTCGAATGTAGAGCACTTGATCAAGTGAACAAACTTGGCCAAGTGCGGAATCACATCTTATCATCTATTAGGGCAAACTTTTGGTAAAATTACGGTGCGGCGTTTTGGAGTTTGTATAAGGAACGGTTCTGAATGTAGACCATTTGATCACGTGAACAAACTTGGCCAACTGCGGAATCGCATCTTATCATCTATTAGGGCAAGGTTTTGGTAAAATTACGATGCAGCATTTTGGAGTTTGCTTCAGGAACAGTTTCGAAGGTAGAGCATTGGATGAAGTAATCAAACAGCGAAAGCAACAAAAATCAACGAGTGGCAGCGTGTCTTTCTCTCCCCAATAAGCAGCGTCGAAAGTCTTTCTTGTGGAAAATCGTTGCGGGCGATGAGAAATGGATACTCTATGACAATCCGAAACGTAGAAAGTCATGGGTAAATCCTGGCGAACCATCAACATCGGTCGCAAAACCAAATCGCTTCGGAAAAAAGGTTCTTCTCTGCATTTGGTGGGATATCAAGGGCGTACTTTATTATGAGTTGTTGTTCACCGGGTGAAACAGTTACTGCGGACTGCTACCAACGCCAATTAATCTGCTTGAGTCAGGAATTGGAACGAAAACGCCCGTATACCGGCAAAGGAGAACGTCCAGTGAAATGATTGCATGACAACGCTAGGCCACACATTGCTTCCAATACAAAAGACATTCCAACAAAACTAATGACGCACCATATGCGTCATGACGAAGAATGTGAGAAATTTTTGTATTGTACTCCGTTACATTTAATTTAACACCCTCAAAATAGGTGACGCACCATATGCGTCATGACAAACATACAGAAAATTTCAATATTTCACTCCACTAAAACTGATGACGCACCGTGTGCGACATGACAAAAATTTCAATATTTCAATGTACTCAAATTGATGACGCACCATATGCGTCATGAAAACAAATTTTAATATTTCCTTCCGAGAAAAATTGATGACGCACCGTATGCGTCCTGACAAAAAATGTTGATATTTCCTTCTGACAAAATTGATGACGCACCATATGCGTCATGACGGAAAAATGAGAAATTTCAATATTTCCTTGCGTCAAAATTGATGACGCACCGTATGCGTCATGACGAAATATTTGGAATCTTAATATTCCACTCCATCAAAATTGATGACACACCATATGCGTCATGACAAAAAATTTCAATATTTCTGTCTGACAAAATTGATGACACACCGTGTGCGTCATGACGGAAAATTGAGAAATTATAATATTTCCTTCGTCAAAATTAATGACGCACCATATGCGTCATGACGAAATATTTGGAATTTTAATATCACATTCCATTAAAATTGACGACGCACCATATGCGTCATGACAAAAAATTTTAATATTTCCTTCTGACAAAATTGAACATCGTCCAGTGAAATGATTGCATGACAACGCTTGGCCACACATTGCTTCCAATACAAAAGACATCATAATGCGCCTTGGAGAAAAGAGATTTGAGATTCAGAACACATTAAACAAAATGTTTCGAAGTCGATGCAAAACGGCTTGTCCGATATGCACTTCCAATCAATCGATGAGAGGACTGGATTAAGCGTTTTTATATCTGACGTAACATTTTTTCAGATGGATGTTATTAAAGTCGAAGGCGACAAGATTAAATTTACTTTGTTTTAAAATAAAAATTTTAAAAATTGGATTATTCATGTGTTTTAGTTACAAATTCCGGGATCATACTGTATTCACCCTCTCTCTCTTTCAACTTTCCCGCGTATCCACGTTTTGCTTTCCCGCCATTTCCGCCGTTGGACAAAATGGCCGCTACTGAGGGCGCTGGTGACGTCGGCGGGAGTGAGGAGTGGGGGAGATCACGTGGCAGGCGAGGGTCCGCGGCGCTTGTCCAGAAGATGGTCAGTATGCGTTGATTGGCGAACGCAGGTGTGTCGGGCGCAGCAATTTAGCGCACGGGTTGAGTGGGGTGAGAAAAAGGGGGGGTCGCGGGTTCTGGGGCGGCAGAGGTGGCGGGAAATTTGAATTTGACGCGAGTGGCGACGGACGCGTGTACCCGGTGGTCGAAAAGGAATAAAAATAAATAAAAAGTAGTCTACGGGAAAATTAGGAAACAAGTCAATGGGTTTATGGGTCCGAAAACGTTTGCTTTTGGATTTATTATCGAGCCGGTAGTTTAGTTAATTTCGAAATAAGGGAAAAAGTTTGGGGAAATGTTTGCTTTTTAATTTATGGCTCACGCGGAAATAGTTTAGTTAAATTCGAAATGTAACGGGTGGTGGGGAAGTGATTTTAAGAATTTTGCCGGCGGACTCTGCGTGGAAATGAGTAAAAAAAATCGTGGGTTAACGTGCCAGCTTTTGAATTTATAGGAGACGCGATCGATTTGTAAATTTGATTAGTTTTGAACAAGTTCATAGGTTTATATATCCGAAAATGTTTGCTTTTATATTAGTGGATTCGTGGATTTCAAAATGTACCGGGTGGCGGAAAAGTAATTTGATATAAGTTTACATAAGGGTTCTGTGTGCGGAAATAAGCACGAAAATAGGTATGAACATATTGTGACTAGACGCTTATTTTTCATTTTTAATATTACGGTGGTGTGGTAGATATTTATAATAAAATATCCAATAATTTACCTAACATTTTTCTAATGCAATGGCCCACAGTAAATTTTCATAACAAAATATAGAATATTTTACCTAAAATTGTTCATCATCAATTTTTTCATCTCTTATCTCACAACATAATGCAATAAATGTTCCTAATAAACTATACGATATTTTATCTAAAATTGTTCATAATTTTCTCATCTCTCACTTCACTATCACTAATACAGTAAAACCTATTTTTGTGCGGTGGATAGGGACCGCATAAAAGAAATCGTACAAAAAAATATTCGAAAATTTCATAAATTCTTACATATAATAAACAATTTTGTACGATATAGTAAATAAATCTTTCTAAAATTTTTTTTATGCGGTGGATAGGGACCGCATAAAAAAAGTCGGACTAAGAAAATACATCAATGATTTACGAAATAGATGAGAGAATGCTTTCAATTAAATTAAATAATTAAATTAGACCTATAGAAATGGTAAAAATATTTAATTCTTCATTTCACATATACATAAGTTTTTACATTGTACATTAAATAGTTTGCTGCTATTCGTCGTAATCCAAAACGCGCATCTTTTGTGACGAATTGGTTGAAAATAAATCTTCCGTCGCTTGAAAATTATTCAATATTGATTTGTTTTTTGGTACCATAAATTCAGTGATCAGTTTTTGTGACGATGGTCGACTGGTCAATTGCTTGTAAACGTCACGATAGTGAGACATGCATGATCTCAACTCTTTTTGGAATTTTAAGCGTCTTTCCGCTTTGGTATCTACTTTAACACTAGATTGCCCGAGATTTCTTGTATACCTATATTGCCCAAAAACAGTCAAAATGACTGCATTGTGAAAAAATGCAAACAATAACTCTTCCCAATAAAACAACAAATATGTGAAGATAAAACACACAATTTTTTAAAATTAATTTTTAATATTTTAACAAAATATGTTTTTTTACATTTTTATATAACATCTTTTATTACAGTAAATATTAATGTACATATTAAAATTTTTCATCTTTTACTTAACAACACAATATAATAAATCATTCTAAAGAAAAGGCAAATTTAAAATTTGATTTAGGCACCTATGCAAACATTCGGTTAAAACATACAATATTTTGTCAAAATGAATAAATCAGAATATAGAATATTTTACCTACAATTTTTCATCATCCATTTTCTCATCTATTACCTCACAATACAGTACAATAAATCTTCCTAATAAATTATGCAATATTATACCTAAAATTTTTCATCTTTTACTTCACAACACAATATAATAAATCATTCTAACGAAATACCCAATATTCCACCTAAAATTTGTCATAATCAATTTTCCCATCCTTTACCTCACAATGCAAACAATAACTCTTCCCAATAAAACATACAATATTTTATCAAAAATTTTTCACAGTAATTTTACAGTAAATTTTCATAACAGAATGTAGAATATTTTACTTAAAATTTTTCATCATCCATTTTCTCATCTTTCACCTCACAATACAGTACAATAAATCTTCCTAATAAATTATGCAATATTATACCTAAAATTGCTCATCTTTTAATTCACAACACAATATAATAAATCATTCTAACGAAATACCCAATATTCCACCTAAAATTTGTCATAATCAATTTTCCCATCCTTTACCTCACAATGCAAAACAATAACTCTTCCCAATAAAACATACAATATTTTATCAAAAATTTTTCACAGTAATTTTACAGTAAATTTTCATAACAGAATATAGAATATTTTACTTAAAATTTTTCATCATCCATTTTCTCATCTTTCACCTCACAATACAGTACAATAACTCTTCCTAATAAATTATGCAATATTATGCCTAAAATTCTTCATCTTTTACTTCACAACACAATATAATAAATCATTCTAACGAAATACCCAAAATTCCACCTAAAATTTGTCATAATCAATTTTCCCATCCTTTACCTCATAATGCAAACAATAACTCTTCTCAATAAAACATACAATATTTTATCAAAAAATTTTCACAGTAATTTTCATTTTCATCAAAATTGGAATATCTTAAAATTTTTCTTCATCACTATCTCACAACATCAGATGTTTCTAATAAACTATTGAATATAATTCTCATCTTTCATCTTCAGATGATAATTCAGTAAATTTAACAAAATTGCAATATTTGATTTTCATATCGGATTTTTTCATCACTTATGTTCGTAAGCAATTTTCCAATAAACTCATATTTTATCGACATTTTTTTTCACTTACTATGTTAGTAAATTTTCGCAAAAGTATAAAATAAACAACTTTTTATCAACAACATCTTTATAAAGATTCGAATAACTATACGATATTTTACTTATTGTTCATCTTTCACTTCACTATGACATTTTATCAAATATACGCCCAAATCGACAATTTATCATGCGTCATATTTCAATAAAGCCGGACAGGTCATATAAGAAATTTTCATCATTTTAATTCAATAAATAAAAATCATAATAAAATTTGATTATCTAAAATTTTACCAAGCAGTTAAAATGTTCACATCGATTTTCTTCTTTCAATATAGGTAAACATAATATATATATACGGAAATAAATCTCTTGTCTAACAACATAATGCAATAAATCTTCCTAATAAACTATACAATTAAAATTCATCAAATCTTTCATTTATATATTATACAGTAAATTTTCATAACAAAATATACACCAACATTTTCATCTAAGAAATTGTGTCATCAATTTCATCAATTGTTTTTCATAATAAAATATAATTGAAATTAAAAAACTTGTCACAACATAATGCAATAAATCTTCCTAATAAACTATACGATATTTTATCTAAAATTGTTCATCATTTTCTCATCTTTCACTTCACTATGTAATACAGTAAATTTTCATAATAAAATATACAATATTTTATCTAAAATTTTCCATCATCAATTTTTCTTATTTAAAATTGTTCATCATCGATTTTCTCATCTTTCACTTCACTATGTAATGCAGTAAATTTTCATAATAAAATATACAATATTTTACCTAAAATTTTTCATCATCAATTTTTTATCTCTTGTCTAACAACATAATGCAATAAATCTTCCTAATAAACTATACGATATTTTATCTAAAATTGTTCATCATTTTATCATCTTTCACTTCACTATATTATACAGTAAATTTTCATAACAAAATATACAATATTTTACCTAACATTTTTCATCATCAATTTTTTTTATTTAAAATTGTTCATCATCGATTTTCTCATCTTTCACTTCACTATGTAATACAGTAAATTTTCATAATAAAATATACAATATTTTACCTAAAATTTTTCATCATCAATTTTTTATCCCTTGTCTCACAACATAATGCAATAAATCTTCCTAATAAACTATACGATATTTTATCTAAAATTGTTCATCATTTTATCATCTTTCACTTCACTATGTAATACAGTAAATTTTCATAATAAAACATACAATATTTTATTTAAAATTTTCCATAATCAATTTTTTTTATTTAAAATTGTTCATCATCGATTTTCTCATCTTTCACTTCACTATGTAATGCAGTAAATTTTCATAACAAAATATACAATATTTTACCTAAAATTTTTCATCATCAATTTTATTATCTCTTATCTCACAACATAATGCAATAAATCTTCCTAATAAACCATACGATATTTTATCTAAAATTGTTCATCTTTCACTTCACCATCTAATACAGGCAATTTTCATAGCAAAACATACAATATTTCATCGAAAATTTCGCATCGCCACAGTTTTGATTCGCATTACACGTTTAAAAAATGGAAGGTTTCACCTAAGACCCTCCCAACCTTATTGCCGGACTCGCTCCGTTCGACTGGAGGTCCGCATCCCTCAATTTTGCCAGAAGGCACCCTCCGCGCAAGCTTCTTCGTCCATTTTCGCCGGCCGATCGATTGCCTCGCGTCCTCCTGTCTACCGGGTGTCGCCATTGCCTGCGAACGCCAAACTTTTCCCACGGCACCCCCGACGCGAAGATGTTGGCCGTTCTGAGCTGAAAATTCGCAAGACGCCGAAAACGGCGGCTGAAATTTCGGCCGGGATCCTCTGCGAAGAAGCCTGCTGGTAGGGGTTCCTTTCTTCTGTGGACTGACCCCCTTCTGAGACTAGTTGGGGGTTCAGCTGGTTTCTGTGGCTTGTGTGTTTCCTGGTGGTTGGCTGGCGATGGGGTTTTGTCAAGCGTAGCTGCTGCTGTGGGTTTGGCGGAGTGCGCAGCGTTGGGGAACTTTGGGGGGTGAACGTGGAAGGGCGTAGAGTGAGGGGTAGTGTTGGCGCAGGGGCTATGTTGTGGATCGCTGGGTGAAAACAATGTTTTTGGGAGATAAGAGGCTGATCGTTGGATTTTGGAGAATGTTTTGTTATCTGCGGCAAGCTAGACTATGTTTTGGGGAGTCAAAACATGAATTCACGTTTCATACATTATTGGCGCAGTATATAGGCATCCAGAGTGTGTTGGGGAAATGCGTAGTTTGAATGTAGAAGGGCGTAGAGTGAGGGATATTGTTGGCGCAGGGGCTAGGTTGTGTGGGAAGGAATGTTGTGTGGATCGCTAAGTGGAAAAATACGTTTTTGGTAGTTAAGAGGCAGATTATTACCTTCTGGAGAATGTCGTGTTATCTGCGGCAAGCAAGACCACGTTTTGGGGAGTCAAAACATGAATTCACGTTTCATGCATTATTGGCGTAGTATATAGGCATCCAGAGTGTGTTGGGGAAATGCGGAGTTTGAATGTAGAAGGGCGTAGAGTGAGGGGTAGTGTTGGCGCAGGGGCTAGGTTGTGTGGGAAGGAATGTTGTGTGGATCGCTAAGTGGAAAATACGTTTTTGGTAGTTAAGAGGCAGATTATTACCTTCTGGAGAATGTCGTGTTATCTGCGGCAAGCAAGACCATGTTTTGGGGAGTCAAAACATGAATTCACGTTTCATACATTATTGGCGTAGTGTATAGGCATCCAGAGTGTTTGGCGAAATGCGGAGTTTGAATGTAGAAGGGCGTAGAGTGAGGGGTAGTGTTGGCGCAGGGGCTAGGTTGTGTGGGAAGGAATGTTGTGAGGATCGCTAAGTGGAAAAATACGTTTTTGTTAGTTAAGAGGTAGATTATTACCTTCTGGAGAATGTCGTGTTATCTGCGGCAAGCAAGACCATGTTTTGGGGAGTCAAAACATGAATTCACGTTTCATACATTATTGGCGTAGTGTATAGGCATCCAGAGTGTGTTGGGGAAATGCGGAGTTTGAATGTAGAAGGGCGTAGAGTGAGGGGTAGTGTTGGCGCAGGGGCTAAGTTCTGTGGGGAGGAATATTGTGTGGATCGCTAAGTGCAAAAATACGTTTTTGGTAGTTAAGAGGCAGATTATTACCTTCTGGAGAATGTTGTGTTATCTGCGGCAAGCAAGATCACGTTTTGGGGAGTCAAAACATGAATTCACGTTTCATACATTATTGGCGTAGGGTATAGGCATCCAGAGTGTGTTGGGAAATGCGGAGTTTGAATGTAGAAGGGCGTAGAGTGAGGGGTAGTGTTGGCGCAGGGGCTAGGTTGTGTGGGAAGGAATGTTGTGTGGATCGCTAAGTGCAAAAATACGTTTTTGGTAGTTAAGAGGCAGATTATTACCTTCTGGAGAATGTTGTGTTATCTGCGGCAAGCAAGACCACGTTTTGGGGAGTCAAAACATGAATTCACGTTTCATACATTATTGGCGTAGTATATAGGCATCCAGAGTGTGTTGGAAATGCGGAGTTTGAATGTAGAAGGGCGTAGAGTGAGGGGTAGTGTTGGCGCAGGGGCTAGGTTGTGTGGGAAGGAATGTTGTGTGGATCGCTAAGTGGAAAAATACGTTTTTGGTAGTTAAGAGGCAGATTATCACCTTCTGGAGAATGTCGTGTTATCTGTGGCAGGCAAGACCGCGTTTTGGGGAGTCAAAACATGAATTCACGTTTCATGCATTATTGGCGTAGTGTATAGGCATCCAGAGTGTGTTGGGGAAATGCGGAGTTTGAATGTAGAAGGGCGTAGAGTGAGGGGTAGTGTTGGCGCAGGGGCTAGGTTGTGTGGGAAGGAATGTTGTGAGGATCGCTAAGTGGAAAAATACGTTTTTGGTAGTTAAGAGGCAGATTATTACCTTCTGGAGAATGTCGTGTTATCTGCGCCAAGCAAGACCACGTTTTGGGGAGTCAAAACATGAATTCACGTTTCATACATTATTGGCGTAGTATATAGGCATCCAGAGTGTGTTGGGGAAATGCGGAGTTTGAATGTAGAAGGGCGTAGAGTGAGGGGTAGTGTTGGCGCAGGGGCTAGGTTGTGTGGGAAGGAATGTTGTGAGGATCGCTAAGTGGAAAAATACGTTTTTGGTAGTTAAGAGGCAGATTATTACCTTCTGGAGAATGTCGTGTTATCTGCGGCAAGCAAGACCATGTTTTGGGGAGTCAAAACATGAATTCACGTTTCATGCATTATTGGCGTAGTGTATAGGCATCCAGAGTGTGTTGGGGAAATGCGGAGTTTGAATGTAGAAGGGCGTAGAGTGAGGGGTAGTGTTGGCGCAGGGGCTAGGTTGTGTGGGAAGGAATGTTGTGTGGATCGCTAAGTGGAAAAATACGTTTTTGGTAGTTAAGAGGCAGATTATTACCTTCTGGAGAATGTCGTGTTATCTGCGGCAAGCAAGACCACGTTTTGGGGAGTCAAAACATGAATTCACGTTTCATGCATTATTGGCGTAGTGTATAGGCATCCAGAGTGTGTTGGGAAATGCGGAGTTTGAATGTAGAAGGGCGTAGAGTGAGGGGTAGTGTTGGCGCAGGGGCTAGGTTGTGTGGGAAGGAATGTTGTGAGGATCGCTAAGTGGAAAAATACGTTTTTGGTAGTTAAGAGGCAGATTATTACCTTCTGGAGAATGTCGTGTTATCTGCGGCAAGCAAGACCACGTTTTGGGGAGTCAAAACATGAATTCACGTTTCATGCATTATTGGCGTAGTGTATAGGCGTCCAGAGTGTGTTGGGGAAATGCGGAGTTTGAATGTAGAAGGGCGTAGAGTGAGAGGTAGTGTTGGCGCAGGGGCTAGGTTGTGTGGGAAGGAATGTTGTGTGGATCGCTAAGTGGAAAAATACGTTTTTGGTAGTTAAGAGGCAGATTATTACCTTCTGGAGAATGTCGTGTTATCTGCGGCAAGCAAGACCACGTTTTGGGGAGTCAAAACATGAATTCACGTTTCATGCATTATTGGCGTAGTATATAGGCATCCAGAGTGTGTTGGGAAATGCGGAGTTTGAATGTAGAAGGGCGTAGAGTGAGTTGTAGTGTTGGTGCAGGGGCTAGGTTGTATGGGAAGAAATGTTGTGAGGATCGTTAAGTGGAAAAATACGTTTTTGGTAGTTAAGAGGCAGATTATTACCTTCTGGAGAATGTCGTGTTATCTGCGGCAAGCAAGACCACGTTTTGGGGAGTCAAAACATGAATTCACGTTTCATGCATCATTGGCGTAGTATATAGAGTGAGGGGTAGTGTTGGCGCAGGACTTGAATTATGTTTTAAAGAATATTGTGCGGATCGCCACATGCAGAAATATGTTTTGGGTGACGAAGAGACACTTTATGGTTTGGGACGTTAATATCTCAATGGCTGAACGTAAAAATGGGTAGCGATGAACATTATATCCCCTGCCACATGCAAAAAAATGTTTTATGGGGTCAAAATATAAATTACAGTTTTGGACATTATCGATTTGAACATTAGCGACTAAATATAGAGTTGGGTTTGGGACTTTGTAAAATTGCAACATGTATTACAGACTAGATTGTTACGGCTGCAGGTACTGAATGTAAAAGTGTAAAGAATACCACATTTCCCGCTGTATTAAAAAAAGGTTTTTAAAATTATTAAAACTTTTGTTTCCAGACTAAAAGAGAAGAAGAAACATTTTATAAAATTGGAGCCTTAAACGCTGACAGGGTTGAAGTCCCAAAGAAAAGTGAATGCGTTATTATTACAGTGTATAAACAGCAGCGAGAATATACTGCAACTACTGCGTTATTAGAATAAAACTGACAACACTTACGATTGGAAACATAAAAGCTGTGATGTAAACGTACTCGAATAGGAAAATACTATTGTAGCCATTGGAAGTGTTATCGTTCAATAAGGATTGAGAATTAGATAAATAGAACGCCAGAAGATTTGATACTTTAATTACCAATTCGAAGGGCAATAATTATAACCGACCAACACCAGAACCAAGTACGTTATAAAGAGAATTTCGAAGAAGACGCTGATGTAAACAAATAAGACGTCAAGAAGCGTATTCGCAGCATCGCCAACATAAAGATTGTGACATAATAGTGATACTGTGAGAAAAGTGACACATAGTGCATCCGTGGAACGTTCTAAAAAAAGATACGAAGAGGCAGACAGTGTGAGGCAGTCCCCACGCAATTAAATCAACGCTTCAGCAATATTGACATAAAAAGTATAATAGAGAAGCAGTAGCACAGCGTCTACAAGTGCTAACTAAAGATAAATACCATAATACGAAGATTTGCATTCCCATCGTTCAGGATAAAAATATAATAGGTAAACATTGTGTGTATAGTGTATCGGAGCCGAGTTGGAATATACTAAAAGGGAGGAATAAGGACGGAATAAGAAAGTCTGTGGTATATCGTCAAGTTGAGACAATATTAAAGGCGCGAAGGTGTGAATAATTGTAAATCGCAGTGTAGCGTCAACTGGAAAGCAGAACCGCAGTGCGAAGAATAAAGAATCTGTTAATTGAGGTATAACGCTGGGGCGTAGAAAAGGACAAGAAGACGCAGCCACAGCAATCGTCCCAACGTTGTCTTCGACAGA
Organism: Cryptocheilus praepositus; assembly: GCA_033815515.1. Lineage (NCBI taxonomy): Eukaryota > Metazoa > Arthropoda > Insecta > Hymenoptera > Pompilidae > Cryptocheilus > Cryptocheilus praepositus. The sequence goes on from JAWWQZ010000275.1 coordinate 124,519, forward strand.
AAAATAGAATGCAGGAACAGGATCGCAGTGAGAATAAGTGCATAAAAGTGTGAACAAGTGGACGGACAGACAAGGAAGTGTGCGCAGTGTAAATGTTCGCTTCGGCAGCATCTTAGGGAAAAAAATACATCAGAAAAGCAGAGACGCAGCGAAAGAAGTGTGCGCAGTGTAAACGTTCGCTTGGACAGAATCTTAGGGAGAAAAATACATCAGAAAAGCAGAGACGCAGCGAAGGAAGTGTGCGCAGTGTAAACGTTCACTTGGACAGAATCTTAGGGGGAAAAATACATCAGAAAAGCAGAGACGCAGCGAAGGAAGTGTGCGCAGTGTAAACGTTCGCTTGAGCAGAATTTTAGGGAGAAAAATATATCAGAAAAGCAGAGACGCAGCGAAGGAAGTGTGCGCAGTGTAAATGTTCGCTTGGACAGAATTTTAGGGAGAAAAATATATCAGAAAAGCAGAGACGCAGCGAAGGAAGTGTGCGCAGTGTAAATGTTCGCTTGGACAGAATTTTAGGGAGAAAAATACATCAGAAAAGCAGAGACGCAGCGAAGGAAGTGTGCGCAGTGTAAACGTTCGCTTGGACAGAATTTTAGGGAGAAAAATACATCAGAAAAGCAGAGACGCAGCGAAGGAAGTGTGCGCAGTGTAAATGTTCGCTTGGACAGAATTTTAGGGAGAAAAATACATCAGAAAAGCAGAGACGCAGCGAAGGAAGTGTGCGCAGTGTAAATGTTCGCTTGGACAGAATCTTAGGGAGAAAAATACATCAGAAAAGCAGAGACGCAGCGAAGGAAGTGTGCGCAGTGTAAATGTTCGCTTGGACAGAATTTTAGGGAGAGAAATACATCAGAAAAGCAGAGACGCAGCGAAGGAAGTGTGCGCAGTGTAAATGTTCGCTTGGACAGAATTTTAGGGAGAAAAATACATCAGAACAGCAGAGACGCAGCGAAGGAAGTGTGCGCAGTGTAAATGTTCGCTTGGACATAATTTTAGGGAGAGAAATACATCAGAAAAGCACAGACGCAGCGAAGGAAGTGTGCGCAGTGTAAATGTTCGCTTGGACAGAATTTTAGGGAGAAAAATACATCAGAAAAGCAGAGACGCAGCGAAGGAAGTGTGCGCAGTGTAAATGTTCGCTTGGACAGAATTTTAGGGAGAGAAATACATCAGAAAAGCAGAGGCGCAGCGAAGGAAGTGTGCGCAGTGTAAATGTTCGCTTGGACATAATTTTAGGGAGAGAAATACATCAGAAAAGCACAGACGCAGCGAAGGAAGTGTGCGCAGTGTAAATGTTCGCTTGGACAGAATTTTAGGGAGAAAAATACATCAGAAAAGCAGAGACGCAGCGGAGGAAGTGTGCGCAGTGTAAATGTTCGCTTGGACAGAATTTTAGGGAGAGAAATACATCAGAAAAGCAGAGGCGCAGCGAAGGAAGTGTGCGCAGTGTAAATGTTCGCTCGGACAGAATTTTAGGGAGAAAAATACATCAGAAGAGCAGAGACGCAGCGAAGGAAGTGTGTACGCAGTGTAAATGTTCGCTTGGACAGAATTTTAGGGAGAAAAATATATCAGAAAAGCAGAGACGCAGCGAAGGAAGTGTGCGCAGTGTAAATGTTCGCTTGGACAGAATTTTAGGGAGAAAAATATATCAGAAAAGCAGAGACGCAGCGAAAGAAGTGTGCGCAGTGTAAATGTTTGCTTGGAGAGAATTTTAGAGAGAAAAATACATCAGAAACGCAGAGACGCAGCGAAGGAAGTGTGCGCAGTGTAAATGTTCGCTTGGTCAGAATTTTAGGGAGAAAAATACGTCAGAAAAGCAGAGACGCAGCGAAGGAAGTGTGCGCAGTGTAAATGTTCGCTTGGACAGAATCTTAGGGAGAAAAATATATCAGAAGAGCAGAGACGCAGCGAAGGAAGTGTGCGCAGTGTAAACGTTCGCTTGGACAGAATTTTAGGGAGAAAAATACATCAGAAAAGCAGAGACGCAGCGAAGGAAGTGTGCACAGTGTAAATGTTCGCTTGGACAGAATCTTAGGGAGAAAAATACATCAGGAAAGTAGAGACGCAGCGAAGCAAGTGTAAATGTTCGCTTGGACAGAATTTTAGGGAGAGAAATACATCAGAAGAGCAGAGACGCAGTGAAGGAAGTGTGCGCAGTGTAAACGTTCGCTTGGACAAAATTTTAGGGAGAAGAATACATCAGAAGAACAGAGACGCAGCGAAGGAAGTGTGCGCAGTGTAAATGTTCGCTTGGACAGAATTTTAGGGAGAGAAATACATCAGAAAATCAGAGACGCAGCGAAGGGAAGTGCATAAATCTTGTTTTTGGCCAATCTGAGGACACAAAGCAGTCAAGACGGAGAAGCTTCGGCGTGAGAAGATGGGTTCGATAGTGTTGAAGTCACTATCAATTCTGCTGGGCATATTCTTCGTGTTCGTGGGCACGATGAAGCTGACCTCGCACATAAGCAAGGACCTGCACAAGGATCTGGTGAGGGTAGAGCTTGAGCGTCGAAATTAGACTAGCCCGTTGTCTACGCCGTCTAGATTTCTGTTTACTCGTCGACGAATTTACCTAACTCCTTCCGCGTCTGTCCTTGACACGCTCATTATTCTCTTTCTCCGTCATTCCTCTGCTTTTGGCTCTGCAGCTTGTCGTTCTTGTTTTACACTCTTGCTAAACGGCGATTGATTACGATCCTTGAATTACTTAATTCTGCATGACGCATGCGGCACCTTTTCAATTAATAAGGGCGCGTTAAAAAAGCACAACGAATATGTCCCTTTTATGTTACTAACTTTCGTGTTAATAACGGGTAATTCGTACGTCGAAATTCTACGAAATCCAGGTTAATAGAGAGGGGATCTATAGATTTTTTCGACGACGCGTATTCATAGGTGATTCCTATCATAGATCGTAGATCCCTAACCCGTTGATCGATGATCTATAAATCGGTGACGCAAGTTTTATGATACAGAGATCCATGATCCATAGGTAAATTAGTCATTGGTCAATGGCCCGTAGATCTGTCATTCATATGTTCGATGATCTATGATCCACCGAAAAATGATCCGACGATCAAGGATCCATAGATCAAATCGCTAGATCAATGATTAATAGATTAATAGCATTTACATTGACGATCCATAGATCCCGACGGCCTGGTCCATAGATCCACGGCGTATAGATTAATCGTCCATAGATTCACGATCTACGTTTCATGATTTCCGTACATAAGTGATCCGACGATCAAGGATCTATAGATCAAATCGATAGATCAATGATTAATAGATCAACAATCGATAGACCGGTGATCAATAAATTCATGAGATGCAAGTGGTCCTTAGATTAATAGGATCGATAACCCATAGATCTACGGCGTATAGATCAATCGTCAATAGATTCACCATCTACGTTTCATGATTTCCGTAGATAAATGATCCGACGATCAAGGATCTATAGATCAAATCGATAGGTCATTGATTAATAGATCAACGATCAATAGACCGGTGATCAATAAATTCATGCTTCACAGATGCAAGTGGTCCTTAGATTAATAGGATATAGATTGATAATCCATAGATCTCGACGGCCTGATCCATAGATCCACAGCGTATAGATTTATCGTCAATAGATTCACGATCTACGTTCCATGATCTCCATAGATAAATAATGCATAGATCCTTACATCGATGATCCATAGATCAATGATCCATAGATCATTGGCCCGTAGATCAGTGATCTGCAGATCCGTGGGTCCACCGATCAGTGATTTATAGATCAATGATTCGTGGAACCGCGATGCGTAGATTGATGATTTGTAGATCTGCGATGCATAGATTAATAATCGATAGATCAATGATCGATGAGCGATGCATTAAGTTGTGGTTCATAGGTGGATGCTCGAAGGATCGTGAGATGATTCATACATTACTGATACTTAATTCAGTGATCCGTGTACCATTGATCCATAGTTCATCGATCGATAAAACAATCATCCAGAAATTAAGATTTACAGTTCGATGATTGATAAATTGCTGTTACATAGCCTAATGATCCATAGATACACGAGCCATATATCAATGATCCTAAAATCATCAGGTAATTCATACTTTTGTTATTTATAGATCATTGATCCACGGATCGTTGACCCCAAGTCGTCAATCATGAAATTCATGCTCCGCAGACCGCTAGTCCAAAAATCTTTAATTACATCTTAATGATCCATAGGCCTATAGTCCATATATATCAATGATCCACGGATCACTGAGCTGCAAATTGTCAATCATGAATTTCGTGTTCCACAGACCGACACTCGAAAAATCATTGGTTAACATCCTAACGATCCATAGGCCCATGATCTATAGATCGATGATCCATAGATCAATGATCCACGGATCACTGAGCTACAAATTGTCAATCATGAATTTCATGTTCCACAGACCGACACTCGAAAAATCATTGGTTAACATCCTAATGATCCATAGGCCCATGATCCATAGATCGATGATCCATAGATCAATGATCCATGGATCACTGACCCGCAAATCGTTAATGATGAAAATCGTGCTCCACAGACCGGTAATTCAAAAATCGTTAATTAATAACATAGGCTTATGATCCATAGATCGATGGTCCATAGATCAATGATCCATGGATCACTGACCCGCAAATCGTTAATCATGAAATTCGTGGTCCACAGGCCGATAATCCGAAAAATCATTGGTTAACATCCTAATGATCCATAGGCCCATGATCCATAGATCGACGATCCATAGATCGATGATCCATGGATCACTAACCCGCAAATTGTTAATCATGAAATTCGTGCTCCACAGACCGGTAATCCAAAAATCGTTAATTAATAACATAGGCTTATGATCCATTGATCTATGATCCATAGATCAATGATCCATGGATCACTGACCCGCTAATCGTTAATCATGAAATTCGTGCTCCACAGACCGATAATCCGAAAAATCATTGGTTAACATCCTAATGACCCATAGGCCCATGATCCATAGTTCGATGATCCATAGATCAATGATCTACGGACCACTGAGCCGCATATCGTTGAAAATGAAATTCGTGCTCCACAGACCGATTATCCGAAAAATCATTGCTTAACATCCTAATGATCCATAGGCCCACGATTCATAGATCAATGGCCCAGAGACCAGTGATTCATACATCAGTAATCCATACGTCAAATCAAATTTTCCACAGATAAATGATCCTTAGATGAACCATATCGATCCATGATCCAATAATCCTTAGATCCGTGATAGATTCATAATCCAGGATGTACGCGCCATAGATCAATCATCTGTAGATCAATAATCGATGAATCTAACTTTATAATATTTTTCTAATAAATCTAAATATCTAAATCTAAATATCTAAATCTAAGTATCTAATAAATATAAATAAATATCTAAATAAACATAAATAAATCTAAATATATAACTAATAAATATTTTTATTCAATATTCTCCTTTGTTACGTTGGAAAATTGATTGGAGAGCGGAAATCTTTTTTCGATACGATTCGTCTCGCAGGTGTGCAAACAAATTAGGATCGTTTTAACGAGGCGCGAGGGAAGAAAATTCCGCGCGGCGATTGTTTATTTTCGTGAGGGACGAGTTTTCGGGCGAATCGTCCGTTCAATGCTGACGCTTGCCCAATCGGCATTGTCCTCGGCTACGATAATTTTAGTATGCCCGGCCAAGCTTGCCCAATCACAGACGACCCTCACCCACAATTTAACCATCTAGTTTTTCCTCATGACGCATACGCTGCGTCATCGAATAGACCTGCTTTTGCAATTTTCATGTTTCAAAAATTTCCTTCGCTAATGACGCATACGGTGTGTCACCAGTTTTGATCGAATCAAATTTTTCGTCATGACGCATACGGTGCGTCATCAATGTTTACGGAAGCTAAACTCAACCCTTAACCGACGATTTTTTCCGATTGCAGAGGAAAGAGTACGTGAAATACGCAAAAGTCTTCCCGCTTTCGGGGACGTTGGACTTCAAGGTGCCGAGCAAATGGTACCGAAGGATCGTGGGTTCCCTCGAAATAATTTGCGGCCTCGCGATGGCAGTCATTCCAAGCTGTAAGCAAACATTTATTCTCCATACCTTAACGACCGCTAGCCGATTAATCGGCTTTTCGGTTCCATCTGTAATTACCGATAGCCGATTAATCGGCTTTTCAGTGGTCAACGGTTATATCAGATAAAATAAATATCAGACGATATTATGGCAATTTTAAATGACAATAAAATAACACTGTTTTGAAACCGAAGGATTCTCAACAACGCATTCAGTACTTTTCAGTTATAAAGCTCTACAATAGCGGTCGGTAAAGTGTTAAAAGAGAATTCGTAGGAAAATGTCGAGCGACATTCGATATTCTCGTTCGGTTAGTCTCCGTTTTCCGGTTTCCGCGATGGTTTTGGGCCGTCCGATAAGCGACCTTTTACGGCGACGCCTGATGAAATTCGTCGGCGCTCGCGGTGTAAATTTAAACTGGCGTGTTGGCGCTGCGCCCAGGTCGTTTTGGCGTTCGGCAAAATTTCATACATCCTATAGAGACCCTATAAACGGGCGGCGAAAAATGGGGGGTTCCCTCGGGATCCCCAATTTCGGGTTTATTCGGCTCAAGAACCGAAAAGTTTCATCGTCTTAATGGTTAATTAAGGAATTAACGGTGTTGACTCTTTTACAGACAAAGTGAAGAATCTGTCGAATACAGTCTTGCTGCTGTTAATGCTGATGGCCGTTTATTCGCACTACATGGTCAACGACAAATTCGAGAGAATTGCACCTGCCTTGGTAAGTCATTTCCTCAGTTTTCTTTTTATACGGATACGTACAAACATACGTTTCGAACGCACAGTTCGGTGATCCGTAAATTTAATGATCTATAGATCAATGATCCATAGATCAATGATCCATAGATCAATGATCCATAGATCAATGATCCATAGATCAATGATCCATAGATCAATGATCCATAGATCATTGGCCCGTAGATCAGTGATCCGCAGATCCGTGGATCCACCGATCAGTGATTTATAGATCAATCATTCGTGGAACCGCGATGCGTAGATCGATGATTTGTAGATCTGCGATGCATAGATTAATGATCGACAGATCAATGATCGATGAGCGATGCATTAGGTTGTCGTTCGTAGGTGGATGATCGAAGGATTGTGAGATGATTCATACATTAGTGATACTTAATTCAGTGATCCATGTACCATTGATCCATAGTTCATCGATCGATAAAACAGTCATCCAGAAATTAATGCGCAGCAACATTTGCGATTTACAGTTCGGTGATTGATAAATTGGCGTTACATAGCCTAATGATCCATAGATACACGATCCATATATCAATGATCCTAAGATCATCAGGTAATTCATACTTTTGTGATTTATAGATCATTGATCCATGTACGAATGATCCACGGATCGTTGACCGGCAAATCGTCAATCATGAAATTCATGCTCCATAGACCGATAATCCAAAAATCGTTAATTACATCTTGATGATCCATAGGCTTATGATCTATCGATCTATGATCCATAGATCAATTATCCACGAATCATTGACCCGCAAATCGGTAATCATGAAATTCGTGCTCCACAGATCGATAATCCAAAAATCATTGGTTAACATCCTAATGATCCATAGGCTTATGATCCATCGATCTATGATCCACGGATCACTGAGCCGTAAATCGTTAATCATGAAATTCCCGCTCCACAGACCGATAATCCAAAAATCGTTAATTACATCTTGATGATCCATAGGCTTATGATCCATCGATCTATGATCCATAGATCAATAATCCACGGATCAGTGAGCCGCAAATCGTTAATCATGAAATTCGTGCTCCACAGACCGACACTCGAAAAATCATTGGTTAACATCCTAATGATCTATAGGCCCATGATCCATAGATCGATGATCCATAGATCAATGATCCACGGATCATTGAGCCGCAAATCGTTAATCATGAAATTCGTTCTCCACAGACCGATAATCCAAAAATCGTTAATTACATCTTGATGATCCATAGGCTTATGATCCATCGATCTATGATCCATAGATCAAATCGTTAACATGAAATTCGTGCTCCACAGACCGATAACCCAAAAATCGTTAATTACATCTTGATGATCCATAAGCTTATGATCCATCGATCTATGATCCATAGATCAATGATCCTCGGATCAGTGAGCCGCAAATCATTCATCATGAAATTTGTGCTCCACAGACCGACACTCGAAAAATCATTGGTTAACATCCTAATGATCCATAGATCAATGATCCATAGATCAATGATTCACGGATCATTGAGCCGCAAATCGTTAATCATGAAATTCGTTCTCTACAGACCGATAATCCAAAAATCGTTAAATCTTGATGAAATTTGATCCTCGACAGATCCGATAATCCAAAAATCGTTAATTACATCGTGATGATCCATAAGCTTATGATCCATCGATCTATGATCCATAGATCAAATCGTTGAGCATGCAAATTCGTGCTCTACAGACCGATAATCGAAAAATCATTGGTTAATTACATCTTGATGATCCATAAGCTTATGATCCATCGATCTATGATCCATAGATCAATGATCCACGGATCAGTGAGCCGCAAATCGTCAATCATGAAATGCGTGCTCCACAGACCGACACTCGAAAAATCATTGGTTAACATCCTAATGATCCATAGATCAATGATCCATAGATCGATGATCCATAGATCGATGATCCATAGATCGATGATCCGTAGATGAATGATCTGAATGTCTATATACGAAATAAATGATCGTAGATGATGAATGATGAGTAAATGGGTGCTTCTTAATAACCCAGTCTAGGAATCTTAACAATCTAGTCTAGGATCTATAGATGAGTGATTCTGTTCGCAGGTGTTCTTCTTCATGCTGACGGGCAGACTCGTGATTGATTGGCAGCTGCGCCGCGAAGACACTCAACCAGCGACCGTCAACGGACTCGACGACAAGTCGAAGAAGCAAGACTGAGCGCTAAAGGCCAACAGACGAGCAATCAGAAGCGTCACAAGTCAAAAGCACCTTTTCACAACTGCGCCCGAATCATTCTGGACGCCGAAATTTTCAATAAAATTCACTGACCGTGGCCTTCCGGTTTCCGGCGGATCCTTTCAAACAAATCGAATGGGAATTGGTGGAAAATTTGCCATTTTGAAAGTTGCTGCTTATTTAAATGAGACTTGGCGGATCATTTGAAATCGAATGATCCGCCAGTTTGAATTTCGCAGCAGTAATTTTAATGAATTTCGCGCCAACTTCGCCAGATTGATTTTTGTGACGGTATTCAAGTTTGTAATTTGATTTGAAATTTGAGAAACGATAGCGAATGATTTGAGATTGAAAAATGAGAAATAAGATGTAGCGGATGATTTGAAATTGAATAATTGCGGGTAATTTGAATTTTGCAGCGGTATTCAAGTTTGTAATTTGAATTTCGCTGCGGTATTCAAGTCCGTCAATTCGAATTTCGCGCCAATATTCAAGTTTGTAATTTGAATTTCGCGCCAATATTCAAGTTTTGTAATTTGAATTTCGCGCCAAAATTCAAAGCCGTCAATTCGAATTTTGCGCCAATACTCAAGTACGTCATTCGAAATCCGCCAGTTTGAATTTCGCAGCAGTATTCGAGGTTGTAATTTGAATTTCGCGCCAATATTCAAATTCGCCAGATCGATTTTTGTGACGGTATTCAAGTTTGTAATTTGAACTTCGCGCCAAAATCAAAGCCGTCAAGTCAAATTTCGCTCGAAAATTCGAAGCCGTCAGTTTGAATTTCGCTGCAATATTCAAGTTTGTAATTTGAATTTTGCAGCGGTATTCAAGTTTGTAATTTGAATTTCGCGCCAATATTCAAGTTTTGTAATTTGAATTTCGCGCCAAAATTCAAAAGCCAATTCGAAGTCAATGTCATTCGAAATCCGCCAGTTTGAAATTCGCAGCAGTTTCGAGTTTGTAATTTGAATTTCGCGCGCCAATATTCAAGTTTGTAATTTGAACTTCGCGCCAAAATCAAAGCCGTCAAGTCAAATTTTCGCGCCAGTTTGAATTCAATATTCAAATTTGTAATTTGAATTTCGCGCCAAAATTCAAGATTTGTAATTTGAATTTCGCGCCAATTTTCAAGTTTGTAATTTGAATTTCGCGCCAATATTCAAGTTTTGTAATTTGAATTTCGCGCCAAAATTCAAGTTTTGTCATTTGAATTTCGCGCCAAAATTCAAATTTTGTAATTTGAATTTCGCGCCAAAATTCAAGTACGTCATTCGAAATCCGCCAGTTTGAATTTCGCCTCAGTATTCAAGTTCGTAATTTGAATTTCGCGCCAAAATTCAAAGGCGTCATTTGAATTTGGCGCCAACATGAAATTTGCCGGCATCGAGGGACAGAAAGGGTAAAGAAACCTGCCATTAACCAAAACGTTAATTATTACGACACGTCGAGTAGAATAAACATTTCGGTTCGTCTGTCCGATGATAATTCGCCGCCATTTTACTTAAGACATTATACATTATGACTATGATATATTTGGATTAGCTGAAGAATAAAGAATGACTTGTCGATAAGTGTTCGTACGTGTTATTTATACGTTATATTATTTATATTACCGTTAAGTCGACCTACTCAATCATTTTGCGCGCCTCTCTGTTTTTTTTCTTTTTCTTCGACCGTTTTGTTAATAAATACCGTCAGCTTAAAAATGTAGCTTCAGGAACATTGAATTTTTCGGAATATTTCGTTAATCATCGGAAAACGAAAAATTAATTTGTACATTTTTTATTTATATATATAGTATACATATATTTATATACTGTATTTAAATTATTTATATATTTATTTTTATATATATGTGTGTATATATGCGTATACGTATAATATTAATATTTCTTTAATAATCCTACCTATGCACTTAAACGATAATTAATGCACCTTGTCTTCCATATTTCCTTGAAATATAATGGATATTGAGTAAATTTTTCAAATCGAATATCGAACTCGCTGCATTTGAATATAGAATACAGAAAACAAGATTAGTACAGCGGAAAATTATTTAGCTCCATATAAATTAATATTCTGTTAATAATCATTTTGTCAGTGATACTTAAAAGATAATGGATAGAATGAATATAATCATTTTACATTTTTTAAATTACGATATTTTAGCACTAATTTTTTAACTTTACGGTTAAAACTTAAAGATAATGAATATAATGAATATAATCGACACATTTTTTAAGTGACGATTTTTAATACGACGAAAATTTACCGTCTTGGAAAATAGTTCATTCCAGCAAAAAATTGTATATGTACTCAATAATTAATATTCCATTATTAACCATTCTACGTGCAAAAATAAACATACAATAAATATAGTCAATATAAGGAATAATGCTTTTTAAAGTTTGTTGTCAATTCAGTGTTTTCGAAGTATAATTGCGAATAATCGAATATGTATATGATTGGAACTTGCAAACAAGATTCTTCGAGCGAAAAAATGCTTTAGTATGCTTGCACGATGACTGATGCCTGCAAAACTGGATTTTACGTAAGAGCGACGAGGGTCTAAATGACCTCGAACCTCGTTAGACTATTTCTTTCTTGTTGTCGGACGAGTTAGAAAAAAAAAAATAAAAAAAACTGGCGGAGAAGGGGTTAAGGATATTCATGTAAATTTTGCGCGTCGGTAAAAAAGTAGTTGTGAAGAGTAAAGATCGATCGCACTATAACAATAATTAAGTTTCCAGTTACTAACTTAGATATACTCCATTTATTTTCTACACTTTCGCAATTTTATCATACAATTTAACGTTCAATTTATCAGTTTCAACTTTGCAATTTTATCGTTTTTCAGTTCTCAGGTACGAAAGTAATAAATTTCGGAAATTAATTGTTCACTCTAACAATAACTTACTAACTTACATATACTCCATTTATTGTTCGCACTTTCGCAATTTTATCATACAATTTACGTTCAATTTAAATTTCAATTTCATTTCGTTTTTCAGTTCTCGGGTACGAAAGTAATAAATTTCGTAATTTAATTGTTCACTCTAACAATAATTAATTTTCCAGTTACTAACTTACATATACTCCATTCATTCTCTGCACTTTCGCAATTTTATCATACAATTTAACGTTCAATTTACCATCTCAACTTTGCAATTTCATCGTTTTTGCAGTTCTCGGGTACGAAAGTAATAAATTTCGTAATTTAATTGTTCACTCTAACAATAATTAATTTTCCAGTTACTAACTTACATATACTCCATTTATTCTCCGCAGTTTCGCAATTTTATCGTACAATTTAACGTTCAATTTACCAATTTCAACTTTTCAATTTCATCGTTTTTTCATTTCTCGGATACGAAAGTAATAAAGTTCGTAATTTAATTGTTCACTCTAACAATAACTAATTTTCCATTTACTAACTTACATATACTCCATTTATTCTCCACACTTTCGCAATTTTATCATATAATTTTACGTTTAATTTACCAATTTCAACTTTGCAATTTCATCGTTTTTTCAGTTCTCGGGTACGAAAGTAATAAATTTCGTAATTTAATTGTTCACTCTAACAATAATTAATTTTCCAGTTACTAACTTTCATATACTCCATTCATTCTCCGCAGTTTCGCAATTTTATCGTACAATTTAACGTTCAATTTACCAATTTCAACTTTGCAATTTCATCGTTTTTCAGTTCTCGGGTACGAAAATAATAAATTTCGTAATTTAATTGTTCACTGTAACAATAATTAATTTTCCAGTTACTAACTTACATATACTCCATTTATTCTCCGCACTTTCGCAATTTTATCATACAATTTACCAATTTTAACTTTGCAATTTCATCGTTTTTTCAGTTCTCGGGTACGAAAGTAATAAATTTCGTAATTTAATTGTTCACTCTAACAATAATTAATTTTCCAGTTACTAACTTACATATACTCCATTTATTCTCCGCACTTTCGGAAATTTTTCATACAATTTAACGTTTAATTTACCAATTTTAACTTTGCAATTTCATCGTTTTTTCAGTTCTCGGGTACGAAAGTAATAAATTTCGTAATTTAATTGCTCACTCTAATAATAATTAATTTTCCTGTTACTAACTTACATATACTCCATTTATTCTAAGTTTTGTTTTGTTTTTATCATACAATTTACCAATTTTGTTTTTGCAATTTCATCGTTTTTCAGTTCTCGGGTACGAAAGTAATAAATTTCGTAATTTAATTGTTCACTCTAACAATAATTAATTTTCCAGTTACGAACTTACATATACTCCATTTATTCTCTGCACTTTCGCAATTTTATCATACAATTTACCAATTTTAACTTTGCAATTTCATCGTTTTTCAGTTCACCAAAAGAAATTCACGAACGTAATAAATTTCGTAATTTAAATGAACAATAATTAATTTTCCAATTATTAACTTACATATACTCTATTCATTCTCCGTAGTTTCGCAATTTTATCATACAATTTACCAATTTTAACTTTGCAATTTCATCGTTTTTCAGTTCTCGGGTACAAAAGTATTAAATTTCGTAATTTAACTGTTCACTCTAACAATAATTAATTTTCCAATTATTAACTTACATATACTCTATTCATTCTCCGTAGTTTCGCAATTTTATCATACAATTTACCAATTTTAACTTTGCAATTTCATCGTTTTTCAGTTCTCGGGTACGAAAGTAATAAATTTCGTAATTTAATTGTTCACTCTAATTATAATTAATTTTCCTGTTACTAACTTACATATATTCCATTCATTCTCCGCAGTTTCGCAATTTTATCGTACAATTTAACGTTCAATTTACGAATCTCAACTTTGCAATTTCATCTTTCTTCAGTTCTCGGGTACGAAAGTAATAAATTTCGTAATTTAATTGTTCACTCTAACAATAATTAATTTTCCAATTACTAACTTAGATATACTCCATTTATTGTTCGTACTTTCGCAATTTTATCGTACAATTTAACGTTCAATTTACCAATTTCAACTTTGCAATTTCATCGTTTTTTAGTGCTCGGGTACGAAAGTAATAAATTTCGTAATTTAATTGTTCACTCCGACAATAATTTATTTTGCAGTTACTAACTTACATATACTCCATTTATTCTCCGCACTTTCGCAATTTTATCGTACAATTTAACGTTCAATTTACTAATCTCAACTTTGCAATTTTATCGTTTTTCAGTTCTCGGGTACGAAAGTAATAAATTTCGGAATTTAATTGCTCACTCTAATTATAATTAAGTTTCCAGTTACTAACTTACATATACTCTATTTATTCTCTGCAGTTTCGCAATTTTATCGTACAATTTACCAATTTTAACTTTGCAATTTCATCGTTTTTTCTGTTATCAGGTATGAAAATAACAAATTCCACTTTCATATTCTTCACTGTTACATTAATAATATAATATTTATTCTATATACATTAATAATATTCCATTTATTCTCTCCAGTTTTGCAATTCTATTCCCAGCTTATACCGGAATCTTCGATTCACATGAATAAACACACACACACCATTTCTGAAATGTGGAAAAGTTGCGTTAATAAATGTCGAGTTTAAATTTCAAGCTCGGAGAAAAGTGAATTTAAAAATACTTACTGCCCCCCGGCCTCGACGGTTTTCCTCTTCCTTTTCTTCATATTTTCCGCGGCAGCCGCAAAAACGTCTGTTAATTAGTTAAACGCTTAAACGTTTTCTCGACAAATTGTTCGACGACTCGCATAAATAGACGGCCACTCGCTGATTTTCGCAGTGAAGAGGAAGAATCTTACAACGCAACATGAGGAGCCTGGCGATTTTTATGCTGTTGATTGCCTGCACGGTGAGTCGAGGGAAAAAATTTGTTTTAATAGGCGGATAGACTGATTATTACAACTTTTGCAGTTAGTAATAGATTTGATACAACGACGGGGTCCCAAGCAATAGTGCTAACGTTATAATCGATATAATTATTTATTTGTTTGGGATAAATTATTTTTCGAGGTGGCCCTTGCCATTTTTGCCAAAAAATGATGGGTCACCGATTTGATTGCTATTATATGATATCAAAGGGGGTCGAAAATAACTCGGAAAAATGCAAGGCGCACCCCGAAATTCGAAATAGTTCCGGAGATATCGTCAAAAATGTGTGGAAAATCGTGAAAAACGAACCTGAAAGTGGGGTCTAAAATTAAAACTCTACCGATCGACTTTTAATTGTGTCAGATGAAAGGGGGTACAAAGAGACTTGGAAAAATTGCAACTGCACTGAAAAATTCGAAATACTTTCCGAGATATGACAAGAAATAGGTTGAAAAATCGAGAAAAACATAAGAAAAACACGGGTTTTTTAACAGCCGCCAACTGAAAGTAAATTATTCGACTTGCTCACCTATATGAAATGAAAGAGGATCGACGGAGACTCGAAAAAATTCAAACCGCGTGCCAAAATTCGCAATAGTTCACGAGTTATAAGCAAAAATAAGAAAAGTAAGCTGAAAATAGGCGAAAAATGTCAAATTTTTTTTTTGCTTCGAACCAATACCATTCGATAGAGGGTAATTTGCCCTGAAGATAGACCACTTTGAGGCTCTGCCTCTTCATAGAAAAAAAATTTGACGATTTTAATAGGCGAAAAAAATTTTTTGTAAAATTTGTTTCGCGATTAGTCCCACGCGAAAGTGTGTGCAAAGAGCTTTAAGAAAACCTGTATTACTTATAGGTTTCGACCGCTAGTTTAGACGGGACAGGGTCTTGAAGAAATCGAGATAAACTTAAGGTATACCCCTTGCCATTTTTGCCAAAAAATGATGGGTCACTGATTTGCCCCGATGGTTGCCCTTTTAACATATCAAAGGGGGTCGAAAATACCTCGGAAAAATGCAAGGCGCACCCCGAAATTCGCAATAGTTCCAGAGATATCGTCAAAAATGTGTGGAAAAATCGTGAAAAACGAGCCTAAAAACGAGATTAAAAATTAAAACTCTACCGATCGACTTATAATTATCCCTAATGGAAAAGAGTAAAAGGGAACTCCGAAAAATGGCACCAGCCTTAAGAAATTCAAAATAGTTCAGAATTTAGAAGATTATAAAACCTATATAGACATATATATTAGACTATAGAAATTAGAAGTGGAATCTGCAAAGGAATATTAAAGAAATTGCGTTCCTTCGCCATATGAAATGAAAAAGGAAAGGATGCAAACAAATAAAAAAAGTAAAAAAAAAAAGTAATATTTAAACAAAATTTCTAAAAGTAAATAATAGCAAATATAATTTCTTTTTACCCCTTATCAACGCTATTTCTCTAAAAGTTTTTCTCCAAAAGTTCAGTTGTACGACAGAAGTGTCTTTTTTTAAGATTTATTACTATTAAAAATTTTAATAAAATTTTATAGTACTAATTAAAACTATTAAAAAAATATTATAAAATAGTAAAGTAAGTAAAATAATATATATATTTATATACTAAAAATTTTATAGTAAAAATTTAAAATATTATAATAAAAATAAAAATATATATTTTATATACATATAAAAATATTGTATAAAAATAAAATTATAGTAAAAATAAAAAAATATTATTATAAAATTGCTATTTGTGTTTTCTGCAGGCGGCCAACAGGGCTGACGATATTTTCAAGGCAACCATGGATTTGTTGAGGCCTACCGCTGAGGAATGTGCGAAAAAAATTAATGCACCCAATGGTGAGTGAGCAAAGGAATTTTCAAAATCGTAATGACGTGAAACTGGGAAGTTTTGAAGTTATTTATAAATACATAAATATATTTATATATTTATACACTGACTGAAATTAAATTGGTGAATGTCGAACTGAATTTTTGAAAAAGAAAGAACATGTTTTATTCGACAATACGATTGCCAACTTAAATTTGATCAATTTCAGTTTTATTTTTATTTTCGTTATTTTCGACTTTATTTCGACGTTATTTCCAACTCAATATTTTTCATTTTATTATTATTACGGGATTAATCTATTAATTCAAATCCAATCTGCCAATTCCCGAGTTCCACCATTTTCAAGATTATTAAATCCTTAAGGGCTTAATTAATTTAGCGATTCAAAAAATGGTATCTCAAAACTTAATTTTCATGAATATTAAGTTCTTCGTCTATTAATAGACAATTTTATGACTGTCAACTTAAAACTGTCTAATTTATGAATTCGTCACCTGGAAATCCTTTATTTTCATGAATATTAAGTTCTCAATCTGTTAATAGACAATTTTACGACTGTCAACATAAAACTGATCACTCGAAACTTTTCATTTTCATAATTAGTTATTTTTCCATAAATAATTTCTTTCCCCTATTTTTTCCCATATTTATTATTTATTTTCAATTATTTTTCCATAAATCCAAGACTCAGCTTGAAATCTAACTTTTCATCAAATTAACTTTAAACTCAACAGCTGTTTTCACGGGAAATATTGTTATGAAAGAAACCATTGAAAATATTCCTGAAAAATCGTCGTTTTTTATATTTTAGACATCGTCGATCGTTTCATGATGGAGAAACAGACGACGATGGCAGAACCCATGGGTTGTTTGAAGTACTGCGTCCTTACTGAAACGAAATTGGTAAGTAAGCACATTCTATGAATGTTATTTTAACGGTAAAATTATATTTCGTAATGATCCTGTACAGAAATTACTGAGAAAAATATGAAATTCAATATAAATTACGTGGTACTATTTTATTTCATGTTTAAATTACATCATTTAAACTTGAAATTAGTAATATGTCAGGTACTTAAGACGGAAAGAAGGAATTGACGTTATTTTAACGGTAAAATTATATTTCGTAAAGATCCTGTAGAGAAATTGCTGAGAAAAATATGAAATTCAATATAAATGACGTGGTACTATTTTATTTCATGTTTAAATTACATCATTTAAACTTGAAATTAGTAACATGTCAGGTACTTAAGACGGGAAGAAGGAATTGACGTTATTTTAACGGTAAAATTATATTTCGTAACGATCCTGTAGAGAAATTGCTGAGAAAAATATGAAATTCAATATGAATGACGTGGTACTATTTTATTTCATGTTTAAATTACATCATTTAAACTTGAAATTAGTAATATGTCAGGTACTTAAGACGGGAAGAAGGAATTGACGTTATTTTAACTGTAAAATTATATTTCGTAATGATCCTGTAGAGAAATTGCTGAGAAAAATATGAAATTCAATATAAATGACGTGGTACTATTTTATTTCATGTTCAAATTACATTATTTAAACTTGAAATTAGTAATATGTCAGGACTTAAGACGGGAAGAAGGAATTTACGTTATTTTAACGGTAAAATTATATTTCGTAATAATACTGTAGAGAAATTGCTGATAAAAACATGAAATTCAATATAAATGACGTGGTACTATTTTATTTCATGTTTAAATTACATCATTTAAACTTGAAATTAGTAACATGTCGGGTACTTAAGACGGGAAGAAGGAATTTACGTTATTTTAAGGGGTAAAATTATATTTTGTAATGATCCTGTAGAGAAATTGCTGAGAAAAATATGAAATTCAATATAAATTACGTGGTACTATTTTATTTCATGTTTAAATTACATCATTTAAACTTGAAATTAGTAATATATCAGGTACTTAAGACGGGAAGAAGGAATTGACGTTATTTTAACGGTAAAATTATATTTTGTAATGATCCTGTAGAGAAATTGCTGAGAAAAATATGAAATTCAATATAAATGACGTGGTACTATTTTATTTCATGTTTAAATTACATCATTTAAACTTGAAATTAGTAATATGTCAGGTACTTAAGACGGGAAGAAGGAATTGACGTTATTTTAACGGTAAAATTATATTTCGTAATGATCCTATAGAGAAATTGCTGAGAAAAATATGAAATTCAATATAAATGACGTGGTACTATTTTATTTCATGTTTAAATTACATCATTTAAACTTGAAATTAGTAACATGTCAGGTTCTTAAGACGGGAAAAAGGAATTTACGTTATTTTAACCGTAAAATTATATTTTGTAATGATCCTGTAGAGAAATTGCTGAGAAAAATATGAAATTCAATATAAATTACGTGGTACTATTTTATTTCATGTTTAAATTACATCATTTAAACTTGAAATTAGTAATATATCAGGTACTTAAGACGGGAAGAAGGAATTGACGTTATTTTAACGGTAAAATTATATTTTGTAATGATCCTGTAGAGAAATTGCTGAGAAAAATATGAAATTCAATATAAATGACGTGGTACTATTTTATTTCATGTTTAAATTACATCATTTAAACTTGAAATTAGTAATATGTCAGGTACTTAAGACGGGAAGAAGGAATTGACGTTATTTTAACGGTAAAATTATATTTCGTAATGATCCTATAGAGAAATTGCTGAGAAAAATATGAAATTCAATATAAATGATGTGGTACTATTTTATTTCATGTTTAAATTACATCATTTAAACTTGAAATTAGTAATATGTCAGGTACTTAAGACGGGAAGAAGGTATTAACGTTATTTTAACGGTAAAATTATATTTCGTAATGATCCTGTAGAAAAATTGCTGAGAAAAATATGAAATTCAATATAAATGACGTGGTACTATTTTATTTCATGTTTAAATTACATCATTCAAACTTGAAATTAGTAACATGTCAGGTACTTAAGACGGGAAGAAGGAATTGACGTTATTTTAACGGTAAAATTATATTTAGTAATGATCTTGTAGAGAAATTGCTGAGAAAAATATGAAATTCAATATAAATGACGTGGTACTATTTTATTTCATCTTTAAATTACATCATTCAAACTTGAAATTAGTAACATGTCAGGTACTTAAGACGGGAAGAAGGAATTGACGTTATTTTAACGGTAAAATTATTTTTCGTAATGATCCTGTAGAGAAATTGCTGAGAAAAATATGAAATTCAATATAAATGACATGGTAAACAATTTTTGATTATTTATGCAAAATCTAAAATAAACGATAAATTAAAATATGTAATAACCTTTAGTATTTCTTAAGGGGGCACATACACCTAGAGTTTTTCAAAATAGGCATTCTTTACGATTTTTTGTGGGAAAACCAACGCGTGTAATTAGTCCTACTTTTTTTTTACCGTAAAGTACATTATTAGAATATGCATCAGAATAAATTTGAAATAAAAATTTTTTAGAGGCAGCACCGTACGCGTCATGAGAAAAAATTTGCAGTCTTCATATCTGACTCGATCAAAATTGATGACGCACCGTATGCGTCACGTCGAAAAATTTGAGATTCCTTAATACTTGACTCCGTTAAAATGGTTGACGCACCGTATGTGTCACGATGAAAATGTTGTGAAATTTTAATTTTGCCGCCGTCCAAATTGTTGACGCACCGAATGCGTCACGTTGAAAACTACTGTCACTTTTAATATTTGTTTTCGTCAAAATTCATGACGCACCGTATGCGTCGTGTCGAAAAATTTGAGAATCTTTAATGCTTGATTTCATTAAAATTGATGACGCACCGTATGCGTCACGTTGGGAAATATAAAACTTTCCCTACGATCAATACTTTAATTACGACTTAAGGGGGCACATACACCTAGAGTTTTTCAAAATAGGCATTCTTTACGAATTTTTTTTGGGAAACCAACGCGTGTAATTAGTCCTACTTTTCTTTACCTTAATGGCAATTTTCGGAACATATAAGTTTCTATTTTACTTTACCTAAATTTATGTGACAAGTCCCATTAAAAATGATACTACACAAAAGCACAAAAGTTTTGATGCTTCATGCACAACTCCAGTATCGTCTGAATAAATTCGCCCGTTAATTACATGACGCAAATATGGAATTAAAAATATTTAAAGTACTTTACTAGTGATATTATTATATTAAAAATATTTAAAGTACTTTAATAGTGATATTAACGTTAAATTTTTAAATAACCCGATTCCCACCGTTTCAGGTACAAGACAAGAAACCCTCGCTGGAATCAGTGAGCGCCGTTTTCCAAAAAAGCTCCAAACCCTCACCGCAAGAACTTACGGATGTCATGAATTCAATCAAGAGTTGCGTCGAAAAAGGTAACTCTCGCTTTATTAAAACCAAGCGCCATAACAATAAAAAGAAAAAGGAGAGAAAAATAAGATAGTCATTTTATTCTTAAATTGCTCATTAAATTGCTTATTCTTAAATTATCATATTTTAGTACAGGCGGTCATTATCTTGACAGGTATTATAATTACAGAAACTTAAGGTTATACAAAATTAAATTCAAAATAATTGACTTCAAGATTTGAACGCTATAGCGTTTATGTCGTTCTGCATCATCATGAAAATGCGGGATCATGAAGTCTAAAGTTCACTTTTTGTCCAGAAAAGAATGAAGTTTATTCCACACTGACAAATGGAAACTATTTTCTTGCCAACCCAATACTGCTGTTACTACTTTGATCTAACTTTTGGAATTTTGTTCCAGTTGATGTTAACGCGAACGACTGCGTTCTGGGAATGGAATACTTCAACTGTGGACCACAGGCGTTGGACAAACTTGCTAAGGACTGAGCGTAAAATTGTAATGCGGCCGTTTGTGCAATAAATATTATGTCATCATGTTAACTGGCTTTGTTATTTGGCGTTGCGAGACCGTTTTTCGATGGTTTTCTAGAGAATTGGTTAGGCTGATTCTGGGGGAAGGTACAAAACTAAATGGTGGAATCGAAGTTTTCGATAGAATTGTTTGTTTTCGAGGAAAAAATTCATTTTCATAATTATTTTAAATGTAGATGAGCTGAGTGTGGATTTTTGTTATGAGAAAAATCAGAGTGATTACTCTCGAAGATACGAACAGAAGATGTGCAATACAATTTTCATATATAGATGTTCGTTTTGGAGATAAAAATTAATTTTGATAATTGTTACAAAAGTGCCTGATCTACATGTGGATTTTTGTTTTGAAAAAAATCAACGCGATTCCTCCAGAATGTACAAATCGAAAAGGTAGAATACATTTTCTCCGCTCGTCCCTCCGTTCACCAGTAAATAATTAATTTCAAATAAAAATCACCACTAGTTCTGTCCACACTTAAACGTCCGCCATTTTCACAAAAATCAATATTTTTAAAATCGGCCACGACGAAGACTAGATAATTTTATGTAGTTTAAGAAAATTCTAGTCTGGTCTGTATCAGATAAATCTTGTATGAGCTGCATCTGGTACCGCAGAACACTTTTTTACCATTTTAAAAAAATTTTATTTCAAATTTATTCTGATACATATTCTAATAATGTACTTTAATGTAAAGAAAAGTAGGACTAATTACACGCGTTACTTTTCCCACAAAAAAATCGTAAAAATGCCTATTTTGAAGAACTCTAGATGTATGTGCCCCCTTAGGTCGTAATTAAAGTATTGATCTAAGGGAAAGTTTTATATTTCCCAACGTGACGCATACGGTGCGTCATCGATTTTAATGGAATCAAGCATTAAAGTTTCTCAAATTTTTCGACACGACGCATACGGTGCGTCATGAATTTTGACGAAAACGAATATCAAAAGTGGCAGTATTTTTCAACGTGACGCATTCGGTGCGTCAACAATTTGGACGGCGGCAAAATTAAAATTTCACAACATTTTCATCGTGACACATACGGTGCGTCAACAATTTTAATGGAGTCAAGTGTTAAGGAACCTCACATTTTTCGACGTGACGCATACGGTGCGTCATCAATTTTGATCGAGTCAAATATGAAGACTGCCAATTTTTCCTCACAACGCGTACGGTGCTGCTGCTAAAAAATTTTTATTTCCAATTTATTTTGATGCATATTCTAATAATGTAATTTACGGTAAAAAAAGTAGGATTAATTACACGCGATACTTTTCCCACAAAAAATCGTAAAGAACGCCTATTTTGAAAAACTCTAGGTGTATGTGCCCCCTTAAGACGTAATTAAAGTATTGATCTAAGGGAAACTTTTATATTTCCCAACGTGACGCATACGGTGCGTCATCAATTTTAATGGAATCGAGCATTAAAGTTTCTCAAATTTTTCGACACGACGCATACGGTGCGTCATGAATTTTGACGAAAACAAATATTAAAAGTGACAGTATTTTTCAACGTGATGCATTTGGTGCGTCAACAATTTGGACGGCGGCAAAATTAAAGTTTCACAACATTTTCATCGTGACACATACGGTGCGTCAACAATTTTAATGGAGTCAAGTATTAAGGTATCTCAAATTTTTCGACGTGACGCATACGGTGCGTCATCAATTTTGATCGAGTCAGATATGAAGACTGCAAATTTTTCCTCATAACGCGAACGGTGCTGCTGCTAAAACATTTTTATTTTAAATTTATTCTGATGCATATTCTAATAATGTACTTTACGGTAAAAAAAAGTAGGACTAATTACACGCGTTACTTTTCCCACAAAAAAAATCGTAAAGAATGCCTATTTTGAAAAACTCTAGGTATATGTGCCCCCTTAAGTCGTAATTAAAGTATTGATCTAAGGGAAAGTTTTATATTTCCCAACGTGACGCATACGGTGCGTCATCAATTTTAATGGAATCAAGCATTAAAGTTCCTCAAATTTTTCGACACGACGCATATGGTGCGTCATGAATTTTGACGAAAACAAATATCAAAAGTGACAGTATTTTTCAACGTGACGCATTCGGTGCGTCAACAATTTGGACGGCGGCAAAATTAAAATTTCACAACATTTTCATCGTGACACATACGGTGCGTCAACAATTTTAATGGAGTCAAGTATTAAGGAATCTCAAATTTTTCGACGTGACGCATACGGTGCGTCATCAATTTTGATCGGGTCAAATATGAAGATTGCAAATTTTTCCTCATGACGCGTACGGTGCTGCTGCTAAAAAATTTTATTTCAAATTTGTTCTCATATATATTCTAATAACATACTTTAATGTAAAGAAAAGTCGGATTAATTACACGCGTTGCTTTTCCCACAAAAAAATCGTAAAGAATGCGTATTTTGAAAAACTCTAGATGTATGTGCCCCCTTAAGTCGTAATTAAAGTATTGATCTAAGGGAAAGTTTTATATTTCCCAACGTGACGCATACGGTGCGTCATCAATTTTAATGGAATCAAGTATTAAAGTTTCTCACATTTTTCGACACGACGCATACGGTGCGTCATGAATTTTGACGAAAACAAATATTAAAAGTGACAGTATTTTTCAACGTGACGCATTCGGTGCGTCAATAATTTGGACCGCGGCAAAATTAAAATTTCACAACATTTTCATCGTGACACATTCGGTGCGTCAACAATTTTAATGGAGTCAAGTATTAAGGAGTCTCAAATTTTTCGACGTGACGCATACGGTGCGTCATCAATTTTGATCGAGTCAAATATGAAGACTGCAAATTTTTCCTCATAACGCGTGCGGTGCTGCTGCTAAAAAATTTTTATTTCAAATTTATTCTGATACGTATTCTAATAATGTACTTTAAGGTAAAAAAAGTAGGACTAATTACACGCGTTACTTATCTCACAAAAAAATTGTAAAGAATGCCTATTTTGAAAAAGTCTAGGTGTATGTGCCCCCTTAAGTCGTAATTAAAGTATTGATCGTAGGGAAAGTTTTATATTTCCCAACGTGACGCATACGGTGCGTCATCAATTTTAATGGAATCAAGCATTAAAGTTTCTCAAATTTTTTGACACGACGCATACGGTGCGTCATGAATTTTGACGGAAACAAATATTAAAAGTAACAGTATTTTTCAACGTGACGCATTCGGTGCGTCAACAATTTGGACGGCGGCAAAATTAAAATTTCACAACATTTCCATCGTGACATATACGGTGCGTCAACAATTTTAATGAAGTCAAGTATTAAGGAATCTCAAATTTTTCGACGTGACGCATATGGTGCGTCATCAATTTTGATCGAGTCAAATATGAAGATTGCAAATTTTTCCTCATAACGCGTACGGCGCTGCTGCTAAAAAATGTTTATTTCAAATTTATTCTGATACATATTCTAATAATGTAGTTTACGGTAAAAAAAGTAGGACTAATTACACGCGATACTTTTCCCACAAAAAATTCGTAAAGAATGCCTATTTTGAAAAACTCTAGGTGTATGTGCCCCCTTAAGTCGTAATTAAAATATTGATCGTAGGGAAAGTTTTATATTTCCCAACGTGACGCATACGGTGCGTCATCGATTTTAATGGAATCAGCATTAAAGTTTCTCAAATTTTTCGACACGACGCATACGGTGCGTCATGAATTTTGACGAAAACAAATATCAAAAGTGACAGTATTTTTCAACGTGACGCATTCGGTGCGTCAACAATTTGGACGGCGGCAAAATTAAAATTTCGCAACATTTTCATCGTGACACATACGGTGCGTCAACAATTTTAATGGAGTCAAGTGTTAAGGAATCTCAAATTTTTCGACGTGACGCATACGGTGCGTCATCAATTTTGATCGAGTCAAATATGAAGACTGCAAATTTTTCCTCATAACGCGTACGGTGCTGCTGCTAAAAAATGTTTATTTCAAATTTATTCTGATACGTATTCTGATAATGCACTTTATGGTAAAAAAAAAGTAGGACTAATTACACGAGTTACTTTTCCCACAAAAAAAATCGTAAAGAATGCCTATTTTGAAAAACTCTAGGTATATGTGCCCCCTTAAGTCGTAATTAAAGTATTGATCTAAGGGAAAGTTTTATATTTCTCTCTCTCGCATACGGTGCGTCATCGATTTTATATGGAATCAAGCATTAAAGTTTCTCAAATTTTTCGACACGACGCATACGGTGCGTCATGAATTTTGACGAAAACAAATATTAAAAGTGACAGTATTTTTCAACGTGACGCATTCGGTGCGTCAACAATTTGGACGGCGGCAAAATTAAAATTTCACAACATTTTCACCGTGACACACACGGTGCGTCAACAATTTTAATGGAGTCAAGTATTAAGGAATCTCAAATTTTTCGACGTGACGCATACGGTGCGTCATCAATTTTGATCGAGTCAAATATGAAGATTGCAAAATTTTCCTCATGACGCGTTCGGTGCTGCTGCTAAAAAATTTTCATTTCAAATTTATTCTGATACATATTCTAATAACGTACTTTAATGTAAAGAAAAGTCGGATTAATTACACGTATTACACTTCCCAAAAAAAATTCCTAAAAAATGCCTATTTATAACATCTCTAGCTATATATGTGTCCCCTTAAAAAAATCACGTATCCTGCCTGAATCATCGTCTCGCGCAAACGATTTTCTCGTAAACAATTGTTCCCCTCATTATCGTTTTTTCCGTTAGAGTTTAATACCACACAGCGACAAACAGCTTTTTGCTCGGACCTTCCAGTTTTTCTAATTCGCGATGAGTCCGACGACTGTTAGGATAAATAGCGGCGACCGGTATAATTGACAGTCAGTGACAGGAGTGTCGTTGACGTGCGTGAAGTGAAAAGAAACGGAGAACATGAGGAACTTTATTGTACTGACCCTCTTCGTCGTCTCGGCGGTGAGTTTCGATTGACTAATTCGAGGCATTCAAATAAAATAATGCAGAATCCGACGCGTAGATATTGCCTAGTGCAGAAATTCAAAATTTCAAAATTTGGTCCGTAGAAATGATGAATTTAAAAATGCGGTGCGTAGAAATTTACAAATTCAAAATTCGCGACGTTGAAATTAAGAATTGCAGGATTCAACCCGTAAAAGTTGCGGAGTTCAAAATTCGATACGAAGAAATTGAGAATATTAAGAATTGAAATGTTGAAATTACGAATTTCAAGATTCGGCACATGGTAATTAAGAGTTCAGAACTCGGCGCGTAGAAATCGATAATATTAATAATGCAATGTTGAAATTAAGGCATTTCACAATATTCGAAATTCGAGACATTGAAATTACGAATTCCAATACATCGAATACATTGAAAATATGAACACGAACCTTCGACCTGTCAAAATTCGAAATTGCCGGTTTCGAAGTTCCGAATATTCAAGTACATAGAAATTAAGAATTGAAAAACTCGACGCTGTAAATTCCTTCATGCCTTTACAGGCGGCAACTAATTCTGATGTCGTTTACCAAACGTATACGCGTCTGATGAGCGGTCAGGCGGAAATTTGTGCCAAGGAATTGAATTTGGACAAAGGTGAGTAAAAATTATTCTGAGAAAAAAAGCGAATCGAAGTTTTCGAATAAATTCAGAAAAACATTATATAGTCATTATAAATATTAATTAATGATAACTTAATTGAAAATAATAATTATAAGTATGGAAATATAAATAAATAAATGTCTCTCTATCTCTCTCTCTCTCTCTCTCTCTCTCTATATATATATATATATATATATATATACATACATATATACGTACATATTAATATTATCGACTGCCAAATTACATATAAGTAGATATAAATACACATATTTGACATATATGTATACATATACATTTTTACTATTTTAATTGCTGAATTAATTTACTATTTCGATTGCTGAAATGAATTTTCCTCTTTTTGTATATTACTTTTGCCCGGTATTTCGCTTAATTTTGTTTATTCGTTGCATATATTTCCCTTTATTTTCTTCTGCAGAATCTAAGTTCTCAGTAACAATATCCTCATCTGATGAAGATTCTACCTCTATAATTCTTCTCTTTTTACGTTTCGTTCATTTGTTTTTCATAATGGAATTATCTTCATCCTTCGATTCTAAGACTATTCTTTTGTTTACATTCATGGGCTTTATTTCTGTGTGAATTTATTTAAAATGAAATAAAATAAATATCTTCGATCGCCATAAAATAATATTGATTTAACGTTTGCTGTTACCTATATCACTATCTGATGTTAATATGAAATTATCCATTTTAGGCGGAAAATAAAATAAGTGAACTAAACTAGTAACTCTTGACATGTAATATAAAAGAAATGTAAAATAACTTTCATAATCAATCATTACGCAATTTCTTTTACGTACATTTGTTGCGAACTTAAATACTAACCAGTTATACATAAAAATTTACATTAAATTAAGCATAAATTACGTGATACCTCTTTTTGTTTTAAAAATTGACTTATACCACTTTCGATTATTATTGTCAACTGGAAAATTGCAGAGATCGTCGAGCGTTTCGTCAAAGAGAGAAACAGCACAGAAGTCGATACGATGGGCTGCCTGAAGGCGTGCATTTTGAAAAACTTCCACGTCGTGAGTAGCCCGGCGGAATAAGTAAAAGAAGCAGAATTAATCGAAATTGCCTGCAGATGGTCGACGGCGAAATTTCGATGGACTTCCTGAAGCCCTTCATCGATGCCGCGGACAATAATTTGCCGGAGGAAATCCAGAAACTTGTGAAAATCGCGAACGAATGCACGGAAGAAGGTGGGTGTATGGAAATTTTACTCAAACGTTGAAAAGTAGAATATGAAAATTGGAGAACTATTAAACTGCCAATTGGACATTTCTAAATTCTTGGCTGAAGAATTGAATATTTGCGAAATCGTCTACTAAAGAAGTGGAAATTTTCAAATTTTTAATTTTAAATTTTAAAGTGGAAATATTGTAAAAAGTAACACAATTTAAAAATTGTAAAACAAATTGTAAGCGTGATTGGAGAATACCGAATTGGAGAAATTTAAATTGAATTGGTGTAAATGAAACGAATGTCAATTAAAAAATTATGAATTGTAAATTAAAAAATTCTAAATTAAAGAATTATAAATTGTAAACTAAAAAATTGCAAGTTATGCATTGAACATTTGCAGTTCGAAAATAATACACTGAAAAATTGTAAATTGGATAACTATAATTTGTAAACTGAAAAATTGCTGATTTTAAATTGAAGAAGTTCAAATTGAAGAAGTTGAAACTGAAGAGATGTAAACGGAATGAATATTAATTACAGAATCGTAAGCTGGAAAATTGTAAATTAAAGAATCATAAATTGTAAACTAAAAAATTGCAAGTTGTGCATTGAACATTTGCAGTTGGAAAATAATACAGCGAAAAATTGTAAATTGGATAACTATGATTTCTAAACTGAAAAATTGCTGATTCTAAATTGAAGAAGTTCAAATTGAAGAAGTTGAAACTCAAGAGATGTAAACGGAATAAATATTAATTAAAGAATCGTAAGCTGGAAAATTGTAAATTAAAGAATCATAAATTGTAAACTAAAAAATTGCAAGTTATGCATAAACATTTGCAGGTGGAAAATAATACAGCGAAAAATCGTAAATTGGATAACTATGATTTGTAAACTGAAAAATTGCTGATTTTAAATTGAAGAAGTTCAAATTGAAGAAGTTGAAACTGAAGAGATGTAAACGGAATGAATGTTAATTAAAGAATCGTAAGCTGGAAAATTGTAAATTAAAGAATCATAAATTGTAAACTAAAAAATTGCAAGTTATGCATTGAACATTTGCAGTTCGAAAATAATACAGTGAAAAATTGTAAATTGGATAACTATGATTTGTAAACTGAAAAATCGCTGATTTTAAATTGAAGAAGTTCAAATTGAAGAAGTTGAAACTGAAGACATGTAAACGGAATGAATGTTAATTAAAGAATCGTAAGCTGGAAAATTGTAAATTAATGAATCATAAATTGTAAACTAAAAAATTGCAGGTTATGCATTGAACATTTGCAGTTCGAAAATAATACACTGAAAAATTGTAAATTGGATAACTATAATTCGAAAACTGAAAAATCGCTGATTTTAAATTGAAAAAGTTCAAATTGAAGAAGTTGAAACTGAAGAGATGTAAACGGAATGAATGTTAATTAAAGAATCGTAAGCTGGAAAATTGTAAATTAAAGAATCATAAATTGTACACTAAAAAATTACAAGTTATGCATCGAACATTTGCAATTGGAAAATAATGGACTGAAAAATTGTAAATTGGATAACTATAATTTGTAAACTGAAAAATCGCTGATTCTAAATTGAAGAAGTTCAAATTGAAGAGGATGAAACTGAAGAGATGAAAACGGAATGAATGTTAATTAAAGAATCGTAAGCTGGAAAATTGTAAATTAAAGAATCATAAATTGTAAACTAAAAAATTGCTAGTTATGCATTGAACATTTGCAGTTCGAAAATAATGCAGTAAAAAATTGTAAATTGGATAACTATAATTTGAAAACTGAAAAATTGCCGATATAGAATTAAAAATTAAAAATAAATAAAAAATCAAATAGCCAATTCTGAATACTACATTCTACGTTCTAAATACTAAATATCAAATTCTAGGTGTCGAGTATTATGTTCCAACGCTAGTAATCGATTAAAATTTTTGTTGCAGTGAAGAAAATCACGAATGAATGTGAGAAAGCCATGAAAATCTACAACTGCGGTTCAAGTGCTATGTACATTGCGTTTCCCGGCTAAATTCGAAGTCTTCGTTTAACCCTGCAAAATAATGATCGATGCTTCTGCAATGGGAAATTATATAAAAATGCAATGTAGAAGTATGTATACGTCGAACTTCATGTAAGAAATAGAGTACTACAACGCGAATGGAATTATTCATGGGAATCTGCTGATTTTAGTTTTAGGAGTGGCTGATATGTGAGAACAATTTTTTATGACTTTTGGCTGTGAGAAAAATCGTGATGATTCGTCTAAAAGATACGAATCGAAAACGTAGAATACTATTTTTCGATGTGAAGCTTTGTTTTCGAGAAAAAAATTATTTTCCTTATTTCACTGTTTTAAAATACGACCAAAATTGATTTTTGTTGAAATGGGGACAAAAATTGGTAGCAAAATGACAAACGTTCGAAAACGTTTTACTATTTTTCGATCTGAAGCTTTGTTTTCGAGAAAAAAATTATTTTCCTTATTTCTTCGATTTAGAGTATCAACAGTCTCCTGCAAATTGGCTAAGTTTTAATCGCATTTAATTCCCATTATCCGTATTCCTTATTCCGTAATTATCATCGTCGCAAACACTTTTTCACGACTCGACAAAAAATCGTCTTAATCGATTAGATGACTACGGAATAAGCGTCGATAATGGGATTAACGCATTAATTAGATCAATTTCCGAGACTTCTTGTCGACCATTATAATTCGAAGAAATAAGGAAAACATTTAGATGCATCGACATGCGTCACGCTGTAAAACGTTTTGAACGTTTGTCATTTTTCTATTTTTATCACAATCGCGGGATCGACAAATGATCAATTCGCGAATATTTTAATATTCAATTGTAAGATTGTTAAGTTGAATTGTGGTGCTTTAAAACGTTTCGAAATAAAAATATCAATTTTTAGCGTTTTCGTATTCAATTCCAAAATTGTTAACCCTTTGCACTCCGAATTTTATTTCAATTTCGTTACCAGCAGCTCCCAACGCTTTTAAGTGTTTTTTTATTTGAAATTTAATTTAACTAAAAATATAAAGGACGTTTAAATAAATAAAGGAAGAAACAAATTCACTTAAATACCAATTTTTTTTACAGTATTGTCGTATATTGAAATTTTCAAAGGTATGATATCTTTTGAAAAATTGTATTCTACGATTTTCGATTCACACGTTTCCGTCAGAGGAAGTGGTTTATGATTTTTCTGTGTTTTTAATTTGACAAAAATCCACTTTTCGTCGTTGGGTGCTTTAAAACAGTGAAATAAGGAAAATAATTTTTTTTCTCAAAAACAAAGCTTCAGATCGAAAAATAGTATTCTACGTTTTCGATTCGTTTCCGTCGGAGGAAGTGCTGTGATTTTTCTGTGACTTAATTTCAACAAAAATTCACTTCCGGACGTTGCTACTCTAAATCGAAGAAATAAGGAAAATAATTTTTTTCTCGAAAACAAAGCTTCAGATCGAAAAATAGTATTCTACGTTTTCGTTTCGCCACATCGAGGACCATCTATGTTTTTATTGATAATTTCAACAAAAATTCACTTTTGGTCGTTGGGTGCTTCAATATTCAATTGTAAGATTGTTAAGTTGAAATGTACAGGTTTACGGGTTAATACGTTTCGCCTGAAAAATATCAATTTTTAGCGTTTTCGTATTCAATTCCGAGATTGTTAACTTGAATTAAATTAAATTTAATTTAATTTAATTTAATAAATTACATATATACGTGTATATATAATTTAATATAATATAATTTAATATAGTTGATAATTCCGTATCAACGTATATATATAATACTCGACATTTAAACTACATATTACACATGTATCGACGGCTGAGTAAATTTTGTATCAATCTATATATACATATATATAGATTGATACGAAATTTACATATATATATATATATATATATATATATATATATATATATATATATATATTGATTGATTGATACGAAATTTACTCAGCCGTCGATACAAAATTATCATACTCCTCAATTACATATATGTATATATAT
This sequence comes from Cryptocheilus praepositus, assembly GCA_033815515.1. NCBI lineage: Eukaryota > Metazoa > Arthropoda > Insecta > Hymenoptera > Pompilidae > Cryptocheilus > Cryptocheilus praepositus. The sequence continues at coordinate 157,067 of JAWWQZ010000275.1, forward strand.
ATATTATTAATTATTTCTATAATTTCTCAAAAAGTTACTGTATCTGTTTAAGCGCTTTGCGTCTATTTGTTCTTCTAGATAAACGAAGATACTTCAATCGTTCTTAATGAGACGTTTCTAAGCTGACGTTTTTCAAAGCGAGACAAAAAATATGTGACATTTATCAGCCGTTGAACTCAATGTTACTCGCAGTCTGGTAATCGATATCCGATATTTGCCTTGGACACTTGCGCCGTTTTATTAATAAATTTTGCTGATCAAATGAGAATATTGAAAGTCATTTAGTTCACAGTCATAGAGTTCACAAATTTAAATTCGGTTGCTTGGCGGGTTAAACGTACAATTTGAAGCTTCGTCGATTTCGTCGGGTTTTGCGGACTAAAAAATATTCAAATTTGATCCTCACAATTTTTTGGTCTTACAGTAAATAAATTGGTTACTTGTAAGTTCGCAATTTATAAATGCGAATCTTCAACTTTCTACGATCTCGCAATAACGAAACGACCTTCTATAAATCTGCAATTTGAAACTTTGAAGGATTAAATATTTAAAAAACGACTTTACTCTTACTGTCCGGCAAACCGTTGAAGTTCAACATTTAAACATTTGTAGTATCGCATGTTTTATTAAATGACTTCGCAGTTGCCAACGAAAAACCTTGAAATTGAAGCTTCACAATTATAATTAAAAATCGTCCAGCATCGAGTCTCTGATTGAACGTCTTTGCATTAGCGACCGAAAAATTCTCCGACCTCGCCAAAGAAAAATTGTCTTGAGTAAATCTGCAACTTGAGAATTTAGCCAATGGGACGCATCATCCTAATCCATTTTTATCCGAAGGTCGTCTCCCATCTGCGTCTCGTCTGTGTGCACAAATGTCTCCATTGAGGGATCTCTTAACTCAAATTAATTGCGGCCAATTAATTCGCGTCGGCGTCTGCGGATTCGCAAGAACGAAAAAGATCATTTTCTCAATGGCAATGTCACGGATGCGCTCAGGAAGACACATCAGCTGTTCAAAGATTAGCCCGTCATTCAATTTGACGCAGTGAAGAAGACTTCTGAGAAGAAAAAAGAAAAAAGAAAAAAAGGAGGGAGCGATTGATACTTGGAATAATAAATTTATGTGCTTCCTTACTTTCATACTTCCTTTTCCATTTTTTGTGTATGGAGAATTATTTTTCCGGCATGACGCACCGTATGCGTCATAGGTATTTGATGTCAATGAGGCACCATATGCGTAAAATTGAGTTTTCATCATGACGCACCGTATGCGTCATAGTTATTTCAAGTCAATGAGGCACCATATGCGTAAAATTTAGTTTTCATCATGACGCACCGTATGCGTCATAGTTATTTCTAGTCAATGAGGCACCATATGCGTAAAATTAAGTTTTCATCATGACGCACCGTATGCGTCATAGTTATTTCTAGTCAATGAGGCACCATATGCGTAAAATTTAGTTTTCATCATGACGCACCGTATGCGTCATAGTTATTTCTAGTCAATGAGGCACCATATGCGTAAAATTTAGTTTTCATCATGACGCACCGTATGCGTCATAGTTATTTCTAGTCAATGAGGCACCATATGCGTAAAATTTAGTTTTCATCATGACGCACCGTATGCGTCATAGTTATTTCTAGTCAATGAGGCACCATATGCGTAAAATTTAGTTTTCATCATGACGCACCGTATGCGTCATAGGTTTTTCGGTGTAAATGAGGCAAACTTGTTATTTATAAATTGAATCATCAATTTTCTTCATGACGCAATATGCGTCAAAGTTTTGGAGAAACAGTAATTAAATATGCGTAAAATTAAAGTTTTTCATCATGACGCCACCGAAAAACATGAAAGTCATCACAATTTTTTATTTCTAGTCAATGAGGCACCATATGAGTAAACTTGTCATTTATAAATTTGAATCATAACGCACCGTATGCGTCATAGTTATTTCAAAGTTCAATGAGAAACAATTATTAAATTGCGTAAAATTTAAAGTTTAAGTCATCATGTTGCCAACCGAAAAACATTGAAAGTCAATCTTCACAATTTTTCGGTTTTACAGTAAATAAATTGGCGACTTCTAAACTTGTCATTTATAAATTTGAATCATCAATTTTCTACAATTTCGCAATAATGACCCTCAAAGTTTTGGAGAAACAATAATTAAATTGGTTAGATGTGAATTTAAAGTTTAAGTATTTGCTGTTGCCAACCGAAAAACATTGAAAGTCAATCTTCACAATTTTTCGGTTTTACAGTAAATAAATTGGCGAATTCTAAACTTGTCATTTATAAATTTGAATCATCAATTTTCTACAATTTCAATAATGACGCACCAAAGTTTTGGAGAAACAATAATTAAATTGGTTAGATGTGAATTTAAAGTTTAAGTTTTCATCATGACGCACCGAAAAACGTCATAGTTATTTCAAGTTTCAATGATAACCATATGCGTGAAATTTAGTTTTCATCATGACGCACCGTATGCGTCATAATTATTTGTAGTCAATGAGGCACCGTATGCGTAAAATTCAGTTTTCATCATGACGCACCGTATGCGTCATAGTTATTTCTGGTCAATGAGGCACTATATGCGTAAATTTAAGTTTTCATCATGACGCACCGTATGCGTCATAGTTATTTCTCGTCAATGAGGCACCACGTGCGTAAAATTTAGTTTTCATCATGACGCACCGGATGCGTCATAGTTATTTCTCGTCAATGAGGCACCATATTCGTAAAATTTAGTTTTCATCATGACGCACCGTATGCGTCATAGAGAAAAAAAGAAAAAAATGTGGCACCAAATGCGAATAATAAATTTATGTGCTTTTCATCATGACGCTTTTCCATTTTTTTTTTTTGAACAACTGTTTTTCCGGCATGACGCACCGTATGCGTCATGGGTATTTCTAATATATAAATATAAATATAATCTAATATATGAATATATAAATATATACCTACATATAAATAAAATTTAGTTTTCATCATGACGCACCATGTGCGTCACATATATTTTTCACAGATATGACGCATCATAAACATATGGCACATAAATTTGTCATTCATGACGCACCGTATGTGTCATTGAGAATTTCGACCCATGACGCACCATGTGCGTCACATATGGGAAAAGTTTATTTTTCGTTTATTTTGAAAGTGGCCTAACTCCATTTCTACTTAAATTTTGATATTTACTAGTGATAATGTCGGAAAGCAGTGACAAAGGTAATTTGAATTAATCAGTATTAACAAGTTAACCTCAGTTTTTGGACAAATGCGTTAGTTGTATAACCAGTACGTTTATTTTTCTTCTATTTAAGATTATATAGACATTTTGAAACATCGTTTTAACAAGGAAATACTCTTTCTTAGTTTTGATCTATTAATTATTCCATAAAAGGTCATTTTTCTTGTCCATATTTTGAACGTGTGGTCTAACATATGGATGCGACAATTAATATAAAATTTTAAATTTATTAATAAATTTTAGAAATTATTTCACCCATGGGGAAGAACGGAATAAGACCATTTAGTTCAGATAGTGAAGAAGAAATAGTAACTAAGGCAAAGGCAAGGAACTCGCAGAAATTATATAATTTGAAGTATTTTATGTGTTATTAAAAAAATTACGTTTTTTAATCATTATTATAACTATTTTACTTAAAGATAAATTTGTATGAAATTTATAGAAAACGTAAATAGGATGCATTTTGGATATTATTTGAAAAAAAATATGGTTTAAAAAATTGTTCGAAGAAATGATAATAAAATTTTATTTAAAAGTCAATTAAGGGAAAGGACCAGTAGTTGACCAGCTAAGAGAAATTTTTCACGGAAACAATGGTAACCACTTGATCTGTCATTAAATGGCAAAACTCGATGCTTTGAGACATTCTTTAAGCCTTCTAGATCCTGTAACACGACCACTTTAAAAAAAAATGAAGTTATACAAATTTTAAAAATGTATTTAAGGATTCGGTAAATGCTTCAGAAGTTGACCACTCTTAAAAATGAAAAAACTAGTAATTGACCCTCAGTTCCTCAGTAGTTGACCACTGTAAAGAGGGTTAAAATACTAATATTGGGAATTATTTTATTATCGGTTAATTTTAATAAGTATCAGTACAAATTATACAGACAAATTACTCAAACAAATGATTAAAGAATAGAAGAAGAAACAAAACAAATCAATTCCATATGAAGTCCAATTCGGGAACAGAGTAAACGTTACGAGTTCTACTTGATTTCCTGGGTTCATTGATATGGGAAAGTACAGCTTTCCATTCGTAATCCATCACATCAGGCTTCTCTGGCCACTTCCATAACCGCCCGAACATTTCCATGGATGAAATAGTTGCTTTATTTTTGCTTACCCGAAGAATTTTTCCAGGAAAATATTGTCCTTCGTATAAAAATATTATGTGCTCATTCACGACTTTTTCAACAGACAGCCAGGCAGGATATTCATTGTTGTTTAATAGTTCGTTTTCTTGATTGATCTCTTCATTCCCTTCACTTTCTACAGCAAAATCGATCATCTCACAACTGGAGTTTGAACTCTCGGAAGAATATTCTAAGACTTTTTTAGCTCTTTTGTATTTTTGTTGACGTGCGTCTGTTGATGAATAATAACATCGGACGCTGGTGAATAATTGACCGCGGTTGCAATCAGTAGTTGACCACGTGGTCATCTACTAGAACGCAATATGTTACAATGTTTATAATTATATTTTGTATTCCTTACAGAATTAGATGTAAAACGGATATATTATAAATCATACACAAATTTAAACGAATCACGTCAGTAATTGACCACGCCTGTCAATTTCTCAGAATTGTTAGAATAACAAGATTCAGAAGTTGACCCCTAAGTAAACTATTGGTTCTTGAGATTAGAATAACAAAAAATGCATTTATCACTTATAAGACGCTGTGAGGACTTAAACAGTAAATTATTCATTCGAGAAATGTTCTTAATGTATACATTTTTCATCTGAACCGTACAGCCATTCTTAACAGACACGTTAAGGAAATAGTAATATAACGGGATATTACTTACCTTAATGAATTGAGACGTTGGTTTCTCATGAACATATGTCACTTCACATACGATTGTTTGAAAATTAAACTGAAATATATTGTGGCATTTGGTGCCATCTTCAGTTAAAATGCATAATCTACAAAGAGCTTATTTTTTTACATTTTGTAAAAAATGGTCAACTACTGGTCCTTTACCTTAGTTCAGATAGTGAAGAAGAAATAGTAACTAATGATTTAAAAAAAATCGGAAAAGAAATTATTGAACGAAGATTGAAGAACGAAGAAATTATTGAACAATATTCGTCTTCAGGGGATGAAGACACGAATAACAATGGAGAACAGATCGCTGAATCATACATCCAAAAAGTGCGAAAGATTAAACGGAATTTAGGAAAAAGATATTGTACCGAAACCGAAAATATTGTACCCTAAAAAATTTTCTTAAACAAAGATTGTCGTTGTCCAAATATTTTTATATTGGACATATATAATATATATCCATGTCCATATATAGTTTATATTGGCTATATAATTATATTATATTATATTGTCCAATATTTTTGAGAAGTTTTGGGGTTTGGGAGATTTTGACAAACAAAATATATTGCTTTACGAAGCTGTTGAGCGGAAAATTATGGAACGAAAACGTCCAACAAACGGAAAAGGTTCGCCAAGAAATTGGAGTTTCAGGTATTTGTTAAATTTTAAAATCGGATAGTACCCGTCTGTAAAAAATACTTTTTGGATACTTTTAAAGTAAGTGAAGGACGCTTAAAACGAGTATTAAAGTCTCCAAATGTAGGCAATAATAAGATAAGAGAATAAGATAACATAATAGATTTTATAGATGAGAGAATAGGATAAAGAGAGATAAGATAAGAGATTTTGGCTTGGTAGAAATGTCATTAAAAAACAATAATTTACTGTTTGTTCCTCAAGATTATTAGAAGATTATTAATTTTTGTTTCAACAAAATTATTAGAAGACGCAATTTTTAAAAGGGTGAAGAATTCTGATGGGGAATCGATAAACTGGTTGAAAATATGTTGGATGATCAATGAATAAGAATGAAAATTTAAAAATCCTGAATTTATTACCACGTCGGGGTAGACCAAAAAAATTCGAAAATATTGTACTGACACTATTGTATAAAAATATCAGACAAATTTCATTCATTTTCATTCATGACGCACCGTGTGCGTCATATGTGTCTTTCACCCCTGACCCACTGTTTCTGAAAAAACATTCTGACAAAGAGTTTCAACGGGCATTCCGCTTATCGGTGCATTCATTTCCTCACAGCTGGCATTTACCCGAAAATCCGCAAGCTTTCCCAGCCATAATTAAAAACTTCCTCCGGTCGCGTCTGTATAAATATCGGGTCGAATGCAATTAGCAGGCACAAATTAACAGTGCGAACCTTCGTGCACAAGTCAATTTGCTCTTCCTCGAATTTTCGAAGTTCCGTCAGTGAAGATGATGAAGATTTTGGTCCTCGTATCATGCTTGGTCGCCTGTTGTGCGGTAAGTTTACGAAAATTCAAGATCAAAGCCCAATATTACATTATTTCTATATTATACTGAGGTATAAAGAACATACAGTACTAATCTTTGACAAATTCTATCAGAAATTATCGAAAACATTCGTGTTTTTCGTATTTTTTAACTAAATATTACGATTCCTTAGTCAATTAAAATGTCAGACCATTTTGAGACAGCCTTTAGAACGAAATAATATTTTTAATGATCCGGTTTAGGCGGTGATGTATTATTTCGAGTTTAATTCGAATTATCCAATTTACCTAAATGTAAAATGTGAAAAAGTGCAGATTTTCAACTGTGAAGCTTTATGTATGGAATTTTTACAGGCGTCTCTCGATCCGGATATGGCATTCGGTATGTACACTTCTTACATGAAGAAGACGATGGAACAGTGCGGCAGAGATTTGGGCACACCGAAAGGTAAGTCTATAAAAAACAAGAGACATTAGATTTTGGCAATTTCGAAATTTCCGCCGTTTCTACCGTAAAGATGTCGAATAGTTGTGAATTTAAGAATAGAACGAATGGAAAGAATAGAAAGTCTTACACTTCAATTCGAAATTACTAACATTGTATTTATAAAATAAAGCAATTAACAATTTTCTAAATAAAATAATTTAATTTATAAAAGTATAAATGTACAGTAAATTTATGATAAGTCGACGAGGTTAATTAGTGAATTGCGATATCGTTCGTGAGAATCTCAAACAATCGCAAGTCGACAAATTTTAAGTATGAAAAATAGTTAGATTTCAAGTATTTCAAACTTTAAATTCTAAATTTATATCATTGCATATATAAAATAATATAATTTATAATTTTATAAACATATTTGAATTCGTAAAATTATAAATACGTAATATTTCATATTAAATCGACAATTTTAATTTGTCAATTCCGACATTGTTTGCAAAAATCTCGGACAATCAAAAGTTTACAAATTCCAACGGTGTATGTCGCTTCGTATTTCCGGCGTGACGCACCGTGTGCGTCACATTACAAATTCAACATTGCTTATGGTGTTCACCATATGCCATAAAAACTGTCAACGTAATAGGGACAAAAATAGAATTTCTCGTGATGGAATCAAGCGACTTCCAACATTGAACAATTTTAAGTTGACGATCGCAATGTTTAATATCAAAATATTGAACAGTTTCGCCAACTTAAACATATGTATAGAAATTTCAAGGTGGAAATTAGTATCCAGCAAAACTGGACAATTTTAAGTTCGCAACCATGAATTTGAAAGAAATAGGACAAACTTCATTTGACTCTCGTGAATATTTTAAACTACCGGCATGAAAAGTTGTCAACTTAAGTGTTATCGACAATAGAAAGTTTTATACTTGAAATTCGAAATTTATAACATTGTATTTACGAAACAAAAATAAATAACAATTTTATAAATTAAATAATTTAATTCTCAAACTTGAAATTCTACTTTTATACCATTACATATATAAAATAAAATAATTTATAATTCACTGAATAAAATAATTTAATTTATAACTTATAAAGAATATAAAGTTTGATACTTGAAATTCTAAATTTATAATATTATATATTTATAAAACAAAATAATCTGCAAATTTATAAATACAATCATTTAATTTATAAAATTGTAAATGTACAATACATTTATGGTAAATCGCCAATATAATTGTGAATTAAAATATTGTTCGTGAAAATCTCAAACAATCGGAAGTCGACAAATTTCAAGTATGTCCGCCATATTGAATTTCCACTAGCCCAATACCATATTTCAAAGAAACTCATAGAGGACAGAAAGTTTCAAACTTAAAATTGCAAATTTATAACATTATATATATATATATATAAATTAAAGTAATTTCCATTTTTATAATAATAATAATTAATCATTTATGTTTATATTAAACGATTGTAAATGATTAATTATTAAATAAAATTGAAGCATGACGCAGCCTGTGCGTCATACACAAATCTGCATTACAATAAACCGTACGCATTAGGTTAAATTTTGAGCCATTTTGATATACAAGTCTAAACGGTCGATATATAAACGATAAATTTTGATATAAAAATGTAACTATAATGGACCGTATTCGTCGGGGTCACTTTTGACCCATCCCGAAGTACCTGATAGATAACAGAAAGTGTAATACTTGAAATTTTTAATTTATACCATTACATACACAAAATAAAATAATTTCATTCATAAAATTGTAACTGTACAATAAATTTATGATAAGTCGACAATTTTAATTAGTGAATCGCGATGTCGTTCGTGAGAATCTCAGATAAACGCAAGTCGACAAATTTCAAGTATGACAAATACTCAAATTTCAAGTATTTCAAATTTTTAATTCTACATTTATAACATTACATGTATAAAATAATATAATTTCTAATTTCATAAACAAAATAATTTAATTTATAAAATTTTAAATTTACAATAAATTTATGATAAATCGACAAGTTAAATTAGTGAATTGCGACATCGTTCGTGAGAATCTCAGACAATCGGAAATCGACAAATTTCAAGTATGTCCGCCATATTGAATTTCCACTAGCCCAACACCACACTTCAAAGAAACTCATAGAGGACAGAAAGTTTCAAACTTGAAATTGTAAATTTATAACATTATATACATATATATATATATAAATTAAAGTAATTTACTGTTAATTTACTGTATTTGTACATTTTAAATGTACAAATTTGAAGTATATCGCTTCGGCCATTGGTGCGGCAAATTCGCGCGTGTCCCAGCATTAAAGTCTCCGACTCTCGCATTTCAGATGTGATGGAGCGCTTCATGACTGAGAGACACAGCACAGACGTCAGCACGATGGGCTGCCTCAAAGCATGCGTCATGATAAGGATCGGCCTCGTGAGTACCAAAAAATTTCCCTTAACCCCATAAAGTCAAAGAAACTACCACTACCTAACCGCTCAGTACTTCCCAAGAAATTTCGGGAAAACTCATAGACTGCAAGTTCGTCCATAATTCAGAGCTTTAGGATTTAGAGGATGTTCGTCCATGATTCAGAGTTTTAGGAGTTAGAGGATGTTCATCCATAATTCAGAGTTGTAGGATTTAGAGGATGTTCGTCCATAATTCAAAGTTTTATGATTAGTGGAGGAGGAGTTGGAGGATTTAGAGTTTAACGCAAAATTTTATACTCTTGCAGATGCGTAAAGGACTATTCTCGATGAAGGATGTGGCCAACATGATCCGTCGGGTGGTGAATCCTTCCGAACGGGACATCAAGCGACAAATCACTTTCATCGACCGCTGCGGCCACAACTGTAAGTGAAGAAAATTATTCTTGTTTTTATTATTATTATTATTAGTTCTTCTGCGAAGTAAAAATCGATAGTATGGGATACAATTTTTTCGTACAACGCGATTTTTCCGAGGCAAAGAATAAACATTTAAGGCGATTCATGGAAAGTGTTTTCGGTGAAATTTCGATGTGAAAAAAATCAGGGTGGTTCTTCTGCGAAATACAAATCGACAGTATGGTATACAATTTTTTCGGACAACGCGATTTTTCCGAGGGAAAGAATAAACATTTAAGGTGATTCATGGAAAGTGTTTTCGGTGAAATTTCGATGTGAAAAAAATCAGGGTGGTTCTTCTGCAAAATACAAATAGACAGTATGGTATACAATTTTTTCGTACAACGCGATTTTTCCGAGGGAAAGAATAAACATTCAAGGCCATTCATGGAAAGTGTTTTGGGTGAAATTTCGATGTGAAAAAAATCAGGGTGGTTCTTCTGCGAAATACAAATCGACAGTATGGTATACAATTTTTTCGAACAACGCGATTTTTCCGAGGGAAAAAAATAAACATTCAAGGTGATTCATGGAAGGTGTTTTCGGTGAAATTTCGATGGCAAAAATCGGTGGTTCTTCTGCGAAATACAAATCGACAGTACGGTATTCAATTTTTTCGACAACGCGATTTTTCCGAGGGAAACAATAAACATTTAAGGCGATTCATGGAAAGTGTTTTCGGTGAAATTTCGATGTGAAAAAAATCAGGATGGTTCTTCTGCGAAATACAAATCGACAGTATGGTATTCAATTTTTTCGTACAACGCCATTTTTCCAAGGGAAAGAATAAACATTCAAGGCCATTTATGGAAAGTGTTTTCGGTGAAATTTCGATGTGGAAAAAATCAGGGTGGTTCTTCTGCAAAATACAAATCGACAGTATGGTTTACAATTTTTTCAAACAACGCGATTTTTCCGAGGGAAAAAATAAACATTTAAGGCCATTCAAGGAAAGTGTTTTCGGTGAAATTTCGATGTGAAAAAAATCAGGGTGGTTCTTCTGTAAAATACAAATTGACAGTACGGTATACAATTTTTTCGTACAACGCGATTTTTCCGAGGGAAAAATAAACATTTAAGGCCATTCATGGAAAGTGTTCTCGGTGAAATTTCGATGTGAAAAAAATCAAGGTGGTTCTCCTGCGAAATACAAATCGACAGTATGGTATTCAATTTTTTCGAACAACGCGATTTTTCCGAGGGAAAGAATAAACATTCAAGGCCATTCATGGAAAGTGTTTTCGGTGAAATTTCGATGTGAAAAAAATCAGGGTGGTTCTTCTGCGAAATACAAATCGACAGTATGGTATACAATTTTTTCGAACAACGCGATTTTTCCGAGGGAAAAAATAAACATTCAAGGCGATTCATGGAAAGTGTTTTGGGTAAAATTTCGATGTGAAAAAAATCAGGGTGGTTCTTCTGCAAAATACAAATCGATAGTACGGTATTCAATTTTTTCGAACAACGCAATTTTTCCGAGGGAAAGAATAAACATTTAAGGCGATTCATGGAAAGTGTTTTCGGTGAAATTTCGATGTGAAAAAAATCAGGGCGGTTCTTCTGCAAAATACAAATCGACAGTACGGTATACAATTTTTTCGAACAACGCGATTTTTCCGAGGGAAAGAATAAATATTCAGGGCGATTCATGGAAAGTGTTTTCGGTGAAATTTCGATGTGAAAAAAATCAGGGTGGTTCTTCTGCAAAATACAAATCGACAGTATGGTATACAATTTTTTCGGACAACGCGATTTTTCCGAGGGAAAGAATAAACATTCAAGGCGATTCATGGAAAGTGTTTTCGGTGAAATTTCGATGTGAAAAAAATCAGGGTGGTTCTTCTGCGAAATACAAATCGACAGTACGGTATTCAATTTTTTCGTACAACGCGATTTTTCCGAGGGAAAGAATAAACATTCAAGGCGATTCATGGAAAGTGTTTTCGGTGAAATTTCGATGTGAAAAAAATCAGGGTGGTTCTTCTGCAAAATACAAATCGGCAGTATGGTATTCAATTTTTTCGAACAACGCGAAAGAATAAACATTTAAGGCGAATTCATGGAAAATATTATTGATGAAATTTCGAGGCGAAAAAAGTAATAGTGATACTCCTAAAAAATTCTTTCGAATTTTTTCTCGTGGAATTTAAATGAGTGGGACATTTTTTATTCGAGTTTTAAATTGGATCGTTGAAATTTTGAATTTTGTTACAGTCGATAAAGTGCCCGACGTGTGCCGACGTGGTATGGAATACTTCAACTGCGGTTCCTCGTCCCTGGATATTTGTTACTGAAGCGAAACAAGAAGGTGAAGAAGTAAACTCATGGGGAGAATGTAAATAAGGAGGTGCTTCAAGTATATGGTGTTAACTGGACATTTCTACGATGGAATAAAGATTTTCTTTTTGTAATGAAAGTTATTTTGTACGATTGAATAAAGATCTTATTTTCGCAATAAAAATTGTTTTATGGAAACTCTTTAGTCAACGGTGTTTTAGTTATTAGGATTTAAGATTTAGGATTTATTTAGGATTTTATTCAGTGTTTAAACATTTTTCTCGGTACTTTGCATCGTAAAATGTCGGATATTGCGGTGAAACTTCGAATACTTGGAATTAAAGGATTTTTTGTCGAATTTGGTGAAGTATCTTTATTTCGAAAGAATACTTTTGAACATTTATTCGGGAACATTGATGGAAAGTATGTTTGGGGGAATTTCGATGTGAAAAAAATCAGGGTGGTTCTTCTATATTCTTTTTAAAATTTATTTTTATATTTCATCACATCAATTTTTACTCTTGACGCACGGTATGCGTCAACTTATTTTTCATGCACGACCTACCACAAAATGCAAATTCATTTTTCCTACATGACGCACCGTATGCGTCACTTTGTTTTTAACGCACGAACCACTACCGACATCAGATTTATTGTTCATGCATCACACACCTTATGTGTCAAATTTATTTTTCATTTAAAATGCACCGTATGCTTAAAATTTCTTTTTATATTTCATCACATCAATTTTTGCTCTTGACGCACGGTATGCGTCAACTTATTTTTTATGCACGACCTACGACAAAATGCAAATTTATTTTTCCTACATGACGCACCGTATGCGTCACTTTGTTTTTAACGCACGACCCACTACCGACATCAAATTTATTGTTAATGCATCACACACCTTATGTGTCAAATTTATTTTTTATTCAAAGTGCACCGTATGCTTAAAATTTATTTTTATATTTCATCACATCAATTTTTACTCTTGACGCACGGTATGCGTCAACTTATTTTTCATGCACGACCTACGACAAAATACAAATTTATTTTTCCTACATGACGCACCGTATGCGTCACTTTGTTTTTAATGCACGACCCACTACCGACATCAAATTTATTGTTCATGCATCACACACCTTATGTGTCAAATTTATTTTTCATTCAAAGTGCACCGTATGCTTAAAATTCCTTTTTATATTTCACCACATCAATTTTTACTCTTGACGCACGGTATGCGTCATCTTATTTTTCATGCACGACCTACGACAAAATGCAAATTTATTTTTCCTACATGACGCACCGTATGCGTCACTTTTTTTTTAATGCACGACCCACTACCGACATTAAATTTATTGTTCAAACATCGCACACCTTATGTGTCAAATTTATTTTTTATTCAAAGTGCACCGTCTGCTTAAAACTTCTTTTTATATTTCATCACATCAATTTTTACTCTTGACGCACGGTATGCGTCATCTTATTTTTCATGCACGACCTACGACAAAATGCAAATTTATTTTTCCTACATGACGCACCGTATGCGTCACTTTGTTTTTAATGCACGACCCACTACCGACATCAGATTTATTGTTCACGCATCCCACACCTTATGTGTCAAATTTATTTTTTATTCAAAGTGCACCGTATGCTTAAAATTTCTTTTTATTAGGTGTACAACTTTGCTCCCGCCGTTTTTTGCATTGGACGAAAGGGAAAAAACGGCACATCAATTATATTTCACCACATCAATTTTTACTCTTGACATGCGTCAAATTATTTTTCACGCTCAACCCACTAGAAATCTCTAGAAAGCAAATTTCTTTTTCATAGATCAGCTCATTTTGATGACTATTTTTATCGTAACTATTCATCAGCTTATTTTTGATTCCTCATCTCTGAAACCTTGACAGACACTTGCGTTTTTGTCCGACTCGCTTATCAGCGCTAATTATTTGAACGCACGTGCCAAAAATCTGCAAATTTTTCACCCGTTTGCCACGCCTGATAAGAAAAAGGTCCCTTTCATCGGCACGTGTATAAATACCAGACGCCTTCGGGCAAAAGTCAAGCAGACATTTTTTGAAACGCAAGTCTCGCCGGTCAAAATGATGAAGTTTTTGGTTTTCGCGTGTTTGGTCGCCTACGCGGTAAGTTAAAAAAGAATTTTCACGTTTGATGGATAAGACGTGGTTGTCATAATATGAATTTCGATAATCTTGAAATACTATATCTAATCGTATTTTAAATCTTATATATTAAATTATTATCGTAATTTAATGATTAATCATTATATAATATAATGGAAATAATTAATTATGATAATAATTGAGATACTACGCGTAATCATATTTTATAATTGTAATAATAATTTAATATACATAATTCAATATACAATTATAATATTAATTTAATTTCTTTCTGTGAAATTCAATTTTATTGATCAATTTATATTCTGAATTATAGCTTAAATTATTAACGGAACATTTTTATTTTATTATAAAAACAATTTAATTTATACAAATAATTGAATTTATACAAAGAATTTAACAAACTTTTTTATTTTATTATAAAATTGCATTTTCAATTTTATTCGTAGACTGTAATTTATTGTTTTATTTAGTGTTTAATGTCACACCGTCGTTTTTGGACCTTAAAATTTCATGGCAAGAAGATCGAAATGTTAATTTCAAACATTTTTTCATTTCATATGGTTTGGCATTTAGGAATGAGGGTATATTGTGAAATTTTTGCAGGCAGCCTTTGATCTGGAAGGAGTTTACCGTCAATACATGGATTACATGAGTGACACCATGAAAGTGTGCGGCAGAGAGTTGGGCACACCGAAAGGTAAGTCCATAAAAAATAAGAGACATTCGATTTTGGCAATCTCGAAATTTCCGCCGTTTCTACCGTAAATATGTCGAATAGTCGCAAATTTAAGAATAGAACGAATGGAAAGAATAGAATGTCTTACACTTCAATTCGAAATTACTAACATTGTATTTATAAAATAAGGCAATTAACAATTTTCGGAATAAAATGATTTAATTTATAAAATTGTAAATGTACAATAAATTTATGATAAGTCGACGAGCTTAATTAGTGAATTGCGATATCGTTCGTGAAAATGTCAAACAATCGCAAGTCGACAAATTTTAAGTACGACAAATAGTTAGATTTCAAGTATTTCAAACTTTAAGTTCTAAATTTATAACATTGCATATATAAAATAATACAATTTATAATTTTATAAATAACATATTTGAATTCGTAAAATTATAAATACGTAATATTTCATATTAAATCGACAATTTTAATTTGTCAATTCCGGCATTGTTTGTAAAAATCTCGGATAATCAAAAATTTACAAATTCCAACGGTGTATGTCGCTTCGTATTTCCGGCATGACGCACCGTCTGCGTCACATTACAAATTCAACATTACTTATGGTGTCCACCATATGCCATAAAAACTGTCAACGTAATAGGGATAAAAATAGAATTTTTCGTGATGGAATCAAGCGACTTCCAACATTGAACGATTTTAAGTTGACGATCGCAATGTTTAATATCAAAATATTGAAAAGTTTCGCCAACTTAAACATATGTATAGAAATTTCAAGGCGGAAATTATTATCTAGCAAAACTGGACAATTTTAAGTTCGCAAACATGAATTTGAAAGAAATAGGACAAACTTCATTTGACCGTCGTGAATATTTTAAACTTTGGCATGAAAAGTTGTCAACTTAAGTGTCATCGAGAATAGAAAGTTTTATACTTGAAATTCGAAATTTATAACATTGTATTTATGAAACAAAAATAAATTAGGATTTTGTAAATTAAATACTTTAATTTTCAAACTTGAAATTCTACATTTATACCATTACATATATAAAATAAAATAATTTACAATTCAATGAATAAAATAATCTAATTTATAACTTATAAAGAATATAAAGTTTGATACTTGAAATTCTAAATTTATAATATTATATATTTATAAAACCAAATAATCTACAAATTTATAAATAGAATCATTTAATTTATAAAATTGTAAATGTATAATGCATTTATGGTAAATCGCCAATTTAATTGTGAATTAAAATATTTTTCGTGAAAATCTCAGACAATCGAAAATCGACAAATATCAAGTATGTCCGCCATATTGAATTTCCACTAGCGAAATACCACACTTCAAAGAAACTCATAGAGGACAGAAAGTTTCAAACTTGAAATTGTAATTTTATAACATTATATATATATATATATATATATATATATATATATATATATATATATAAATTAAAGTAATTTACATTTTTATAATAATAATAATTAATCATTTATGTTTATAGTAAATCATTGTAAATGATTAATTATTAAATAAAATTGAAGCATGACGCAGCCTGTGCGTCATACACAAATCTGTATTACAATAAACCGTACGCATTAGGTTAAATTTTGACCCATTTTGATATAAAAGTCTAAACGGTCGATATATAAACGATAAATTTTGATATAAAAATGTAACTATAATGGACCGTATTCGTCGGGGTCACTTTTGACCCATCCCGAAGTACCTTATAGAGAACAAAAAGTGTAATACTTGAAATTTTTAATTTATACCATTACATATACAAAATAAAAGAATTTTATTCATAAAATTGTAACTGTACAATAAATTTATGATAAGTCGACAATTTTAATTAGTGAATCGCGATGTCGTTCGTGAGAATCTCAGACAATCGCAAGTCGACAAATTTCAAGTATGACAAATACTCAAATTTCAAGTATTTCTAATTTTTAATTCTACACTTATAACATTACATGTATAAAATAATATAATTTCTAATTTCATAAACAAAATAATTTAATTTATAAAATTTTAAATTTACAACAAATTTATGATAAATCGACAAGTTAAATTAGTGAATTGCGACATCGTTTGTGAGAATCTCAGACAATCGGAAATCGTTAAATTTCAAGTATGTCCGCCATATTGAATTTCCACTAGACCAAAATCATACTTCAAAGAAACTCATAGAGGACAGAAAGTTTCAAACTTGAAATTGTACATTTATAACACTATATATATATATATAAATTAAAGTAATTTACTGTTAATTTACTGTATTTGTACATTTTAAATGTACAAATTTGAAGTATATCGCTTCGGCCATTGGTGCGGCAAGTTCGCGCGTGTCCCAGCATTAAAGTCTCCGACTCTCGCATTTCAGATGTGATGGAGCGCTTCATGTACGAGAGACACAGCACAGAAATCGGGACGATGGGCTGCCTGAAAACATGCGTCATGATGCAGCTCGGTCTCGTGAGTATCAAAAAATTCTGAAGAAACTTTTGAAGATTATATATGTAGGCTTGCAGGAAATTGCCAAGATTTACTGTTTAATCCAAGCTTTTCGACTCTTACAGATGCGCGGCGGACTTTTCTCGATGGAGGACGAGGCCAATTTGATCCGCGTAGTGGCGAAACTTCCGGAAGAAGAGGTCCAGCGACAGATCCAGTACATCGATAACTGCCGCCGCAAATGTAAGCGAATGAAATCGTCGTATTTTCAAAAGCAACAATTGCCGGGGGCCTAATTCTGGGCTGGGACAAAAATATTTCTTCTTCCATTCAAACGCGTCTGTTTGGGACGATTTTTTTTGTCAGAAACTCCGACGTAGTTTGAACTTAGTCAGTATTTGGAAAAGGCGGATATTTTAGGAATGTTTGCATTTGATTACAGTCGACAGCGAACCGGACGTGTGCCGACGTGGCATGGAATACTTCAACTGTGGTGCAGGATCTCTGGATATTTTCGTCTGAATTGAAACTGTGATGTCTAGATTACACTGAACCGCTTCTGATATTCGTGTCATGCAATAAAAGTTTTACTTGCGGAGTGCAACTTATTCTCGATGGGATCCCCTGCGATGCTGAAATAAAAGTGGCGGATTTTTTACGGCGATTGCCTCTGTAAAATATCACACGTTATGTTGGAAGGTGTTGAAAATAAATAAAAATATTATATAAATTAAGCAACTTAGGTAAATTTGAAAAACATTCATTTCGCTGGTACATTTATTGTGCAACACAAAAACGTGATGTATATTTTTCGTATGAAACTTCGTTTCTAAGTAAAAGAATACTTTTGACATTTATGCAGGGCCGTCAATGTTCTCGTTCACGAGAAAAAAAAATTAACGTTTATTCAGAGCCATTGATGTCAAGTATTTTTGACGAAATTTCGATGTGGAGAAAATCAAGGTGATTCTGTGAGGAGATACAAATTAAATATACGGTGACATATATCAAATATATGTGATATACGGTTTTGAATATTTGGTCAAAGTAGGCATGTGGAAAATCATTTTAGTGAACTTCTTGGTGGATTAACAGTTAAATCTGAAGAAAATTGTTTGTTTATGTAATGATTCGAAAGGATCCCCATTCCAGAATTAATCGAGTTGGCATTAGTGACGCACCGTGTGCGTCATATAAAATTCCTTTTCATAACGCACCGGATGCGACGTTCAAAGTAATTTTTCCAGGACGCACCGTGTGCGTCATACAAAGTTTTTATCCATGACGCACCGTTTGCGTCATACAAATTTTTCATATATGACGCACCGTGTGCGTCATGCAAAGTTTTTGTCCGTGACGCACCGTATGCGTCATACAAAGTTATTTTCCAGGACACACCGTGTGCGTCATACAAAGTTTTTATCCATGACGCACCGTTTGCGTCACACAAGTTCCTCATATATGATGCACCGTGTGCGTCATGCAAAGTTCTTGTCCATGACGCACGGTTTGCGTCATTCAAAGTTATTTGCCAGGACGCACCGTGTGCGTCATACAAAGTTTATATCCATGACGCACCGTGTGCGTCATACAAAGTTTTTATCTGTGACGCACCGTTTGCGTCACCCTAGGTTCTTATATATGACGCACCGTTTGCGTTATTCAAATTTCTCATATATGACGCACTGTATGCGTCATGCAAAGTTCTTGTCCGTGACGCACCGTATGCGTCATACAAAGTTATTTTCCAGGACGCACCGTGTGCGTCATACAAAGTTTTTATCCATGACGCACCGTTTGCGTCACCCAAGGTTCTTATATATGACGCAACGTTTGCGTCATACAAATTTCTCATATATGACGCACCGTGTGCGTCATGCAAAGTTCTTGTCCGTGACGCACCGTATGCGTCACACAAAGTTATTTTCCAGGACACACCGTATGCGTCATACAAAGTTTTAATCCATGACGCACCGTTGGCGTCACCGAAGGTTCTTATATATGACGCACCGTTTGCGTCATTCAAATTTCTCATATATGACGCACCTTGTGCGTCATGCAAAGTTTTTGTCCGTGACGCACCGTATGCGTCATTCAAAGTTATTTTCCAGGACGCACCGTATGCGTCATACAAACTTTTTATACTTGACGCACCGTTTGCGTCACCCAAGGTTCTTATATATGACGCACCGTTTGCGTCATACAAATTTCTCATATATGACGCACCGTGTGCGTCATGCAAACTTCTTGCCCGTGACGCACTGTATGCGTCATACAAAGTTGTATTCCAGGACGCACCGTTTGCGTCATACAAAGTTTTTATCCATGACGCACCGTTTGCGTCAGGCAAGGTTCTTATATACGACGCACCGTTTGCGTCATTCAAATTTGTCATATATCACACACCGTGTGCGTCATGCAACGTTCTTGTCTGTGACGCACCATATGCGTCATACAAAGTTTTTATCCATGACGCGCCGTTTGCGTCACCCTAGGTTCTTATATACGACGCACCGTTTGCGTCATTCAAATTTCTCATATATGACGCACCGTGTGCGTCATTCAAAATTCTCATATATGACGCACCGTTTGCGTCATTCAAATTTCTCATATATGACGCACCGTGTGCGTCATGCAAAGTTTTTGTCCGTGACGCACCGTATGCGTCATACAAAGTTATTTTCCAGGACGCACCGTGTGCGTCATACAAAGTTTTTATCCATGACGCACCGTTTGCGTCACCCAAGGTTCTTATATATGACGCACCGTTTGCGTCATATAAATTTCTCATATATGACGCACCTTGTGCGTCATATAAATTTCTCATATATGACGCACCTTGTGCGTCATGCAAAGTTTTTGTCCGTGACGCACCGTATGCGTCATACAAAGTTTTTATCCATGACGCACCGTTTGCATCATACAAATTTCTCATATATGACGCACCATGTGCGTCATGCAAAGTTCTTGTTCGTAACGCACCGTATACGTCATACAAAGTTATTTTCCAGGACGCACCGTATGCGTCATACAAAGTTTTTATCCATGACGCACTGTTTGCGTCACCCTAGGTTCTTATATATGACGCACCGTTTGCGTCATCCAAATTTCTCATATATGACGCACCGTGTGCGTCATGCAAAGTTCTTGCCCGTGACGCACCGTATGCGTCATACAAAGTTATTTTCCAGGACGCACCGTATGCGTCATACAAAGTTTTAATCCATGACGCACCGTTTGCGTCAGGCAAGGTTCTTATATATGACGCACCGTTTGCGTCATAGACATTTCTCATATATGACGCACCGTGTGCGTCATGCAAAGTTCTTCTCCGTGACGCACCGTATGCGTCATACAAAGTTATTTTCCAGGACGCACCGTATGCGTCATACAAAGTTTTTATCCATGACGCACCGTTTGCGTCACCCAAGGTTCTTATATATGACGCACCGTTTGCGTCATTCAAATTTCTCATATATGACGCACCGTGTGCGTCATGCAAAGTTCTTGTCCATGACGCACCGTTTGCGTCATACAAAGTTATTTTCCAGGACGCACCGTATGCGTCATACAAAGTTTTTATCCATGACGCACCGTTTGCGTCGCCCTAGGTTCTTATATATGACGCACCGTTTGCGTCATACAAATTTCTCATATATGACGCACCGTGTGCGTCATGCAAAGTTCTTGCCCGTGACGCACTGCATGCGTCATACAAAGTTTTTATATAAGACGCACCGTTTGCGTCATACAAATTTCTCATATATGACGCACCGTGTGCGTCATGCAAAGTTTTTGTCCGTGACGCACCGTATGCGTCACACAAAGTTATTTTCCAGGACGCACCGTATGCGTCATACAAAGTTTTTATCCATGACGCACCGTTTGCGTCACCCAAGGTTCTTATATATGACGCACCGTTTGCGTCATACAAATTTCTCATATATGACGCACCGTGTGCGTCATGCAAAGTTCTTGTCCGTGACGCACCGTATGCGTCATACAAAGTTATTTTCCAGGACGCAGCGTGTGCGTCATACAAAGTTTTTATCCATGACGCACCGTTTGCGTCAGGCAAGGTTCTTATATATGACGCACCGTTTGCGTCATAGAAATTTCTCATATATGACGCACCGTGTGCGTCATTCAAAGTTCTTGTCCGTGACGCACCGTATGCGTCATACAAAGTTATTTTCCAGGACGCACCGCATGCGTCATACAAAATTTCATCCATGACGCACCGTTTGCGTCACGCAAGATTCTTATGTATGACGCACCGTTTGCGTCATAGAAATTTCTCATATATGACGCACCGTTTGCGTCGTACAAATTTCTCATATATGACGCACCGTGTGCGTCATGCAAAGTTCTTGTCCGTGACGCACCGTATGCGTCATACAAAGTTTTTATCCATGACGCGTCGTTTGCGTCACCCAAGGTTCTTATATATGACGCACCCTTTGCGTCATTCAAATTTCTCATATATGACGCACCGTGTGCGTCATGCAAAGTTCTTGTCCGTGACGCACCGTATGCGTCACACAAAGTTATTTTCCAGGACGCACCGTATGCGTCATACAAACTTTTTATCCTTGACGCACAGTTTGCGTCATACAAAGTTTTTATCCATGACGCACCGTTTGCGTCACCCAAGGTTCTTATATGTGACGCACCGTGTGCGTCATGCAAAGTTTTTGTCCGTGACACACCGTATGCGTCATGCAAAGTTATTTTCCAGAACGCACCGTATGCGTCATACAAAGTTTTAATCCATGACGAACCGTTTGCGTCACCCAAGGTTCTTATATGTGACGCACCGTTTGCGTCATACAAACTTCTCATATATGACGCACCGTGTGCGTCATGCAAAGTTCTTGTCCGTGACGCACCGTATGCGTCATGCAAAGTTATTTTCCAGAACGCACCGTATGCGTCATACAAAGTTTTAATCCATGACGAACCGTTTGCGTCACCCAAGGTTCTTATATGTGACGCACCGTTTGCGTCATTCAAATTTCTCAAATATGACGCACCGTGTGCGTCATGCAAAGTTTTTGTCCGTGACGCACCATATGCGTCATATAAAGTTATTTCCCAGGACGCACCGTGTGCGTCATACAAAGTTTTAATCCATGACGCACCGTTTGCGTCACACTACGTTCTTGTATATGACGCACCGTTTGCGTCATACAAATTTCTCATATCTGACGCACCGTGTGCGTCCTGCAAAGTTTTTGTCCGTGACACACCGTATGCGTCACACAAAGTTATTTTCCAGGACGCACCGTGTGCGTCATACAAAGTTTTTATCCATGACGCACCGTTTGCGTCACCCAAGGTTCTTATATATGACGCACCGTTTGCGTCATACAAATTTCTCATATATGACGCACTGTATGCGTCATGCAAAGTTCTTGTCCGTGACGCACCGTATGCGTCATACAAAGTTATTTTCCAGGACGCACCGTGTGCGTCATACAAAGTCTTTATCCATGACGCACCGTTTGCGTCACCCAAGGTTCTTATATGTGACGCACCGCTTGCGTCATACAAATTTCTCGTATATGACGCACAGTATGCGTCATGCAAAGTTCTTGTCCGTGACACACCGTATGCGTCAAAGTTATTTTCCAGGACGCATCGTATGCGTCATACAAAGTTTTTATCCATGACGCGCCGTTTGCGTCACCCAAGGTTCTTATACATGACGCACCGTTTGCGTCATACAAGTTCCTCATATATGACGCACCGTGTGCGTCATGCAAAGTTTTTGTCCGTGACACACCGTATGCGTCATGCAAAATTATTTTCCAGGACGCACTGTATGCGTCATACAAAGTTTTTATCCATGACGCACCGTTTGCGTCACCCAAGGTTCTTATATATGACGCACCGTTTGCGTCATTCAAATTTCTCATATATGACGCACCGTGTGCGTCATGCAAAGTTTTTGTCCGTGACGCACCGTACGCGTCATTCAAAGTTATTTTCCAGGACGCACCGTGTGCGTCATACAAAGTTTTTATCCATGACGCACCGTTTGCGTTACCCTAGGTTCTTTTATATGACGCACCGTTTGCGTCATGCAAATTTCTTATATATGACGCACCGTGTGCGTCGTGCAAAGTTCTCGTCCTGACGCACCGTATGCGTCATTCAAAGTTATTTTCCAGGACGCACCGTATGCGTCATACAAAGTTTTTATCCATGACGCACCGTCTGCGTCACCCAAGGTTCTTATATATGACGCACAGTTTGCGTCATACAAATTTCTCATATATGACGCACTGTGTGCGTCATGCAAAGTTTTTGTCCGTGACACACCGTGTGCGTCATACAAAGTTTTTTTCCAGGACGCACCGTATGCGTCATACAAATTTTTTACCCATGACGCACCGTTTGCGTCACGCAAGGTTCTTATATATGACGCACCGCTTGCGTCATACAAAGTTCTCATATATGACGCACCGCATGCGTCATGCAAAGTTATTTTCCAGGACGCACCGTGTGCGTCATACGAAGTTTTTATCCATGACGCACCGTTTGCGTCATCTTTATATTTTATATATGACGCACCGTTTGCGTCATAGAAATTTCTCATATATGACGCACCGTGTGCGTCATACAAAGTTATTTTCCAGGACGCCCCATATGCGTCATACAAAGTTATTTTCTAGGACGCATCGTGTGCGTCATACAAAGTTTTTATCCATGACACACCGTTTGCGTCATTCAAATTTCTCATATATGACGCACCGTGTGCGTCATGGGCTTTATTTCTGTGTGAACGTGACGCACCGTATGCGTCATAAAATAAAAGGACGCACCGTGTGCGTCATACAAAGTTTTTATCCATGACGCACCGTTTGCGTCACCCAAGGTTCTTATATATGACGCACCGTTAGCGTCATACAAATTTTTCATATATGACGCATCGTGAGCGTCATGCAAAGTTCTTGTCCGTGACGCACCGTATGCGTCATACAAAGTTCTTGTCCGTGACGCACCGTTTGCGTCATGCAAAAGTCTTGTCCGTGACGGACCGTTTGCGTCATACAAATTTCTCATATATGACGCACCGTATGCGTCATGCAAAGTTTTTGTCCGTGACACACCTTATGCGTCATGCAAAGTTATTTTCCGTGACGCACCGTATGCGTCATACAAAGTTTTTATCCATGACGCACCGTTTGCGTCACCCAAGGTTCTTATACATGACGCACCGTTTGCGTCATACAAATTTCTCATACATGACGCACTGTATGCGTCATACAAAGTTATTTTCCAGGACACCCCATATGCATCGTAGAAAAATGTCATCCACGACACACCGTATGCGTCATAAAGTGTTCTAATCTTTTTTTCCATTTACTTTTACAGTCACCGACATGGACAGTGGGCGAATATACAATACTTCAATCACGACAGAAATTACTCAAATTACGTAAGAAATGTGAAAGAAGTAGAAGAGGTAGAGTATTAATTCGGGCTAATATATTCAGATTCACCTTCTTCTACTATGCAATAAAGGATTTTTTTGAACGATGTACATTGTTGATTGACACACCGTTGCAGTGTGTATCGATGATACATCGGAGTGTTTGGCGACAGCTTGTCAAAATTGAAATCGGTATTGTCAGTGCGCGGATGATGATTTTGGCGGAGTCTGGATATGCAAAAACAGAGCGAAGTTTATTAATACGCACCTGCGACATTGTGTGCATTGGCGCCGATATTGACCCATGACGCAACCTGTGCATCGGCGCCGGTTTCGATCCATGACGCACCGTATGCGTCAGGGTCAAAATTGACCCACCCTACCACATTGATGCGTGACTCACCGTGTGGGTCAGGGTTAATTTTGCCCCACATTCACCGACATAATTGAACTGTTTATTTCGAAAATGATGTAAGTCCGTTTTCTCTCGTTTCGAGGAAATTAAAGATTAGCATATCTGTCGGTTAAAAAATTTTCGGCAAATTATATGAAGTCTAGCAACGTTTCTACTGATTTATTAATACGTAATTGCGTTATATAAACTTGTTTTATGCGAACTTAACTAAGCTAATTTATATTTAAAAATCGCTTAATTTCAATTTTGAAAAATTAAATATTTGTTTACAAATAATGACAGAATAGAAAATAGAAGTAGTATTTTTAACTTTAGACGTTAATTAGATTGTTAAAGTGACAAGATATCGGTAGTATTTACTTATACTCCGCATGTGGCAGTGTTTTGAAATATTTACGATGCACCGGAGGTACATAAGATAATAACTGCTTGATATCTTTATATTTCATAAGTAATATGTCTGGCATCTTGGTACAAAGGCGCCGGAGCGATATTTTCAAATTTTATTTCGATCGCTGGAATGAATTTTCCTCTTTTTCTATACTACTTTTGCCCGGTATTTCTCTTAATATTGTTTATTCGTTGCCTATATTTTTAAATAGAATTATCTTCATCCTCCGATTCTAAGGTTATTCCTTTGTTTACATTAACGGGCTTTATTTCTGTGTGAATTTATTTAAAATTAAATTAAATAAATATTTTCAATCGTCAAAAAATAATATTGATTTACCATTTTAGGAGGAAAATAAAATGCGTCATCTAAACCAGTAACCCTTGGCACGTAATATAAAACTTTAATAATCAATCATTACGCGATATCTTTTACCGACCAATTTTAAACCGTACAAAACGTGTGCATTTTTACGAAATTAAATACTAACTAGTTATACAGTGAAACCTGTTTTTGTGCGGTCCTTTTTTATGCGATTTTATTTTTGTGCAATTTTTTTTGTACGATTAATTTTTATGCGGTATACGAATCTTAGCGGCGTTAGCACCAGTTTAATGTTTCCTATCAATGTACATATACATGTTGTGGACGAAATATATGAATGTGTAATTAATCGAAACGTTACCGAAAACGCGTCAACGTTATTATCTGAAATTAGTGCGCTCGCACATAAAATCGGCGGAGAAGGCTTTGATTCTTTCGGCGATAATGACCTGGAGGAGATGATTGAGGACCAAACTGTCGATGATAGTGACATTATCAGTAGTTTGATAGATTATGAAAATGGACCAGAAGAACCGGAATCCATTACAGCAGATAAAATATATGCAGGGATCCAGATTTCGAAAAAATTAGAAACGCATTTTCTTAAAATAGATACCAATGCGGAAAGACGCTTAAAATTCCAAAAAGAACTGAGATCATGCATGTCTCACTATGGTGACGTTTACAAGCAATGGATCAGTCGACCGACGTCACAAAAACTGATCACTGAGTTTATGGTACCAAAAAACAAATCAATTGAAATCCTATCTTCAAGCGACGAAAGCGATTTTCAACCAATTCATCACAAGAAGATGGGCGTTTTGGATTACGACGGGTAGCAGCAAACTATTTAACACTAGATTGCCCAAGGCAGTCATTTTAACTGTTTTTTAATTTCAATTAGAAAAACAATTATGAAATTGATGACACAATTTCTTAGAATTTGGTGACTTTTTCTATAACATATAAATGGGTTTATGAATAATTGTAGTTACTTCCGCCCTCTTTTATCTCCGTGTATATATGTGTGTTATACCTATATTGCCCAGAAGCAGTAATTTTGACTGCTTGGTAAATTTTAAATAATCAAAAGATTTTTATTTATTGAATTGAGTAAATTTCTTATATGACCTGTCCGGCTTTGTATTGAAATATGATGCATGATAAATTGTCGATTTTGGCGTATACTTGATAAGTGTCAGTTGCTCAATAAGCTAAAGTAGTACTAGTTATTCGAATCATTATAAAGTGTTGTTCTAACAAGTTGTTTATTTTATTTCTTTTGCGCCCTAACTTTATGAAAAAAATGTCGAACAGAAATGAGTTCTTGGAAAAGCTAACGAACATAAGTGAAGAGACTCCGATATAGAATCAAATGCAACAAATTCTGAACTATCATCTGAAGATGAAGCGGATTGTATTCAAAGTGAAACATCTGACGCTGAAGATAGTGATGAAGAGTCGATCACCAATGATGAAAATAAAAGTGTCATCAATATGCCCAGGAAAAGGTGTAGGGTGCTAACTACTAGGTTGTTCAATAAGTTTTGTTTTGTTTTGTTGAGGGCGTTGCTACTAGTCCAAGTTTGTTTTTGTTTTGTTGGTTCACTCTTCTTATCAACGTATGTGAAGTTTCATTTCAATCAGTCAATTCATTCTTTGTTTACAAGCCATTTAGTGTCGACGTGTCACAGTATTTTCGTCTATGGAATTATTTGAATATCGTGCAGTGATATCTTATTTTTCGAAGGTGTAGCACCAAAAGAAATTCACGAACGAATGTTAAGAGTGTATAATGAACGTTCACCTTCAATTAGAACAGTAGAAAGATGGGTTGCTGAATTTAAACGTGGTCGTACAAGCCTTGAAGACGATCCACGTGAAGGACGTCCAAAAACCGCATCAACACCAAAAATTGTAGCCAAAGTACAGGATATGGTTTTGGAAGATCGTCGATTGACTGAGAGGGATTTAGTAGAGGCTCTACACATCTCATTAGGCAGTGTGAGTCATATTTTAAATGAAATTTTGAGTTTTAAAAAGCTGTGTGCACAATGGGTGCCGCGTTCGCTAACAATTGAACAAAAACACATTCGAATGCGACTTTCTCAACAACATTTGGAGCGTTTTAAAAAGGATAAAGTGGATTTTGTGCGTCGATTCATCACTATGGATGAGACTTGGGTCTATCACCATGATCCTAAATCAAAACCAGAGGCTAAAGAGTGGTGTGAACCTGGTTGTTCGGCTTCGAAACGAGTTCGTGTCCAGAAATCGGCCAAGAAGGTTCTGGCATCAGTTTTTTCGGATGCGAAAGGAATTTTATTTGTGGATTACTTGCAAACTGGTAAAACAATTAATTCTGAATATTATTGCAACCTTTTGGACCGGTTGAAGGAAAAAATTCGTGAAAAAAGACCCGGTTTGCAGAAGAAAAAAATCCTTTTTCATCAGGACAACGCACCGTGTCACAAGAGCATTTTGACAATGGCTAAAATCCATGAATTAAAGTTCGAATTGTTGGAGCATCCGCCGTATTCACCAGATTTCGCCCCCAGCGACTTCCATTTGTTTCCAGAACTCAAAAAATTGATGCGTGGCAAGCGTTTTTCGTCAAATGAAGAGTTCATAACGGCTGTTGAAGCGTATTTTGCAGACCTTCCGGAATCTCACTTCAGGGATGGGATTCACAGATTGGAGGATCGTTGGAGCAAGTGCATTAATGTTCAGGGAGATTATACTGAATAATAAAGTGTATTTTCAACCATAACATTGTGTTGTTCTTATCGAACGACAAAACTTATTGAAGAACCTGGTAGTTCAGATTCTGATGAAGAAACTGAAAATACGTTTCAAGAGGTCGAAACAGCTGCTGATGGTACTACGCAAAAAGGAACATTGTGGCAGATAATCTTATCAGTGCATTATCGTCGATAATAGATAACTATATTATCAAAAATATAAGAAAGTACACAGAAGAATGTCGCCGAATTTTGCGGAACGGTTGGACAATATCATTACCGGAAATACGTGCATTTATTGGGATTCTATATGCTCGTGGAGCTTACGAGACAACAAATTTTAAATTGAGTTATTTATAGTCAGCGAAGTGGGGTCCCGAATCTTTTGGAAAAACTATGGCCAGAGAAAAGTTCAAGCAAATCCTACGATTTATTCATTTTGACAAAAGAACCGAATGCAGTAGGCGCCTACAATCAAATAAATTTGCCTTGCTTTCGGAAATATGGGTTGAGTTCATTGAAAACAGTCAATAAACAGTTAATATTTACTAATAACCTGTTATATAACTGTAAATAACATAAAAAATATTAAAAATTAATTTTAAACAAATTTCTTTACATATTTGTTATTTTTTCACAATGCAGTCATTTTGACTGTTTTTGGGCAATATAGGTATACAAGAAATCTCGGGCAATCTAGTGTTAATGTACAATTTGAAAACTTCTCCATGTATATGTACAATGAAGATTTAAATATTTTTACAATTTCTTTAGGTCTAATTTAATTATTTAATTTAATCGAAAGCATTCTCTCATTTATTTCATAGATCATTGATATATTTTTTAAGTCTGACTTTTTTAACGCGGTCCCTATCCACCGCATAAAAAAAATGTATGTAGTATATCGTACAAAATTGTTTATTATATGCAAGAATTTATAAAATTTTCGAATATTTTTTTGTACGATTTCTTTTATGCGGTCCCTATCCACTGTACATAAAAGGTTCCCACTAAATTAAGCATAAATTGCGCGATATCTTACGCCACTTTCAAAATAAACGGTTCATATGTCTCGGCAAACGAAATCAACAAACAATGCTTTCTATACAGATATCTCCCCGCCGATTATAAACTTCCTCTCTCACCTTACAATTATTGCCGATCTGCGACACCTTGGGGCTTCTTTCTTGCACAGCCGTATAAATACGGAGTAGAATACCTTCGAAAGCCAGTTAATCGTTGCAACTTCACAAAACAACGAAACATGAAGCTTCTCGTCTTCGCGTGTTTGCTCGCTTACGCGGTAAGTTTCGAAAACATCCCTTTAGAACTTCAACCATTCAATGTGTTTGTCGACGATAAAAATTTCCTTCGTAAAATTGTTATACATCATGCGCATTGTATTCATACTATCGATATTGTGTAAATACTATACATACAGCTGTATGTATACTACCTATATATATACTGCGACTTTTATGCAGGAGAATTTCAAGTATTCAATGTGTTTATCGACGGTAAAAATTTGCTTCGTAAAATTGTTATTACGCGTATTGTATATGTACTATTTATAGGGTACAGAATACTATATATACACACTGTATATGTACTACCTATTTTAATATTATATTATATTACTTCGTAAATTTGTTACACATTATGCATATTTTGTATATACTATACATACTGTATATACACTGCCTATATATGTAGTGTAACTTTCGTGTAATAGTAATTTCTGTACGACCGACACTTAAAAATGTGTCATCGTCGGAGACGAACCTAAAAATGTCCTGCTTAATTATTTTACAGGCCGCCCAGGATCCGGACACTATTTTTCGTCGGTATACAAGATACATGGCGGAAGCGGCGGAAATTTGCGGCGAAGAGTTGAACACGCCGCGAGGTGAATAAGGCAATTTTCGGAATTCAAATTAAAAAATGTTGCGTTACAAGGAATTTTGGTCGTTAAACGTTTGAGACGATTTTCATCGCGGAATCTCTGGAAAAAGACATTAAAAATGTTATGTTACGCGTACGAACCTTCGGCCGCCATCTTGTAATCCAAGATGGCGGCAGGAGAAATACAAGATGGCGACGCGAGGAGATTCTTTTCGAATGGAAAAGAGGACGAAAATGTTCGGGGATAGGTCTTGTGAAAGAGGTTGAGGTCTGTGAAAATTTTGTTCACAGTTGAACATTAGAACGTGTGAAATAATAGAAGAAAATGTCTTTATTCAGTATCCGTCGCTTCATGGAGTCTGAAAATGAAATAATCCGTTTATGATAGGTGAAATATGGCGCATAAATTCGGGACCGGTATTTATTTGTGTATCTACAAGTCGACAAATTTCAAGTATGACAAATAGTTAGATTTCAAGTATTTCAAACTTTAAGTTCTAAATTTATAACATTGCATACATAAAATAATATAATTTATAATTTTATAAATAACATATTTGAATTCGTAAAATGATAAGTACAGCCGTTTCTACCGTAAAGATGTCGAATGGTTTACAAATTTAAGAATAGAACGAATAGAAAGAATAGAAAGTCTTACACTTCAATTCGAAATTACTAACATTGTATTTACAAAATAAAGCAATTAACAATTTTCTAAATAAAATAATTTAATTTATAAAAGTGTAAATGTACAATAAATTTATGATAAGTCGACAAGCTTAATTAGTGAATTGCGATATCGTTCGTGAAAATCTCAAACAATCGCAAGTCGACAAATTTCAAGTATGACAAATAGTTAGATTTCAAGTATTTCAAACTTTAAGTTCTAAATTTATAACATTGCATATATAAAATAATACAATTTATAATTTTATAAATAACATATTTGAGTTCGTAAAATTATAAATGCGTAATATTTCATATTAAATCGACAATTTTAATTTGTCAATTCCGTCATTGCTTGCAAAAATCTCGGGCAATCAAAAATTTACAAATTCCAATGGTGTATGTCGCTTCGTATTTCCGGCATGACGCACCGTGTGCGTCACATTACAAATTCAATATTACTTATGGTGTCCACCATATGCCATAAAAACTGTCAACGTAATAGGGATAAAAATAGAATTTCTCGTGATGGAATCAAGCGACTTCCAACATTGAACAATTTTAAGTTGACGATCGCAATGTTTAATATCAAAATATTGAACAGTTTCGCCAACTTAAACATATGTATAGAAATTTCAAGGCGGAAATTATTATCTAGCAAAACTGGACAATTTTAAGTTCGCAACCATGAATTTGAAAGAAATAGGACAAACTTCATTTGACTGTCGTGAATATTTTAAACTACCGCCATAAAAAGTTGTCAACTTAAGTGTTATCGAGAATAGAAAGTTTGACACTTGAAATTCGAAGTTTATAACATTGTATTTATGAAACAAAAATAAATTACAATTTTATAAATTAAATCATTTAATTTTCAAACTTGAAATTCCAAATTTATACCATTACATATATAAAATAAAATAATTTACAATTTAATGAATAAAATAATCTAATTTATAACTTATAAAGAATATAAAGTTTAATACTTGAAATTCTAAATTTATAATATTATATATTTATAAAATCAAATAATCTACAAATTTATAAATACAGTCATTTAATTTATAAAATTGTAAATGTACAATATATTTATGGTAAATCACCAATTTAATTGTGAATATTTTTTTATTTATCTACATTTGTGAGTATTCATTTATGTATCTATTAATTGTGAGTATTTATTTATGTATCTACAAAACACTGCGTCGATACTTTTCTATTCGATTATTTTATTCACTGCGAATAGAATAATAACACTTCAATAATAGGCTTAACGAATAAAACAAAAAAGACGGGTCGAATAAAGTCATGTTATGTTCGATCTTCATACGTACTTCAGTAGTAGTTTTGACCCATGACACACCATGTGCGTCAGGGTCAATTTTGACCCACGGCACATCATATATGTCAAATTTTGAAGCGTTTGCTAATATGTACGCCGCAATTACGTCATCCGTCATTTGCTCGGCAAATTCAAAATTCATTACCAAAATCGTCTATAAAAATTGCAGATGTCATGAGACGCTTCCCAACAGAGAGATTTAGCAGAGATATCGACGAAATGGGATGCCTGAAGGCTTGCGTCCTCGAGAGAGTCGGAATCGTGAGTACATTGAAAATTTGTCTAATTTTTCTTTTTTTTTTTTTTTAAATTTTTCGTCATGACGCATACGGTGCGTCAGGGATTTTGACTATATCGACCGGCGACTCCAACTTATTTTCGTCGTACTTCGACTTGCAAGTTTTTAAGTGCCTGATTTTACATTGTACAAAAATACATTTTTCTGGAACATTTTTGTGGAATTTCCTGGAACAAATGTATAAGGAATTTTTTCTTCTGGATGTCGCAGAGCATAGAAGGTGAATTCCCGAGGGCGGCGGTCGTAGATATCATACGACGAATAGAAAATCCGCCAAAAGACAGGCTTGAAGAGCAAGTGGACTTCATCGAAGACTGTGCCGCTCAATGTAAGTCGCAAATTTTTACGAAGAGCTTCGTGTGACGTAACGTCGAAAAAATTACGTTTTGGGCTTCGCGATAATATCGAGCTGAATGATTCGGGTATTTTTTCAACTGTTGCGATTTGTTGCAGACATGGACCTCCCGAACATTTGCGAACGAGGCATGGAGTTCTTCAATTGCGGCTCGGCGTCTTTGGACGCTGTCGACTGTTAAGTTGTATGTTAAATGTGTAGTTCTAATATTTATTTGTTATTTTGTAATAAACGTTAATGTTCGAACGAAGAGATTATTGTTGAATTTTCTTCCTGGGGAGATCGAGGTTGGGAATGCTCGGGGTGTGGTTAATATTTTTGGTCGAGAAGTTATGGTGATAATGGTAATAATTAATATAATTATAAAATAAATTAAGAGATCAAATATTTCATTGTTAATGTTAACGAGATAGTATCGTTCGAGAATTATCGAACTTTTGATATACATTCTTCCTTACCGCCCGAAAATAGTTTGTTACACAATAAAATGTCTCAAATAAGATTTAAAGAGCAGTGCGCGTTGAGGCATTTTTATTTCAAGCATTTATTTGTTAAACGGCGGCTTCCATGCAAATATGCACAGCCGTGTCAGTCAATTCAGGTTCAACATTCGATGCAAGGACAATAATTGACGGTGGGTAATTTCCATGGAGGCGGACGTCATACGTGAATACATGAAATCTACATGTATGATGCAGGATATATGATATATAAAGTTCTTCTCCATGACGCACCGTGTGCGTCATAGAAATTTCTTGGCCATGACGCACCGTCTGCGTCATAGAAAATTCTCATCCGTGACGCACCGTGTGCGTCATACAAGGTTTTCATCCATTTCATCCAATTTCTCATATATGACGCAACGTGTGCGTCATGCAAAGTTTTTATCCGTGACGCACCGTATGCGTCGTATATATGACGCACCGTTTGCGTCATACAAAATTCTCATATATGACGCACCGTGTGCGTCATGCAAAGTTCTAGTCCGTGACGCACCGTATGCGTCATACAAATTTATTTTGCAGGACGCACCGTATGCGTCATACAAATTTTTTATCCATGACGCACCGTTTGCGTCACCCCAGGTTCATATATATGACGCAACGTTTGCGTCATAGAAATTTCTCATATATGACGCACCGTGTGCGTCATGCAAAGTTCTTGTCCGTGACGCACCGTATGCGTCATACGAATTTTTTATCCATGACGCACCGTTTGCATCACCAAAAGTTCTTATATATGACGCACCGTTTGCGTCATACAAAGTTCTCATATATGACGCACCGTGTGCGTCATGCAAAGTTCTTGTCCGTGACGCACCGTATGCGTCATACAAAGTTATTCTCCAGGACGCAATGCATGCGTCATACAAATTTTTCATCCATGACGCACCGTTTGGGTCACCCAAGGTTCTTATATATGACGCACCGTTTGCGTCATAGAAATTTCTCACATATGACGCACCGTGTGCGTCATGCAAAGTTCTGGTCCGTGACGCACCGTATGCGTCATTCAAAGTTATTTTGCAGGACGCACCGTTTGCGTCACCCTAGGTTTTTATATATGACGCACCGTTTGCGTCATGCAAACTTCTTGTCCGTGACGCACCGTATGCGTCATTCAAAGTTATTTTCCAGGACGCAGCGTATGCGTCATACAAAGTTTTTATCCATGACGCACCGTTTGCGTCACCCCAGGTTTTTATACATGACGCACCGTTTGCGTCATACAAATTTCTCATATATGACGCACCGTGTGCGTCATGCAAAGTTCTTGTCCGTGACGCACCGTATGCGTCATATAAAATTTTTATCCATGACGCACCGTTTGCGTCACCCTAGGTTCTTATATATGACGCACCGTTTGCGTCATAGAAATTTCTCATATATGACGCACCGTGTGCGTCATGCAAAGTTCTTGTCCGTGACGCACCGTATGCGTCATTCAAAGTTATTTTGCAGGACGCACCGCATGCGTCATACAAAGTTTTTATCCATGACGCGCCGTTTGCGTCACCCCAGGTTCTTATATATGACGCGACGTTTGCGTCATACAAATTTCTCATATATGACGCACCGTGTGTGTCATGCAAAGTTCTTGTCCGTGACGCACCGTATGCGTCATGCAAAGTTATATCCAGGACGCACCGTATGCGTCATACAAAGTTTTTATCCAGGACGCACCGTTTGCGTCACCCAAGATTCTTATATATGACGCACCGTTTGCGTCATACAAATTTCTCATATATGACGTCCCGTGTGTGTCATAGAAAATTCTTATCCATGACACACCGTCTGCGTCAGACAAAAAGTTTATCTATGACGCACCGTATGCGTCACAGAAAGTTCTAATCGCAAAATTTTCCGTTCCTTTTGCCGTCAACTGCGGCTCGTTGTCTTTGAACTTCATATAATTAACAGAGGTTCCAGGAATAAAACGCAAGAAGTCTCGAAAGAAAAAAAAATAGGGAAAATTTAGTCAGATGTGATGTAGACTTTAGACTTAATATGTTCAGATTTATTCTTCATTTATTTGCAGTAAATTATTTATTTTTGTGACGATGTATGTTGTTGATACAGCGTTGAAGTGTGTATTAATGACGGAACGTCAGAGTTGGTGGCGACGGCCTGTCAACATTTAAATTTGCTATTTTTAGCGTGTTGATAATCATTTTGGCGAAAACAGGATATGGGAAAACAGGATGTAGTTTATTAATGTACGGTATCGTGTGCATTGGAACAGAATTTGAGCCATTTTTGTCATTTTGAGTCAATTTGAGTCAATTTGGAACATCGTATGCGTCAGGGTCAAAATTGACCCACGCCATCGTATGCATCCGGATCAAATTTGACTCCTACCGCACCGGTATGCTTTCTTTATTCATATATTCATGCATTAGGGCCGATTTGGACCCATGACGCATCATGTGCGTCAGGGTCAAAATTGACCCACGGCATTATATGCCTTCGGGTGAAATTTGACTCCTACCGCACCGGTATGCCTTCTTTACTCGTATATTCATGCTTATGATGCATTATGGGTCAAAATTGACCCACGCCATCGTATGCATCCGGGTCAAAATTGACCCACGGCATCATATGCATCCGGATCAAATTTGCCTCCTCCCACACCGGTATGCCTTCTTTACTCATATATTCATGCTTATGATGCGTCATGGGTCAAAATTGACCCACGCCATCGTATGCATCCGGGTCAAAATTGACCCCTACCGCACTTTATGCCTTCTTTTCTCCTATTTTCATGTGTAACCCCTCACGGGGGCCAGGGTCAATTTTGACCGATGACCTACGACACACTTGTCGGCAAGCCACCTACAGACGATCCTGTCGGAATCGTCAACGAACAAATTTTTCCATCCGCCATCCGGAAGTTGCTCAAACTCTTCCTACACACATTCACCCCCTCGTTTATTAATATTCCATACTGATT
Source organism: Cryptocheilus praepositus (assembly GCA_033815515.1). NCBI lineage: Eukaryota > Metazoa > Arthropoda > Insecta > Hymenoptera > Pompilidae > Cryptocheilus > Cryptocheilus praepositus. The sequence continues at coordinate 193,909 of JAWWQZ010000275.1, forward strand.
ATCAATATTCCCCTCTCACCTTATAATTATTGCAATCTGTGACGTCTTGAGGCTCCTGCTGTCTGTATAAATACGCGACTGTATAAATACCGAGTAGGATTCTTTCGACAGACAGTTCATTCAACGAACGAACCTTCTTCGATAAGTCGCAGTTAATTAACAAGACAAAAAATCAACATGAAGCTTCTCGTCTTCGCGTGTTTGCTCGCCTATGCGGTAAGTTTCGAAAACATCCCTTTAGAACTTCAACTATTCAATGTGTTTGTCGACGATAAAAATTTCCTTCGTAAAATTGTTATACATTATGCGCATTGTGTTCATATTATCGATATTGTGTAAATACTATATATACACGCTGTATGTATACTATCTATATATATACTGCAACTTTTATGCATGAGAATTTCAAGTATTCAATGTGTTTATCGACCATAAAAATTTGCTTCGTAAAATTGTTATTACGCGTATTGTATATATACTATTTATAGGGTACAAAATACTATATATACACACTGTATATGTACTACCTATTTTAATGTTATATTATCTTACTTCGTAAATTTGTTACACGTTATGCATATTTTGTATATACTATACATACTGTATATGCACTGCCTATATATGTAGGGTAACTTTCGTGTAATAGTAATTTCTGTACGACCGACATTTAAAAATGTGTTATTATTGGAGACGGAACTAAAAATGTCCTGCTTAATTATTTTACAGGCCGCCCAGGATTCGGACGCTGTTTTTCGTCAGTATACAAGTTATATGAGGGAAGAAGCGGAAATTTGCGCCAGAAAGTTGAACACGCCGAGGGGTGAGTAAAGGAATTTTGGTCGTTAAAGGTTCGAGACGATTTTCGTCGCGGAATCTCCGGAAAAAGACATTAAAAATGTTATGTTACGCGTACAAACCTTCGGCCGCCATCTTGGATTACAAGATAATCCAAGATGGCGGCAAGGGAAATACAAGATGGCGATGCGAGGAGATTCTTTTCGAATGGAAAAGAGGACGAAAATGTTCGGGAATAGGTCTTGTGAGAGAGGTTGAGGTCTGTGAAAATATTGTTCACAGTTGAACATTAGAACGTGTAAAATAATAGAAGAAAACGTCTTTATTCAGTGTCCGTCGCTTCATGGAGTCTGAAAATGAAATAATCGGTTTGTGATAGGTGAAATATGGCGCATAAATTTGGGACCGGTATTTATTTGTGTATCTACAAGTCGACAAATTTAAAGTATGACAAATAGTCAGATTTCAAGTATTTCAAACTTTAAGTTCTAAATTTATAACATTGCATATATAAAATAATACAATTTATAATTTCATAAATAACATATTTGAATTCGTAAAATGATAAGTACAGCCGTTTCTACCGTAAAGATGTCGAATAGTTTACAAATTTAAGAATAGAACGAATAGAAAGAATAGAAAGTCTTACACTTCAATTCGAAATTGCTAACATTGTATTTATAAAATAACGCAATTAACAATTTTCTAAATAAAATAATTTAATTTATAAAATTGTAAAGTACGATTAATTTATGACAAGCTAAATTAGTGAATTGCGATATCGTTCGTGAAAATCTCAAACAATCGCAAGTCGACAAATTTCAAGTATGACAAATAGTTAGATTTCAAGTATTTCAAACTTTAAGTTCTAAATTTATAACATTGCATATATAAAATAATACAATGTATAATTTTATAAATAACATATTTGAATTCGTAAAATTATAAATACGTAATATTTCATATTAAATCGACAATTTTAATTTGTCAATTCCGGCATTGTTTGCAAAAATCTCGGACAATCAAAAATTTACAAATTCCAACGGTGTATGTCGCTTCGTATTTCCGGCATGACGCACCGTGTGCGTCACATTACAAATTCAACATTACTTATGGTGTCCACCATATGCCATAAAAACTGTCAACGTAATAGGGATAAAAATAGAATTTCTCGTGATGGCATCAAGCGACTTCCAACATTGAACAATTTTAAGTTGACGATTGCAATGTTTAATGTCAAAATATTGAACAGTTTCGCCAACTTAAACATATGTATAGAAATTTCAAGGCGGAAATTATTATCTAGCAAAACTGGACAATTTTAAGTTCGCAACCATGAATTTGAAAGAAATAGGACAAACTTCATTTGACTGTCATGAATATTTTAAACTACCGGCATGAAAACTTATCAACTTAAGTGTCATCGAAAATAGAAAGTTTTATACTTGAAATTCGAAATTTATAACATTGTATTTATGAAACAAAAATAAATAACAATTTTGTAAATCAAATAATTTAATTTTCAAACTTGAAATTCTAAATTTATACCATTACATATATAAAATAAAATAATTTACAATTCAATGAATAAAATAATATAATTTATAACTTATAAAGAATATAAAGTTTAATACTTGAAATTCTAAATTTATAATTGTATATATTTATAAAACCAAATAATCTACAAATTTATAAATACAATCATTTAATTTATAAAATTGTAAATGTACGATACATTTATGGTAAATCGCCAATTTAATTGTGAATTAAAATATTTTTCGTGAAAATCTCAGAAAATCGGAAATCGACAAATTTCAAGTATGTCCACCATATTGAATTTCCACTAGCCCAATATCACACTTCAAAGAAACTCATAGAGGACAGAAAGTTTCAAACTTGAAATTGTAATTTTATAACATTATATATATATATATAAATTAAAGTAATTTACAATTTTTATAATAATAATAATTAATCATTTATGTTTATATTAAATGATTGTAAATGATTAATTATTAAATAAAATTGAAGCATGACGCAGCCTGTGCGTCATACACAAATCTGTACTACAATAAACCGTACGCATTAGGGTAAATTTTGACCCATTTTGATATACAAGTCTAAACGGTCGATATATAAATGATAAATTTTGATATAAAAATGTAACTATAATGGACCGTATTCGTCGGGGTCACTTTTGACCCATCCCGAAGTACCTGATAGATAACAGAAAGCGTAATACTTGAAATTTTAAATTTATACCATTACATATACAAGATAAAAGAATTTTATTCATAAAATTGTAACTTTACAATAAATTTATGATAAGTCGGCAATTTTAATTAGTGAATCGCGATGTCGTTTGTGAGAATCTCAGATAAACGCAAGTCGACAAATTTCAAGTATGATAAATACTCAAATTTCAAGTATTTCAAATTTTTAATTCTACATTTATAACATTACATGTATAAAATAATATAATTTCTAATTTCATAAACAAAATAATTTAATTCATAAAATTTTAAATTTACAATAAATTTATGATAAATCGACAAGTTAAATTAGTGAATCGCGACATCGTTCGTGAGAATCTCAGAAATCGGAAATCGTTAAATTTCAAGTATGTCCGCCATATTGAATTTCCACTAGCCCAACACCCCACTTCAAAGAAACTCATAGAGGACAGAAAGTTTCAAACTTGAAATTGTAAATTTATATACCCCGTCATTAAGTCAAAAATAAATTCGTCGGTTGTTGCATTGCAGAAGTCGTGAAACGCTTCGAAACGGAGAGATTCAGCAAGGATATCGAGCAGATGGGATGTCTGAAGGCTTGCGTCATCAAGAGACTCGGAATCGTGAGTATCCATTTAAGATCAAATTCACGGGAAAATAAGTAAACGAAAAATATCAGCGGTTTCGGAAAGTCATCATGTTATGGAGCCGTTCAATTTGACGCACTCATTTCTTCATCGTGGAATGTTACAGATGAAAAATGGAAGGCTGCAGGCGGATGTCATCGAGGAAACCATTCGAACAGTTATTGGTCTGCCAGAAGACAAGATTAGAAAGCAAATCGAATTCGTTGAGAACTGTGCCAAACAATGTAAGTCCCAAAATTTCTTCATTCCTTTTCAACTGTATTTTAAACTTTGTTTCGTTCAATAATTAAACTTCGTTTAAAGGGACTACAACGTAATTTTGATTAAAACTAATATTGCAATTTTTGAGATTTTTCGTCATGACGCATACGGTGCGTCATCAATTTCGACAGACCCACATATTAACATTTTTCGAATTTTTCGTCATGACGCATAAGGTGCGTCATTAATTTTAACGGAACCGAATATTAACACTTTTCACATTTTTCCTCAACTCATGACGCATACGGTGCGTCATCAACTTTGACGGTAGCAAATGTTCAAGCGGAGAAAACAGTGAATTAATTATTTTAAAACCGTTATATTTCTTGAGACTTCATTCCTTTTTAACTGTATTTTAAACTCCGTTTCGTTCAATAATTAAACTTCGTTTAAAGGAACTGCAACATAATTTTGACCAAAACTAATATTGCAATTTTTGACATTTTTCGTCATGACGCATACGGTGCGTCATCAATTTCGACGGACCCACATATTAACATTTTTCGAATTTTTCGTCATGACGCATAAGGTGCGTCATTCATTTTAACGGAACCGAATATTAACACTTTTCACATTTTTCCTCAACTCATGACGCATACGGTGCGTCATCAACTTTGACGGTAGCAAATGTTCAAGCGGAGAAAACAGTGAATTAATTATTTTAAAACCGTTATATTTCTTGAGACTTCATTCCTTTTTAACTGTATTTTAAACTCCGTTTCGTTCAATAATTAAACTTCGTTTAAAGGAACTACAACATAATTTTGACCAAAACTAATATTGCAATTTTTCCAATTTTTCGTCATGACGCATACGGTGCGTCATCAATTTCGACGGACCCACATATTAACATTTTTCGAATTTTTCGTCATGACGCATAAGGTGCGTCATTCATTTTAACGGAACCGAATATTAACACTTTTCACATTTTTCCTCAACTCATGACGCATACGGTGCGTCATCAACTTTGACGGTAGCAAATGTTCAAGCGGAGAAAACAGTGAATTAATTATTTTAAAACCGTTATATTTACTGAGACTTCATTCCTTTTTAATTGTATTTTAAGCTCCGTTTCGTTCAATAATTAAACTTCGTTTAAAGGAACTACAACATCATTTTGACCAAAACTAATATTGCAATTTTTCCCATTTTTCGTCATGACGCATACGGTGCGTCATTAATTTCGACGGACACACATATTAACATTTTTCGAATTTTTCGTCATGACGCATAAGGTGCGTCATTAATTTTAACGGAACCGAATATTAACACTTTTCACATTTTTCCTCAACTCATGACGCATACGGTGCGTCATCAACTTTGATAGGAAATTGACGTTTGGATTTTGTTGCAGACAACGACCTCCCGAACATATGCGAACGTGCCATGGAATTCTTCAATTGCGGATCGGCGTCTTTGGACCTTGATTATAGCGATTGAATGCGAAAGTGCTGTCGGCGATGTGGAAATTATGCATAGTTTTATATATACATAGTACAATAATTTTAACAAAACATTATTTTCTTATTTTTAATAAATGTCATATTTTCAACGAAGAGCTTATTGTTGATTTTTTCTGTGAGCAGTTTGAGGTGGTTATTTTTTTACATGACGCTTCATTTTAAAGAAAAAAAAATGTTTAATCATTATGCAGGGGGGAAATAATTTTCGGTGGAATACGGATTTGAAAAAAATCAGGGCGCTTCTTCTGGATTATACGAATCGAAAGTGTGGTATACTATTTTTTACATGACGATTTATTTTAAAGAAAAAAAATGTTTCATCATTACGCAGGGGGTCGGGGGAAAATTATTTTGATGGAATTTTTATTTGAAAAAAATCAGGGCGTTTCTTTTGCATAGTACAAATAGAAAGTGCGGTATACCATTTTTTCATATGACGCTTCATTTTAAAGAAAAAAAATGTTTAATCATTATGCAGGGGGGAAATAATTTTCGGTGGAATACGGATTTGAAAAAAATTAGGCCGCTTCTTCTGAATGGTACGAATCGAAAGTGTGGTATACTATTTTTTCATATGACGCTTCATTTTAAAGAAAAAAATGTTTAATCATTATGCAGTGTCGGGGGAAAATAATTTTCGGTGGAATACGGATTTGAAAAAAATCAGGGCGCTTCTTCTGGATTATACGAATCGAAAGTGTGGTATACTATTTTTTCATACGACGCTTCATTTTAAAGAAAAAAAATGTTTAATCATTATGCAGTATCGGGGGAAAAATAATTTTCGGTGGAATACAAATTTGAAAAAAATCAGAGCGCTTCTTCTGGATGGTACGAATCGAAAGTGTGATATACTATTTTTTCATACGACGCTTCATTTTAATGAAAAAAAATGATTAATCATTATACAGTGTCGGGCGAAAATAATTTTCGGTGGAATACGGATTTGAAAAAAATCAGGGCGCTTCTTCTGGATTATACGAATCGAAAGTGTGATATACTATTTTTTCATACGACGCTTCATTTTAAAGAAAAAAAAAAATTTTTAATTATTATGCAGGGGGAAAATAATTTTCGGTGGAATACGGATTTGAAAAAAATCAGGGCGCTTCTTCTGTATTATACGAATCGAAAGTATGGTATACTATTTTTTCATACGACGCTTCATTTTGAAGGAAAAAAATTATTAATCATTATGCAGAGTGTCGGGGGAAAATAATTTTCGGTGGAATACAAATTTGAAAAAAATTAGGCCGCTTCTTCTGAATGGTACGAATCGAAAGTGTGGTATACTATTTTTTCATACGACGCTTCATTTTAAAGAAAAAAAATGATTAATCATTATGCAGAATGTCGGGGGAAAATAATTTTCGGTGGAATACAAATTTGAAAAAAATTAGGCCGCTTCTTCTGAATGGTACGAATCGAAAGTGTGGTATACTATTTTTTCATACGACGCTTCATTTTAAAGAAAAAAAAATGTTTAATCATTATGCAGGGGGAAAATAATTTTCGGTGGAATACAAATTTGAAAAAAATTAGGCCGCTTCTTCTGAATGGTACGAATCGAAAGTGTGGTATACTATTTTTTCATACGACGCTTCATTTTGAAGGAAAAAAATGATTAATCATTATGCAGTGTCGGAGGAAAATAATTTTCGGTGGAATACAAATTTGAAAAAAATTAGGCCGCTTCTTCAGAATGGTACGAATCGAAAGTGTGGTATACTATTTTTTCATACGACGCTTCATTTTGAAGGAAAAAAAAATTATTAATCATTATGCAGAGTGTCGGGGGAAAATAATTTTCGGTGGAATACAAATTTGAAAAAAATTAGGCCGCTTCTTCTGAATGGTACGAATCGAAAGTGTGGTATACTATTTTTTCATACGACGCTTCATTTTAAAGAAAAAAAATGTTTAATCATTATGCAGTGTCGGGGGAAAATAATTTTCGGTGGAATACGGATTTGAAAAAAATCAGGGCGCTTCTTCTGGATTATACGAATCGAAAGTGTGGTATACTATTTTTTCATACGACGCTTCATTTTAAAGAAAAAAAAATGTTTAATCATTATGCAGGGGGAAAATAATTTTTGGTGGAATACAAAATAATTTTCGGTGGAATACAAATTTGAAAAAAATTAGGCCGCTTCTTCTGAATGGTACGAATCGAAAGTGTGGTATACTATTTTTTCATACGACGCTTCATTTTAAAGAAAAAAAATGTTTAATCATTATGCAGGGGGAAAATAATTTTCGGTGGAATACGGATTTGAAAAAAATCAGGGCGCTTCTTCTGGATTATACGAATCGAAAGTGTGGTATACTATTTTTTCATACGACGCTTCATTTTGAAGGAAAAAAATGATTAATCATTATGCAGAGTGTCGGGGGAAAATAATTTTCGGTGGAATACAAATTTGAAAAAAATTGGGCCGCTTCTTCTGAATGGTACGAATCGAAAGTGTGGTATACTATTTTTTCATATGACGCTTCATTTTAAAGAAAAAAAATGTTTAATCATTATGCAGGAGGAAAAGAATTTTGGGTGGAATACGGATTTGAAAAAAATCAGGGCGCTTCTTCTGGATTATACGAATCGAAAGTGTGGTATACTATTTTTTCATACGACGCTTCATTTTGAAGGAAAAAAATTATTAATCATTATGCAGAGTGTCGGGGGAAAATAATTTTCGGTGGAATACAAATTTGAAAAAAATTAGGCCGCTTCTTCTGAATGGTACGAATCGAAAGTACGATATACCGTTTTTTCATATGACGCTTCGTTTTAGCTAGAAAAATAATTTAAAAACAATTATTCAGTCTGTCCAATCGATGGAAAATATTTCCGGTGGAATTTGGATTGGCAAAAAAGATATGCTTGAGATATAATAAATACGCAAACTTATCAGTTACGAGCACGTGTACCTGGCATCTGATAATCTGCAGAAAACTAAACAAAACTCGCAGACTGCAGAAATTTGTTTGATTTATTTCAATCTGCGTCACATTAAATCACTCGAAATTTCACTCGTTTAATTGCTCATTCATTCTTAATTGAACTGCTCATATATCATTAATTTGTGCTTCTAATATTAATCCATATTTTTAATATTATAAATATCATAAATTAAAGCTTACAAATAATTTCTCAAATTATCTAATTATCTTAATTTATCAAATAATTTCATTTTGCCGTCAATAAAAATTATATAATAAAACTTACCAATTAGAAAACGTAGAGTTGCGAAAAAACTTTAATTCTTCCTTATAATTTCATTTTTTTTTTAAATACCAGTTATATGGCGAAGCTTATGAAGTTATGGGTAAAAATTTAAGTCGAATGTTTCAACTAAAGAAAATCCCTTTTGCGAATTTACCCCGGTAAAAAATAGTGTCATCAAACTATATACGTACGAGAAAATGTAGTCCACAAAAAAAAAGTATGAGACATGCAATTTTTAATTCTGCAAGCATTTTTTTAGTATTTCTTTTGACCTACTTTTAATCGGTTGACTAAATGAAAATTAAAAAATCACATGACCCATACGGTGAGTCACAAAATTTCTCATGACCCATACGGTGAGTCACAAAATTTCTCATGACCCACACGCTGAGTCACGCCAAAAATTATTTACGCAACACATATAAAAAACCTTTACTATTTACTAAATTACCTTAACATCCGAATGTCTCCCTGAAACCTGCAATTAATTCAAAAAACGCATAAATGCACTTCTGACAAGAACCACCCACGCTCCTTTCACATTTGCTTTATTGAATTATGTACAATACGAATAAAAAGCAGCTACGTGTCAGGCTTAACAGTTAAACGCATTATTATTATTAACAATACAGCCTATCAACAGTACGCGTTTGTTTAAACGCCTGGTTCCTGGTTGGAACAGTATCGACCCTGGCTGGTCGTCGAGAAGTATGGAAAGAGCGTGAAAAAATACGAAGTCGCGCCTAGCAAAAATTGCTGCGTGTCCGAAAATACCCCCGAAGAGTCGTACGATAAGCGTAGTGCGGTTTGTTCGTTAGTCGACGGTTTAGTGTTCGGCATTTCGTTGGGACGTGGGCAGAAGCGTGGGTGCGTTTGCCAAATTAATCCTGAGTTCATTTCTCAATCAGCGACCACCTTCTTGCTTTTGCATTTCGTAAAGTTTCCCTGGGCGCAGCAATAAATTCAGTTGTGTACCTGAAAGCGTGGGAATTGTGGTTTAGTGTGATTTATTAACGAGTAACAGTTCTTCGTACTGTGGAAGATAGCGTTCCAGCTTTTCGCTATGTATCAAACTCTCTAATTTTCAAAATGTTCCGTTGTATATCTATATTCAACATTCCAGATGTATCGTAGAATATTTTGGTCAATGGTCTGTCAAGTTTCTTCGCTTTGACTTTTTTAATATTCTCCTTCTGCGTATTCATTCATATGTCATTCATGTGTGAGGCGTCATAATTCTCTGTCTCCATTTTCTCATTCCGCCTTTCAATCTACCATGCTTTCTCACACATCGCCAACCTTTGTTTTTCTCAAGAACTGCCTCTCAACTCTCCGCCTTCCAATCCACAGCGTTTTATCACACATCACTTTCTTCGTTTTCAAAGTTTTTTCTCAGAATTGCCTCTCAACTCTCCGCCTTTCAATCCACCATGCTTTCTCACACATCGCCAACCTTTGTTTTTCTCAAAAACTGCCTCTCAACTCTCCGCCTTCCAATCCACCACGCTTTCTCACACATCATCAGCCTTTCTTCGTTTTCAAAGTTTTCGTCTTTCTTCTTTCTCAAGAACTGCGCCCAACTCTCCGCCTTTCAATCCACCACGCTTTCTCACACATCGCCAACCTTTGTTTTTCTCAAAAACTGCCTCTCAACTCTCCGCCTTCCAATCCACCACGCTTTCTCACACATCATCAGCCTTTCTTCGTTTTCAAAGTTTTCGTCTTTCTTCTTTCTCAAGAACTGCGCCCAACTCTCCGCCTTTCAATCCACCACGCTTTCTCACACATCGCCAACCTTTGTTTTTCTCAAAAACTGCCTCTCAACTCTCCGCCTTTCAATCCACTGCGCTTTCTCACACATCATCAGCCTTTCTTCGTTTTCAAAGTTTTCGTCTTTCTTCTTTCTCAAGAACTGCGCCCAACTGTCCGCCTTTCAATCCACCACGCTTTCTCACACATCGCCAACCTTTGTTTTTCTCAGAAACTGCCTCTCAACTCTCCGCCTTCCAATCCACCACGCTTTCTCACACATCATCAGCCTTTCTTCGTTTTCAAAGTTTTCGTCTTTCTTCTTTCTCAAGAACTGCGCCCAACTCTCCGCCTTTCAATCCACCACGCTTTCTCACACATCGCCAACCTTTGTTTTTCTCAAAAACTGCCTCTCAACTCTCCGCCTTCCAATCCACCACGCTTTCTCACACATCATCAGCCTTTCTTGGTTTTCAAAGTTATCGTCTTTCTTCTTTCTCAAGAACTGCGCCCAACTCTCCGCCTTTCAATCCACCACGCTTTCTCACACATCGCCAACCTTTGTTTTTCTCAAAAACTGCCTCTCAACTCTCCGCCTTCCAATCCACTGCGCTTTCTCACACATCATCAGCCTTTCTTCGTTTTCAAAGTTTTCGTCTTTCTTCTTTCTCAAGAACTGTGCCCAACTCTCTGCCTTTCAATCCACCACGCTTTCTCACACATTGCCAACCTTTGTTTTTCTCAATAACTGCCTCTCAACTCTCCGCCTTCCAATCCACCGCGCTTTCTCACACATCATCAGCCTTTCTTCGTTTTCAAAGTTTTCGTCTTTCTTCCTTCTCAAGAACTGTGCCCAACTCTCTGCCTTTCAATCCACCACGCTTTCTCACACATCGCCAACCTTTGTTTTTCTCAAAAACTGCCTCTCCACTCTCCGCCTTCCAATCCACCGCGCTTTCTCACACATCATCAGCCTTTCTTCGTTTTCAAAGTTTTCGTGTTTCTTCTTTCTCAAGAACTGCGCCCAACTCTCCGCCTTTCAATCCACCACGCTTTCTCACACATCGCCAACTTTTGTTTTTCAAAACTGCCTCTCAACTCTCCGCCTTCCAATCCACCACGCTTTCTCACACATCATCAGCCTTTCTTCGTTTTCAAAGTTTTCATCTTTCTTCTTTCTCAAGAACTGCGCCCAACTCTCCGCCTTTCAATCCACCACGCATTCTCACATCGCCAACCTTTGTTTTTCTCAAAAACTGCCTCAACTCTCCGCCTTCCAATCCACCACGCTTTCTCACACATCATCAGCCATTCTTCGTTTTCAAAGTTTTCGTCTTTCTTCTTTCTCAAGAACTGCGCCCAACTCTCCGCCTTTCAATCCACCACGCTTTCTCACACATCGCCAACCTTTGTTTCTCTCAAAAACTGCCTCTCAACTCTCTGCCTTCCAATCCACCACGCTTTCTCACACATCATCAGCCTTTCTTTGTTTTCAAAGTTTTCGTCTTTCTACTTTCTCAAGAACTGCGCCCAACTCTCCGCCTTTCAATCCACCACGCTTTCTCACACATCGCCAACCTTTGTTTTTCTTATAAACTGCCTCTCAACTCTCCGCCTTCCAATCCAACATGCTTTCTCACACATCATCAGCCTTTCTTCGTTTTCAAAGTTTTCATCTTTCTTCTTTCTCAAGAACTGCGCCCAACTCTCCGCCTTTCAATCCACCACGCTTTCTCACACATCGCCAAGCTTTGTTTTTCTCAAAAACTGCCTCTCAACTCTCCGCCTTCCAATCCACCACGCTTTCTCACACATCATCAGCCTTTCTTCGTTTTCAAAGTTTTCGTCTTTCTTCTTTCTCAAGAACTGCGCCCAACTCTCCGCCTTTCAATCCACCACGCTTTCTCACACATCGCCAACCTTTGTTTTTCTCAGAAACTGCCTCTCAACTCTCCGCCTTCCAATCCACCACGCTTTCTCACACATCATCAGCCTTTCTTCGTTTTCAAAGTTTTCATCTTTCTTCTTTCTCAAGAACTGCGCCCAACTCTCCGCCTTTCAATCCACCACGCTTTCTCACACATCGCCAACCTTTGTTTTTCTCAAAAACTGCCTCTCAACTCTCCGCCTTCCAATCCACCACGCTTTCTCACACATCATCAGCCTTTCTTCGTTTTCAAAGTTTTCGTCTTTCTTCCTTCTCAAGAACTGCGCCCAACTCTCCGCCTTTCAATCCACCACGCTTTCTCACACATCGCCAACTTTTGTTTTTCTCAAAACTGCCTCTCAACTCTCCGCCTTCCAATCCACTACGCTTTCTCACACATCATCAGCCTTTCTTCGTTTTCAAAGTTTTCGTCTTTCTTCTTTCTCAAGAACTGCGCCCAACTCTCCGCCTTTCAATCCACCACGCTTTCTCACACATCGCCAACCTTTGTTTTTCTCAAAAACTGCCTCTCAACTCTCCGCCTTCCAATCCACCATGCTTTTTCACACATCATCAGCCTTTCTTCGTTTTCAAAGTTTTCGTCTTTCTTCTTTCTCAAGAACTGCGCTCAACTCTCCGCCTTTCAATCCACCACGCTTTCTCAAACATCGCCAAGCTTTGTTTTTCTCAAAAACTGCCTCTCAACTCTCCGCCTTCCAATCCACCATGCTTTCTCACACATCATCAGCCTTTCTTCGTTTTCAAAGTTTTCGTCTTTCTTCTTTCTCAAGAACTGCGCCCAACTCTCCGCCTTTCAATCCACCATGCTTTCTCACACATCGCCAACCTTTGCTTTTCTCAAAAACTGCCTCTCAACTCTCCGCCTTCCAATCCACCACGCTTTCTCACACATCATCAGCCTTTCTTCGTTTTCAAAGTTTTCATCTTTCTTCTTTCTCAAGAACTGCGCCCAACTCTCCGCCTTTCAATCCACCACGCTTTCTCACACATCGCCAACCTTTGTTTTTCTCAAAAACTGCCTCTTAACTCTCCGCCTTCCAATCCACTGCGCTTTCTCACACATCATCAGCCTTTCTTTGTTTTCAAAGTTTTCGTCTTTCTTCTTTCTCAAGAACTGCGCCCAACTCTCCGCCTTTCAATCCACCACGCTTTCTCACACATCGCCAACCTTTAATTTTCTCAAGAACTGCCTCTCAACTCTCCGCCTTCCAATCCACCACGCTTTCTCACACATCATCAGCCTTTCTTCGTTTTCAAAGTTTTCGTCTTTCTTCATTCTCAAGAACTGCGCCCAACTCTCCGCCTTTCAATCCACCACGCTTTCTCACACATCGCCAACCTTTGTTTTTCTCAAGAACTGCCTCTCAACTCTCCGCCTTCCAATCCACCACGCTTTCTCACACATCATCAGCCTTTCTTCATTTTCAAAGTTTTCATCTTTCTTCCTTCTCAAGAACTGCGCCCAACTCTCTGCCTTTCAATCCACCACGCTTTCTCACACATCGCCAACCTTTGTTTTTCTCAAAAACTGCCTCTCAACTCTCCGCCTTCCAATCCACTGCGCTTTCTCACACATCATCAGCCTTTCTTCGTTTTCAAAGTTTTCGTCTTTCTTCTTTCTCAAGAACTGCGCCCAACTCTCCGCCTTTCAATCCACCACGCTTTCTCACACATCGCCAACCTTTGTTTTTCTCAAAAACTGCCTCTCAACTCTCCGCCTTCCAATCCACTGCGCTTTCTCACACATCATCAGCCTTTCTTCGTTTTCAAAGTTGTCGTCTTTCTTGTTTCTCAAGAACTGCGCCCAACTCTACGCCTTTCAATCCACCACGCTTTCTCACACATCGCCAACCTTTGTTTTTCTCAAGAACTGCCTCTCAACTCTCCGCCTTCCAATCCACCACGCTTTCTCACACATCATCAGCCTTTCTTCGTTTTCAAAGTTTTCGTCTTTCTTCTTTCTCAAGAACTGCGCCTAACTCTCCGCCTTTCAATCCACCACGCTTTCTCACACATCGCCAACCTTTCCCCTTTCCCAAAAAGTGTCTTTGAACTCTACGCTTTTCTCCACTTTCTCACCCACCCACACCTCTGACTACACGTGCACTACATCTAACGTGAGTTGCGCACGCGTTGGTTTACTTATACGCTAAAACACTTAATCATAGATTATCGACGGTACGCACGCTTGTCATTTCAAGCGGCGTCCTCGCCGGAGGTCAACAGATGCAAGGCCTTCCGCAGGTTCATAATGGCGGTCTGCACGTCGTCGTAATTCAAGGCACTGCCGGACCACTTTATGTACTTCTGGGCCTTCGCAATTTGTTCCATCGTCAACTCAACGCCGGCTGCAAAAAGAAAAAATTGAAAGCTTCTGAACTATTTTTCATTTTTACTAGTAAAGAATAAACACATTTTTGAACGTTTCAAGAGTTTTAAAAAATTTTACCAGTCATATAATAATTAGAGAGTGGAGACATAATTTAAGTTTATCAATTACGTCGAATTATTTTTGGCATTAACACAGCTCTTTTTATTACAGTCAAAAATGAAAAATGATAGTGGTTGCAAATTTCAACATTATATGCGTTCATAGTTTTAGATGAAATTTCAAGTCAAAAATTTAAATAAATTATATAAACAATTGAAAACACAGCCTCTTTGCGTTATTATAGAAATAAAATAAATGTGGAAATTGTAATTATAACGGCGTTCATTCCGGTATATAAATGAAATTTCAAGAATTTCGTAAAAAATAACTGACGTTAACACAGTCTCTTGCAAATTATGGACAGAACAAAAATGAACCTTATAAAATGTTCTATAAAAATTTTAGAAATCCAACGACGTTTTGGATATTCCTAAAAAATGAAACCAAAACATTCGTCGAATAACTGACATTAACACATCATTGACTTATTACGGAACATAAAATATTATGTGTAAATTGAACAAATCCAACGGCGTTTTTCGTATACATTTTATGAATTTAAAGAATTTCGTCGAATAATGATAAAAATGGCTCCTGTTTAAAAATAATTAAAAAATGTAATAAATGTTCACGAATTATTTCAATCGGCGTTCATTGTATATCGATGAAATTTCAAAGTTCTTTATTGCTTTAAGTCATTTATAACATTCAGTTAATTGAAAATGGTCTAAGTCAATTTATTAAAAATAAAATTATGTATAAAATTGTACAAAATCCAACGGCGTTCATCGTATACCGATGAAATAAAATTATAAATTAAAATGTCGAATAATGTAAAAATATTTTTTAATTTACAATCAATTGCTTATTACAGAACAAAAATGTATGTGCAAATTGTACAAATCCAACTTTTCGTTCATCGTATAGAGATGAAATTTCAAGTTTTGAAACGTCGAATAAGTGGCATTAACACAGCTCTTGCTTATTACAGAACAAAAATGTATGTGCAAATTGGACAAATCCAACGGCGTTCATCGTATACCGATGAAATTTCAAGAATTTCGTCGAATAACTGACATTAACACAGCTCCTGCTTATTACAGAACAAAAATGTATGTGGAAATTGTACAAATCCAACGGCGTTCATCGTATACCGATGAAATTTCAAGAATTTCGTCGAATAACTGACATTAACACAGCTCCTGCTTATTACAGAACAAAAATGTATGTGCAAATTGTACAAATCCAACGGCGTTCATCGTATACCGATGAAATTTCAAGAATTTCGTCGAATAACTGACATTAACACAGCTCCTGCTTATTACAGAACAAAAATGTATGTGGAAATTGTACAAATCCAACGGCGTTCATCGTATACCGATGAAATTTCAAGAATTTCGACGAATAACTGACATTAACACAGCTCCTGCTTATTACAGAACAAAAATGTAAGTGCAAATTGGACAAATCCAACGGCGTTCATCGTATACCGATGAAATTTCAAGAATTTCGTCGAATAACTGACATTAACACAGCTCCTGCTTATTACAGAACAAAAATGTAGGTGCAAATTGTACAAATCCATCGGCGTTCATCGTATACCGATGAAATTTCAAGAATTTCGTCGAATAACTGACATTAACACAGCTCCTGCTTATTACAGAACAAAAATGTATGTGCAAATTGTACAAATCCAACGGCGTTCATCGTATAACGATGAAATTTCAAGAATTTCGTCGAATAACTGACATTAACACAGCTCCTGCTTATTACAGAACAATAATGTATGTGCAAATTGTACAAATCCAACGGCGTTCATCGTATACCGATGAAATTTCAAGAATTTCGTCGAATAACTGACATTAACACAGCTCCTGCTTATTACAGAACAAAAATGTAAGTGCAAATTGGACAAATCCAACGGCGTTCATCGTATACCGATGAAATTTCAAGAATTTCGTCGAATAACTGACATTAACACAGCTCTTGCTTATTACAGAACAAAAATGTATGTGCAAATTGGACAAATCAAAGAGTAAAAATGTATTACTTTCTGAGTTGATGATGGTGTTATAGTCCAGATTTGTAGAAGAAACGCTGGGTCCGCTGGCAGGTAGGCTGGGTGGGAATTTCTGTTCTCTGTCAGAAGTCGGCGAAGATGGATTCGAATTTGCCGCCGGATCTACCGGCCTGTCGCTCGACGAATGGGAAGGCACCGATGGAAAATCGAACCCGCCACTGGCTGAAAGCAACGTCCAATCAGTATACGCATCTACATTAGTAAGCCTTGAATTTTATTGCGATGAAAACAAAAAGATGCAAAGAAAATGAAGGTGCGCCATAATGTTCATAAAATCTAATTCAAACTTAAGCGGTATGACTTTAATTATGTTTATATATTTATACGATTATACGTAGCTATTACATTTATAGCGCTGCATCTATATGTATTTAGCTAATATCTAAGTTTTAGTTATACTTATGCATTTATGTAATTATGCATATTTATTACATATGACTTATATGAAAGTGCCCTCGAAGATGCGTGGGTGAAAGATGAATTTGGCAAAGCGTCCGATGAAAATTCGGCATGAATCGGTGCGAAAATGAAATCCGAAGGTCTTTACCTCCATCGTCTGCACCGTCTGCCGACGTTTCGTAAGCAGCGAGTGATAACAGAAGAGATTATCGTTTCGTCGCGTTAGTTAGCAGTGATTCGATTTGAAATTCGAGAGACGCGAGCTTACCTTCGTCGCCTTCATTTTCACCCGCGTCCGCATCTTCGTTCTCTATCGGCGGTGGCAGACAACAAAAAAGAGCGGAATCAAAAGAGTCGAACGGCGATCAGCTGTTCGACGGCGGCCATATTGGCGGCCATCTTGACGTAGGCATATTTATGGACCGTTTGCATGATTTCTCCGCTGAATTATTTCAATTTCTGCTGATAATACGCAGTGTGGCGGAAAAATAAGGGAACTTTTTAAATTTACGCAAAATTACTAACGCCGTCTCTTAAGGGTTAATGTTTGCTTCGGTAATGCGAATTTTAATATTTCGTTTCATGAAAATTAATGACGCCCTGTATGCGACGTGACGAAAAATTTGAAAATTTCAGTATTTAACTACTAAACTACTAAAAAATTTGAAAATGTTAATATTTAACTACATTAAAATTGATGACGCACCGTATGCGTCACGATAAAAGCGTTGTCACATTTTAATTTTGATGCCGTCCAAAAATTGATGACGCACCGTATGCGTCACGCTGCAAAATCCTGCCAATTTTAATATTTGCTCAAAAAATTGATGACGCACCGTGTGCGTCATGATTTTAAAAATTTATATATTAATATTTAACTACATTAAATTGATGACGCACCGTATGCGTCACGATAAAAGTGTTGTCATATTTAATTTTGTTAATGACATACTTATGTCACGCTGCAAAATATGTCAATTTTAATATTTATGACGCACCGTGTGCGTCATGACAAAAAGTTTGAAAATGTTAATATTGAACTACATTAAAATTGATGACGCACCATATGCGTCACGCTGAAAAATGCTGCCAAATTTAATATTTGCTTTCGTCAAAACTGATGACGCACCGTATGCGTCACGCTGCAAAATTATCAATTTTGCGTAGATATTACAAAATTATATATGACGCACCGTGTGCGTCATGAAAAAGAAATTGGAAATGTTAATATTTAAGTACATTAAAATTGATGACGCACCGTATGCGTCACGATAAAAGTGTCGTCACATTTTAATTTTGCCGCCGTCCAAATTGATGACGCACCGTATGCGTCACGCTGCGTCTGCGAAAAAATTGATGACGCGTGTGTGTCATGACAAACAATTTGAAAATGTTAATCTTTAACTACATTAAAATTGATGACGCACCGTATGCGTCACGATAAAAGTATTGCCACATTTTAATTTTGCCGCCGTCCAAATTGATGACGCACCGTATGCGTCACGCTGCAAAATGTTGTCAATTTTAATATTTGTCCCCGAAAAAATTGATGACGCACCGTGTGCGTCATGACAAAAAATGTGAAAATTTGAATATTTAACTACATTAAAATTGATGAGGCATCAAATGCGTCACGATAAAAGTGTCGTCACATTTTAATTTTGCCGCCGTCCAAATTGATGACGCACCATATGCGTCACGCTGCAAATTGGCTGTCAATTTTAACGTAGGCGAAAAAATTGATGACGCACCGTTTACATGATTTCTCCAAAATTTGAATTATTTCATATTTCTGCTGATAATACACAGTGTGTCGGAAAAAAGGACCTTTTTAAATTTACGCAAAATTACTAACGCCGTCTCTTAAGGGTTAATGTTTGCTTCGGTAATGCGAATTTTAATATTTCGTTCCATGAAAATTAATGACGCCCTGTATGCGATATGACGAAAAATTTGAAAATTTGAGTATTTAACTACATTTAAATTGACGCATCGTATGCGTCACGATAAAAGTGTTTTCACATTTTAATTTTGCTGCCGTTCAAATTGATGACGCACCGTATGCGTCACGCTGCAAAATGCTGTCAATTTTAATATTTGCTCCCGAAAAAATTGATGACGCACCGTGTGCGTCCTGACAAAAATTTGAAAATGTTAATATTTAACTACATTAAAATTGATGACGCACCGTATGCGTCACGATAAAAGTGTTGTCACATTTTAATTTTGCCGCCGTCCAAATTGATGACGCACCGTATGCGTCACGCTGCAAAATCCTGTCAATTTTAATATTTGCTCCCGAAAAAATTGATGACGCACCGTGTGCGTCATGACAAAAAATTTGAAAATGTTAATATTTAACTACATTAAAATTGATGACGCACCGTATGCGTCACGATAAAAGTGTTGTCACATTTTAATTTTGCCGCCGTCCAAATTGATGACGCACCGTATGCGTCACGCTGCAAAATCCTGTCAATTTTAATATTTGCCCCCGAAAAAATTGATGACGCACCGTGTGCGTCATGACAAAATATTTGAAAACGTTAGTATTTAAGTACATTAAATTTGATGACGCACCGTATGCGTCACGATAAAAGTGCTATCACATTTCAATTTTGCCGCCGTTCAAATTGATGACGCACCGTATGCGTCACGCTACAAAATGCTGTCAATTTTAATATTTGCTCCCGAAAAAATTGATGACGCACCGTGTGCGTCATGACAAAAAATTTGAAAATGTTAATATTTAACTACATGAAAATTGATGACGCACCGTGTGCGTCACGATAAAAGTATTGTCACATTTTAATTTTGCCGCCGTCCAAATTGATGACGCACCGTATGCGTCACGCTGCAAAATCCTGTCAATTTTAATATTTGCTCCCGAAAAATATGATGACGCACCGTGTGCGTCATGACAAAAACTTTGGAAATGTTAATATTTAACTAGATTAAAATTGATGACGCACCGTATGCGTCACGCTGCAAAATGCTGCCAATTTTAATATTTGGTCCCGAAAAAATTGATGACGCACCGTATGCGTCATGACAAAAAATTTGAAAATATTAATATTTAATTACATTAAAATTGATGACGCACCGTATGCGTCACGATAAAAGTATTGTCACATTTTAATTTTGCCGCCGTCCAAATTGATGACGCACCGTATGCGTCACGCTGGAAAATGCTGTCAATTTTAATATTAGCTCCCGAAAAAATTGATGGCGCACCGTGTGCGTCATGACAAAAAATACGCGCGCTACCAATATGGCGGCTAGGTGCATTCAAGATGGCGGCTGGGTGCATTCAAGATGGCGCGCTCCCAATATGGCGGCTAGGTAATCCAAGATGGCCGCCGCCGAGCGACCGATAACTGCGTCCCGCAAACTCTAACCAGAAATCGACTCACCCGTGTGTCCGCCTTCGTCGTCTGCCAAATCCATGTCGCCATCTTTCATCGGCCCCGGTACCGGCGTCTCTCCGTTCTTCAGGCAATTATGTATATAGGCCGCCTTCCACTTCGCATATTTCCGATTCTGCGTCGCCTCCTCGCTCAGCTCGCCGAAAAACGTCAAGACGTCGTACAGCAGGCCGGCCGTGAAGAAGCTCTGGATGACGCTCTTGCAGAAATTCCCGGCGCGGTCATTTTGATCGGCGTAGAGAAAGAGCTTGAGCGCCCAATTTTCGAGATGCGCCTGTGCGGCGACGTCGTTCGTGATGGCCTCGTTGTCGTGGAGCTCCTTCTTCGTGGCCTCCAGCCAGTCCATCAGCTTCAGCAGGAAGTTCGTCTCCTTTTGCGTCTTCGTCGACAGCTTCAGGCCGCTGTGCAACGCGTACAGCCGACCTGCGCAGCGAAAATTTCAGGCGTCGGTGGAAACAAGATGGCGGATAGTATAAAGACAGGGGTTAAGGGGTTATGCCTACTTGGGATCGGCGAAATGACATGATTTTCAAGATTTTTTTTGTCGTTTGCGTGAGTACTAATTAAAATTTGCCAAATTCCTCCAAGTACGTATTTAGTGGTATTTGTATAAATTTTTTTATAAGAAAATATTAAAAAATGGAGGAAATATAGCCCTTCTCCTAGAGGTTCCGTTTATTTTCATCACTCGCGGTGACTACGATTTCTCAAAAACTACTTCACCGATCGGACTCTAATTTTATATAGTTATTTGTCATTACAATAGGCAGGGCCTGAACGAAGGATTTTGAAAAATTTTAATTTTTACAAGAATGGCAGCAATTTTACGAAAAAATCCGTCTTTTGAGGTGGTCTAACTGTCGTTTTTATGTTGTAACTTTTTTTTTTATTACCGAAATAAAAAATCCTTCGTTCAGCCCTGCCTATTGTAATGACATATAAGTATATAAAATTAGACTCCGATCGGTGAAGTAGTTTTTGAGAAATCGTGGTCACCGCAACCGTATGTTTTGAAAAACACAGTTTCGAGATAATCGCGTTTAAAGTTTCAAACTCTTTACCAATCATACATAGTAGCGCTCCAGATAAACGCTTATAATTTTTGAACGTGTGCTCCGATTCTTATGTACTTTTGAGGATATATTCTCAAAATGATGTACATTAAGAAAATGTAATAAAAAAAATCGATTTTTTTCACCAACCCAAGTAGGCATAACCCCTTAAGGGGTAACGTTAAAAAAATTTGACATTTATTCATAACTCGAGATCTGTCGCGGATTTTGGGGTCCGGTTTGGATTTTCTTAAGCCTAATTCGATACCCTTTTACTTAATACAGGGAGAAGCATCAAATTTCACTTTCAGTCGATGGCGCTAAAGAAACGCGTTTACTTGACGCGTTTTTCCCCATTTTTCATCTATTTTTAGCCACATCTCGGAAACTATTTCGAATTTTTCAGTACGGTTGCAATTTTCCAAGTCTCTTTGCACCCTCTTTCATCTGGCACAATTACAAGTCGATCGGTAGAGTTTTAATTTTTGACACCATTTTCAGGCTCATTTTTCACGATTTTTCCACACATTTTTGACGATATCTCCGGAACTATTGCGAATTTTGGGGTGCGCCTTGCATTTTTCTGAGTCATTTTGCACCCTCTTATATATAGGGGATATACTAGAAGGGCGAGCAAATCGGCGACCCATCATTTTTTGGCAAAAATGGCAAGGGGTATACCTTAAGATTTTCTCAATTTCTTTAAGGCCCTGTCCCGTCTAAACTAGCGGTCCAAACTTATAAGTAATATAGCATTTTTTTTTTTTGGCTTTTTTAAAATGCGTATCTCGGAAACTTTCAGCGCCTAGAAAGTGGTCTATCTTAATCGCGATCAGCAATTTTGAATCAAAAAAAAATTTTACATTTTTTACGATTTTTCGCCTATTTTCGTTATTTTTCTATATACTTTTGTCCATAACTCGGGAACTACTGCGAATTTTGGAGTGCGGTTTGCGTTTTCTCGAGTCTCATTCGATCCTCTTTCATCTCATATAGGTAAGCAAGTCGAATAGTTTATATTCAGCTGATGGTTGTAAAAAAAACCGTCTTTTCCTCTCGTTTTTCTCTAGTTTTTCATCTATTTTTTGTCATATTTCGGAAACTATTTCGAATTTTTCAGTGCGGTTGCAATTTTTCTAAGTCTCTTTGCACCCTCTTTGATATGTTAAAAGAGCAATCAAATCGGTGACCCATCATTTTTTGGCAAAAATGGCAAGGGACCTTAAGATTTTCTCAATTTCTTTAAGGCCCTGTCCCGTCTAAACTAATGATCCAAACTTATAAGTAATATAGGTTTTCTTAAAGCTCTTTGTACGCACTTTCACGTGGGCCCAATCACAATTACCAATTTTGAAAAAAATTTTTGTGCACTTTCTTAAAATCGTCGTTTCTCTGAAACTATGAAGAGTTCAGCGCCCGGCAAGTGGTCTATCTTCAGGGCAAATTACCCTCTATCAAATGGTATGGGTCCGAAACAAAAAAAAAATTTGACATTTTTCGCCTATTTTCAGCTTATTTTCCTCATTCTTTCCTTTACTTTTGCTCATAATTGGTGAATTTATGCGAATTTTGGGGCGCGACCTGCTTTTTTCGAGCGTCCTTCCATCCTCTTTCATCTCATATATTTAAGCAAGTTGATTAATTTATATTCAGTCGGTGGTTATACAAAAACTCGCCTTTTCCTCTATTTTTGTCATATCTCGGAAATTACAGCGAATTTTCCAGTGCGACTACAATTTCCCCGAGTCCTTCTTCCCCCTTTCCATATGACCCAATTACACGTCGATCAGCAGTTTTCACTTTTGACCCTATTTTCACGCTTATTTTTCACGACGCCCACAGAAATTCTTCAAAAACTATTCTGAAACTAATTCTCTAAACTTCAGAATATCTCCAAAACTATTCTGAATTCTCCACCTCAACATATCAACCCGGCAATTAAATTCGCAGACCCTCATCTTTCCCCAAAGAGAATATCACGTATAATTTAATAATTTCAATTTAATCATTTAAATCCGCATAGATCATGTTGTCCCCAAAAATATCAGAGGGCTACCTCAAGGGGTAACATCTACCTTAAGTTTTTAAAAAATCGAGAACAAAAATTTTTGTCTCATATGATATTTTAGAGCCTTAAAAATAAGGTACAATTTGTCTTATATGCAAAAATATTTTTTAAAGTCGTTTTACAGCTTATTTTATAAAGCAAGTTTTGATATGTGGTACCGATTCTAAAGGTTCTGAAGGGACATAATATATTACATAATAAAAGAAAAAAGTTCCGAACGAAAATTTGTGTGGAAAACTGGAGGAACTATATTCCAATCGTCACCCTGTCGCAATTTGCCCTGACACATCTTCAACCAAAATTTTTCATACAAAACATACAATATACCACTGCTTAACATTTTTCGCCCAAGCATTTTGTTTATCAAATAAACAGGTACCCAATTCAGCAAATAAGACCAAACCTTAAAACACACATCTTTGCACCAAATTGCAACATCCCAATGTAACCCCAATCTGCGCCATGACATCTTTTGCACAACACGTTTCTTATCCCCCAAAATATCTGACGTCAATAATGTTGTTCCGTATGATAACACTCGAAACATTTTCCAGGATGCAGTGGTACGCCGCAACTTGAGCACATGTAGGCTGTGGAGCTTCGCTTCTTCGCAGCGGTGCACACTCTGCAGGCTCTCCTGGGATTGTCGATCTTCCCCTGTCCGATGATCTTCACAATCCTGTGCTTCTTCATGTCCGCTGACAATCTGTCTGGAGGATCATACTTCGTGGCTCTCCCAATGTAAGTCGGAGACTCGCCTAATGCAAACCCACCATTACTAACAAGCACTGAGCGCAATCGCATGAAAAGCAACAATCTTACTCTTTTCGACCGGGCCACTCGCTTGCATTTCGGTGCCAATCCAGAAACCGGTGACTGCCAGTAGAAATTTCTTGTACCGCACATTGTTCCCTGAGGACTTGACGTACACTTGGTAAGCATTGAACAGAGCGCAATTCAACAAATACAGCACAACCTTCTTGGTCCACTTGTTTGTTTTCAGCAGAATCGAGTAGTGCGACAGGTACCTGTCCGCACGGTCCACGCCCTTCATGTGCTTCTCGTACTCAACGACGCAGACTGGCTTCAGTATTTTCTTGCTCGTCTTGCGATGCGTCAGCTCCAGCATCTCAGCCGAGTGCATCGTTGACATCATCGACACACATTTCTTCGCCGTCTTCCAGGTCTGCACCAGCACGCTCCCTTCTCTATGGAACGCAGCTGAATTCTCCTTCAAATTCTCCAGCCGCAGGTAAGATGGCACAGTGTTCTTCCTCAGTGCCGCGCAGATGTTCGTCTTCTGCCTGTACAGCTCCTCCGCCACTCCAATGTCATCATAGTAGTTATCCGCATAAACGTCATGCCACGCGTTTAGGAACGGCGCCAGCACAGAACTGATGCTCTTAGGTGCCGTCCGTGCGGAGCAGTGTATCTCAAGATTACAAATATACCCGGAACACGCCTCGCACACCATGCGCACCATGATGCCGTGCTTTGCCACCTTCGACGGATTATACGAGCAGAACTTCAGCTTCCCCCGCCACGGTATCACGGTCTCGTCCACCGACAGCTCCTTCCTGGGCTTGTACACGCTCTGGAACCTCTCCACAAAGTACTCGTACACCGGCCGCACCTTGTCGAGCCTCTCCCTACAATTCTGGTTATCATTAAAGTGCCAGTACTTCCAGATCTGCCGGAACCTGTTCCGCGACATGGTGCTGGTGAAGATCGGCGTGCAGAGCACAGGGTTCGTCGACCAGTACTCGTCCTTCTCCGACTTCTGCACCAGGCCCATCGTCAGTATCAGCCCCAAGAACTGCTGCATCTCCTTCACCGTCGTGTCGCACCAAGTCTTGTTCTTCTTCGCAGACCCCCCGCTCGCCTGCTGGTGGTAGTACTTGTTCGTCTCCGCCACCAGCAGGCCCAGCAGCTCCTCGCCCACGAACAGCTCCACGCACCCCTTCATGTCCAAGTCCGCGCACACCTGGATCCCAGACTCCTGCTTGCACTCGTGCAGAGTGGGAACGTAGTCCGTCTGGGGCCACTGACCTTCGCTCCAGGACACTGGTTCGCTGTCTGAGTCCGCCTGCTTCACCTTCACAGGGGGACCCTCATCGTGGGACTCTGAGTTCTCACTCTCTGCGTCAGACGTGATGATGTCCGGCTCCACGTCCGACAGCTGATTCGCGTAGATCTCGTCGTCGTCGCGCGACATTTTTCACGGGGGAAATGGAGTGTGCGGACACGAGAATCGAAAGCGCTGGGCAGGAATACGACGGCTGGCGGAAAGTGACATCTACGTGACGCCGGCGGAATACGGTGGGGCGATGAAGTCACGCGGGCGTGTTATCGGCCGATAACTGACGGCCGCTAAAGTCACGCCACCGTGACGCCGGCGGCAAAATGAATTCCTCGCATTTTTCCGAATAATTTTTCAGGAAATAGCTAATTTCGAAATCAAGGTAGCGAATTTATATCATATGATGAACATATGATGCATTTTTGTAGAAAACATTTTTATCGGAAAATTAACGGGAGAAAGTTATTTCGAAGTTAAGATGGCGGAGTGTAGAAAACGTGACATTGAAAATTCGTTGTAATTTTTTGATGGGAGAATTCCGAGAAGACGATTTGATGTTAAAGTTACAGAGGTACGTCTTTGAATTTATTTTTTAATTTAATATTTTTCGTAATTAAGTATGTGAAAAGTGGGCAATTTAGAAATCAAGATGGCGGATTATAGAAAAGCTAAGATTGAGAATGTTGAGAGATGTTGAGAAATGCTTGGGTTTTCGTTGTAATTTTTTGATGGGAGAATTCCGAGAAGACAATTTGATGTTAAAGTTGTAGAGGTACGTATTTGAATTTATTTTTGCATTTAATATTTTTCGTAATTAAGTATGTGAAAAGTGGGTAATTTAGAAATCAAGATGGCGGATTATAGAAAAGGTAAGATTGAGAATGTTTGTGTTTTCGTAACTTTTTAAGGAGTCATTTTTAAGCAAAATGTCTCAAATGGAAGTCGTAGAGGGTAATAAGGCGGGCATTTTTTGTAAGGGCTATTTTTTTTCTAAAGTTAATGGGAATCATGCAATTTAGAAAATAACTTCATGACATTTATATTAACTGAAATAATTAACGTTTCAGCCCTTCCACCGGCATAATCATTAATGCGTATATCATAAATTTTACCGATCTGTTTCATATTTTAGGGTATCAAATTAGATGCAAAGTGACTCAGAAAAATCGAAACCGCACCTCAAAATTCGCAATACTTCCCGACATATCGACAAAAATATATTTGATATTATGTGAACTGCTCCCAAAATGGCGTCAAAAATAAAAGTTCACAGATCGGTTTCATATTTTAGGGTATCAAAGTAGATGCAAAGTGACTCAAAAAAATTCCAATCCGCACCTTAAAATTCGCAATACTTCTTAAGATATCGTCAAAAATATATTTGATATTACGTAAAATGCTCCCAAAATGGCGTCGAAAATGAAAGTTCACAGATCGGTTTCATATTTCGGGATATCAAAGTAGATGCAAAGTGACTCAGAAAAATCGAAACCGCACCTTAAAATTCGCAATACTTCTTAAGATATCGTCAAAAATATATTTGATATTACGTAAAATGCTCTCAAAATGGCGTCGAAAATAAAAGTTCACAGATCGGTTTCATATTTTAGGGTATCAAAGTAGATGCAAAGTGACTCAGAAAAATCGAAACCGCACCTCAAAATTCGCAATACTTCCCGACATATTGACAAAAATATATTTCATATTATGTGAACTGCTCCCAAAATGGCGTCAAAAATAAAAATTCACAGATCAGTTTCATATTTTAGGGTACCAAAGTAGATGCAAAGTGACTCAGAAAAATTGAACGAGACGGACGAGAATGTCTTTTTCCTCCTCCAGGCAACATTCTTTTATGTCATTTGCGATTCAGATGCACATATTGTATACTTTCAAGTATATTTGATAAGCATGGTTTGTAGCAATCGTGTATTAGCATTCAAACGTGCAACTTCGGAAGTTACGATCAGTTAATTTCGTTTTCTCTACGTTTACTAGAGTTCTTGCGTTTATTAGAGTTACATACTTTGCACTTGACATGCTCAGAAATTGCTGAGACACAGTGATAAAATTTCAAATGCGATATCCGATGCTTCGTTCTTCAGGAACATATACGTCGTTCCCTGTTTTTAATTTTCTAGTCAAAGAGCTGATACTCCGTCTCTTTTTCTGCTTCGTGTTTGTTGAGAGGACGCAATCTCTTTCTTTTCGTATCTTTTATAACGATGAGCTTCTTTGGAACCCTTGTTTCTCTCCATTTTTATCAAAAAATTATTTTGTACAATTTCCTTACGTTGCCGCGCTTATAATCAAATCGAAACGAACACTAGAATTAACGGAGAACTACCAACGAAAGAAATGTGACTACTCCTGCACACCGTTCATCTTTAGCTCGAATTACACATACGTCTATCTCGTTTCAAATGCTATACCTCCGACAACTTTCAAAGAATTGAAAGAACACTTTGAACCTTGCCGGAGCTATTCTCAATCCCATATACTTTCCGAATATCCAAAAAACAAAAAATGCATCTTTTCAAAATTCCTAGGTGTACGTGTCCCCTTACGCCAAAAGTTTAGAGACCAAACTACTACAGTGTCATATGCCAATCAAATTCTGCGAAGTTGCCAAAAACCTTGCACGTCACCTATTAACTCTGCAGAATCCATACATTAAAACAATCAACGTTTCATTCCTTTTGCCCAGCGATTCTTAACAAAAATCTTAACAAAAGTCGCTGAGTACCCCACAGACAATTCCTCTGCAAAACCCAGTGACGCAACCTGATTCTGACGTTCTGCCTAAGTCCTCCTACTCTTCCACTTGTTCCCCAGTGTTCCCCTACCTGGGGCCTTCCTGCTGCTTCATCCAGCAAACCTAACCTCAATTCCCAAATTTCAAATCCTCCATCCTCCATCCTCCATCCTTCAAGACCCCAACCTGGCACCTAACCTCCAAAGCATCTGTCACCGCTCTCGCCCAAATTGCAAAGTGACCATCGCGAATCTGCGTCATACTCACACCAGTAGCTGACGACTTTGTCGCGCTCGTCGTGGGTCGACGCGATCTTCAGGTAATGCTGCACGGCCTTGAGCTGCGCCGGAATCTCTGGGAGGTCGGGGCCGGGCATCTTGGCGATACTTTCCGATTGCTCTCGAATTCTCGGCGATGCCAGTTGACAGAAACGTTAGGCGCGAGTACGTTAACTACGTCGCCTCATGACTTCACGGCCGGGCGCTGATTGGCTGTGGGGAAGTCGTCGAGGTTCGACGGGGAAAATTGCGCACTGCGTCTTGTCTCGAAAAGTGTCATGGCGGCATCTGTTGTCGGCCGTCGAAGGCGTCGACAATTGTATCGACGGTAAAAACAAAACTTTAGCGAATTTGCGACAACGTTAAGGGGACATTCTACTTTCCCGGGTCGAAAAAATCGATTTTTTTTTTATTGCCTTATTCGAAAGTATATACTTTCGAGATTATGTCCTTAAATTTGCAGCGATAAATTCGAAAGTTGGGAAAGTTATAGGCCTCGCATCTAATCCACCTCGCGCAGGTAGAAGGGTTTTTCTGTTTCGGCGATCTTTATTTATTCTAAGAAATTATCTAATTCTGGAAACGATTTGAAAGAGAAGATCACCCAAATGTAAAGATTGCATTGGTAAACATTATGAAGGAGTGTGTTCCGCGCACCAAAATAACATCTAAATGTCATCTTACCCTTGGGCTTGACGATGTCTGTTATGTTTATTGCTTTCTGAACATGCATTCAGTATTCAAACAGTTTTCAAAAGAGACGTATCGTTTTAATATGGATCGAAAACAAAGTAAATTTGTCAATTCGAGACCCTGTCGTTCGCGAAAAAGAAAGTTTATTGGAAATCAGCATACAAGTGAATACAGTTTAGAGTACGCTAGTACATCGGCAGAAGAATTAAAAGAAAATGCTGATCTGCATGCAAACATTGATCCGGCTATGAATTATTGTATATTACAATTTACTACGTAAGAATCTTTTATATACAAAAATTCGATATGCAAAACTTTAAATGCGTTTTTCTCAGTACTATATTTTTTCAGCTGGCGTGCGCGATTCCAAAAAAACTATTCGATCAATCGGTCCGAGATTTTAATATATTATTCTACATACTTATGCCTATCGTATGAACCACGGGTGTGTTAATTAATCAATATTTTCTCATTTTTTTCCATCATAAAAAGACGGAGAAAATGCCATTTTCGTGAACCTAATTTTGGAAAGTCAGTAATTTTGAAAGTTTTCATGCAAACTCTTTCTTCGTGGTTCATGCGATAGTGGTTAGTATGTAAATTAAGATTCTTGTTCTGTTTTTTTTTCTGATTATCCTAACGACCGCAATCACGCACGCCAGTGAGTATAAATTTTTTGGAGGTGCTCCAGCAATCAAGAAAAATTTATATGAAAAAATGTGAAAAAACATAAAAAAAAAATATTTTTGTATAAGTAAAGGTCGATATGACACAATGTGAAAGTTTCAAATTGCTGCGTTTCTATTTTCGATAAGAAAAAAATTATTGAAAATCAGTAAAATTTTTCGATGAGAAAGTAGAATGTCCCCTTAAGGGGGAACGTCTACCTTTGTACCCTCTTTCATCTGGCAAAATTTCAAGGCGATCGGTAGAGTTTTCATTTTTGACCTCATTTTCAGCCTCGTTTTTCAAGATTTTTTCGCATATTTTTGACGATATCTCCGGAACTATTGCGAATTTCGGGGTGCGCCTTGCATTTTTCCGACTTATTTTCGACCCCCTTTGATATTATAAAATAGCAATCAAATCGGTGACCCATCATTTTTTGGAAAAAATGCCAAGTGACCTTAAGATTTTCGCGATTTCTTCAAGGCCCTGTCCCGTCTAAACTAGCGGTCGAAACCTATAAGTAATATAGGTTTTCTTAAAGCTCTTTGGACGCACTTTCACGTGGGATTAATCGCGATTCGAAATTTTGAAAAAATTTTTTTTGCACTTTCTTAAAATCGTCATATCTCGGAAACTATGAGGAGTTCAGCGCCCGGAAAGTGGTCTATCTTCAGGGCAAATTACCCTCTATCAAATGGTATCGGTCCGAATCAAAAAAAAAATTTGACATTTTTCCGTGACATAATACATATTAACCCAAAAATTAATTTTCAATCCCTGCAATTCGCCGTATACTTAATTTTCACCACAAAATTCTATTTATTCTTGTCTATCTAGGTACCTTGTCCAGCATTCGACCAATCACAGAGCGCAATTCTTTCTATCGCTTACACCAACGGTCGCCATTTTGTTTCGCCCAAACACGCAATTCATCTCCTAATTCATATTATTCTGCCACCCGCGTCCTGCAAGTTCGCATCTCATATCCTAAATCATATAATTTGTTTCATACGTTTTCACGAGAAAATTCTATTTATTATCTTCCTAGGTACGTCCAGCATTCGACCAATCACAGAGCGCAATTCTTTCTATCCCTCACACCAACGGTCGCCATCTTGTTTCGCCCAAACACGCAATTCATCTCCTAATTCATATTACCATGTTGTTCAATAAGTTTTCTGGGTCGATAAGAGAGGGCGTTGCTACTAGTCCAAATTTGTTTTTGTTTTGTTGGTTCACTCTTCTTGACTGAGAGGGATTTAGTAGAGGCTCTACACATCTCATTAGGCAATGTGAGTCATATTTTAAATGAAATTTTAAGTTTTAAAAAGCTGTGTGCACAATGAGTGCCGCATTCGCTACAATTGAACAAAAACACATTCGAATGCGACTTTCTCAACAACATTTGGAGCGTTTTAAAAAGGATAAAGTGGATTTTGTGCGTCGATTCATCACTATGGATGAGACGTGGGTCTATCACAATGATCCTAAATCAAAACAAGAGGCTAAAGAGTGGTGTGAAGCTGGTTGTTCGGCTTCGAAACGAGTTCGTGTCCAGAAATCGGCCAAGAAGGTTCTGGCATCAGTTTTTTGGGATGCGAAAGGAATTTTATTTGTGGATTACTTGCAAACTGGTAAAACAATTAATTCTGAATATTATTGCAACCTTTTGGACCAGTTGAAGGAAAAAATTCGTGAAAAAAGACCCGGTTTGCAGAAGAAAAAAATCCTTTTTCATCAGGACAACGCACCGTGTCACAAGAGCATTTTGACAATGCCTAAAATCCATGAATTAAAGTTCGAATTGTTGGAGTATCCGCCGTATTCACCAGATTTGGCCCCCAGCGACTTCCATTTGTTTCCAGAACTCAAAAAATGTATGCGTGGCAAGCGTTTTTCGTCAAATGAAGAGGTCATAACGGCTGTTGAAGCGTATTTTGCAGACCTTCCGGAATCTCCCTTCAGGAATGGGATCCACAGATTGGAGGATCGTTGGAGCAAGTGCATTAATGTTCAGGGAGATTATACTGATGAATAATAAAGTGTATTTTGAACCATAACATTGTGTTTTTCTTATCGAACGACAAAACTTATTGAACAACCTGGTAATGACGCATACAGTGCATCATTAATGTTAATGGAGTTAAATATTAAGATTCCACATTTTTTCTCATGACGCATTCGGTGCGTCATTAATTTTGACGGAAGCAAATGTAATTGATAGCGTTTTTCAGCGTGACGCATACGGTGCGTCAACAATTTGGACGCCGGCAAAGTTAAAGTTTGGCAATATTTTTACATATTGTTTTAAGGGGACATTCTACTTTCTCATCGAAAAATTTTACTGATTTTCAATAATTTTTTTCTTATCGAAAATAGAAACGCAGCAATTTGAAACTTTCACATTGTATCGTATCGACTTTTATTTATAAAAAAATATTTTTTTTTATGTTTCTTCAAATTTTTCCATATAAATTCTTCGGATTGCTGGAGCACCTCCAAAAGATTCATACTCAAAGTTAAATTTCGACAATATTTCGATCGTGACGCATACGGTGCGTCATCAATTTTAACGTAGTTAAATATAGAAATTTTCAAATTTTTCGTCATGACGCATGCGGTGCGTCATCAATTTTGACGGATACAAATATTAACATTTTCACAACATTTTTCAAACATTTTTTCAGTCATTTAGATGGAGGTAAAATTAAAAATTCGTAATATTCTTATAATGACGCATACAGTGCGTCATTAATGTTAATGGAGTTAAATATTAAGATTCCAAATTTTTTCTCATGACGCATCCGGTTCGTCATTGATTTTGATATCCTAAATCGTATAATTTGTTTCATACGTTTTCACGAGAAAATTCTATTTATTCTCATCTTCCTAGTTACCTTGTCCAGCATTCGACCAATCACAGAGTGCAATTATTTCTATCCCTTACACCAACGGTCGCCATCTTGTTTCTCATCGAAAAATTTTACTGATTTTTAATCATTTTTTTCTTATCGAAAATAGAAACGCAGCAATTTGAAACTTTCACATTGTATTGTATCGACTTTTAATTATACAAAAATAATTTTTTTTTATGTTTTTCATACGTTTTCACGAGAAAATTCTATTTATCTTGATTGCTAGGAGCACTTGTCCAAAAGCATTCATACCAAGTCACACATTTCAAAACATTTCTAGTCCTGACGCATACGTATGCGTAATCAAAAATTTCATGTAGTTAAATATAATCGCCTGATAATAGATTTTCAGCCGAAAATTAAATGTTCGATCCATTTTTTCCGCCGCACCCTTCATTTTCAGTCGAAAATTTCGACGCGTCGCCAGCTTTCTAGAGAGTCGCAACTCTATGCCAGTCGCCAGCGCCCAACCTATCGCAAAACGAATCACGTGACTCTCGGCCAATGAGGAACGACGGCGACTGCGCATGCGCGGGGGACTCGGACAGTCGAACCGCGAAACAAGAAACGATCGCGGCCGCAAAAGCCTTCACGCCGTCCGCCGAGTCTTTCCACGTTCGCCGCGTCGTCGAAATCGTCTGGCAAAAATCGACTCTTCGCTCGCCCGACAAGCTGTACAGCCCGAAAAAGCGAACGGCGCACTTCTCTGGCGAATAACGAAAGCGACGTCCGGGGAATAAACGCTGAACGTAAGTCGAAACTGTTTTGCGCACCGACGACAGATCGGCAGTTGGCAGTTGCGGAGAATGGGTTATGGGGTGCGAGATTTTTCCATCGGCACCCTCGCGTTCGCGTATACCCGTAAAGTTTAAACGATTCTAACGATGTCGGTTTCAATCCGACGAATTTGCTTCAGTACTTTCCTTTATTCGAAAACATTTTTCTTCACAGACACCTGATATTTTTGGGTGACACGTGGCCCGTGTTTTGCGAATTTTTCCCGCAAGTACGATACAGGATTTTCGGTTTTCGCCTCGAGATTGGTTTTCGCAGCTTTTTGGAAGGGACTTTAGTTTCGGCCGTTCGACGATTCGTGGGGGCACGAATTTGAGGTTTCGGTTAAATGTCTTTCGTACGTTAGAACAATATTTCCGCGGCCGCACTTCTCTGGCAAATAACGAAAGCGACGTCCGGGGAATAAACGCTGAACGTAAGTCGAAACTGTTTTGCGCACCAGCGACAGATCGGCAGTTGGCAGTTTGGAAAATGGGTTATGGGGTGCGAGATTTTTCCGTCGGTACCCCCGCGTTCGCGTATACCCCTAAAGTTTAAACGATTCTAACGATAGCGGTTCCAATCCGACGAATTTGCTTCGGTACTTTTCTTTATTCGAAAACATTTTTCTTCACCGACACCTGATATTTTTGGGTGACACGTGGTTCGTGTTCTGCGAATTTTTCCCGCAAGTACCAGGTTGCTCAATAAGTTTTGTCGTTCGATAAGAAAAACACAATGTTATGGTTAAAAATACACTTTATTATTCAGTATAATCTCCCTGAACATTAATGCACTTGCTCCAACGATCCTCCAATCTGTGGATCTCATCCCTGAAGTGAGATTCCGGAAGGTCTGCAAAATACGCTTCAACAGCCGTTATGACCTCTTGATTTGACGAAAAACGCTTGCCACGCATACATTTTTTGAGTTCTGGAAACAAATGGAAGTCGCTGGGGGCGAAATCTGGTGAATACGGCGGATGCTCCAACAATTCGAACTTTAATTCATGGATTTTAGCCATTGTCAAAATGCTCTTGTGACACGGTGCGTTGTCCTGATGAAAAAGGATTTTTTCTTCTGCAAACCGGGTCTTTTTTCACGAATTTTTTCCTTCAACCGGTCCAAAAGGTTGCAATAATATTCAGAATTAATTGTTTTACCAGTTTGCAAGTGATCCACAAATAAAATTCCTTTCGCATCCCAAAAAACTGATGCCAGAACCTTCTTGGCCGATTTCTGGACACGAACTCGTTTCGAAGCCGAACAACCAGGTTCACACCGCTCTTTAGCCTCTTGTTTTGATTTAGGATCATGGTGATAGACCCAAGTCTCATCCATAGTGATGAATCGACGCACAAAATCCACTTTGTCCTTTTTAAAACGCTCCAAATATTGTTGAGAAAGTCGCATTCGAATGTGTTTTCGTTCAATTGTTAGCGAATGCGGCACCCATTGTGCACACAGCTTTTTAAAACTCAAAATTTCATTTAAAATATGGCTCACCCTGCCTAATGAGATGTGTAGAGCCTCTACTAAATCCCTCTCAGTCAATCGACGATCTTCCAAAACCATATCCTGTACTTTGGCTACGATTTCTGGCGTTGATGCGGTTTTTGGACGTCCTTCACGTGGATCGTCTTCAAGGCTTGTTCGACCACGTTTAAATTCAGCAACCCATCTTTCTACTGTTCTAATTGAAGGTGAACGTTCATTATACACTCTTAACATTCGTTCGTGAATTTCTTTTGGTGCTACAGCTTCGAAAAATAAGAATTTTATCACTGCACGATATTCAATTTTTTCCATTGTCGAAAATACTGTGACACGGCGACACTAAATGGCTTGTAAACAAAGAATGAATTGACTGATTGAAATTAACCTTCACATACGTTGATAAGAAGAGTGAACCAACAAAACAAAAACAAATTTGGACTAGTAGCAACGCCCTCAACAAAACAAAACAAAACTTATTGAACAACCTGGTATGATACAGGATTTTCGTTCTCGTGACTTCGGTTTTCGCCTCGAGATTACTTTGGAACGGATTTTAGTTTCGATCGTTCGACGATTTGCGATTGCACGAATTTAGGGTTTCGGTTAAATGTTTGTTTCGTTAGAACAATATTTTGGCTGCACTTTTTAATGTGAAGCTTTCGATTTAATCTTGTATGCGCGTACAAGAATTACAAGAGGAATGTTCGGAACATGTAAATTCAGAACTTTGAGAATACGGAATGAGCACTTAAGTATAAAAATATATAGTTTTAAGTATAAAAAGAAATTGGAGTCTAGAGTAATGTTCGTTGAACTTTTGGAATTCGAAGAAAAAGCGTGGATACTTTTGTTTTTTACTGTTTTTCTTCGAATGTCTATTTTCATTTAATTCTTGCGTAACGTGAAATAAATGTTTTTTCCATATTTAAAATAAATACTGTGTGCATGGTCAAATACAGAAAAGCATTTTATACGTTACATTAAAATACGCATTCGATACTTTGTGCGACTTTTTGCCGATTTCCGAAGTTGCGAGTTTCGATTAAAAACGTTGAAAATCGTTGCATTCGACGTACTGAAGTCAATCAGATGTTTCGCGACTTCAACTTTAACTTCGAACCTGTCAATATTGCACTTATTACACCCACACGCACATATATATATATATATATATATATATTGCACTTATTATACACACATGCACATATATACATATATGCACATATATACATATATTGGGTTGGCAACTAAGTGATTGCGGATTTTGTCGATAAATGGACTTTACACTTTCTTTTGTTTTGTCAACGTCATCATTGCATTTAACCTATATTTTTTTTTTATTATTTGGACTTCTACCTTTAATTTAGCAAAAAAATTATATCGATTAGTGCTTTAGTTTTGTTTTCATCCCAATTAGCAGGAGCTGTGTAATGTCAGTTATTCGACGAAATTCTTGAAATTTCATCGGTATACGATGACCGCCGTTAGATTTGTCCAATTTGCACATACATTTTTGTTCTGTAATAAGCAGGAGCTGTGTTAATGTCAGTTATTCGACGAAATTCTTGAAATTTCATCGGTACACAATGAACGCCATTGGATTTGTACAATTTGCGCATACATTTTTGTTCTGTAATAAGCAGGAGCTGTGTTAATATCAGTTATTCGACGAAATTCTTGAAATTTCATCGGTATACGACGAACGCCGTTGGATTTGTACAATTTGCACATACATTTTTGTTCTGTAATAAGCAGGAGCTGTGTTAATATCAGTTATTCAACGAAATTCTTGAAATTTCATCGATATACGATGAACGCCGTTGGATTTGTACAATTTGCACATACATTTTTGTTCTGTAATAAGCAAGAGCTGTGTTAATGTCAGTTATTCGACAAAATTCTTGAAATTTCATCGGTATACGATGAACGCCATTGGATTTGTCCAATTTTCGGTTTCGATTACACATACATTTTTGTTCTGTAATAAGCAGGAGCTGTGTTAATGTCAGTTATTCTACGAAATTCTTGAAATTTCATCGGTGTACGATGAACGCCGTTGGATTTGTAGAATTTCCACATACATTTTTGTTCTGTAATAAGCAGGAGCTGTGTTAATGTCAGTAATTCAACAAAATTCTTGAAATTTCATCGGTATACGATGAACGCCCTTGGATTTGTACAATATGCACATACATTTTTGTTCTGTAATAAGCAGGAGCTGTCTTAATGCCACTTATTCGACGAACTTCTTGAAATTTCATCGGTATACGATGAACGCCGTTGGAT
Source organism: Cryptocheilus praepositus (assembly GCA_033815515.1). NCBI lineage: Eukaryota > Metazoa > Arthropoda > Insecta > Hymenoptera > Pompilidae > Cryptocheilus > Cryptocheilus praepositus. Next base: position 231,637 of record JAWWQZ010000275.1, read on the forward strand.
TTGTCCAATTTCCACATACATTTTTGTTCTGTAATAAGCAGGAGCTGTGTTAATGTCAGTTATTCGACGAAATTCTTGAAATTTCATCGGTATACGATGAACGCCGTTGGATTTGTCCAATTTCTACATACATTTTTGTTCTGTAATAAGCAGGAGCTGTGTTAATGTCAATTATTCGACGAAATTCTTGAAATTTCATCGGTATACGATGAACGCCACTGGATTTGTACAATTTCCACATACATTTTTGTTCTGTAATAAGCAGGAGCTGTGTTAATGTCAGTTATTCAACGAAATTCTTGAAATTTCATCGGTATACGATGAACGCCGTTGGATTTGTACAATTTGCACATACATTTTTGTTCTGTAATAAGCAGGAGCTGTGTTAATGTCAGTTATTCAACGAAATTCTTGAAATTTCGTCGGTATACGATGAACGTCGTTGGATTTGTCCAATTTGCACCTACATTTTTGTTCTGTAATAAGCAGGAGCTGTGTTAATGTCAGTTATTCGACGAAATTCTTGAAATTTCATCGGTATACGATGAACGCCGTTGGATTTGTCCAATTTGCACATACATTTTTGTTCTGTAATAAGCAGGAGCTGTGTTAATGTCAGTTATTCGACGAAATTCTTCAAATTTCATCGGTATGCGATGAACGCCGTTGGATTTGTACAATTTCCACATACATTTTTGTTCTGTAATAAGCAGGAGCTGTGTTAATGACAGTTATTCGACGAAATTCTTGAAATTTCATCGGTATACGATGAACGCCGTTGGATTTGTACAATTTGCATATACATTTTTGTTCTGTAATAAGCAGGAGCTGTGTTAATGTCAGTTATTCGCCGAAATTCTTGAAATTTCAACGGTATACGATGAACGCCGTTGGATTTGTCCAATTTCCACATACATTTTTGTTCTGTAATAAGCAGGAGCTGTGTTAATGTCAGTTATTCAACGAAATTCTTGAAATTTCGTCGGTATACGATGAACGTCGTTGGATTTGTCCAATTTGCACCTACATTTTTGTTCTGTAATAAGCAGGAGCTGTGTTAATGTCAGTTATTCGACGAAATTCTTGAAATTTCATCGGTATACGATGAACCCCGTTGGATTTGTCCAATTTGCACATACATTTTTGTTCTGTAATAAGCAGGAGCTGTGTTAATGTCAGTTATTCGACGAAATTCTTCAAATTTCATCGGTATGCGATGAACGCCGTTGGATTTGTACAATTTCCACATACATTTTTGTTCTGTAATAAGCAGGAGCTGTGTTAATGCCAGTTATTCGACGAAATTCTTGAAATTTCGTCGGTATACGATGAACGCCGTTGGATTTGTACAATTTGCATATACATTTTTGTTCTGTAATAAGCAGGAGCTGTGTTAATGTCAGTTATTCGACGAAATTCTTGAAATTTCATTGGTATACGATGAACGCCGTTGGATTTGTCCAATTTGCACATACATTTTTGTACTGTAATAAGCAGGAACTGTGTTAATGTCAGTTATTCTACGAAATTTTTCAAATTTCATCGGTATACGATGAACGCCTTTACATTTGTTCAATTTCCACATACATTTTTGTTCTGTAATAAGCAGGAGCTGTGTTAATGTCAGTTATTCGACGAAATTCTTAAAATTTCATCGGTATACGATGAACACCATTAGATTTGTCCAATTTCCACATACATTTTTGTTCCGTAATAAGCAGGAGCTGTGTTAATGTCAGTTATTCGACGAAATTCTTGAAATTTCATCGGTATACGATGAACGCCATTGGATTTGTCCAATTTGCACATACATTTTTGTTCTGTAATAAGCAGGAGCTGTGTTAATGTCAGTTATTCGACGAAATTCTTGAAATTTCATCGGTATACGATGAACGCCGTTGGATTTGTACAATTTGCACATACATTTTTGTTCTGTAATAAGCAGGAGCTGTGTTAATATCAGTTATTCAACGAAATTCTTGAAATTTCATCGGTATACGATGAACGCCGTTGGATTTGTCCAATTTCCACCTACATTTTTGTTCTGTAATAAGCAGGAGCTGTGTTAATATCAGTTATTCGACGAAATTCTTGAAATTTCATCGGTATACGGTGAACGTCGTTGGATTTGTCCAATTTGCACATACATCTTTGTTCTGTAATAAGCAGGAGCTGTGTTAATGTCAGTTATTCGACGAAATTCTTGAAATTTCATCGGTATACGATGAACGCCATTAGATTTGTCCAATTTGCACATACATTTTTGTTCTGTAATAAGCAGGAGCTGTGTTAATGCCAGATATTCGACGAAATTCTTGAAATTTCATCGGTATACGATGAACGCCGTTGGATTTGTACAATTTGTACATACATTTTTGTTCTGTAATAAGCAGGAGCTGTGTTAATGTCAGTTATTCGACGAAATTCTTGAAATTTCATCGGTATACGATGAACACCATTAGATTTGTCCAATTTCCACATACATTTTTGTTCTGTAATAAGCAGGAGCTGTGTTAATGTCAGTTATTCGACGAAATTCTTGAAATTTCATCGGTATACGATGAACGCCGTTGGATTTGTCCAATTTCCACATACATTTTTGTTCTGTAATAAGCAGGAGCTGTGTTAATGTCAGTTATTCGACGAAATTCTTGAAATTTCATCGGTATACGATGAACGCCATTGGATTTGTACAATTTGCACATACATTTTTGTTCTGTAATAAGCAGGAGCTGTGTTAATGTCAGTTATTCGACGAAATTCTTGAAATTTCATCGGTATACAATGACCGCCGTTAGATTTGTCCAATTTCCACATACATTTTTGTTCTGTAATAAGCAGGAGCTGTGTTAATGTCAGTTATTCGACGAAATTCTTGAAATTTCATCGGTATACGATGAACACCATTAGATTTGTCCAATTTGTACATACATTTTTGTTCTGTAATAAGCAGGAGCTGTGTTAGTGTCAGTTATTCGACGAAATTCTTGAAATTTCATCGGTATACGATGAACCCCATTGGATTTGTACAATTTCCACATACATTTTTGTTCTGTAATAAGCAGGAGCTGTGTTAATGTCAGTTATTCGACAAAATTCTTGAAATTTCATCGGTATACGATGAACACCATTGGATTTGTACAATTTTCACATACATTTTTGTTCTGTAATAAGCAGAAGCTGTGTTAATGTCAGTTACTCAACGAAATTCTTGAAATTTCATCGGTACCCAATGAACGCCATTAGTTTTGTCCAAATTTCCACATACATTTTTGTTCTATAATAAGCAGGAGCTCTGTTAATGTCATTTACTCGATATATTTAACGGACAAAAAATATTAAATGACCAAAAAATAACATAGAACGAAAGCGCGAAAGATAAACTAGTCTAAAGCGCGGGTGCTTTTTGAAATGGTTGTAGCGTCCAAGATGGCCGCCGTCTAGTGCCGTCGAGGTCGAAGATGATCGGGCCGTCCTCGAGCGCACCGAGTTGCGCGTCAACGTCGAAGCGCAAGTTGCTCTTCGACGACGCCATCGTGGACCTCGACCTCGACGTCTGCGACGAGTTTCTCCTGCCCGCGTCCTCCCGCAAGCGCTACGTCCACGAAATGGCGGCCGACCGCCAGCAGACGCCGGCCTACCCGACCGTCGTCCTATTGGTGGACGAGCCCTGCGCCTCCGCCAATCGCAAGCGCGCCGACTGCTGCGCGGCCAGTACGAACCCGGCGACTCGCGACAACAGGGACAACGGCGACAACGACGGTGTGTGCCCTGGTCCAGAGACTTTTGCGAGGGAGGAGGAGGACAATGGCAATCTCTCGTGGCTGCTGGACTTCAAGCTGGACGCCCTTATCGAGGCGGCCGACGACAGGGCCGCGGGCAAAGGAAAAGAAGCGCTTGGCGGTAAGTTCCTGCTTTTGATTCTGGAGGGGGAAGGCCGGGAGACGGTTCTCTCCAAATCCTCCAAAATGGCGCGTTGTTTACGTCGGCAGGTTTCTTGACGGTGGCGTCTAACTAGACTCACGCAACTGTGAGGGGCGAAAGGGGTTGGACCCATTCACACCTCATTTTTATGTATGAAAGACGCGTTTCAAGCGTTTACTGCGGTAATGCTGATACTTTAGATTCACGTACTATTGATATTTTGGTTAAGGGGTCATGCCTACTTGGAATCGGCGAAATTACATGATGTTCAAGATTTTTTTTTTGCCATTTTAGTGAGTACTAATTACAATTCGCATAATACTACCAAAAAGTACGTGTTTAGTGGTACTTGTATACATTTTTTTATAAAAAAATATTGAAAAATGGAGGAGATATAGCTCTTCTCCTAGAGCTTCCGTTTATTTTTGTTCTTGTATATAATTTTATAATTGCCTAATTGTCTCATTGTCTATACTCGTATAAAATTCAAAATTGGGTATTCGACCAAATAATCAAGCGGCACGGTCAACTTCATACTAAGCCTTATTTTCTTACGAAACGTACTAAAAGTACTCTTGTCGGCCTCTGCGGTTTTCGGATTAAAATATTGCTTCCTTTTCTTTGGCTTCGATTTGCACGATTTTTTAGATGTTCTGTCATCACGAGTCTCATCCGGATTCTAGGATCTCAGGATTCTAGGAACCCAGGTTCCTGGGACTCTAGGATCTCCGGACTAAAGGATCCCGCGATTCTAGGATGTCAGGATTCCAGGATCCCAGGATCTCAGGACTCAAGGATCCCAGGACTCTAGACTCTCAGGATTCCAGGATCTCAGGACTCGAGGATCCCAGGATTTCAGGGTCCCGGGGCTCTAGAATCCCAGGATTCCTGGATCTCGGGATTCTAGGATCTCAGGATTCTAGGAACCCAGGTTCCCGGGACTCTAGGATCTTCGGACTAAAGGATCCTGCGATTCTAGGATGTCAGGATTCCAGGATCCCCGGACTCCAGGATCCCAAGACTCTAGAGTCTCAGGGTTCCAGGATCTCAGTACTCGAGGATCCCGGGATTCCAGGATTCCGGGATTCTAGGGTCTCAGGATTCCACGATCCCACGAATCTAGAATCTCAGGACTTCAGGATCCCGGATTGCAGAATTTCAGGATTCCACAGTCCCAGGAATCTCCCAAGTTGAATTCCGGGATCCGATGAACTCCAGGATTCCGGGATTCTAGGGTCTCAGGATTCCACGATCCCACGAATCTAGAATCTCAGGACTCCAGGATCCCAGGACTCAAGGATCCCGGATTGCAGAATCTCAGGATTCCACGGTCCCAGGAATCTAGTATTCCAAGACTCTGGAATCCCAGGATCCTTGAATTCCAGGATCCGAGGACTCGAAGATCCCGGGATTCCAGGGTCTCAGGATTCCACGATCCCACGGATCTAAAATCTCAGGACTCAAGGATCCCAAATTGCAGAATCTCAGGATTCCACGATCCCGGGAATCTAGTATCCCAAGACTCTGGAATCCCAGGATCTCTGAATTCCAGGATCCGAGGACTCGAAGATCCCGGGACTCCAGGATTCTGGGATTCTAGGGTCTCAGGATTCCACTATCCCACGAATCTAGAATCTCAGGACTCCAGGATCCCAGGACTCAAGGATCTCGGATTACAGAATCTCAGGATTCCACGGTCCCAGGAATCTAGTATCCCAAGACTCTGGAATCCCAGGATCCCTGAATTCCAGGATCCGAGGACTCGAAGATCCCGGGACTCCAGGATTCCGGGATTCTAGGGTCTCAGGATTCCACGATCCCACGAATCTAGAATCTCAGGACTCAAGAATCCCGGATTGCAGAATCTCAGGATTCCACGGTCCCAGGAATCTAGTATCCCAACACTCTGGAATCCCAGGATCCCTGAATTCCAGGATCCGAGGCCTCGAAGATCCCGGGACTCTAGGATTCCGGGATTCTAGGGTCTCAGGATTCCACGATGCTACGAATCTAGAATCTCAAGACTCCAGGGTCCCAGGACTCAAGGATCCCGGATTGCAGAATCTCAGAATTCCACGGTCCCAAGAACCTAATATCGTAGGACTCTGGATTCCCAGAATCCACGAATTCCAGGATCCGAGGACTCGAAGATCCCGGGACTCTAGAATCCCAGGACTCAAGGATCCCGGGACTGTAGAATCTCAGGATTCCACGGTCCCAGGAACCTAGTATCCCAGGACCCTGGAATCCCAGGACTCTGGAATCCCAGACCCCATCCTTTTCCAACAATAACGGCCCGTTTTCCGCTCGCAGGCAGCAATAAGGCCAGCAAGCTGGCCAAGAATTTTCCGTACGACGGCGGCAAGCGACAGTGGTTCGGCCAGATGCAATCAGAGAGTGTCGCACTGTCGGACGACGCAAATGGCCGACAGCAGAACTTCTCCGCCGCCGATCGACACTTCAACGAGAAACTGCGATGCGACGGGCCGAAGAAGCCGCCGTATACGTACACGGAATTGATCGAACACGCGTTGCAGGAAAGGGGCGAGCTGACTGTCTCGGCGATCTACCAATGGATCTCGTGAGTTTTTGTATACGTTGCGTCATCAATTTTGAGGCAAGGAAATATTGAAATTTCTCAATTTTTGTCATGACACACACGGTGCGTCATCAATTTTGTGAGAAGGAAATATCAACATTTTTCGTCATGACGCACACGGTGCGTCATTAATTTTGTCAGAAGAAAATATCAACATTTTTCGTCATGACGCATACGGTGCGTCATCAATTTTGATGCAGTCGAATATTCACATTCCAAATATTTCGTCATGACGCATACGTTGCGTCATCAATTTTGACGCAAGGAAATATTGAACTTTCTCAATTTTGCATCATGACGCACATGGTGCGTCATCAATTTTTACGAAAGGAAATAGTAAAATTTTATGGTGTTCAATCAGTTCCTCGCAATAAAAATTGTCCGACGAGCGAGCTGCACACCTGGTGTGCAATGATCTTATTTATGTGAATTCACTTACGAATTGGGTGATTTCCATAGTAAACATGTTTTTTTTTTTATTAAAAACGAACAATATAAAGAAAAAAAAAATGTCGCTCCTGGGGACCGTGTTCGAAAAAAATCGTCTTCTCGAATGGGTTAAAGCAGAACCGCGTCATTCCCAAAATGGTCACCACTGTTGTTGTTTCCTGCGAACATTTTCGAACATTTTCTTTCGCCGGTCAACCCCTTGTCGACCCTGCCTCGCGTGGCAAGTCTTCAGACGGATTATCGAACGGGCGAAAGCGAGTAAATTGGCCGCGTTCTTCGCCGAGGGTTGGTATGCAGATTGGGGCTCGGGGGTTGGTACGCCTGGCGGTACCGGCCGGTGCCAAGGAAAGGGGGCCAGTGGTGCCAATCTGTACCACCCGGAGGCACCCGCCGCTTCTCACCACCCACGCACCACCCACGTTCCCTGCTTTTTTATAACGCCTGCCAGGTGACGTGTGCTTGCAAGAAGCTCATTTCGTCGGTGCATACTTGGATAACGCAATACACTATGTGCTGGTACATTTCAATTAAAAAAAAGGGGTTTATTCTGTGTTTTGTTTAGGGTTTTTGTGGAAAATCACCCTTTTTCGACAGAAAAGTAATTGGGGCGTTATATGCATTTATGATGATACCGAGGTCCTCCAGCATTTGTTTATTCGGTTTCCAAATTGTATTTATGTATGGGTTCCCTGCTTTTTTATAACGCCTGCCAGGTGACGGCTGCTTGCAAGGAGCTCATTTCGTCGGTGCATACTTAGATAATGCAATACACCATGTGCTGGTACATTTCAATTAAAAAAAGGGGTTTATTCTGTGTTTTGTTTAGGGTTTTTGTGGAAAATCACCCTTTTTCGACAGAAAAGTAATTGGGGCGTTATATACATTTATGATGATACCGAGGTCCTCCAGCATTTGTTTATTCGGTTTCCAAATTGTATTTATGTATGGGTTCCTTGCTTTTTTATAACGCCTGCCAGGTGACGTGTGCTTGCAAGGAGCGAATTTCGTCGGTGCATACTTGGATAATGCAATAAACCATGTGCTGGTACATTTCAATTAAAAAAAGGGGTTTATTCTGTGTTTTGTTTAGGGTTTTTGTGGAAAATCACCCTTTTTCGACAGAAAAGTAATTGGGGCGTTATATACATTTATGATGATACCGAGGTCCTCCAGCATTTGTTTATTCGGTTTCCAAATTGTATTTATGTATGGGTTCCTTGCTTTTTTATAACGCCTGCCAGGTGACGTGTGCTTGCAAGGAGCGAATTTCGTCGGTGCATACTTGGATAATGCAATACACTATGTGCTGGCACATTTCAATTAAAAAAAGGGGTTTATTCTGTGTTTTGTTTAGGGTTTTTGTGGAAAATCACCCTTTTTCGACAGAAAAGTAATTGGGGCGTTATATGCATTTATGATGATACCGAGGTCTTCCGGTATTTGTTTATTCGGTTTCCAAATTGTATTTATGTATGGGTTCCTTGCTTTTTTATAACGCCTGCCAGGTGACGTGTGCTTGCAAGGAGCGAATTTCGTCGGTGCATACTTGGATAACGCAATACACTATGTGCTGGTACATTTCAATTAAAAAAGGGGTTTATTCTGTGTTTTGTTTAGGGTTTTTGTGGAAAATCACCCTTTTTCGACAGAAAAGTAATTGGGGCGTTATATGCATTTATGATGATACCGAGGTCTTCCGGCATTTGTTTATTCGGTTTCCAAATTGTATTTATGTATGGGTTCCTTGCTTTTTTATAACGCCTGCCAGGTGACGTGTGCTTGCAAGGAGCGAATTTCGTCGGTGCATACTTGGATAATGCAATACACTATGTGCTGGCACATTTCAATTAAAAAAAGGGGTTTATTCTGTGTTTTGTTTAGGGTTTTTGTGGAAAATCACCCTTTTTCGACAGAAAAGTAATTGGGGCGTTATATGCATTTATGATGATACCGAGGTCTTCCAGCATTTGTTTATTCGGTTTCCAAATTGTATTTATGTATGGGTTCCTTGCTTTTTTATAATGTCTGCCAGGTGACGTGTGCTTGCAAGGAGCGAATTTCGTCGGTGCATACTTGGATAATGCAATACACTATGTGCTGGTACATTTCAATTAAAAAAGGGGTTTATTCTGTGTTTTGTTTAGGGTTTTTGTGGAAAATCACCCTTTTTCGACAAAAAAGTAATTGGGGCGTTATATGCATTTATGATGATACCGAGGTCTTCCAAAATTTGTTTATTCGGTTTCCAAATTGTATTTATGTATGGGTTCCTTGCTTTTTTATAACGCCTGCCAGGTGACGTGTGCTTGCAAGGAGCGAATTTCGTCGGTGCATACTTGGATAACGCAATACACTATGTGCTGGCACATTTCAATTAAAAAAAGGGGTTTATTCTGTGTTTTGTTTAGGGTTTTTGTGGAAAATCATCCTTTTTCGACAGAAAAGTAATTGGGGCGTTATATGCATTTATGATGATACCGAGGTCTTCCAGCATTTGTTTATTCGGGTTCCAAATTGTATTTATGTATGGGTTCCTTGCTTTTTTATAACGCCTGCCAGGTGACGTGTGCTTGCAAGGAGCTCATTTCGTCGGTGCATACTTGGATAATGCAATACACTATGTGCTGGTACATTTCAATTAAAAAAGGGGTTTATTCTGTGTTTTGTTTAGGGTTTCTGTGGAAAATCACCCTTTTTCGACAGAAAAGTAATTGTGGCGTTATATGCATTTATGATGATACTGAGGTCTTCAGGTATTTGTTTATTCGGTTTTCCTAATTGGAAATTGCTATCGTATCTTATCATTTCCGCATTTTCATTAATCCGATCATATGAACGAAATGTCCGTTCATTTTTGTTACCCAGCAATTATCTTTTTAACGTGCGTATGCACAAAGTTTATTTATTTAATGCATACTTGAACCCCGCAGTACATTTTTAACACTAGAACTACCGCACCAGTCATTTTGACTGGTTTTACAATTTGATTTAAATATTTGTACTTTATGTTACATTTTTTTTCCGAAACGGTGTAATGACTTTTGCGGTGATAACTAATGAAATAGTAAAATATATTTTTTAAATGTTTTATTTATTCTGAATCAAAATAAATTGATACTATGGTTACTTATACCAACAGGAGTCATTTTGACTGGTATTTATTAAGACGTTCATTTAGATCTGAAGTTGTAAAAGATTTGAAGATTCTGTTAGGAATGTGTTATTGTTTTGTTTTGGAATTTTCTCGCTTGCCACATCACAGTATTATATCAGGCAATATTGTAAAAACAACCATCAAATAGAGAAGTTACTGCATTCAATGACTGCGTTTATAACAGACCATCATGCTCTTTTTCATATAACAATATATTCAGTATACGACATATTATTTCAATTAGTGTAACACGAGAAAATAAATACAAATATTATATACTCATTTTTATAATAAATAGTTTTCTTCTAGTCTTTCTAAGCCCTGAAAATGGCAAAACGATTGAAAAATTGTGAAGTATCGCAAAAATTGAATGATATACCAATGGAATGCTCTGATATAGAAGATGGTGAACTTTATGACTGTGAAGATGAACCAGAAGAAAATGAAATTGAATCGTTGGGTATTTACGATAATCTTGTTGATAGTGACAGAAGTGACAATGATGATTTAGACAAAGAATATGTTCAGAAATCTTCAGAAAGCGAATGTGAAAATAATTCGAATTTACGTAGAAGTAGACGTGTTCGAGTGTTTTCAAGTTCTGAAGATTCTAATGAAGGTATTTTACTAGAATCACAAAATTAAATTGCTGCGGACGGAACCATGTTTACTAATGCATAAGGGATAATCCTAATTCATTAAATAAGTTAATAATACCAAAAATGTATTACATAAAACATGGATTTCCTTTTGTAAGAAAGTAATGAAGCAACAAATTTTAAAATATTCTATTATTAAGTATTTTTTTAAGACCAGTCATTTTGACTGGTTTTGGTAGAAGTAGGTTTGCTGAATTGTCGGTAGTCCTAGTGTTAAACGGACCCCCGCGGCCCATTAAATGTGCCCATAATTATGAAAGTGGTCTAAGCCATATATTTCTTGTTTCGAGATATTTAATGAATTGCATTTGAATAAATTAAAAAATATTTTTACATTATGCGACATTTTAATTTATAATTTTATTAGTCTTAATTAATGGAAATTTACTATGAATATGAAATTTTGTGTGAATTTTATACGATAATATTATTTTTAAAGATTGAATTGACTTAGACCATTTTCAAAATTAACTGAATGTCCTATAAATGACTTAAAGCAATAGAGAACTTTGAGTTTTATTTGAAACAATAATTTGATTGAAATAATTCGTGAACATTTATTACATTTATTAATTATTTTTAAACAGTAATCCATTTTTATCATTATTTCGAGTATTTAAGATTCTTAAAATGTTCCTGAAAAACTGGAGGGATGTACGGTAGTAAACTCATAATATCTTTATGTTTTTCTTCCGATACTGGTCTAATGGTGGTGTATAATGGAAGTAATTTAATATTTCCGTATATTTTTGGTCTTCCTTTTTAGGTGAAAGATTCAAAACGTGAAATTTAGAATCATCTAAAGATGTTTTATAGAACATTTTATAAGATTCATTTTTCAAGAATCTCATCCATTGAATTTGTAGCCAAGAGACAGATTCACCCGCGGTATTTTTTACTCTTCTTGTTATTGATTATAAACCGGAATGAAGTTGTCGTTATTATTAAAATTTGATTGTCATTTATTTTATTATGTAGTTCAGAAACGCGTCAAAGAAGGCCACATGCCATTTTCAAGTTGTTTATATAATTTATTTAAATTTTTGACTTAGACCACTTTCATAATTAAAACTAAATGAATTCCATATAATGTTGAAATTACAACCACTATCTAATGGTTCATTTTTGACAATTTCGTAAAAATTACATTGAATAAATTTAGTTAAAAATAATGTGGTATGAAATAACTGATAAACTCATTTTTTTTTAATTTTGACTTAGACCACTTTCATAATTATGGGCACAAATGTCAGTATAATATTTTATTTTTTTCCTCAGCAACGACACATCTGACAAAAAATTTTATTTGACATCTCCGCTTCAGTTTTTCACGCAGAATCACCTTGTATTTTCATTTTCCACATTTTCCCGGAAAACAGTTTAACCCGTTCGAGACGACGATTTTTTTCGAACACGGTCCCCAGGAGCGATTTTTTTTTTCTTTATATTGTTCATTTTTTAATAAAAAAAACATGTTTACTATGGAAATCACCCAATTCGTAAGTGAATTCACATAAATAAGATCATTGCACACCAGGTGTGCAGCTCGCTCCACGGAAAATTTTTATTGCGAGGAACGGATTGAACACCATGTGTGCAATGTAAGGTAAAATGAAAATACATCTTTAAAAAATTTATGAACATTTATTTCAAAAACAGTTACATAATATAAAATCGTTATTTTGTTTTCAATAGTAAAGAACAGAATATAATGCAAAGAAAATGTTTAAAAAGTAGTAAAAAGCTAAAAAAAATGAGTTGAATAATGAAAAAAATAACAAACGAGAAATAAATGTTTAGAAAAATGTCTACAGATAACGAAGCAATGTAACTCAGTAATAAAAAAGAAAATATAATTTGTAAATACACTTTTAGCATATAGTAGATTGATCGTAAAGTAATTATACATTAGTTGGTTGATGGTAGCGCTTGAAACATTCTCCCAAACCTAATCCAGGATTACCGACACAAGCAGGACAAGAGTAATTATTACGTTTATATTTTCCTTCTTTCTAGGACTGTCGGCAATTCATAGTATTTTACATGTAAGAAAGGCTTCAAATAATTTTTAGATTTTCGGTACACAGTAAAACCAATGCCAAATTTCGTTTTCCTGTACCTTGCAGATTTCATTAGTTCAACGAAAATCTTATTTCAACGACTAGTTTACTCAGAATAACTGATAATTGCACATTACTGTTATTGCACACACGGTGTGCAAGCCGTCTTATAGCCTCGGAAATCAATTGCACACACGGTGTGCAATCGGTCTCGAATGGGTTAACTGACGCGTCTTAGCCGAGAAAGGGGCCCCGTCTTTTTTTCAATTGAGTTAATCGCGTTCCGGAAAAGAAATAATGGAAAAACGTCGAAGCACCCACCCCAATGATCTACCCTCTGCGAGCATATCCGTTTCTTCAAAGCCGGAAGCAGACATTAGTCGACAGAGGGGATACCCAATTTTCACCTGCCGCGGTCATTACATAAAAACAAAATTGCCTATCCGCGTACATTCAAAGCAAAAAGTCAACGAGCAGAAAAATTAGGGAAAAATTGTAATCCAAAACCTGTTAAAATTAAACTGAAAATATCAATAGTAATATTTAATATTAATCTAAATGTATCAAAAATTAAACTCGCGTAACTTCGTGTCTGATAGATTCGATTTTTAATTTCTTAAAATGTTATATTATTAATATAAGATAAAAGATAAAAGAATAAGATAAAAGAATTAATATAAAACGTTATAATATTAATATAAGATATTCGAATACTCGGCTTTCTTCAAATATTACCGTGTATTTTAAGTATTACATTTTTATGCATTTTTATTAAAATTAGTAACTGGTGGCATTTAATTCGGCGATATCTGCGGTTCACTTTTTTACGTTTTTTTTTTAACAACTTTTCAATAACGTTAAAGTATTTTATTTATCCTTTTATATGTACGTAATTAAAGTACTTTATTTTTGTACATTTTAACTAAAATCAAGCGAAGTTCAAAGTAAAATTCGTTTCAAATCGTCTTCAATTTTAAAACTCGATATTTCGACGTTCGAAAGTTAAAAATTCATATTTCTTAGTTGAAAAGTTCGACGTCAAAAGCTTGTTATTAGTTTTGTGATCGTGTGTACGCATATTACTTGCCGAAACATTTATCCGCATGGCCGCGCATGAATTTATTGAGCGACTCCTGGGATCTCAGGTTAATTGCCCGTTTTCTGTTAGAATTCATTCATTTGTTCCAATGACAACATTTAGTACTTGTACAACTCCTTCGCCGCCAATATGGAAAATTTGTACCATTTTTTTTTTTACGTTTAATTGGAAGTTGAAACATTATCAGGGTCCAATACTTCGAAGTTGCATAATTTTTTCAGAAATTCAATATTCACTACTTAGACAATTTCTCCGAGTCTAATATGTAAAATTTGTACATTTCTTTATGTAAAAATAAAAGTTTGAATTTGAATCTTTCCGAATCCAATACTTCGAAGCTGCACGATTTTTCTGAATCAAATATTGAATACTTGTACAACTTCTCCGAGTTCAATATGTTAAATTTGTACAATTTTTCCTTACACAAAAATTAAAATGAAAATGTTCCCAACTGCAATATTCCGGATTTCTACAATCTCTCCAATTCCAATATTTGACACCTACATAAATACTTAGCAAAAAAATATTTCATACTTGTGACACTTCTTCGTGTCCAATATGTATAATTTGTACAATCATTTAAAGCAAGAGTAGAACTTGTACCATTTTTTCAAGTTCAATATTGAAAATAAATATTTTTCGTACAAATGAATTATTCAGAAGTTGGAACATTGCTCCAAGTCCAATATTAAATACTTATACAATTTTTTCTCCGAGTCCAATATATTAAATTTGTACAATTTTTCACACAAAAATTAAAATGAAAATGTTCGTCCAACTAAAATATTCAAGCCATTTCTACAATCTCTCCATTGATTCCAATATTTGACACCTACATAAATACTTAGCGAAAAAATATTTCATACTTGTGACACTTCTTCGTGTCCAATATGTATAATTTGTACAATCATTTAAAGCAAGAGTAGAACTTGTACCATTTTTTCAAGTTCAATATGTAGAAATTCCACAATATTTTTCGCCTATTATTCAGAAGTTGGAACATTGCTCCAAGTCCAATATTAAATACTTATACAATTTCTCCGAGTCCAATATATTAAATTTGTACAATTTTTCCTTACACAAAAATTAAAATGAAAATGTTCCCAACTGCAATATTCCGGATTTCTACAATCTCTCCAATTCCAATATTTGACACCTACATAAATACTTAGCAAAAAATATTTCATACTTGTGACACTTCTTCGTGTCCAATATGTATAATTTGTATCAATCATTTTTAAAGCAAGAGTAGAACTTGTACCATTTTTTCAAGTTCAATATGTAGAAATTCCACAATATTTTTCGCCTATTATTCAGAAGTTGGAACATTGCTCCAAGTCCAATATTAAATACTTATACAATTTCTCATGAGTCCAATATGGTTCAAGTTTTGTTGGAATTTTTCCTTACACAAAAATTAAAATGAAAATGTTCCCTTTGCCAATATACAGGCGTTTTCGTTACAATCTCTCCAGATTCCAATATTTGACACCTACATAAATGTTTCACCCGGTGAACAACAATTCATAATAAAGTACGCTCTTGATATCCCACCAAATGCAGAGAATAATTTTTCCGAATCATTTGGTTTTGCGACCGATGTTCATGGTTCGTCAGAACTTGACTTTCACGTTTTTTCAAGTTCATCTCTCATCGCCCGTAACGATTTTCCACAAGAATATTTTTCGACGCTGCTTATTGAGGAGAGAAAGACAAGCTGCCACTCAATGATTTTTGTTGCTTTACTGTTTGATTACTTCATCCAATGCTCTACCTTCGAAACTGTTCCTGAAGCAAACTCCAAAATGCTGCATCGTAATTTTACCAAAACCTTGCACTAATAGATGATAAGATGCGATTCCGCAGTTGGCCAATATTTGTTCACGTGATCAAATGGTCTACATTCAGAACCGTTCCTTATACAAACTCCAAAACGCCGCATCGTAATTTTACCAAAAGTTTGCCCTAATAGATGATAAGATGTGAGCACTTGGCCAAGTTTGTTCACTTGATCAAATGTCTACATTCGAAATATTTTGAAGCTATTATTCAAAATGTTGGAACATTGCTCCAAAAGTTTCCAATATGATAAATACTTATACAATTTCTCCAAGTTGAATATTCATCAAATTTGTACAATTTTTCCTTACACAAAAATTAAAATGAAAATGTTCCAAAACCTGCAATATTCCGGAACCCATTCTCTCCTTTCCAATATTTGACATCTACATAAATACGTTTGGAAAAAGTATTTCATACTGTTGTGATACTTCTTGCGTCCAATAGATATAATTTCCAAATCATCAATCGCATTGAAAGCAACATTTTTGTCGAGTCCAGACTGAATGCCTGCTTTTAAACTTAACCAAAATCCGCACACTGAAAATAAATACATTCTTTTTCCGCTGAATTCGTCGATCTCTTTTTTTCACTTTCTAAATGGATGTCGAATATCACTTTCTGTTGCCATTTTCCATGCAGTGAACACTTTAATACTACAAGAGCAATGACGATTTTTGTAAAACTATTTGTTATTTTTAATCTATATGTCAACACTGCATAATCACAAAAGAGTGGGAAAATCTATTCAATTTAAAATTGATTTCATAACCGCTCAAAATTATTTGGATTATTCATTTGTACACCTAATACATTATTTTTCCGCTGAATTCGTCGATCTCTTTATTTCACTTTCTAAATGGATTCACTTCACTTTAAATGAATTTTCCATGCAGTGAACACTTTCCGTACTACAAGAGCAACGACGAAAACGGAAGTGCAACATGGTAAGTATGCAGTTGGTTGCATTATCTCAAAACTTCGCCAATTGTTCTAAAAAAAATTCGAGCGATTCTTTGCGGTGAGATAAAGCGAAAGTGTGATGTACGATTTTTCGGTCCGACGAACCGTTTACGAGAAAAAAATATATTTGTAAATGAATTCCGATTCAAATTGGAAAAAAAATCAGAGATATGCAGTCTGAAAAAAATTCGAGCGATTCCTCGCGGTGAACTGAAGCGAAAGTGTGGTGTACGATTTTTCGGTCCGACGAACCGTTTACGAGAAAAAAATATATTTGTAAATGAGCTTCGATGCATATTCGCAAAAAAAAAAATCAGAGATGGCACTGAGAAAAATTGGAGTGACTCCCTGCGGTGAACTGAAGCGAAAGTGTGGTGTACGATTTTTCGGTCCGACGAACCGTTTGTGAGAAAAAAATATATTTGTAAATGAGCTTCGATGCATATTCACAAAAAAAAATCAGAGATGGCACTGAGAAAAATTGGAGTGACTCCCTGCGGTGAACTGAAGCGAAAGTGTGGTATACAATTTTTCGATACGCGGCACCGTTCCCCAGAAAAAAAAATGTATACATGACGCCTCCAATATAAGTTCCACATCTACCTGCTAATGCATACCTTCCATCGTTCCTATCTCGAAATCGTTACATCTGTGTAAAAAACGCCCCTTGATAATCTACGGTGAAAAGCTTCCTGAGCAACTTTCATTCGAAACAATTTTCTGTAAACTGCACCCCAACTTCACCAGGACCTTCCGAATGTTTTCAGCCAAATGCTTCCGATGGACGAAGTGGAGGCTGCCACCGCCAGCATTACTCAACCTTGCGAGGAAGAGCCAGAGAACATCGTCCACTCGGTGACCCTGGAACACTGTGCAGAGCAAATTTTGAGTGGTATCAAGCGAGAAGTCGAGGTTCAGTACTTAGTGCCCATGATGGTCGCCAACAATGTCGACCAGGACCCCCCTCAGCACCAGCAGGTTGACGTCAACACGGTGAAGGACAGTGGTAAAGAAACGAACTGACCAAAGAACTTCACCCACTTGTCCACAATGTCCTGTTGACATTGAAGAAAAATGTTATTTTTATAACATAGTTCTATCCGCAGATTTCCTCAATCCCGTCTCCAAGGAAATAGTCGCCGAGGAGTGCGGACTACTCTCAGAAGGGTACCTCGTGACAGACCTCAATCCTGCGACCTTGGGCCTCAACATGGTGGAGCACGAGATGATAACTTCGGAGAACCTGTTTGGCGAGGACCTCAGCTTTCAATTCTACGAATTGACGTCGCCCTCGACGACGGCTGCTTCTCAAATGCAGTCGGCCTGACAATCGGGCAGAGTGCGGTTTATATTGATCAGCGAGAAGGACGGCGTTTTGGTCAGCAATGCTGAAGGTAGCGATGGGAGTATGGGTGGAGAGAATTTTTGTGGCAAGCGACAGAGGGTGGATGATCAGGGGTTTGGGAGGAAGCGTTGGGTGGGTGATGGGAGCTGCGTTGGGGGGAGGAAGAAGTTTGAGGGGGGTAATAACGATGTTTATGTAGATCCTGACAAAATGCGGGGGACTTGTGTGGAGGAAGAGGGTGAGGAAGATTTTTTTGAGAGACGTGATAGGGTAGAGACTAGGGCAGGTCAGCAGGATCCTGATAATGTTCAGTACGTTGATGAAATTGCTGGTGTAGAATGTCAGGAAAAGGATAACAACGATGTTTATGTAGATCCTGACAAAATGCGGGGGACTTGTGTGGAGGAAGAGTATGAGAAAGATTTTTCTGAGAGACGTGATAGGGTAGAGAGTAGTGCAGGTCAGGATCCTGATAATGTTCAGTACGTTGATGAAATTGTCGGTGTAGAATGTCAGGAAATGGATAACAACGATGTTTATGTAGACCCTGACAAAATGCGGGGGACTTGTGTGGAGGAAGAGTATGACAAAGATTTTTCTGAGAGACGTGATAGGGTAGAGAGTAGTGCGGGTCAGCAGGATCCTGATAATGTTCAGTACGTTGATGAAATTGCCAGTGTAGAATGTCAGGAAATGGATAACAACGATGTTTATGTAGATCCTGACAAAATGCGGGGGACTTGTGTGGAGGAAGAGTATGAGAAAGATTTTTCTGAGAGACGTGATAGGGTAGAGAGTAGTGCGGGTCAGGATCCTGATAATGTTGAGTACGTTGATGAAATTGCCGGTGTAGAATGTCAGGAAATGGATAACAACGATGTTTATGTAGATCCTGACAAAATGCGGGGGACTTGTGTGGAGGAAGAGGATGAGAAAGATTTTTCTGAGAGACGTGATAGGGTAGAGAGTAGTGCAGGTCAGGATCCTGATAATGTTCAGTACGTTGATGAAATTGCCGGTGTAGAATGTCAGGAAATGGATAATAACGATGTTTATGTAGATCCTGACAAAATGCGGGGGACTTGTGTGGAGGAAGAGTATGAGAAAGATTTTTCTGAGAGACGTGATAGGGTAGAGAGTAGTGCAGGTCAGCAGGGTCCTGATAATGTTCAGTACGTTGATGAAATGGCCGGTGTAGAATGTCAGGAAATGGATAACAACGATGTTTATGTAGATCCTGACAAAATGCGGGGGACTTGTGTGGAGGAAGAGTATGAGAAAGATTTTTCTAAGGGACGTGATAGGGTAGAGAGTAGTGCGGGGCAGCAGGATCCTGATAATGTTCAGTACGTTGATAAAATTGCTAGTATAGAATGTCAGGAAATGGATAACAACGATGTTTATGTAGATCCTGACAAAATGCGGGGGACTTGTGTGGAGGAAGAGTATGAAAAAGATTTTTCTGAGGGACATGATAGGGTAGAGAGTAGTGCGGGTCAGCAGGATCCTAATAATGTTCAGTACGTTGATGAAATTGGCAGTGTAGAATGTCAGGAAATGGATAACAACGATGTTTATGTAGATCCTGACAAAATGCGGGGGACTTGTGTGGAGGAAGAGTATGAGAAAGATTTTTCTGAGAGACGTGATAGGGTAGAGAGCAATGCGGGTCAGGATCCTGATAATGTTGAGTACGTTGATGAAATTGCCAGTGTAGAATGTCAGGAAATGGATAACAACGATGTTTATATAGATCCTGACAAAATGCGGGGGACTTGTGTGGAGGAAGAGTATGAGAAAGATTTTTCTGAGAGACGTGATAGGGTAGAGAGTAGTGCGGGTCAGGATCCTGATAATGTTCAGTACGTTGATGAAATTGCCAGTGTAGAATGTCAAGTAGTCGATAATAACGGTATTTATGTGAATTCTAACAAAATGCATGAGCGTTGTATTGACAAAAAGTGTGGTAAAGATTTTTGTAGGAAACATGATCGGCACCAAGGTAATAACTGTCATCAGGATCCTGATTCGGATAAACATCACAGAAATTCACTTACAACACCGCAGGACGATAATATGCATTATACTACCAAAGCTACAGAACACAAAGCTTCGCCTATGCAAAGTCACAGATTTCCAACTAACGACTATTGTATAAACATTGAGGAGAAGCTTAAGAGATCCCAACACAACGATTGCAGTCTGCACATCAACACAAAGTCATCCAATAACGCTAATGGCTGCAATTCTACCAACAGTTCTGCTCAAAATGACATATCTGTGACCAAGCATTTACGTTACATACCCAATGACAACACAGACTATCCCGACATTGATCAGCGTAATCATGCACACGACAAGGTCACTAACCATAGCACAGAATACATTCACGACACAGTTGACGTGCCCCTGCACAACTGCCAACACACTAACCACCTCCGCACTGAGAACGTCCATTGCGCAGACCCTCTTACAGAACGTTGCAACGCTTACGTTGCCAAACACGCTATCGACATTGACCAGGATCACTGCGTAGACTCAATTGGTGACAATTATGCTCGCACTGAGAATGTCCATTGCGCAGGCCCTCTTACAGAACGTTGCAACGCTTACGTTGCCAAACACGCTATCAACATTGACCAGGATCACTGCGTAGACTTAATCGGTGACAATTATGCTCGCACTGAGAACGTCCATTGCGCAGGCCCTCTTACAGAACATTGCAACGCTTACGTTGCCAAACACGCTATCAACATTGACCAGGATCACTGCGTAGACTTAATTGGTGACAATTATGCTCGCACTGAGAACGTCCATTGCGCAGGCCCTCTTACAGAACATTGCAACGCTTACGTTGCCAAACACGCTATCAACATTGACCAGAATCACTGCGTAGACTTAATTGGTGACAATTATGCTCGCACCGATGCAAACAGTAGCATACACGTTGGCGAGAACAATCTGACGGACACTGGCCAGAAACACTGTGCAGGCAACGAAGACACTAATGAAAATAACAATTACGTCTCTGCTTCTAAGGATCATGCGGTATGCGCTATGAGACACGTTGAGTCTCACGATAGGAATGATTCTGCTGATACCGCTTACGTACGCACTAAATTTCTTGAGAATTGTGCTGCGTACGCAGCTGGAGGTGGTGGAAACCGTAAGTGCTTTATGAGGGCAGCTGTGGAAAGGGTTTGCGAGGGAAGAAGTTGATTTTAGACGGGGTGACCGAATGGAAAATTGTGGAAAAAATGTACGGACGAATTTTCGGACAGGGAAATATATCTGGATTTTGAACCTTGGGATTTTAGTTGATTGGAGAGACATTATATTCGAGTTTGACAACTTCGAATTCGAATTTTTGGAGACAGTTCTGAGTGGATGTGGACTTGATTGTTTTCACAAAATTAATGTGGGCGCCATTTTCAATCTTGATCAATTTTAGATTGACGCCATCTTGAATTGTTTGACAAAACTCTTTTAAAATGAGCAACTAACAATTAAAAAATTGACATTATTACTATTTTCTTACAAATTCGGCCTGCGCCATCTTGAATTTAATTTGGCAAGTGTGGAGTGGGTTCCCAGCTAAAATTTTCCTGCTAAATTCAAAGTAGGCGCCATCTTGAATGTTTCCTGATAAATTTCAGATGGACGCCATCTTGAATTCTTTGACAAAACTTTTAAAATTAGCAACTGACAATTTAAGTTGAATATATATTGTAAACAGGTAACTTTAAATTTCTTTGACAAATTCGACGTGAAACCCATCTTGTATTTTTTGCCATTTTGAATTTTCTCGGCAAATCAAAAATTTACATTATTACTATTTTCTTACAAATTCGGCCTGCACCATCTTGAATTTGATTTGGCAAATGTGGAGTGGGTTCCCAGCTAAAATATTCCTGCTAAATTCAAAGTAGGCGCCATCTTGAATGTTTCCTGATGAATTTCAGATGGCCGCCATCTTGAATTCTTTGACAAAACTTTTAAAATTAGTAACTAACAATTTAAGTTGAATATATTTTGTAAACAGGTCACTTTAAATTTCTTTGACAAATTCGACGTGAAACCCATCTTGTATTTTTTGCCATTTTTAATTTTCTAGGCAAACCAAAAATTGACATTATTACTATTTTCTTACAAATTCGGCCTGCGCCATCTTGAATTTGATTCGGCAAGTGTGGAGTGGGTTCCCAGCTAAAATTTTCCTGCTAAATTCAAAGTAGGCGCCATCTTGAACGTTTCCTGATGAATTTCAGATGGACGCCATCTTGAATTCTTTGACAAAACTTTTAAAATCAGCAACTGACAATTTAAATCGAATTTATTTTGTAGACAGGTCACTTTAAATTTCTTTTACAAATTCGACGTGAAACCCATCTTGTATTTTTTGCCATTTTGAATTTTCTCGGCAAATCAAAAATTGACATTATTACTATTTTCTTACAAATTCGGCCTGCGCCATCTTGAATTTGATTTGGCAAGTGTGGAGTGGGTTCCCAGCTAAAATTTGCCTGCTAAATCCAAAGTAGGCGCCATCTTGAATGTTTCCTGATGAATTTCAGATGGCCGCCATCTTGAATTCTTTGACAAAACTTTTAAAATTAGCAACTGACAATTTAAGTTGAATGTATTTTGTAGACAGGTCACTTTAAATTTCTTTGACAAATTCGACGTGAAACCCATCTTGTATTTTTTGCCATTTTTAATTTTCTCGGCAAATCAAAAATTTACATTATTACTATTTTCCTACAAATTCGCCCTGCGCCATCTTGAATTTGATTTGGCAAGTGTGGAGTGGGTTCCCAGCTAAAATTTTCCTGCTAAATTCAAAGTAGGCGCCATCTTGAATGTTTCCTGATGAATTCCAGATGGACGCCATCTTGAATTCTTTGACAAAACCTTTTAAAATTAACAACTGACAATTTAAGTTGAATGTATTTTGTAGACAGGTAACTTTAAATTTCTTTGACAAATTCGACGTGAAAACCATCTTATATTTTTTGCCATTTTGAATTTTCTCGGCAAATCAAAAATTGACATTATTATTTTCTTACAAATTCGGCCTGCGCCATCTTGAATTTGATTTGGCAAGTGTGGAGTGGGTTCCCAGCTAAAATTTTCCTGCTAAATTCAAAGTAGGCGCCATCTTGAATGTTTCCTGCTGAATTTCAGATGGCCGCCATCTTGAATTCTTTGACTAAACTTTTAAAATTCGCAACTGGCAATTTAAGTTGAATGTATTTTGTAGACAGGTCACTTTAAATTTCTTTGACAAATTCGACGTGAAACCCATCTCATATTTTTTGCCATTTTGAATTTTCTCGGCAAATCAAAAATTGACATTATTATTATTTTCTTACAAATTCGGCCTACGCCATCTTGAATTTGATTTGGCAAGTGTGGAGTGGGTTCCCACCTAAAATTTTTCTGCCAAATTCAAAGTAGGCGCCATCTTGAATGTTTCCTGATGAATTTCAGATGGCCGCCATCTTGAATTCTTTGACAAAACTTTTAAAATTAGCAACTGACAATTTAAGTTGAATGTACTTTGTAGACAGGTAACTTTAAATTTCTTTGATAAATTCGACGTCAAACCCATCTTGTATTTTTTGCCATTTTGAATTTTCTCGGCAAATCAAAAATTGACATTATTATTATTTTCTTACAAATTCGGCCTGCGCCATCTTGAATTTGATTTGGCAAGTGTGGAGTGGGTTCCCAGCTAAAATTTTCCTGCTAAATTCAAAGTAGGCGCCATCTTGAATGTTTCCTGATGAATTTCAGATGGCCGCCATCTTGAATTCTTTGACAAAACTTTTAAAATTAGCAACTGACAATTTAAGTTGAATGTATTTTGTAGACAGGACACTTTAAATTTCTTTTACAAATTCGACGTGAAACCCATCTTGTATTTTTTGCCATTTTTAATTTTCTCGGCAAATCAAAAATTGACATTATTACTATTTTCTTACAAATTCGGCCTGCGCCATCTTGAATTTGATTTGGCAAGTGTGGAGTAGGTTCCCAGCTAAAATTTTCCTGCCAAATTCAAAGTAGGCGCCATCTTGAATGTTTCCTGATGAATTTCAGATGGCCGCCATCTTGAATTCTTTGACAAAACTTTTAAAATTAGCAACATTTAAGTTGAATGTATTTTGTAGACAGGTCACTTTAAATTTCTTTG
Source organism: Cryptocheilus praepositus (assembly GCA_033815515.1). Classification (NCBI taxonomy): domain Eukaryota; kingdom Metazoa; phylum Arthropoda; class Insecta; order Hymenoptera; family Pompilidae; genus Cryptocheilus; species Cryptocheilus praepositus. The sequence continues at coordinate 255,925 of JAWWQZ010000275.1, forward strand.
ACAAATTCGACGTGAAACCCATCTTGTATTTTTTGCCATTTTTAATTTTCTCGGCAAATCAAAAATTGACATTATTATTATTTTCTTACAAATTCGGCCTGCGCCATCTTGAATTTGATTTGGCAAGTGTGGAGTGGGTTCCCAGCTAAAATTTTCCTGCTAAATTCAAAGTAGGCGCCATCTTGAATGTTTCCTGATGAATTTCAGATGGACGCCATCTTGAATTCTTTGACAACTTTTAAAATTAGCAACTAACAATTTAAGTTGAATGTATTTTGTAGACAGGTCACTTTAAATTTCTTTGACAAATTCGACGTAAAACCCATCTCGTATTTTTTGCCATTTTGAATTTTCTTGACAAATCAAAAATTGACATTATTACTATTTTCTTACAAATTCGGCCCGCGCCATCTTGAATTTGACTTGACAAGTGTGGAGTGGGTTCCCAGCTAAAATTTTCCTGATAAATACAAAGTAGGCGCCATCTTGAATGTTTCCTGATGAATTTCAGATGGCCGCCATCTTGAATTCTTTGACAAAACTTTTAAAATTAGCAACTGACAATTTAAGTTGAATATATTTTGTAGACAGGTAACTTTAAATTTCTTTGACAAATTCGACGTGAAACCCATCTTGTATTTTTTGCAATTTTTAATTTTCTCGGCAAATCAAAAATTGACATTATTATTATTTCCTTACAAATTCGGCCTGCGCCATCTTGAATTTGATTTGGCAAGTGTGGAGTGGGTTCCCAACTAAAATTTTCCTGCCAAATTCAAAGTAGGCGCCATCTTGAATGTTTCCTGAATTTCAGATGGACGCCATCTTGAATTCTTTGAGAAAACCTTTTAAAATTAGCAATTGACGATTTAAGTTGAATGTATGTTGTAGACAGGTAACTTTAAATTTCTTTAACAAATTCGACGTGAAACCCATCTTGTATTTTTTGCCATTTTTAATTTTCTCGGCAAATCAAAAATTTACATTATTATTTTCTTACAAATTCGGCCTGCGCCACCTTGAATTTGATTTGGCAAGTGTGGAATGGGTTCCCACCTAAAATTTTCCTGACAAATTCAAAGTAGGCGCCATCTTGAATGTTTCCTGATGAATTTCAGATGGCCGCCATCTTGAATTCGTTGACAAAACTTTTAAAATTAGCAACTGACAATTTAAGTTGAATGTATTTTGTAGACAGGTCACTTTAAATTTCTTTGACAAATTCGACGTGGAACCCATCTTGTATTTTTGCCATTTTGAATTTTCTCGGCAAATCAAAAATTTACATTATTACTATTTTCTTACAAATTCGCCCTGCGCCATCTTGAATTTGAATTGGCCAGTGTGGAGTGGGTCCCCAGCTAAAATTTTCCTGCTAAATTCAAAGTAGGCGCCATCTTGAATGTTTCCTGATGAATTTCAGATGGACGCCATCTTGAATTCTTTGACAAAACTTTTAAAATTAACAACTGACAATTTAAGTTGAATGTATTTTGTAGACAGGTCACTTTAAATTTCTTTGACAAAATCGACGTGAAGCCCATCTTGTATTTTTTGCCATTTTGCATTTTCTCGGCAAATCAAAAATTGACATTATTATTATTTTCTTACAAATTCGGCCTGCGCCATCTTGAATTTGATTTGGCAAGTGTGGAGTGGGTTCCCAGCTAAAATATTCCTGCTAAATTCAAAGTAGGCGCCATCTTGAATGTTTCCTGATGAATTTCAGATGGACGCCATCTTGAATTCTTTGACAAAACTCTTAAAATTAGCAACTGACAATTTAAGTTTAATGTATGTTGTAGACAGGTAACTTTAAATTTCTTTGATAAATTCGACGTGAAACTCATCTTGTATTTTTTGCCATTTTGAATTTTCTCGGCAAATCAAAAATTTACATTATTACTATTTTCTTACATATTCGGCCTGCGCCATCTTGAATTTGATTTGGCAAGTGTGGAATGGGTTCCCAGCTAAAATTTTCCTGCTAAATTCAAAGTAGGCGCCATCTTGAATGTTTCCTGATGAATTTCAGATGGACGCCATCTTGAATTCTTTGACAAAACTTTTAAAATTAACAACTGACAATTTAAGTTGAATGTATTTTGTAGACAGGTCACTTTAAATTTCTTTGACAAAATCGACGTGAAGCCCATCTTGTATTTTTTGCCATTTTGCATTTTCTCGGCAAATCAAAAATTGACATTATTATTATTTTCTTACAAATTCGGCCTGCGCCATCTTGAATTTGATTTGGCAAGTGTGGAGTGGGTTCCCAGCTAAAATTTTCCTGCCAAATTCAAAGTAGGGGCCATCTTGTATGTTTCCTGATGAATTTCAGATGGACGCCATCTTGAATATTCCTTGGCGAGTTCCCGCAAATAATTAAGATGTACAAACAATAAATCCGGAATATATCGCCGTCATTTTTTCCCGAATCTTGTGCCTGGATGATGTGACGGAAAAAGTTGGAAAAAACAAAAAAATGTCGGCATGAACGAGTATTGCTCCCTGATTTCGTCGAGTCCTTCAATTAAGATAAGCAGACGTGTGTGTAACGTTTTTTGTATTAGCAAAGAAATATAATATTTAATATTCCATGTACAATCGCTGTACGCCGTTCCTTCTGTGTTTCATTTCCACCTGATAAACATCTTTTTTTTTTTATTAATTTTATAAGTAAAATCTTATTAACAAATGTGCTATCAACAATGCTGGTAAGGAGCCACCAACTAAATAAACTACGAATTTTAGATCGCATTAAGATACCGTGACCTTGAATTGAATTTTCCCGCGGTTTTCCGGAATTGGTTAGTGGCGCCATCAGAAAAGGCGCGAATATTTAAATCGTTCAAAATGCAACCGCTTTATTTCTTGCACCAACAACATTATCTGCCTTTGTTCAACATATCATTTTATTTCAGACACTGGGACATTAAACTACTTTGCGCTGACTGATATATCAATATTAAAAAATACTGATGTCCAGCGTAACACTACTTCATAACTTATTAAAGTAACCTGCAACGTGCACAAGTTTCAAAAGAACACAACACGTATCGCCAAGAATGCCAGTTTATTCCATTTACTTAAACGTACACCCCGTCGACACACAAACTTGAACAGGAAACAGTCGGAGTTCCTTAAATAGCAATTTATTCAGCGATGCACATTTTAATCCTCGTCATCGGATAGTTCTTCTTCTTCCCCTTTGCTGAGCTTGTGTTTGCTTTGATCTTTGGCGGTTGCTTCATCTTTGTTGCGCAGGGACCCCAGCAGGCGCTCTTCCTTCAGCTTCTTCTTCTCCTCCTTGCGCTTCTTCTTGTCCTGCGCCTCCTTCTCCACCATCATTCTCTGGAAGCGAGCGTCTTTAGGTGAAATGTTGTAGCCAAAGTGACGCCTGATCTCTTCCATCATCTTCTGCTTCTTCATCTGCGCCGCTGCTTGCTCCTCTTCCTTCTTTCGGATCTTCTCGTCCAGCTGCTGCTTCCACATCTCGACTTTGGCCATGTTTTCTTCTATTTTTGCCTCCCTGAATGTGACATATATGTTGGTGAAAGCGTTTGGCAGCGAAGGCAATGTTAGTATGTAGCAAAATGACAAATGGGGTGCCGGTAAATAAAATTAATGTGAAACGATGGGGGTAGAAATAAGGGAGAGCGTGATCAAAGTATTGATGTGAGCAGTGAATAGATGCCGGGTTGGAAAATAATTAAGCGTTTTGGGATTGAGATAAGTTGATTTTAGCAGGGAACGGAGGGGATGTTGTAATATGAGAAAGCGTTTCTGCGTTAAAACAGATCCATCATAATTGCATTGTTCAACTACTCGTATGACCAGCAACGATTCACTACATTGCAAAATGACAAAGCGCTTCTGCATTAAAACAGATCCATCATAATTGCATCGGTCAACTACTAGTATGACCAGTAACGAATCCCTACATTGCAATATAACAAAGCGCTTCTGCGTTAAAAAAGATCCATCATAATTGCATCGTTCAACTATTCATGGGACCAGCAATGATTCCCTACATTGCAATATAAAACATTAAAAGAGATCCATCATATTTCATTCATCGTTCAACTGCATTGCAAAATGACGAAGTGCTTCTGTATTAAAACAAATCCATCATAATTGCATCGTTCAACTACTCGTATCACCAGTAATGATTCACATTGCAAAATAACGAATCGCTTCTGCATTAAAACAAATCTGTTATAATTGCATAGTGCAACTACTCGTATGACTAGTAACGATTCACATTGCAAAATGAGGAAGCGCTTCTACATTAAAACAGATATCATAATTGCATTGTTTAACTACTCGTACGACCAGTAACGATTGACATTACAAAATGAGGAAACGCTTCTGCATTAAAACAGATCTGTTATAATTGCATCGTTCAACTACTTGTGTGACCACCAATGATTCCCTACATTGCAAAATGAGGAAGCGCTTCTACATTAAAACAGATCCATCATAATTGCATCGTTCAACTACTCATATGACCAGTAATGATTCACATTGCAAAATGAGGAAGCGCTTCTGTATTAAAACAAACCAATCATAATTGCATCGTTCAACTACTCGTATGACCAATAACGATTCCCTACATTGCAAAATGAGGAAGCGCTTCTGCATTAAAACAGATCCATCGTAATTGCATTGTTCAACTACTTGTATGACCAGTAACGATTCACATTGCAAAATGAGGAAGCGTTTCTGCATAAAAACAGATCCATCGTAATTGCATTGTTCAATTAGTCTTATGATCAGCAACGATTCACTACATTGCAAAATGGGGAAGCGTTTCTGCATTAAAACAGATCTGTTATAATTGCATCTTTCAACTACTCGTATGACCAGCAACGATTCCCTAGATTGCAAAATGACGAAGTGCTTCTGCATTAAACCAGATCTGTTATAATTGCATCGTTCAACTACTCTCATGACCAGTAACGATTCACATTGCAAAATGAGGAAACGCTTCTACATTATAACAGATCCATCATAATTGCATCGTTCAACTACTTGTATGACCAGCAATGAATTTACTGCATTGCAAAATGACAAAGGGCTTCTGCATTAAAACAGATCCATCAGAATTGGATCGTTCAACTATTCACATAACTAGCAACGATTTCCTACATTGCAAAATGACGAAGCGCTTCTGCATTAAAACAGATCCATCGTAATTGCATCGTTCAAGTACTCGTATGACCAATAACAATTCACATTGCAAAATGAGGAAGCGCTTTTGCATTAAAAGAAATCCATCGTAATTGCATCGTTCAACTACTCGTATGACCAGCAACAATTCACTACATTGCAAAATGAGGAAACGCTTCTGCATTAAAACAGACCCATTATAATTGCATCATTCAACTACTCGTATGACCAGCAACAATTCCCTACATTGCAAAGGGACGAAGCGCGTCTGTATTAAAACAGATCTATTATAATTGCATTGTTCAACTACTCGTATGATCAGGAACGATTCACTACCTTGCAAAATGGGGAAGCGTTTCTGCATTAAAACAGATCTGTTATAATTGCATCGTTTAACTACTCGTATGACCAGCAACGATTCACTAGATTGCAAAATGACGAAGTGCTTCTGCATTAATACAGATCTGTTATAAATGCATCGTTCAACTACTTGTGTGACCATCAACCATTCACATTGCAAAATGAGGAAGCGCTTCTACATTAAAACAGATCCATCGTAATTGCATCGTTCAACTACTCGTATGATCACCAACGATTCACTACATTGCAAAATGAGAAAGTGTTTCTACATTAAAACAGATCCATCATAGTTGCATTATTCAACTACTCGTGTGACCAGCAACGATTCCCTACATTGCAAAATGATGAAGCACTTCTACATTAAAACAGATCTGTTATAATAGCATCGTTCAACTACTAGTATGATCAGCAACGATTCCCTACATTGCAAAATAACAAATCGCTTCTGCATAAAAACAGATCTATCGTAATTGCATCGTTCAACTAGTTGTATGACCATCAACGATTCACTATATTGCAAAATGAGGAAGCGCTTCTGCATTAAAACAGATCTGTCATAATTGCATTATTCAACTACTCGTGTGACCAGCAACGATTCCCTACATTGCAAAATGATGAAGCGCTTCTACATTAAAGCAGATCTGTTATAATAGCATCGTTCAACTACTCATATGGCCATAACGATTCCCTACATTGCAAAATAACGAATCGCTTCTGCATTAAAACAAATCGATCATAATCCATCGTTCAACTACTCGTATGATCAGCAATGATTCACATTGCAAAATAACGAATCGCTTCTGCATTAACCCAGACCCATTATACTATCGTCATTCGCTAACATCATCCCACGATCGTAACATCGCCCCAAACAGTTCCATCAAACGCATCGTAAATCCCCAACTGCTTGTCGTCGCGTACCTCTTCGCAATCTTCTTTTTGCGGTTGTTGTCCCGCTCTACATAGCTGGCCCACTGCTGCTGCAGTGTCAAAGGGTGCGCCACCCTCTCGTACTCCTTCTGCAGCAGGACTTCTTCCAGCGTTGGCCAGGCCACCCCTGCCGGCACGCCCGCAGCTTCCATTCCATACCGCCCCAGCAACTTCCTCTTGTACTTCACCGTGTCGTGATACCTCTCCACAGACTCATCGTAGGGCTTCTGTCCCATGATTATCCTGCGGTGTGGTTCTGCGAGTCCACCCTTGCGCAGTCTCTCAGGTGGGAGCTCAACAACATCTTCAGCGAATTCGGCCTCGGTCTTTGCTTGTCTGGGGTCAAAATCGTCAGTAGGCACTGTCGCTTGTCGCCTCACCTGACTGACGAAGCTGAGTCGCAGGGACCTCGTTAAAATACGTTCTATGGTCATGTTGGTTCAGTTGAACATTACTGTCCTGTACTTTAAGGTGGACTAGGCCGGAGAGGTTAGGTTTGGCTGAATGTAAACACGCGTGATCTAGAACCTTGGGAATTGGGGGCTTTGATATATTGGGTTGGCAACTAGGTGACTGGGGTTTTTGTTGTTAACCTATATTTTTTTCTTATTATTAAACATTCAAGAAAAGCAGAATATATAATATAATGGCTGCCGTTTTTAATAGTTTAAAGATGCTGATTTATTTAGATAATCTATCTGCCGCGAATTATGGTATATATGTGCCCATAATTATGAAAGTGGTCTAAGTCATATATTTCTTGTTTCGAGATATTTAATGAATTGCATTTGAATAATTTAAAAAATATTTTTACATTATGCGACATTTTAATTTATAATTTTATTAGTCTTAATTAATGGAAATTTACTATGAATATGAAATTTTGTGTGAATTTTATACGATAATATTATTTTTAAAGATTGAATTGACTTAGACCATTTTCAAAATTAACTGAATGTCCTATAAATGACTTAAAGCAATAAAGAACTTTGAGTTTTATTTGAAACAATAATTTGATTGAAATAATTCGTGAACATTTATTACATTTATTAATTATTTTAAACAGTAATCCATTTTTATCATTATTTCGAGTATTTAAGATTCTTAAATTGTTCCTGAAAAACTGGAGGGATGTACGGTAGTAAACTCATAATATCTTTATGTTTTTCTTCCGATACTGGTCTAATGGTGGTGTATAATGGAAGTAATTTAATATTTCCGTATATTTTTGGTCTTCCTTTTTTAGGTGAAAGATCCAAAACGTGAAATTTAGAATCATCTAAAGATGTTTTATAGAACATTTTATAAGGTTCATTTTTCAAGAATCTCATCCATTGAATTTGTAGCCAAGAGACAGATTCACCCGCGGTATTTTTTACTCTTCTTGTTATTGATTCTTCTGATTTCGTTAAAAATGAAGTTGTCGTTATTATTAAAATTTGATTGTCATTTATTTTATTATGTAGTTCAGAAACGCGTCAAAGAAGGCCACGTGCCATTTTCAAGTTGTTTATATAATTTATTAAAATTTTTGACTTAGACCACTTTCATAATTAAAACTAAATGAATTCCATATAATGTTGAAATTACAACCACTATTTAATGGTTCATTTTTGACAATTTCGTAAAAATTACATTGAATAAATTTAGTTAAAAATAATGTGGTATGAAATAACTGATAAACTCATTTTTTTTTAATTTTGACTTAGACCACTTTCATAATTATGGGCACATATGGTACCGATAAAGCGTGTAAATTAATTGTGACATCAAATAACTAGGTACTTTGTGAATTACTTGGCTGAATCAATTAAACTGTGTAATGTTTTACGTTTGGGCTGGATTAATTGTTGAATATTCAATAGTGACGTAATGCATTATAAAATGTGATCGTCAGATTAGTAAAGCAAGAATAAAAAAAAACAGAACATCGCGCAGTTACGTTTAAGTGTTCACAACCGATAATTATACAAATAATTATGCTACACAGTCATTGTAAACGAACAATGTCCATAATAAAAAATAAAAATGGAACACAAATAAATATCCTTGCGATAATTTTAATACAAAATATAAAAGAGTATTTAGGCATGTCCAAGAAAAAATAATTTTGGCTGATATATCTTTATATTATATGAGCCGTTTATTTTGAAAGTGACCTAAGTTCATTTTTCAACAGTTTCTTTTTGGTTGACTGTAATAACGTTTATAATTTTAGATTAGGTGTCATAAAAACAGTTAACAAAATAAAATTCACAATTGGACTTAGGCCACTTTCAACATAAACGGCTCATATAATATAAGATATATCAGTCAAAATTATTTTTTTTCGGGCATGCCTAAATGTTGTCCTTTGACTGTGTCTAAACGCCGTCTTTTAATGATGCCTGGATGTTGTCATTCAGACTTGTCTGAACGTCATCTTTTAGGCAACCAAACGGGTCATAAGACAACTTTTGGTCATCTTTCTGATGCCTTTACGTCATTATTGAAAGATATCTTTCCTGAAAAAAGGTTATCTTTTAGACGTATTTTAGATATCTGTGTGCTGTCTGGGTAATGCAAAGCCCCACATGTCTTTGATCACTCGCCAAAAATGATTGGAACTGTCTTGGGATGTTTTATCACATTCACCATATAACCCTAATCTTGCGCCTCCAGACTATCATTTCTTTCGTTCCATGCAGAACTCCTTAAATGGTAAAATTTTTAATAACGCTGATGATGTCAGATCACATTTAATTCAGTTTTTTGAAAGCAAAGATCAGAAATTTTGTCACTGCCAGAACGATGGCAAAAGGTCATCGACGAAAACGGACAGTATCTAATTGAATAAAGTTATATTTTTAAACAAAAATTAAGAATTTTCCTTCTTATTTGAAATCCGCAATCACTTAGTTGCTAACCCAGTATTTTGCCGCTGGGAGAAAGTGTCAGCAACCTGAACATGGACAAACTAAAATGAAGAAGTCAAAGTGCAGGTTGTTCAGAAATGGAAATGTGAAGCAAAAAGGTGGTATAGAAATTGTTTTCTTTGTCACGTTTATTAAATTGTCCTACGCACACTATTGTACAATACGATACTACTGCTAGGTACAAGCAGCGAAAAATCGCCGATCAGCCCTTGACGTCGACGGATCCTTGCTTCACATTTTCGCGAATGATCTTGGCGACGATCGATAGACCCTGCAAACGAAAAAATGAACGAATATATATATATATATACACACTGTATAATTATGTGCAGATCGACGAAAAAAATATATGTACGACTGAACATATTTCTGTAATATCTGAATTTCCACACACATTTTTGTTCTGTAATAAAAAGGAAATATATATATATATATTATAATATACGATATATATATTGAATATATATATATATATACGATGAACGCCGTTGGATTTATATATATATATATATATATATTTTTGTTCTGTATATATATAAGAGCTGTGTCGAACGGCGGCCGCTAGGGCAATGTCAGTTATTCGAGTTTCGCGCGTAAAAATTCTTGAAATTTCATCGGTATGCGATGAACGCCGTTGGATTTGCCCAATTTGCACAACATTTTTGTTCTGTAATAAGCAGGAGCTGTGTTAATGTCAGTTATTCGACGAAATTCTTGAAATTTCATCGGTATACGATGAACGCCGTTAGATTTGTACAATTTCCACATACATTTTCGTTCTGTAATAAGCAGGAGCTGTGTTAATGTATATATTCGACGAAATTATTGAAATTGCTCTATATATTATAAGTATTAAATTAATGGTAAAATTTGTAATAACGCTGATTATATATATCACATTTAATATATATTAATTTTTGAAAGCAAAGATCAGAAATTTTGTCACTGCCAGAACGATATATATTTAAAGGTCATTAATATATATATATATATACAGTATCTAATTGAATAAAGTTATATTTTTAAACAAAAATTAAGAATTTTTCTTCTTATTTGAAATCCCCAATCACTTAGTTGCCAACCCAGTATTTTGCCGCTGGGAGATGGCGTCAGCAACCTGAACATGGACAATATAAAAAGTGTGGGCTGTTCACAAATGGAAATGCGAAACGAATAGGTGGTACAGAATTTTCGCGGAACGTTACGTTTCCGTGAAAAAAAGGAATTAACTCACACGATCTGTCGATTTTCGACGAAATCGTCGAAAATCTTTCGACGTCTTCTTTGTCACGTTTATTAAATTGTCCTACGCACACTATTGCATAATACGATACTACTGCTAGGTAAAAGCAGCGAAAAATCGCCGATCAGCCCTTGACGTCGACGGATCCTTGCTTCACATTTTCGCGAATGATCTTGGCGACGATCGACAGACCCTGCAAACGAAAAAATTAAAGAATATATATATATATATACACACTGTATAATTATCCGTACAGATCGAAAAAAAGCTATATGTACTGACTGCCGACATATTTCTGTAATATCTGAATGTAACACAATCTTTCCGGTAGTAATTATTAAACATTAAAAAAAAAAATATATATATAATATATATATATATATTTATTTTTATATATATATATATTTTTTTTAATGTTTAGTAATTACTACCGGAAAGATTGTGTCACATTCAGATATTACATATATATATATATATATATATATATATATATATATATCTTTATAGGTATAGAAATATATATATATATATATATATATATATAGAGAATCGCTATTAGTTCGAACGGCGGCCGCTAGATGGCAAATGGTGACTCGTTTCGCGCAAGCAAAAATGCGGCGCGATTGTAATTAAGAATGCACAGTGCGAAAATGCATCGGTGCATCATGATGACGTTTTCAGAAAATATTCGTCTGAATGGTTATGCCCGTATCTGTACTATTAGTATTTTCCAACATTATTCTTTCGAATAATGTTGTAAATGCAAAAATAGCATTGGAGGTGGTTATTGTCACTGTAAGCGAAAGGGAAAATGTTTTAGTTAAAATGATATTTAGTTTAATTCTTGACAAAATTAGTGGGGGGAGTATTTAATATTTCTAGAACACGCACTAAATTTTTTTACATTTAGTTTTAAATAGTATCAAGCGAAATTTGTTTATATATATTAAATTTCGACAATATATTATAATGTCTTAAATATGAGGTAAATTATAATATGAATATACGATTGTTTTATATATATTATATAAATTATATATATTATTTTATAATGTATTCATATAAATATATATGATAGCGGATTTATAACAATTAAAATAATCATAAAAATTAAATATTTAATATTAATTAATATATATAATATATTTAAAAATTAATCATAAAAACACATATAGAATGGACGAGCAAATTGCAAACATTTTTATATTCCTTATACTTTTATAATACCTAAAATATTTCCAATTATACAATTTCTGGAAGTTTCACAAAAATTGTTTCATAAATAACAAGTTATGATTTTTTTTGTAATGTTTATAAATTTTAATGTTGCCGATACCAGTATGCGCAAGGAAGACGTTTAGTGTTTATTTTCTCATTAGAAATAGTGTTATAGGGTCGTTCAAATTATTGTATATTCGTCGTATTTTCCAGAACTATTTTTTGAACTAGTTCCACGTTGAAATATATTCGAAAACATCACGCCTGGACATTCCATTGACGTTGATGGTTACACCACTTTAGGCAGTAAAATCATGTAATTGTTGGCCTACAATTTCGTTTTCCCATAAGAAATCTCCAGTTTCAATATTATCGGGCTGGTCATCTTCACTACTATCTATTAGAGCTATGGCACGTGTTTACGCTTATGGGATATTTGCATTTCTATGCTCGAATCCGAATCCGAACTGTAATTCATTATGGTAACCTAATTTTGTTCAATTTTATTATCTATTATTTTTTTTAATATTTTTTACTTTGAACTTACAACCAGAAAAGTATGAAAAATAATATTTTACACAAAATTCTTTATTGTTTGTATATCGTACATACTCAGTTTTTGTTTGCGGATTATTACGCCAAATGATGCAAATGGGTTAAAGTTATGTTATTGTAGGATTATGTTAGCTATATTACGATTTATGTTATTAAAGATGTAGTGAATTTTAGTAAAAATTGCGTCAGATTTTAAGTAATTGTTGAAGTGAATTATAATTTAGTGTTTTATCATTTAATATAATTATAATTTTGCGATAATTTTATTTTGTAATAATTATATTGCTATTTGAAGGTAATTATTAAATTATGATTCAGTATTTCATAATATAATACAATTTTTGTATTATGGGAAGAAGAAGAAAATATTGAGTTTTGGGTAAATTTTGGAGGAAGTTGGAGTTTAAAGGTAATTCATTTAATGTAAGTTTGGTTTGATGGGAGAATGATAGTTATATTCAGATTTTAGGAAAAATTGTGGTAAATTTTAAGTCATTTTTAAGGGTATTTTGGGATTTAGAATATTATTAGAATGCCTTGTAATTTAATAGAATCTTTGTTTTGAGAGAAGAAGAAGAAAATATTGAGTTTTGGGTAAATTTTGAATAATGGATTATTTAAAAATTCGAAGGTTTTTGATATAACACAAGTTTTGTTTTAATGGGAGAATAAAAGTTATAGTAAGTTTTTAGTAAAAATTGTGTCAAATTTTCACTAATTTTTTAAGTAGACTATGATTCAGTGTTTTATACAACCAGAAAAGTAAGAAAAATAATATTTTACACAAAATTCTTTATTGCTTGTTTATCGTACAGACTCTTTAACGATTGCTGATAAGCTGAAAACAAAAATGATTGTGTGCGGATTTATCCGCTCCCAGTGATAATGGTCAGTTTTTGTTTGCGGATTATTCCGTCAAATGATGCAAATGGGTTAAAGTGTTAAGAAGAAACGTTCGCATTTTGGCCAAGAAAAAGGTCTCTTCCACCAAGATAACGCTCGGGCTCAGACGTGCATGCTCGCAATGTCAAAATTGAACGAATTAAAGTTTCGATTGCTTCCGCACCCACCCTATTCGCCAGATTTACCTCCTAGCGATTTTCGTGGTTTCCTAATTAGAAAAATTTCGGAAGGGGCGAAAACGGAAATGAAATTAAGCGGGTTGTGTTCGAAATAAAGATTTGGCCGCGTGAATTTGAATATTCTCGATATGGCGGGGTTGACGTAATGAATTTGATTCGGTTTTTGCACATTTTTTGTCACCGTCGGATTTGGAATTTGTCAATTTAACTGAGTTGTATTTGGAAAATTAAATTTCAAATTTTGCTTTATCGAATATACATATATTGAACTTCGGACTTTCAGTGTCGAATTTTAACATGTCGAACTTCGGAACGTCGAGTTTCTAATGACGACGTTGAAGGTGGGCATTTGGAAAGTTTCCATTCGGAAGGGGTGGAAACGGAAATTTTGAAATTAAGCGGGTTGTGTTCGGAAATCAAAGATTTGGCCGCGTGAATTTGAATATTCTCGATATGGCGGGGTTGAGTTGCAAGTAATGAATTTGATTCGGTTGGTTTGCACATTTTTAATTTGTCACCGTCGGATTTGGAATTTGTCAATTTAACTGAGTTGTATTTGGAAAATTAAATTTCAAATTTTGCTTTATCGAATATATATACTGAACTTCGGACTCTGTAGTATCGAATTTTGTTACGTCAAATAGTGGAATATTGGATCCCGAATGTTTAGATGCTGCCATATATTTTTATTTATTCTGTATTACCTTTAAGATGGATGTCTAAAGATTCCAGCATGATGTCCCGTTTTTCTTTGTAGAAGGCTTGGACTTTTGCAACGTGCGACTGGAAACCATCGATGTCCCAGGAACACAATAATTTGTAAATCATCATCTGAAAATTAACATAAATCGTGTGCAGTGTCGTTATCATTCTCGAACACTTGACTTCTGTCTCTCAATACTTTGGACACATTGTCAAATATGCGAAAATGCTATTAACAAAGGTTTTCGATGCTAATACCCCGAAAACTTTTTCTCCCGAATTACTTGTTAAGTTCCACTTCTCATATTTTTGAAACGCTACCCCCCACTCGAAAACGCTTCAAGCAAAACTTCCTCCTCGGACCTTCCCGCGTAACTTTTGTCCCAAGTATTTTCCCCCTAAATCCACATTTCGGCTGATATCCCCGCGGGAAGCGCCCGATGTCGTGTCCGAGAGAAAATGGCGGCGCGCGCCACAAAATGGCCGCCGGTCACGTGCTTACCTGCGTCAACGAGGAGGTGTGGACATTCGCGCTCTCCGTGTGCAGGACCAGCTTCTTCATGATTTCCTTGTGACAAGTGACGGTGCCTAACCGCATGCCGGAGCTGAGAACTTTGCTGAAGGAGTCGAGTCTCATGACGCGGCCGTCGACGTCGAGGGAAAAGAAAGACGTGGGCTGTTTGTCGAGGAAGTGAATGAAGTAGTAGGCGTCGTCCTCGATGATTAAGAAGTCGTACTTCTGGGCCAGGCTGTAAATGTGCTGACGACGGTCCTCCGTAAGCACGGTGCCTGTGGGGTTGGCACCCGTGGGATTCACGTAGAGAAGCTGTGCATGTGGAAGAAGACATTAACACTAGAACTACCGACAATTCAGCAAACCTACTTCTATCAAAACCAGTCAAAATGAGTGGTCTTAAAAAAATACTTAATAATAGAATATTTTGAAATTTGTCGCTTCATTACTTTCTTACAAAAGGAAATCCATGTTTTATGTAATACATTTTTGGTATTATTAACTTATTTAATGAGTTAGGATTATCCTTTAGCAATTAGTAAACACAATGCTCCTTGCGCATGGTTCCGGATGCAGCAATTTCATTTTGTGATTCTAGTAAAATACTTTCATTAGAATCTTCAGAACATGAAAACACTCGAACACATCTACTTTTACGTAAATTCGAATTATTTTCAGATTCGCTTTCTGAAGATTTCTGAACATATTCTTTGTCTAAATCATCATTGTCACTTCTGTCACTATCAACAAGATTATCGTGAATACCCCACGATTCAATTTCATTTTCTTCTCGTGCATCTTCACAGTCATAAAGTTCACCATATTCTATATCAGAGCATTCCATTGGTATATCATTCAATTTTTGCAATATTTCACAAGTTTTCAATCGTTTTGCCATTTTCAGGGCTTAGAAAGACTAGAACAAAACTATTTATTATAAAAATGAGTATATAATATTTGTATTTATTTTCTCATTTTACACTAATTGAAACAATATGTCGTATACTGAATATATTGTTATATCATGATGGTTTTCCAGCCATTGTTATAAACGCACTCATTGAATGCAGTGACATTTGATGGTTGTTGATTTACAATGTTTGATATTATCTTCTGCAAATTCCAAAACAAAACAATAACACACTAACAGAATCTTCAAATGTTTTCTTGACTTCAGATCTAAATTTCCTTAATAAATACCAGTCAAAATGAGTGCTGTTGGTATAAGTAAATATATCAATTTATTTTGATTCAGAATAAATAAAACATTAAAAAAATATATTTTACTATTTCTTTAGTTATCCCGCAAAAGTCATTACACCATTTTGGAAAAAAAATGT
Organism: Cryptocheilus praepositus; assembly: GCA_033815515.1. Classification (NCBI taxonomy): domain Eukaryota; kingdom Metazoa; phylum Arthropoda; class Insecta; order Hymenoptera; family Pompilidae; genus Cryptocheilus; species Cryptocheilus praepositus. The sequence continues at coordinate 271,956 of JAWWQZ010000275.1, forward strand.
TCATAAAGTAGAAATATTTAAATCAAATTGTAAAACCAGTCAAAATAACTGGTGCGGCAGTTCTAGTGTTAATGCACTAACATTGTTTTCTTAGTTTCATGTAAAAAATCGCAGAGGTAAGTTCATTTTTATAAAAATTAGTTCTTTATGAGTAACGAGTTTTATGACAAAAATAAATGGTTAAATTTTATTTGTCCCATCATGCAACTTGTGGAGTAACACCAAAAAAAGCAATTTTTCTGTATTGTTTATGTTGTATATTCTTAAAACTATACATATAAATGTGATTTGAATATAGTGCATATTTATAAATATATTTATAAATATATTTTTATCGATATCTCAGGAAGTATTGCGAATTTTGAGGTGCGGTTTCGATTTTTCTGAGTCACTTTGCATCTACTTTGATACCTTAAAATATGAAACTGATCTGCGAACTTTTATTTGGGACGCCATTTTGGGAGCACTTCATATAATATGTAATATATTTTTGACGATATCTCAAGAAGTATTGCGAATTTTGAGGTGCGGTTTCGATTTTTCTAAGTCAGTTGGCATCCATTTTGCTATCCCGAAATATAAAGCAGATCGGTGAACTTTCATTTTCGACGCCATTTTGGGAGCATTTCACATAATGTGAAAACAATCGCAGAGCATTAAATAAAAGATTTAAAAAATATATTTTACTATTTCTTTAGTTATCACCGCAAAAGTCATTATACCATTTCGGAAAAAAATGTAACATAAAATAGAAATATTTAAATCAAATTGTAAAACCAGTCAAAATGACTGGTGCGGTAGTTTTAGTGTTAACAAATACTGACTGAACATTACTATGCCAAGCGAGTCGCATCCAACATAAGTTTAAAATATAATATTTTAATTAAATTCAAGTTTGTATGCAATTACAAAGAGATGTTACAATGAACTTTGTTAAAATATGGCAAGCATAAATGCGGTTCATCCACACAACTATCGCAGAATGTTGCAACTTTTACAGTACAGTTTCTTGCCGATTGGGAACCTAAATTTTTAACATTTCTTTCGTAACAAATTTCGCAGCGCCTTCTTATCGATTTAAAGTTGCCTTCCTTTTTTTTTTAATTTTGTGTCGATTTTTTCTTGGTCCAATTCGTGGAGAATTATTACTATTATTACACGACGTCATCAGGTTCATTGTTATTTTTCTTCGGAATTCGATGCTTGTTATTTTTCGGTTTGTAAGACTGTTATATATAATCCACGAAAACAGCTGTGTTCAGGCAAAATCAAATACAATTTTTTTACACCATATTTTGATTTTCGTAGTAGATGCAAATGAACTCATTTGATCGGAGAAATCTTCAAAGACACCTTCATTATAATTCACAATACTTTCGGTTTGGTAACAAAAGTATAATATGTTATTTAATAAAGTTTATTGAGTGTTTCGTTGATTAATAAAAATTTGTCCTTCCATTTGGTTTATTTCAAACCATCAGAACTTTCCTTAGCAATATATTAACTGCAATTTTTTTTTATGGAAGAAATCTATTTGCGAATTGATCGTATTGACCAAATGAGTGCATTGCGTGTAATTGATAAAAAACGTGATATTCAATATAAATATAATCAAGTAAGTATACTTTCATAATTTATTTTCGAAACAAGCAATCAAAACAAGCGTTTTCGACACATTTTACTTTTTTATTAGAAGAATTTATAAAAGTTTATGGTGTTGATTGTTTAAGAGAACATTCTGGAGATTTATTCACTGAAAAATGACCACGTTTGCATTCTGATGATAATCAAAATAAATGTTTTATTATTATAAATGTTTTAGGATTATCAAGAAGGGTAAAAGAATTAATGATTTCATCAATACTCACTTTCGGCATTGGCAATCCATTAGAAAGCCTTTCTTCGCAGACTCGCGTGATTTCATTTGGAACGATGCCTTCGTGATCCTGCGGAATTCCGAGAAACAGCGGATCCAACGATGCAAGCTAAAACACATATATATAATTATATACAACAATATATAATTATTCAACACAAGCATAAATAAAATATTTTTCGACCTTAAATAAACATATAATTTAAAATTATTTTGTATCTCTACTTGTACATATACACATAAACCTGTATAATAATGCATAATAATAAAATACAAATTGTATATATTTAAATGATTATTTAAATTATGTATATATATATACATATTATACATACGATATATATAATTTAATGAACTGTAATATAACAACGCATCTGTATATTTTGTGCGATTTTTATAGATTTACGTGCATTTACTAAATGAAATATTTAATAACCATTAAATTGTATAATAATTGTATAATATAAAAATTGTATATATATATATATATAATAATTTTATAATATAAAAATTGTATAATAATTATTTTTCATCTATATATATGTGTCTGAGCATAATTATGCATAATAATACGAGTATATAAAAACGCATGACATTGTCATAAGTAAATTTCGGGAAAAATAATGTATATAGCCAACACTATGGTAGGAATTTCTACTTACAGCACTCGTTATGCCAGTGTATGTCGGTGCCTGTACCAAAACGGGATCGCCTGGTTCGACGAACATTTCGAAAAGTTTGCTACACCCGTCTTGCGAACCGGTGGTAAAACACACGTCCCAAAAATCGTATTTCGGCGAGTGCCAATGCCGCTGGTATTGGCGCCATTTTTCGAGCAGCGGCGGGTAACTGAATATTTACAATATATATATATAATATTATGACATCATTATTTTTAATTTTATTCCTAAGACATAATTATTTTGAATTATTTTGAATTTTATTTATATATACATAATTATTGTTTTGTAAATAAATTGTCAGCGAAGTCGTAATAAGTCGTAATAATTCTACTATAATAAGAAAAAAATATAGATTAGATGCAATGACCACGTTAACAAAACACAAGAAAGTGTAAAGTCCATCGAGCGAAACCCCATGAAAACCCACTATTTTTGCATGCCAAACTTACCCCTCCGATGGTCCATACTGCAGTGCCGTCGCCAATTCTTTGCCTTCCAGACGACCGACGACTCCATCCTTGCAACTATACGAAATGTCCAGAAACGGAAACATACTCGTATTTGGCATGCCACTTGCCAAAGTGATAGCCGTTGGATTCATTGCAAATGCATGCGCTACAACGTAAATACGCACCAAAAACATAATTAATGGCACCGTAGAAAACAGCAAATGCTCATTCAATTTTTCACGGACATTCTTCTTATTAGGTAGGAGGGAAAGTTCTGTCGTATTTTCAAGAAAATATTTGAATTCATTTATAAAAATATGTGTTTAATATTAACCAATTATATACGCTCCGTTATTTGTTAGAACCTGTTGCCGTCTTTCAAGTAACCTTTGAATTCCTGTTTTGTAGAAGTTCTCGTCCTTGGAGTTAAAATAGTCAGTGACTGTCTTAGAAACACTTTCAAAAGACTCGAACTTTTTTCCCGTTAGATAATTTTGCAGAGATCTGAACAGGTAATATTCAGATGGTGCAATGTCAGGTGAATACGGTGGGTGACTAAGGACCCCCATCCTAACGCATTCAGTTTTTGTTGTGTCACCATTGCAGTATTATCGTGGTGGGACACTATTCCTTTTCTGGACGCTAATTCTGGCCTTTTTTCTTTGATAGCTGCATTCAATTTATCCAGCTGATTGCAGTACAGATCCGCGTTAATGGTTTTTCCCTGTTTCATCAACTCGTAGTACACTGGACCTTTCCTGTCCCACCACAAACAAAGCAGTACTTTTCGTTGATGGATACTTGGTTTGGAACTCTTGCTGATGATGTTCCTGGTTTGCAGTAAGATTTTTTCTCTTAATATTCTCGTAAAGAATCCACTTTTCATCTCCAGTAAGCAGCTTGTCCAAAAACGGCTCCACATTGTGTCTAATCGGATGTGATGAACACATTCTTACACGATCAGACAAATCCTTTTCCGTTAATTCATGTGGAAGCCAAACACTTTGCTTTAACACAAACCCAAGAGATTTAATGTGATCTCCAACAGTTGTATGATGAATGCCAAACTCTTCTGCAATTTCTCGACTTGTTAAATGTGGATTATTTCCCAACATGGATCGCAAAACATCATTATCGATCTTTGATGGTCGTCCAGATCGATCAGTTTCTTGGAGGCTCAGATCCCCGGAACGAAATTTGCTAAACCATCTTTGACAAGTACGAACATTTACAATATCTTTTCCAAATACAGCACATAAGTTTTTACATGCAACCGATGCGTTGCTTCCTTTTTGGAATTCATACAAAATGCAGTGTCGTAAATGCACTTTATCTACTGACATGTTTTTCATTTCGAATATCACAAGTAAATGATGAACGGTAAAAAAGGACTCCTTTTATATTATACAGCAGCTATAAAAAAAAAAAAAAAAAATCCGAATGACTCACTAGCCAGATGTTTTTTTTATTTACAAGAAAAATTACCTGCCTATTAAAAATACGACAGAACTTTCCCTCCAACCCAATATATTCATTTCTAGTGGAAACAGTTTTTTGATTTTTTTACTGAAAATCTTTTGGTGACGACTTCTTACTTTCATTCGTTTTAATCAGTAGTAATTTCGCTATTTTTCCAGATGACAATATTCTTCTGACCCATGGTTGCGGATTATTAAAAAAAACATTAAGACGCCTGCTAACGATTAACGACATTCTACTCTCTCATCGAAAAATTTTACTGATTTTCAATCATTTTTTTCTTATCGAAAATAGACACGCAGCAATTTGAAACTTTGACATTCTATCATATCGACCTTTATTTATACAAAAATATTTTTTGTTACGTTTTTTCACATTTTTTCATCTAAATTCTACTTGATTGCTGGAACATCTCCAAAAAATTCACTCACTGGCGTGCGTGATTGCGGTCGTTGGGATAATCAGAAAAACAGAACATAATCTTAATTTTACTAACCACTATCGCATGAACCACGGAGAAAGAGTTTGCGTGAAAACTTTCAAAATTACCGACTTTCCAAAATTAGGTTTACGAAAATGGCACTTTTTTCCGTCTTTTTATGATGGAAAAAAATGAGAAAATATTGATTAATTAACACACCCGTGGTTCATACGATACGAATAAGTATGTAGAATAATATATTAAAATCTCGGACCGATCGATCGAATAGTTTTTTTGGAATCGTGCACGCCAGTTGAAAAAATATAGTACTGAGGAAAACGCATTTAAAGTTTTGCATATCGAATTTTTTTATATAAAAGATTTTTACGTAGTAAATTGTAATATACAATAATTCATAGCCGGATCAATGTTTACATGCAGATCAGCATTTTCTTTTAATTTTTCTGCCATGTACAGGACATCTAAACTGCATTCACTTGTTCATTTCCATAAACTTTCTTTTTCGCGAACGACAGGGTCTCGAATTGAAATTTACTTTGTTTTCGATCCATATTAAGACGATACGCCTCTTTTGAAAACTGTTTGAATACTGAATGCATGTTCAGAAAGCAATAAACATAACAGACATCGTCAAGGTGGAGGGTAAGATGATATTTAGATGTTATTTTGGTGCGCGGAACACACTCCTTCGTAATGTATACCAATGCAATGTTTACATTTGGGTGATCTTCTTTTTTAAATCGTTTCCAGAATTAGATAATTTCTTAGAATAAATAAAGATCGCCGAAAGAGAAAAACGGCCCTTCTATCTGCGCGAGGTGGGTTAGATGCGAGGCTCGTATAACTTTCTCAATTTTTCGAATTTATCGCTGCAAATTTAAGGACATAATCTCGAAAGTATATACTTTCGAATAAGGCAATAAAAAAAAATCGATTTTTTCGACCCGAGAAAGTAGAATGTCCCCTTAATGACATTCTTCTTATATTCATTTCTAGTGGAAACAGTTTCTTTAATTTTTTTACTGAAAATCTTCTAGTGACAACTTCTTACTTTAATTTCTTTTAACGAGTGCAATTCGATTCCGGCGCGTAAAATTGTGAAAATCGCTAATTTATCTGTTTTCGTAAATGAAAACATTCTCCTGGTCCATGATTACGGATTTTCAAAAGAAAAACATACCCCCAACACTCTGCCCTTTGTTAAAAACCTTCGAAACTTCCCTGCGCACCAAAATTTTACCCGAAAACCCGAATCCAAAAATCCCACACAGGACATCGACGTCTTCATGTCAAAAGTTGCTTATCGCCGGCACCGAAAAAATACTCCACCTAACAAGCGACACGTAACTTTCCATCAACGAATATACTGACTCGCAACAAACAGCACACCCGTTGGTATCGCACGGAATTCGTAAAGTAGCGACTTACTTAATTGGCGAATCATGTTCTGGCGGCGCCTGAACGTGATTTTTGAGAAGAAGCGCGTGGGATCGAAAGCACGGGAGGCCATCTTGCTGAGCACTGGACGACTGATGCTCGTTGACGTTTGGAACTGAAGTGTGATGAGACGAGGTGATAAGGTGCAGCACGTGAACAGACGGTCGAGGAGATAAGCGTGAATGAACTTTGCGATAAACCTTGCGCTTTAATCGCGGGCGATGTGGGAGTCAACGTTTGGTGGGACCCGCGTGGTATGGGGTATGGGATCAGGTTACGGGGTGACGTAGTGTGGGACTTTCGGTTGGAGTGCACGGTGTTACGTGATCGCGGTGTTGTCAGGGGAATCAGTGGAATTATGGTACTACTATTGAAATGTTAGGTGTACAAATGAATAATCCAAATTATTTTGAGCGGTTATGAAATCAATTTTAAATTGAATAGATTTTCCCACTCTTTTGTGGTTATGCAGTGTTGACATATAGCTATTAAAAATAACAAATAGTTTTACAAAAAGTCCAACATAACTTTTAATATTATTCAGTTCAGTAGAGTCGAAAATGGCAACAGATAAGGTGCATATTCGACATTGCATTCTTTACGAATTCCAAGAAGGAAAAAATGCTGCAAGAGCATGCGAATCGATTTGTTCCTTCCTCGGCGAAGGTGTTGTATCATACGATGTGTGCGCATTTTGGTTTAAGCGGTTTAAAAGCGGTAATTTCAGGCTAATCGACAAAGAACGCCCTGGAGGCTCTCGGAAGTGCGATAACGATGATTTGGAAAAAGTGATCGTTGAGAATTCGGCACAAACGCAAAAGGAGCTTGCAGAACAGTTGGGAGTAACGCAGCAAACGATTTCCAAACGCCTACATGAGATGGGAAAGATCCGGAAAGAAGGAAAATGGGTGAACGCATGAACTCTTACCAAGGTTTTGGTAAAATTACGATGCGGCATTTTGGAGTTTGCGTAAGGAACAGCTTTGAATGTAGAGAATTTGATGAAGTAATCAAACTTGGCCAAGTGCGGCAAAGCATTTTATCATCTATTAGGGCAAACTTTTGGTAAAATTACGATCCGGCATTTTGGAGTTTGCTTCAGGAATAGATTCGAATGTAGAGCATTTGATCAAGTGAACAAATTTGGCCAAGTGCGGAATCACATCTTATCATCTATTAGGGCAAACTTTTGGTAAAATTACGATGCGGCGTTTTGGAGTTTGTATAAGGAACGGTTCTGAATGTAGACCATTTGATCACGTGAACAAACTTGGCCAACTGCGGAATCACATCTTATCATCTATTAGGGCAAACTTTTTGTAAAATTACGATGCAGCATTTTGGAGTTTGCTTCAGGAACAGTTTCGAAGGTAGAGCATTGGATGAAGTAATCAAACAGCGAAAGCAACAAAAATGAACGAGTGGCAGCGTGTCTTTCTCTCCTCAATAAGCAGCGTCGAAAGTCTTTCTTGTGGAAAATCGTTATGGGCGATGAAAAATGGATACTCTATGACAATCCGAAACGTAGAAAGTCATGGGTAAATCCTGACGAACCATGAACATCGGTCGCAAAACCAAATCGCTTCGGAAAAAAGGTTCTTCTCTGCATTTGGTGGGATATCAAGAGCGTACTTTATTATGAGTTGTTGGAACCGGGTGAGACAGTTACTGCGGACTGCTACCAACGCCAATTAATCTGCTTGAGTCAGGAATTTGAACGAAAACGCCCGTATACCGGCAAAGGAGAACGTCCAGTGAAATGATTGCATGACAACGCTAGGCCACACATTGCTTCCAATACAAAAGACATCATAATGAGCCTTGGTTGGGACGTCTTGCAGCACCCCCAGTATTCACCAGACCTTGCTCCAACCGATTACCACTTGTTTCGGTCGATGCAAAACGCCGAAGTCCGATATGCACTTCCAATCAATCGATGAGATTCGAAAATGGCTTGACGATTTTATCCTATCCAAAGACGTAACATTTTTTCGAGATGGAATTCATCAGCTTCCTGAAAGATGGCTTAAAGTCATAGAAAGCAACGGCGAGTACTTTGATTAAAAAATTTAATTGGCTTTGTTTTAAAATAAACCTTGAACTTAGCTGAAAAATTGGATTATTCATTTGTACACCTAATACTACTATTGAAATATTTGAGCATTGTTACGAGGGGACTGAAATAGTGTGGTGTATTGGACTACGGCAGTGCATCTTAAGACTAAACTTACCGGCATTTTACAGCTACCTATTCTTAATAGGACCCCTTATGAAAGAAGTTGATTTTTGGAAAGGAATTCGTAATTTATTAACGCGAGATATTGAATAATCGGATGATATGAGAATTTACAGAAAGACAAATGGGGGATAGAAATAAGAATGAATGTACGATTTTAAAGAAAATTTTGAAAGGGGCCATTTTACCCCGCTTGGTACGTTTAATGTTAACATTTTCAAATTTTTCGTCTTGACGCATACGGTGCGTCACCAGTTTTGTCAGAAGCAAATATTAAAATTTTTCTCCATGACGCATACGGTGCGTCATCAGTTTTGTCAGAAGGAAATATTAAAATTTTTCTCCATGACGCATACGGTGCGTCATCAGTTTTGTCAGAAGCAAATATTAAAATTTTTCTTCATGACGCATACGGTGCGTCATCGGTTTTGTCAGAAGGAAATATTAAAATTTTTCGCCATGACGCATACGGTTCGTCATGAAATTTCATGCAAAAACTGCAACCTCTCCCCTCTGCAAAGAAATTGGCGGGTCAGCTTGATAACAATGCGTTCTAGATCTGTAAATATATTTGTAACATTTATTCCAATTCATTATAACACATGGTACGTATGTATACGCGTGCACGTGTAAGTGTGTCGGTGTGCTCGCGTCAATTTCCGCCACTCTACCTTCTCGCAACATCACATAATCTACACGCAACGATCTGTCAACTTCGCCCCCCGCACGCTTCACGCCCCTATAGAATATTCGGTATAATACAGTCGCTTAATACTCATTCTATAAGACGATTTTTGCCGGCTGACGCCGATTATCTATTCTTTACAATTTTCAAACGCACGTATCATACAGTTATCTATTTACGATTGTCTCAGATAATTCGTCGATTCGAGGCTCGAAATTCCATCGCTCTTTTCCTCGCTTCCATCCCGATCGGGTTTTTCTTTCAGCCGTGAAATGGTTGGAAGTAACAAAAGTGTTGGCACTTCGTCGTGAAGGAAAGGTGAGAATTCTGGACGCACGGGAAGGATCGTAAAATGGAAAGAGAGAATGAAAAATAATATTCTGCGTCGAGAAATAAGGGAAAGTGTCATCTGAACAACGTTTCCAAACGTTTCGTCGAGAAATTTCAGTGAATTTCAAGATGGCCGCCAGTCACGTTGTTATCATTGATAAAACTCGTGGGAGCCTGCGCGAATACAAGAAACGAGGGCCATTTGGGCAAACCTCACGTTCGCAAGTGGCAAATTTGAAAACAGCGCGACTTTTCGTTCGCGCGTTTTTAAGCAATGTCTTCGTAAAGTCGTCAAGTGGACAGCGGACGCAATTTGCTCCGGACGCCATCTTGAAATTCAAGCCCTCCGTACGTAAAACGTTCCTCTCATTCGAAAGTAACTATGCGAAATAAATGACGACGTATGCGTATGTAAACGCATGTAAAATGACGACGTATGCGTAAAATGTAAATGCGGTCGAATGGAAATGCTTTTCACGGAAAGAGAGAATAAAAAATAATATTCTGCGTCGAGAAATAAGGGAAAAGTGTCATCTGAACAACGTTTCCAAACGTTTCGTCGAGAAATTTCAGTGAATTTCAAGATGGCCGCCAGTCACGTTGTTACCACATTAATAAAACTCGTGGGAGCCTGCGCGAATACAAGAAACGACGGCCATTTGGGCAAACCGCACGTTTGCAAGTAGCAAATTTGAAAACAGCGCGACTTTTCGTTAGTGCGTTTTTAAGCAATGTCTTCGTAAAGTCGTCAAGTGGACAGCGGACGCAATTTGCTGCAGACGCCATCTTGAAATTCAAGCCCTCCGTACGTAAAACGTTCCTCTCATTCGAAAGTAACTATGCGAAATAAATGACGACGTATGCGTATGCAAACGCATGTAAAATGACGACGTTTGCGTAAAATGTAAATGCGGTCGAATGAAAATGCTTTTCACGGAAAGAGAGAATGAAAGATAATATTCTGCGTCGAGAAATAAGGGAAAAGTGTCATCTGAACAACGTTTCCAAACGTTTCGTCGAGAAATTTCAGTGAATTTCAAGATGGCCGCCAGTCACGTTGTTACCGCATTGATGAAACTCGTGGGAGCCTGCGCGAATACAAGAAACGACGGTCATTTGGGCAAACCTCACGTTTGAAAGTGGCAAATTTGAAAACAGCGCGACTTTTCGTTCGTGCGTTTTTAAGCAACGTCTTCGTAAAGTCGTCAAGTGGACAGCGGACGCAATTTGCTCCAGACGCCATCTTGAAATTCAAGCCCTCCGTACGTAAAACGTTCCTCTCATTCGAAAGTAAGTATGCGAAATAAATGACGACGTATGCGTATGTAAACGCATGTAAAATGACGACGTATGCGTAAAATGTAAATGCGGTCGAATGAAAATGCTTTTCACGGAAAGAGAGAATGAAAAATAATATTCTGCGTCGAGAAATAAGGGAAAAGTGTCATCCGAACAACGTTTCCAAACGTTTCGTCGAGAAATTTCAGTGAATTTCAAGATGGCCGCCAGGTACGTTGTTACCACATTGATAAAACTCGTGGGAGCCTGCGCGAATACAAGAAACGACGGCCATTTGGGCAAACCTCACGTTTGCAAGTGGCAAATTTGAAAACAGCGCGACTTTTCGTTCGTGCGTTTTTAAGCAATGTCTTCGTAAAGTCGCCAAGTGGACAGCGGACGCAATTTGCTCCGGTCGCCATCTTGAAATTCAAGCCGTCCGCACGTAAAACGTTGCTCTCATTCGAAAGTAACTATGCGAAATAAATGACGACGTATGCGTATGTAAACGCATGTAAAATGACGACGTATGCGTAAAATGTAAATGCGGTCGAATGAAAATGCTTTTCACGGAAAGAGAGAATGAAAGATAATATTCTGCGTCGAGAAATAAGGGAAAAGCGTCATCTGAACAACGTTTCCAAACGTTTCGTCGAGAAATTTCAGTGAATTTCAAGATGGCCGCCAGTCACGTTGTTACCACATTGATAAAACTCGTGGGAGCCTGCGCGAATACAAGAAACGAGGGCCATTTGGGCAAACCTCACGTTTGCAAGTGGCAAATTTGAAAACAGCGCGACTTTTCGTTCGTGCGTTTTTAAGCAATGTCTTCGTAAAGTCGTCAAGTGGACAGCGGACGCAATTTGCTCCAGACGCCATCTTGAAATTCAAGCCCTCCGTACGTAAAACGTTCCTCTCATTCGAAAGTAACTATGCGAAATAAATGACGACGTATGCGTATGTAAACGCATGTAAAATGACGACGTATGCGTAAAATGTAAATGCGGTCGAATGAAAATGCTTTTCACGGAAAGAGAGAATGAAAGATAATATTCTGCGTCGAGAAATAAGGGAAAAGTGTCATCTGAACAACGTTTCCAAACGTTTCGTCGAGAAATTTCAGTGAATTTCAAGATGGCCGCCAGTCACGTTGTTACCACATTGATAAAACTCGTGGGAGCCTGCGCGAATACAAGAAACGAGGGTCATTTGGGCAAATCTCACGTTCGCAAGTGGCAAATTTGAAAACAGCGCGACTTTTCGTTCGTGCGTTTTTAAGCAATGTCTTCGTAAAGTCGTCAAGTGGACAGCGGACGCAATTTGCTCCAGACGCCATCTTGAAATTCAAGCCCTCCGTACGTAAAACGTTCCTCTCATTCGAAAGTAACTATGCGAAATAAATGACGACGTATGCGTATGTAAACGCATGTAAAATGACGACGTATGCGTAAAATGTAAATGCGGTCGAATGAAAATGCTTTTCACGGAAAGAGAGAATGAAAGATAATATTCTGCGTCGAGAAATAAGGGAAAAGTGTCATCTGAACGTTTCCAAACGTTTCGTCGAGAAATTTCAGTGAATTTCAAGATGGCCGCCAGTCACGTTGTTACCGCATTGATAAAACTCGTGGGAGCCTGCGCGAATACAAGAAACGACGGCCATTTGGGCAAATCTCACGTTTGCAAGTGACAAATTTGAAAAGAGCGCGACTTTTCGTTCGTGCGTTTTTAAGCAACGTCTTCGTAAAGTCGTCAAGTGGACAGCGGACGCAATTTGCTCCAGACGCCATCTTGAAATTCAAGCCCTCCATACGTAAAACGTTCCTCTCATTCGAAAGTAACTATGCGAAATAAATGACGATGTATGCGTATGTAAACGCATGTAAAATGACGACGTATGCGTAAAATGTAAATGCGGTCGAATGAAAATGCTCTTCACGGAAAGAGAGAATGAAAGATAATATTCTGCGTCGAGAAATAAGGGAAAAGCGTCATCTGAACAACGTTTCCAAACGTTTCGTCGAGAAATTTCAGTGAATTTCAAGATGGCCGCCAGTCACGTTGTTACCACATTGATAAAACTCGTGGGAGCCTGCGCGAATACAAGAAACAAGGGCCATTTGGGCAAACCTCACGTTTGCAAGTGGCAAATTTGAAAACAGCGCGACTTTTCGTTCGTGCGTTTTTAAGCAATGGCTTCGTAAAGTCGTCAAGTGGACAGCGGACGCAATTTGCTCCAGACGCCATCTTGAAATTCTAGCCCTCCGTACGTAAAACGTTCCTCTCATTCGAAAGTAACTATGCGAAATAAATGACGACGTATGCGTATGTAAACGCATGTAAAATGACGACGTATGCGTAAAATGTAAATGCGGTCGAATGAAAATGCTTTTCACGGAAAGAGAGAATGAAAGATAATATTCTGCGTCGAGAAATAAGGGAAAAGTGTCATCTGAACAACGTTTCCAAACGTTTCGTCGAGAAATTTCAGTGAATTTCAAGATGGCCGCCAGTCACGTTGTTACCACATTGATAAAACTCGTGGGAGCCTGCGCGAATACAAGAAACGAGGGTCATTTGGGCAAATCTCACGTTCGCAAGTGGCAAATTTGAAAACAGCGCGACTTTTCGTTCGTGCGTTTTTAAGCAATGTCTTCGTAAAGTCGTCAAGTGGACAGCGGACGCAATTTGCTCCAGACGCCATCTTGAAATTCAAGCCCTCCGTACGTAAAACGTTCCTCTCATTCGAAAGTAACTATGCGAAATAAATGACGACGTATGCGTATGTAAACGCATGTAAAATGACGACGTATGCGTAAAATGTAAATGCGGTCGAATGAAAATGCTTTTCACGGAAAGAGGGAATGAAGAATAATATTCTGCGTCGAGAAATAAGGGAAAAGTGTCATCTGAACGTTTCCAAACGTTTCGTCGAGAAATTTCAGTGAATTTCAAGATGGCCGCCAGTCACGTTGTTACCGCATTGATAAAACTCGTGGGAGCCTGCGCGAATACAAGAAACGACGGCCATTTGGGCAAATCTCACGTTTGCAAGTGACAAATTTGAAAAGAGCGCGACTTTTCGTTCGTGCGTTTTTAAGCAACGTCTTCGTAAAGTCGTCAAGTGGACAGCGGACGCAATTTGCTCCAGACGCCATCTTGAAATTCAAGCCATCCGTACGTAAAACGTTCCTCTCATTCGAAAGTAACTATGCGAAATAAATGACGACGTATGCGTATGTAAACGCGTGTAAAATGACGACGTATGCGTAAAATGTAAATGCGGTCGAATGAAAATGCTTTTCACGGAAAGAGAGAATGAAAGATAATATTCTGCGTCGAGAAATAAGGGAAAAGTATCTTCTGAACAACGTTTCCAAACGTTTCGTCGAGAAATTTCAGTGAATTTCAAGATGGCCGCCAGTCACGTTGTTACCACATTGATAAAACTCGTGGGAGCCTGCGCGAATACAAGAAACGAGGGCCATTTGGGCAAATCTCACGTCTGCAAGTGGCAAATTTGAAAACAGCGCGACTTTTCGTTCGTGCGTTTTTAAGCAATGTCTTCGTAAAGTCGTCAAGTGGACAGCGGACGCAATTTGCTCCGGACGCCATCTTGAAATTCAAGCCCTCCGTACGTAAAACGTTCCTCTCATTCGAAAGTAACTATGCAAAATAAATGACGACGTATGCGTATGTAAACGAATATAAAATGACGACGTATGCGTAAAATGTAAATGCGGTCGAATGAAAATGCTTTTCACGGAAAGAGAGAATGAAAGATAATATTCTCCGTCGAGAAATAAGGGAAAAGTGTCATCTGAACAACGTTTCCAAACGTTTCGTCGAGAAATTTCAGTGAATTTCAAGATGGCCGCCAGTCACGTTGTTACCACATTGATAAAACTTGTGGGAGCCTGCGCGAATACAAGAAACGAGGGCCGTTTGGGTAAACCTCACGTTTGCAAGTGGCAAATTTGAAAACAGCGCGACTTTTCGTCCGTGCGTTTTTAAGCAATATCTTCGTAAAATCGTCAAGTGGAGAGCGGCCGCAATTTCCTCCAGACGCCATCTTGAAATTCAAGCCCTCCGTACGTAAAACGTTCCTCTCATTCGAAAGTAACTATGCGAAATAAATGACGACGTATGCATATGTAAACGCATGTAAAATGAAGACGTATGCGTAAAATGTAAATGCGGTCGAATGAAAATGCTCTTCACGGAAAGAGAGAATGAAAGATAATGTTCTGCGTCGAGAAATAAGGGGAAAGTGTCTTCTGAACAACGTTTCCAAACGTTTCGTCGAGAAATTTCAGTGAATTTCAAGATGGCCGCCAGTCACGTTGTTACCGCATTGATAAAACTCGTGGGAGCCTGCGCGAATACAAGAAACGAGGGCCATTTGGGCAAACCTCACGTTCGCAAGTGGCAAATTTGAAAACAGCGCGACTTTTCGTTCGTGCGTTTTTAAGCAACGTCTTCGTAAAGTCGTGAAGTGGACAGCGGATGCAATTTGCTCCGGACGCCATCTTGAAATTCAAGTCCTCCGTACGTAAAACGTTCCTCTCATTCGAAAGTAAGTACGTAAAATAAATGACGACGTATGGACTGGAAGAACGGAACGCCCAGAAAAAAAAGACAAGCGTACAAAACGAATTCGCACCAGGTCCGACATTCCTCCCGAACGAAAACAGCAGAAGGCAATAACCACGAAATCTCATCCCTATTTTTTATCGCCCTTGCGCTCACGAAAAATTTCGATTATAGACACATACACGTACACCCAGAACCGTTTTACAGTAGTCTGGTTCTTGTTTTCTTTTTTTTGTTTACTTTGGTTTCGTCGTTATTATAACGTTTTTGCGGGCCCCCTCGAGGTTCGACGGTTGACTCCGACTTTCGGCAGGGCACTCGAATTCGCACATCGTCCTCTGAAAATCTTAATTTCGCCTGAAGAACAGAAGGTCTCGTAAAAGCGCGAAAAGGCAACAATTTTCGAAGTGCCTCGGATTGCGATTGATTCAGAAACGAAGGTACGGAGCAACGCGAAAATACGCACAAATGGCGATAAGCGGGACATATTTAATAAGCATATTTCGGCCGTCTCGACGTGTTTGTGCGTTTTACCGGATCCGAATCGAATCGGGTCCGTTTTGACCCGCGACGCAGCGGGTCCCCGAAATCCGCGGACAAAAAAAACGTCACTCGCCGAGCTTCGATGCCACCCGCAGTTTCGCTCCGTTAACCTCTTATACTTATAACGACACATCTACGTAGTAGAAACCGATCAGTCATGATTCGATCGACAGATCACTTAGACCAGGAAAAAACGAGGAGACGGCGACGACGGCGACGGAAAAAAAGCGTCCGAGAAAAGTAAACGAATCGTCCGGTCGACGCTATATCACACGTTATTGTGGTTTTCGTCTTAACACTTTAAGGACCGGTCTCGAGTTTTCTAGATGTCACTTTCATATATTGTATCTGTTTAAGTATTTGCTGTCATGTTTTTTCACTTCACGCAATATCATACCTTAAAAAATTCCAAGAAACTCTGAGATAATTGATTTTTAAATAAAATTTTATAATTCCGTCAAGTAATGTTTCAAACAATTTTTTCTAAATAATACCTGAAATGCATCCTATTTTACATTTTCTATAAATTTCCAACAGATTTATTTTTAAGTAAAAAAGTGATAAGGTAAAGGACCAATAGTTGACCATGTACCAGTAGTTGACCATTTTTTACAAAAAGTAAAAAAATAAGCTCTTTGTAGGTTATGCATTTTAACTGAAGACGGCACCAAATGCCACAATATCTTTTAGTTTAATTTTCAAACAATTGTATGTGAAGTATTATTCAATTCATTAAGGTAAATAATATCCCGTTATATTACTATTTCCTTAACGTGTCTGTTAAGAATGGCTTTAAATTATAATTTAAATTAAAACCGTCTTAAGTTTATTGAAACTTATTCAAAGCACGGAAATCAAAGCTGAATCAATTGACATGAAATTTTTGGTAAGTGGACACAGCTATTTGCCCAATGACTCAGATTTTGCCATTATTGAGTCATGTGCGAAAAAAAATCAAAACATTTTTTCACCAGATGATTGGTACCATATAATCAAAAGATGTAAAAAGAAAGC
This sequence comes from Cryptocheilus praepositus, assembly GCA_033815515.1. Lineage (NCBI taxonomy): Eukaryota > Metazoa > Arthropoda > Insecta > Hymenoptera > Pompilidae > Cryptocheilus > Cryptocheilus praepositus. The sequence continues at coordinate 289,001 of JAWWQZ010000275.1, forward strand.
GCCGTTTCATCTAATCCAAATGACTCACCAAGATTTTTTGTCAACAAAACCTTTAGAACAGTCTATCATTAGCAGAAAAGTAACCGTCACAGGGCTTCCAGTAAATTGGCTTAAAATACGCTGGATAAAGTTAGAAAGGTCCAAACCCTATCTCATACAATTCAAATGTGACTATAATGAAGATACAGAATTTCAAGCCATTAATATAAGAAAATCTTTAGTGGGTAGACCGCAAAGTTTGAAAAATATAGATCAGCCTTTATTATATCCTAAAGGTAGAACTGTGACAAAGGAAAAATGGAGAGACATGATGGACCTGCTAAAATTCATTCCTCCTGTTAAACACGATTACTATAAGAACTTGTCAACAAATCGAAATGACGAATCCTCGCATACAGCTGACGAAGAAGACATTATTTATAATATTGCTGAATCATCCCAAAGAATAATGCCGCTAACATAAAGCTGCTATGAATTAATTACGAAAATTATTTTATGACCGAACTTCCAACATTCATTTTTATGGAAAAGCTGTGATAAAAATGTATAATAAGTAACTTTTTCTGTAATAAAAACTTAAAAATGAAAAGACTAAATTTAACATTATTACTTTTTTCAGTTGCCAAATCGATTAACTCCATCAGTCACATAAAAACTGTAACATTACTGACGATTGTTTGTTGGCTATTCTTTCTTATTAATTTTATATACCGTTAGATGAAAGCTATATCTGCAATTATGCATTCCACATTATATATTTGAATTCATATCATTAGAGGAATTTTTAAAAACAATATACATTACATCATCGCGTTTCTCAACTTTTCGTTTTATGGAGTTAATCGATGTGTGCACTGAGCGGCTCATATGTTCATGAGAGACCAACGTCTCAATTCATTAAGGTAAGTAATGTCCCGTTATATTACTATTTCATTAACGCGTCTGTTAAGAATGGCTGTACGGTTCAGATAAAAAAATGTATACATTAAGAACATTTCTCGAATGAATCATTTACTGTTTAGGTCCTCACAGCGTCTTATAAGTGATAAATGCATTTTTTTTTATTCTAATCTTACGAACCAATAGTTTACTTAGGGGTCAACTTCTGAATCTCATTATTCTAACATTTCTGAGAAATTGACAGGCGTAGTCAATTGCTGATGTGATTCTTTTAAATTTGTCAATGATTTATAATATATCCGTTTTACATCTAACTCTGTAAGAAATACAAAATATAATTCTAAAGATTGTAACATATTGCGTTCTAGTAGATGACCACGTGGTCAACTATTGATTGCAACCGTGGTCAATTATTCACCATCATCCGATGTTATTATTCATCAACAGATGCACGTCAACAAAAATACAAAAGAGCTAAAAAAGTCTTCGAATATTCTATCGAGAATTCAAACTCCACTTGTGAGATGACCGATTTTGTTGTAGAAAGTGAAGGGAATGAAGAGATCAATGAAGAAAACGAACTATTAAACAACAATGAATGTCCTGCCTGGCTGTCTGTTGAAAAAGTCGTGAATGAGCACATAATATTTTTATATGAAGGACAATATTTTCCTGGAAAAATTCTTCGGGTAAGCAAAAATAAAGCAACTATTTCATCCATGGAAATGTTCGGGCGGTTATGGAAGTAGCCAGAGAAGCCTGATGTGATGGATTACGAATGGGAAGCTGTACTTTCCCATATAAATGAACCCAGGAAATCAAATAGATCTCGTAACGTTTACTCCGTTCCCGAATTGAACTTCATATGGAATTGATTTGTTTTATTTCTTCTTGTATTCTTTAATCATTTGTTTGAGTAATTTGTCTGTATAATTTGTACTGATACTTATTAAAACCAACCGATAATAAAATAATTCCCAATATTAGTACTTTAACCCTCTTTACAGTGGTCAACTACTGAGGAACTGAGGGTCAATTACTAGTTTTTTCATTTTTAAGAGTGGTCAACTTCTGAAGCATTTACCGAATTTTTAAATACACTTTTAAAATTTGTATAACTTAATTTTTTTTTAAAGTGGTCGTGTTACAGGATCTAGAAGGCTTAAAGAATGTCTTGAAGCATCGAGTCTCTCCATTTAATGTCAGATCAAGCGGTTACCATTGTTTCCGTGGAAAATTTCTCTTAGCTGGTCAACTACTGGTCCTTTACCTTATAATTTCTTCGAACAATTTTTAAACCATATTTTTTCCAAATAATATCCAAAATGCATCGTATTTACATTTTCTATAAATTTCATACAAATTTATCTTTAAGTAAAAAAGTTATAATAATGATTAAAAAACGTAATTTCTTTAATAACGTATAAAATACTTCAAATTATACCATTTCTGCGAGTTACTCAAGAATTGCTTCGTAAATAACAAAGTTACGATGTTTTGTAACGTATAAATTTCCCAAAAACCTGCGGTACCCATTTCTTTGCGGTCCTTAAAGTGTTAACATTTTACAGAGTAACGCGCTCAGCGTTGTTAAGCTCTGCCTATAAGTCGCATTGTCTTCCGTTATTTTGTCGACCATCTTCCTGCCCTGTTGGCCCCCGGATTCGATCCCCTCGTTTGAATCGCGCGCGCAATCTGGCCGCCATTTTGTGCACCGGCGCGCCAACGCAAAGATGGCCGCGGCCTCAGCGAAGGTCACGTGCGCATGATTTCGGCGCCGCGCGAAATTCAAATGCGTCGCGACGCTTCGCGCGTTTTCGAAGGTCGGCGCGCGAACGGGGTCGAAGGTCGAGCGATTTTCGGCGGCGCTGTTAGAAAAGCGTCTCCTGCGACCAGACTGGCGGCGTCGAGGGCAATGGCGCCGGCGGTCTGTGGCGCAATTCGATTGGCGGCGAACATGGCGGCGTGCCGAGGCTGCTTTGACTGCTGCTCGTTGTCGTCGAGGTCACTTGCGACCTGTAAACATTTTAATAACATATTTTAAGAGGTTACTCCAACGTGAACGCCTAAAAAAGGAAATTTTTAACGGTTCTTTTCTCAGAAACTGTTGCGTGAAATTAAGGAGGCATGTACACCAAGAAATTGCATCTACTTTGATACCCTAAAATATGAAACAGATGGGTGAACTTTTATTTTTGACGCCATTTTGGGAGCAGTTCACGTTATATCAAATATATTTTTGTCGATATCTCGGGAAGTATTGCGAATTTTGAGGTGCGGTTTCGATTCTTCTGAGTCATTTTTTGCATAAAACTTTGATATCCAGAAATATGAAACAGATGGAAAGAACTTTCATTTCCGACGCCATTTTGGGACCATTTTACGTGGAGAATATCAAATATATTTTTGATAATATCTCATGAAGTATTGCGAATTTTGAGGTGCGGTTTCGATTTTTCTGAGTCACTTTGCATCTACTTTGATACCCTAAAATATGAAACCGATCTGTGAACTTTTATTTTCGACGCCATTTTGGGAGCACTTCACATAATATGAAATATATTTTTTGTCGATATCTCGGGAAATATTGCGAAGTTTGAGGTGCTGTTTCGTTTTTTCTGAGTCACTTTGCATCCACTTTGATATCCCGAAATATGAAACCGATCGGTGAACTTCCATTTTCGGCGCCATTTTGAGAGCATTTTACGTAATATCAAATATATTTTTGACGATATCTTAAGAAGTATTGCGAATTTTACGGTGCGGCTTCGATTTTTCTGAGTCACTTCGCATCTATTTTGATACCCTAAAATATGAAACCGATCGGTGAACTTTTATTTTCGACACCATTTTTGGAGCATTTTACGTAATGTCAAATATATTTTTGACGATATCTTGAGAAGTATTGCGAATTTTACGGTGCGGCTTCGATTTTTCTGAGTCACTTTGCATCTACTTTGGTACCCTAGAATATGAAACCGATCTGTGAACTTTTATTTTTGACGCCATTTTGGGAGCACTTCACATAATATCAAATATATTTTTGTCGATATGTCGGGAAGTATTGCGAATTTTGAGGTGCGGTTTCGATTTTTCTGAGTCACTTTGCATCCACTTTGATATCCCGAAATATAAAACCGATCGGTGAACTTTCATTTTCGACGCCATTTTGGGACCATTTTACGTAATATCAAATATATTTTTGACGATATCTTAAGAAGTATTGCGAATTTTAAGGTGCGGTTTCGATTTTTCTGAGTCACTTTGCATCTACTTTGTTACCCTAAAATATGAAACCGATCTGTGAACTTTCATTTTCGACGCCATTTTGGGAGCACTTCACATAATATCAAATATATTTTTGACGATATCTCGGGAAGTATTGCGAATTTTAAGGTGCGGTTTCGATTTTTCTGAGTCACTTTGCATCTACTTTGGTACCCTAAAATATGAAACCGATCTGTAAACTTTTATTTTTTACGCCATTTTGGGAGCACTTCACATAATATCAAATATATTTTTGTCGATATCTCGGGAAGTATTGCGAATTTTGAGGTGCGGTTTCGATTTTTCTGAGTCACTTCGCATCTACTTTGATACCCTAAAATATGAAACCGATCTGTGAACTTTTATTTTTTACGCCATTTTGGGAGCAGTTCACATAATATCAAATATATTTTTGTCGTTATGTCGGGAAGTATTGCGAATTTTGAGGTGCGGTTTTGATTTTTCTAAGTCACGTTGCATCCACTTTGATATCCCGAAATATAAAACCGATCTGTGAACTTTTATTTTTGACGCCATTTTGGGAGCAGTTCACATAATATCAAATATATTTTTGTCGATATGTCGGGAAGTATTGCGAATTTTGAGGTGCGGTTTCGATTTTTCTGAGTCACTTTGCATCTACTTTGATACCTTAAAATATAAAACCGATCTGTGAACTTTTATTTTTGACGCCATTTTGGGAGCACTTCACGCATTTGATATTTTATCACTGTGTCTCAGCAATTTCTGAGCATGTCAAGTGCAAAGTATGTAACTCTAATGTAGAGTTTAAAACAGAAAGCACTCGAGGACTGGGTTTTCAAATTTTGATTGCGTGTCCATCTTGCAACCCAATTTCAATTCCATCATGTCCATTTATTGGACCAGCGTATGAAATTAATGGACGCTTCATATTTGCTATGCGTTTCTTGGGTATTGGTTTAAATGGAGTAAGAAAATTTTGTGGGCTAATTAGTGGTAAAGACTAGATCATTTTATATAGTTTAAGAAAATTCTAGTCTGGTCTGTTTCCAATAAATCTTGTATGAGCTGCATCTGGTACCGAAGGACACCTTTTTTCAACATCGTCTTACGCCGAGGACAATATCTCCACCATTTTAAAAAAAATTTTTTTTTTTCGATATTATTCTGATACATTTTCTAATGATGTACTTTAATGTAAAGAAAAGTCTAAAAAATGCCTATTTTTAACATCTCTGGGTGTATGTGCCTTCCCGTGCCTTCACAATACCAAAGTAGAAACGAAAATAGAAACGTGAGGATTCTGCGTTTATCATTTTTTCCCCCGTTGCCATGTAACATGGCCTTCGCAGTATCAAAATAGAATGCAAAGTAGGAATTTCTGAATCTTTCTTTCTATCATTTTTTGTTTCCTAGACATGTAACTTGACTTTTTCTTCCGCGCTCCTACGATGCTAAAATAGAATCCAAAGTATACCCTTGACGATCCTTCTGTTCATCAAGTTTTTACACCGTAGCCATCTAAAATGGCTTTTTTTCCAATGCCTCCATAGTGTAAAAATAGAATCCAAAATCAGAATTCAAAAATACGATCCAAGCATATTAGTGCTCTACAGGAATTGCCAAAAATGTTACATGGGATGAAGTCTCAACGCACCTGGGCGCCTCGACCCTTGCGCTGATTGTCGTGCAAGTTTGACAGTCTGGTCTGCTTCCACTTCCGGTCCGTCGCCTTGGTACACAACCTGCACAACCGTCCCAACGTTCAGTGGTCCGCTTCTTGCGTTGTGGGACCCTAAGGAACCTCCGACAACTGGGTCCTGCGGCCTCGGAGTCCGTCGAGAACCCGGACACCTGTTGGACGTTTTCTATTTTGAACATGACATTTCGCAGAATACGTCTTTCAAAATGCAAATAGGGCTGAGGAAGAACGAATAAGCAAGGACGCAAATAGCTAGCTGATAAAGTAGCTAACGAACACAAAATATGAAACATAAAGATGCCTTTGTACGCGACAGCTAAGACACTTGTTGGACATTTCCTAATTTTAATACATTTCGCGGAAATAATTTTTTAAAACGTGCGCAGAAGAAGTACAAATGAATAGTCAAGGAAGCGACGTTCATAAAACAGCTGCCGCACACGTACTAACGAACAGAAAACATGGAACATAAAGTTGTGTTCGTCTGCTACAGATACGCGCTTTTCTGCACTTTGAAAAAATGCGCCATTCTAACAACACCTCGTCTTCCGTGTCGACGACGACGACACCACGCTTTCGTTCGTCTTCGTCGGCGTCCTCGTCCTCGTCGTCTTCGTCCTCGTCTTCTTCCATGACGTTGTCGTTCTTGAGGAACACGGAGTCGGAGCCGAGTGACTTGGAGTCAGGCTCTGGTGGGTCGACGCTGCCCATCGAAGCTAAGGGCGCGCGGCCGAAGTTGCTGAGGTGGCTGAGGTTGTTTGCGGTGTGTGCGGGGGTGGCACCGACATTGATGTGCTTCGCTGGACCGACGACGGGCTGCATCTTGGTACCGTAGAGCAGCGCCTCGCTGCCGCAGGGGGAGAGGTCTGGCGTTGCTTGAATCACCTGGAAGAAGTGGGCGCTGAGTGCGTGGTTAAAACGTAGGAGGTGGGTCGCATAGATGATGCCCAGGTGGTAGAGCAGTTTTGAGACATTGGCCATAATGGATGTAGACGTAGGTACCTATTGTGGAAGGTTTTAGTATGGTTCTAGGTTAGATTTGGGGGTTTGGAAAGGAGGAGGTTGGTCGCATAGATGATGCCCAGGGTTCAGAGTAGGTTCGAGACATTGGCCATAATGGATGTAGACGTAGGTACCTATTGTGGAGGGTTGTAATATGGTTCTAGGTTGGATCTGGTGGTTTGGAAAGAAGGAGGTAGGTCGCATAGATGATGCCCAGGGTTTAGAGTAGTTTCGAGACATTGGCCATAATGGATGTAGACGTAGGTACCTATTGTGGAGGGTTGTAGTATGGTTCTAGGTTGGATCTGGGGGTTTGGAAAGAAGGAGGTGGGTCGCATAGGTGATGCCCAGGGTTCAGAGTAGTTTTGAGACATTGACGATAATGGATGTAGACGTAGGTACCTATTGTGGAGGGTTGTAGTATGGTTCTAGGTTGAATGTGGGGGTTTGGAAATAAGGAGGAGGGTCGCATAGATGATGCCCAGGGTTTAGAGTAGTTTCGAGACATTGACGATAATAGATGTAGACGTAGGTACCTATTGTGGAGGGTTGTAGTATGGTTCTAGGTTGGATCTGGGGGTTTGGAAAGAAGGAGGTGGGTCGCATAGATGATGCCCAGGGTTTAGAGTAGTTTCGAGACATTGACAATAATGGATGTAGACGTAGGTACCTATTGTGGAGGGTTGTAGTATGGTTCTAGGTTGGATCTGGGGGTTTGGAAAAAAGGACGTAGGTCGCATAGATGATGCCCAGGGTTTAGAGTAGTCTCGGGACATTGACGATAATTTATGTAGACGTAGGTACCTATTGTGGAGGGTTGTAGTATGGTTCTAGGTTGGATCTGGGGGTTTGGAAAGAAGGAGGTGGGTCGCATAGATGATGCCCAGGGTTTAGAGTAGTTTCGAGACATTGACGATAATAGATGTAGACGTAGGTACCTATTGTCGAAGGTTTTAGTATGGTTCTAGGTTAGATTTGGGGTTTTGGAAAGAAGAATGTGGGTCGCTTAGATGATGCCCAGGGTTTAGAGCAGTTTCGAGATATTGGCCATAATGGATGTAGACGTAGGTACCTATTGTGGAGGGTTGTGATATGGTTCTAGGTTGGATCTGGGGGTTTGGAAAGAAGGAGGTAGGTCGCATAGATGATGCCCAGGGTTTAGAGTAGTTTCGAGACATTGATGATAATGGATGTAGACGTAGGTACCTATTGTGGAGGGTTGTAGTATGGTTCTAGGTTGGATCTGGGGGTTTGGAAAGAAGGAGGTGGGTCGCATAGGTGATGCCCAGGGTTCAGAGTAGTTTTGAGACATTGACGATAATGGATGTAGACGTAGGTACCTATTGTGGAGGGTTGTAGTATGGTTCTAGGTTGGATCTGGGGGTTTGGAAAGAAGGAGGTGGGTCACATAGATGATGCCCAGGGTTTAGAGTAGTTTCGAGACATTGACAATAATAGATGTAGACGTAGGTACCTATTGTGGAGGGTTGTAGTATGGTTCTAGGTTGGATCTGGGGGTTTGGAAAGAAGGAGGTAGGTCGCATAGATGATGCCCAGGGTTTAGAGTAGTTTCGAGACATTGACAATAATGGATGTAGACGTAGGTACCTATTGTGGAGGGTTGTAGTATGGTTCTAGGTTGGATCTGGGGGTTTGGAAAGAAGGAGGTGGGTCGCATAGATGATGCCCAGGGTTTAGAGTAGTTTCAAGACATTGACAATAATGGATGTAGACGTAGGTACCTATTGTGGAGGGTTCTAGTATGGTTCTGGGTTGGATCTGGGGGTTTGGAAAGAAGGAGGTGGGTCGCATAGATGCTGCCCAGGATTTAGAGTATTCCGGACTAAACTCACTACCCCCGTACCTGTATATCTATGGGATAATAGAGGTCCCACGGCTCGTCGCGTGCCGCATGCCTCGGAAAATGCGGGGGTGGTGGCAAACACGGCATGGCGACGACGGATCCTCGTCGTTCGAGGTAGCTGCTGGCCGTGCTGCTGCAGGTAACGGAACTGTATCGTCGATTGTCGCCGCAGACGTACGTCGACGTGTGTTGCGCTGTCGGCGGCGTCGGCGTCGCTCGTGGTTGCCTGCCTTGGCGTCGAGGCGCTGCCAACAGGGCGTCGTAGCCGCCGCCCACGGAGGCAAAACGCGGCGCCGCGATCGGCGAATGCGATTGAATCAGCTGTGGACAGAAGCAGAAGACATTGTGATCTAAATAAACTGTAAATCGCGATAAAGATAATCTATTGGGTGACAGTACGTCAAAAATTGTAGGTCCTTCTACGATTATATGCATCGGAAAGAGTTTTTGCGTAGGTACTTTTGAATGTAGATTAGAGAAACAAGGTAGATTATGAATTTTGCGTGGGTAAAGTAGAACGCGGGCCATTGTGATACAAATAAACTGTAAATCGCGATAAAGATAACCTATTGGGTGACAGTACGTTAAAAATTGTGGGTCGTCCTACGACTGTATGCATCGGAAAGAATTTTTGCGTAGGAATTTTTGAATGTAGATCAGAGAAACAAGGTAGATCCTGAATTTTGCGGGGGTAAGGTAGAACGCGGGTCATTGTGATACAAATAAGCTGTAAATCGACCGTTGGTATTGATGATATTGGAAATTCGTTTGAGAGCTACCGGTCAATTGATGTATTGTCTGTATATATACTTCAAGATTGTGTCATTATCTATTTTGTTGTCTTTCAAGTTTTTAATACTTCAGCTATTTTGTTTGTTAATACTTTAATTTTGGAATATGAGCTTCGCACTTGGTTCATTGCATGAAAACAATGCTAAAGGAAACGTTAGGCCCTCAAATAATAAATTTCTAGACATTAGTTGCCCGGTACTCGCCAGACAAATTGCAATGGCGTTGCATGGCATGCTGCATGTGTGAAATATCGATTGACTCGACTGCAGAAAGAGGCGGATTATGTAACGTGGAGTGTGAAAGGTGAAATGTAAGTAGTTGCGGTCGGAAGTGAGGTGGATTATGCATGGTGTCGGAGGGATGTGAGTTATGGCACTGGAGCGGCATAACGTGGATGAAGTAATGTGGCGTGTATAAACGAATTTTTGGCCAATTCGCCATAACCAAATTGCAAAGTTGCAAGTTTGAAAAATAAATTTTTTGTAAAATGAAACGTTGAACATGAAAATGCTTGAACTGCAATGTTGAGCAATTAAACTTGTGAAATTACGAATTTAATATTGGGAAAGTAACGATTAAATTTTACGTGTCACAATGGCAAGGTTATAGATTAGAAAGTACGAAATTGAGGGAATAAAAATTGAAAAGTGTGGAATTATATATTGAACATCGAACGTGTGGACTGTGATTTACGCTCAAATGTCCTCTACCTTTAGTGTCCGCAAATATATGAACGATGGCGGCGCCCACAAATAAATAAAAAATGGCGGCGCTCGCAAGTAAATCGAAGATGGCGGCGTCCATAAAGAAGTAAAAGATGGCGGTGCCCGTAAATAAATGATGATGGCTGCTGTTATTAAATTATAGATTGCGGCGCTCGCCAGCGAATTAAATGTGACTGCGGCGAAGGCAAATTAAAGATGGCGGCGCCCGTAAATAAATCAGGGATGACCGCGGCTATAAGTAAATTAAAGATGGCGACTTCCTGAACGTTACCTCGACGCACAGCGATCTTCTGGGTCCTCTGCCCGGCCTTGGCGGAAGTCTGGCGATGGCTTCGAGTGCTGCAGACAACGCACGTTCCTCAGCTTCCGCTTCAGCCACCGCCGCAGCCGCAGCAGCCGTCAATCTTGGATCCTCCAATTGTTTACTCGACTTGCATCTAACGAGAAATGTTTATCGTCACTTCAATACAAATATAAATAATGTCGGCGTGCTTTTTCCGCGCTTTTTCATCATTTAAGGTGTTAATAAAACAAATATGCTACGAATAAAATTTATATAGTTCGATAGTTTTAGATAGGTAGATAGCCGATAGTTCAAAGTAAAGACACTAGATGGTTGGAAACCCCTCAAATAAAATTATATACACAAATATTTTTAAACGATAGAAAAAATTGCCCTCTATTGTCTTAGGCTGTACCATTTCAAGGAAAAATGTTTGCTCAATTATGTGCGACAGTTTGTGGGAAAAGAATGTTGAAAATTTGTTTTTTTTGAAGAGTTCACATTGGAATACCCCCTTAACTCTTTGAGGCACAAGATTTCAGACCAAAAATTGACCCATGTTGCACAGGAATTTTATTGGGTTTCAAATGAAAGAAAATTGGTATATTTTTATTAATAACGATATAATATCATGTAAAAACATAATAGAATAGTAATAGTTAATTAAATTTGTTGGTATTGGGCGCGGGTCAAATAGTCTTTCCTTCATGACGCATACGATGCGTCATTCATTTTGGTGGAGTCAAATATTAAAATTCGTCAAATTTTTCGTCATGACGCATACGGTGAGTCATCAATTTTGACGGAAGCAAATATTGAAATTAACAGCATTTTTAACATGACGCATAGGGTGCGTCAACAATTTTGATCGAGTCAAATTTTTCGTCATGACGCATACGGTGCGTCATCAATGTTTACGGAAGCTAAAATCAACCCTTAACTCTTTGAGGCACAAGATTTCAGACCAAAAATTGACCCATGTTGCACAGGAATTTTATCGGGTTTTAAATGAAACAAAATTGGTATATTTTTATTAATAACGGTATAATATCATGTAAAAACATAACAAAATAGTAATAGTTAATTAAATTTGTTGGTATTGGGCGCGGGTCAAATAGTCTTTCCTTCATGACGCATACGATGCGTCATTCATTTTGGTGGAGTCAAATATTAAAATTTGTCAAATTTTTCGTCATGACGCATACGGTGAGTCATCAATTTTGACGGAAGCAAATATTGAAATTAACAGCATTTTTAACATGACGCATACGGTGCATCAACAATTTTGATCGAGTCACATTTTTCGTCGTGACGCATATGGTGCGTCATCAATGTTTACGGAAGCTAAAATCAACCCTTAACCCTTTGAGGCACAAGATTTCAGACCAAAAATTGACCCATGTTGCACAGGAATTTTATTGGGTTTTAAATGAAACAAAATTGGTATATTTTTATTAATAACGGTATAACACCATGTAAAAACATAACCAAATAGTAATAATTAATTAAATGTTGTTGGTATTGGGCGCGGCTCAAATAGTCTTTCCTTCATGACGCATACAATGCGTCATTCATTTTGATGGAGTCAAATATTAAAATTTGTCAAATTTTTCGTCATGACGCATACGGTGAGTCATCAATTTTGACGGAAGCAAATATTGAAATTAACAGCATTTTTAACATGACGCATACGGTGCGTCAACAATTTTGATCGAGTCAAATTTTTCGTCAAGACGCAGACGGTGCGTCATCAATGTTTACGGAAGCTAAAATCAACCCTTAACTCTTTGAGGCACAAGATTTCAGATCAAAAATTGACCCATGTTGCACAGGAATTTTATTGGGTTTTAAATGAAACAAAATTGGTATATTTTTATTAATAACGGTATAATATCATGTAAAAACATAACAAAATAGTAATAGTTAATTAAACTTGTTGGTATTGGGCGCGGGTCAAATAGTCTTTCCTTCATGACGCATACGATGCGTCATTCATTGTGATAGAGTCAAATATTAAAATTTGTCAAATTTTTCGTCATGACGCATACGGTGAGTCATCAATTTTGACGGAAGCAAATATTGAAATTAACAGCATTTTTAACATGACGCATACGGTGCGTCAACAATTTTGATCGAGTCAAATTTTTCGTCATGACGCATACGGTGCGTCATCAATGTTTACGAAAGCTAAAATCAACCCTAAAACTCGATTGCCTTCGTTGTTGTTTTATTCGTATTTTCATTTTTTAGTGAAAAAGTTTTAAATGATAATTATTAAAACACACACACAGACATATATATATATATATGTAACACGTAATAAAATGTCTATGTGCAATTAGGGTTGATGATACTTTTTTCAACAATGCAAATTCAACAATGCAACAACAATTTGGTCTTTGCACAAAAATAAGAAAAAATGTCATGCGGTCGGTAAATAACGCGTTGCCACAAAGTTATAAAATAAATTTGTCAAGTCGCATAATTCTTATGCAGGATCCGTGCGTTCAGTTTGCTTGTAGACATCAATAGTTTCCCCACCTGTTACACGTGAGTTAACCGGTTAAAAACGTCAAAAATCGTACCTGCTCTTGTAAACGACGAGGAGCACCATGAGACTGAAGAATCCGCCGAGTGTTGCGGCGATCCTCACGCCGGTCATGACGTCGTACGTCTTGTAGAACTCGATTTTCAGCTGCTCGCGTTCGCTCAACGTCGGCGACGCTTCCGGCAAAAATGCTGGAGGAGGAGAGCTGCTTGTTATCGTCCCTGTCACGTTGCTGCCGACACTCCCCATTCCTGCGGGACAGAAAACGAGAGGACGCCGGAGATCAGTGAAACGTGTGCGTTTGGGGGTGCGCTCGAAAGTGGATGGGGGATCGCGGGGCGAATGTGCGTCCGCCGGAAAAATACTTCGGGTGAAAGTTGTTCGCGAGGGCGTTCTCCCGGAGTTTTGCTTGAAATATTTTTCCGAACGACCGAACACTTTCTGGAAAGCGATGGAAATGACGGAGTGTCCGACGCTGACGACTTTACGAGACGCCGCTCTCGTATATTTGGGTATTTCCCAATAAACATTAACTTGACAAAAAAAATGTTAGGTGTACAAATGAATAATCCAATTTTTTCAGCTAAATTCAAGGTTTATTTTAAAACAAAGTAAATTAAATTTTTTAATCAAAGTACTCGCCGTTGCTTTCTATGACTTTAAGCCATTTTTTCAGGCAGCTGATGAATTCCATCTCGAAAAAATGTTACGTCTTTGGATACGATAAAATCGTCAAGCCATTTTCGGATATCATCGATTGATTGGAAGTGCATATCGGACAAGCGTTTTGCATCGACCGAAACAAGTGGTAATCGGTTGGAGCAAGGTCTGGTGAATACGCCGGGTGCTGCAAGACGTCCCAACTAAGGCTCATTATGATGTCTTTTGTATTGGAAGCAATGTGTGGCCTAGCGTTGTCATGCAATCATTTCACTGGACGTTCTCCTTTGCCGGTATACGGGCGTTTTCGTTACAATTCCTGACTCAAGCAGATTAACTGGCGTTGGTAGCAGTCCGCAGTAACTGTTTCACCCGGTGAACAACAACTCATAATAAAGTACGCCCTTGATATCCCACCAAATGCAGAGAAGAACCTTTTTTCCGAAGCGATTTGGTTTTGCGACCGATGTTGATGGTTCGCCAGGATTTACCCATGACTTTCTACGTTTCGGATGGTCATAGAGTATCCATTTCTCATCGCTCTTCCAGGATTTTCCACAAGAAAGACTTTCGACGCTGCTTATTGAGGAGAGAAAGACACGCTGCCACTCGTTGATTTTTGTTGCTTTCGCTGTTTGATTACTTCATCCAATGCTCTACCTTCGAAACTGTTCCTGAAGCAAACTCCAAAATGCTGCTTCGTAATTTTACCAAAACCTTGCCCTAATAGATGATAAGATGCGATTCCGCATTTGGCCAAGTTTGTTCACGTGATCAAATGGTCTACATTCAGAACCGTTCCTTATACAAACTCCAAAACGCCGCATCGTAATTTTACCAAAAGTTTGCCCTAATAGATGATAAGATGTGATTCCGCACTTGGCCAAGTTTGTCCACTTGATCAAATGCTCTACATTCGAATCTATTCTTGAAGCAAACTCTAAAATGCCGGATCGTAATTTTACCAAAAGTTTGCCCTAATAGATGATAAAATGCTTTGCCGCACTTGGCCAAGTTTGATTACTTCATCAAATGCTCTACATTCAAAGCTGTTCCTTACGCAAACTCCAAAATGCCGCATCGTAATTTTACCAAAACCTTGGTAAGAGTTCATGCGTTCACCCATTTTCCTTCTTTCCGGATCTTTCCCATCTCATGTAGGCGTTTGGAAATCGTTTGCTGCGTTACTCCCAACTGTTCTGCAAGCTCCTTTTGCGTTTGTGCCGAATTCTCAGCGAGCAGTTTTTCCAAATCATCGTTATCGCACTTTCGAGGGCCTCCAGGGCGTTGTTTGTCGATTAGATTGAAATTACCGCTTTTAAACCGCTTAAACCAAAATGCGCACACATCGTATGATACAACACCTTCGCCGAGGAAGGAACAAATCGATTCGCATGCTCTTGCAGCATTTTTTCCTTCTTGGAATTCGTAAAGAATGCAATGTCGAAAATGCACCTTATCTTTTGCCATTTTCTACTCTACTCAACTGAATAATATTAAAGATTATGTTGGACTTTTTGTAAAACTATTTGTTATTTTTAATAGCTATATGTCAACACTGCATAACCACAAACGAGTGGGAAAATCTATTCAATTTAAAATTGATTTCATAACCGCTCAAAATAATTTGGATTATTCATTTGTACACTTGAATTTGGATTATTCATTCGTACAAATGAATAATCCAAATTGATTCCATAACCGCTCACAATAATTTGGACTATTCATTTGTACACCTGAATTTGGATTATTCATTTGTACAGATGAATAATCCAAATTGACTTCATAACCGCTCAAAATAATTTGGATTATTCATTTGTACCCCTAATAGTTGAGACGAAACTCGTCGGTTTCTCTCATTTTTCAGAATGAGCGACTTCGAAACCAAAAAATGTTTGATCTCACCCCATCTCACCCACCCTCGGTTCATATATATGTGCGGATTACTCAGTGAACATTAATTTCCTGGGAAAGTACTTCGGACAAAAGTTGTCAATTAGAGTGTCCTCGGAAAGTTTCGTCCGAAACATTTTGTCCGCAGGACACATGGCTTGGACGTTAAGTTGAATGAGGAAAGATAAGCGCGCCACCCAGTATATGGTCCGATGTGCAACGCTCGTCAAACATGGCCGCCAGTATTTGCCAATCACGACCCCGTCATTATTGGTATGCGGGTTCCGCCGACGACCAAAAAATGCGTACTGTCCAATATCGCTATTTTGCCGTCGGTAATCGCAGGGAATATTAACTGCGACAGGAATTTTATTACGGTTAAAGTACATTCATCAAGTGGGTTCATCGTTTCAACCCCGCTTTAATAAGGGAGTAACAGGTCTGTTCGTTATCTGTCGATCTTTTCGATTTTACACCAACATTCAATTCTGTTCACATAATTAAAAACAGAGGAAGATTAAAAGAAATATTTTGAAGAAATATTTTGAAGAAATATTTCAAGGAGTCGTCTGCTTATTAACTATAAATGCATCTTATTAAACTTCTCCGTCGTTCTATGTTTTTTTTCACACAATATCAAGACGTGAAATTTACGAAAAAAATATTTCCAATCAAAATTACGCAGCATACTCATTCGGAACATTTTTTCCTAAAGTCAACTTTTAAATAAGGCATCACCAAAAGCCTTCATTACTAAATCTCTTCATCACTCGTTACTCCATTTTCCGTAATATCGACACATATTAAATTTATAAAAAATCAGTTTGAACGAAAACGTCTCAGTACACTCTGTCCCATAAGTTTCGTCCGAAACATTTTTTCCTAAACTCAATTATTAAGTGATTCTTCGCCAAAAACCTTAATTAAGCAATTTTTTCATCCTTACACAATTTTCCATAACATCGCCACATATTAAATTGATAAAAAATTTCTCCGAACAGTTCGAAACTTGCTTCTCCAAAGTGCACCTTTAATTGCAGCACCCATGCGATTAAGGGGGTATTCCACGGTGACGGGTCGAAAAAAATATTGGAGTAAAATCCTTAACACTTTATCGACCGTTAGCCGATTAATCGGATTTTCGGTTCTAACTTTTATTTATCGGTAGTCGATTTCAGTGGTCAACGGTTATATTAGATAAAATAAATATCAAATGATATTATGACAATTCTAAATGACAATAAAATTACACCGCGAGATTCGAATTTAATGAATGAATATATGCCAAAAATGGCGAAAAATGTTAAATTTTTTTTTTGCTTCGGACCGACACCATTCGATAGAGGGTAATTTGCCCTGAAGATAGACCACTTTCCGAGCGCTGAACTCTTCATAGTTTCGGAGATACGACGATTTTAAGAAAGTGCAAAAAAATTTTTTTCAAAATTGGTGATCGCGATTAGTCCCACGAGAAAGTGCGTCCAAAGCGCTTTAAGAAAACCTATATTAGCAATAGTTTCTGAGTTATGACGCATCGTATATGAGAAAATGACGAAAAATAGCGAAAAATGTCAAATTTTTTTTTTGTTTTATCAAAATTGGTAATTGCGATTAGTCCCACGTGATCTGTATTTGTTATAGGTTTTGTTTAGATGGGAGGTTTCGACCACTAGTTTAGACGGGACAGGGCCTTGAAGAAATTGAGAAAATCTTAAGGTATACCCCTTGCCATTTTTGCCAAAAAATGATAGGTCAGCGATTTGCATATTAAAGGGGGTCCCGATGGTTGCCCGGAGATATTTAACAAAAATATCTAAAAAAAAAAGGGGGTCGAAAATAACTATATCAATGGAAGAAAAATGCAAGGCGCACCCCAAAATTCGCAATAGTTTCGGAGATATCGCCAAAAATGTGTGGAAAAATCGTGAAAAACGAACCTGAGATTGGGGTCAAAAATGAAAACACTACCAATTGACTTGTAATTGTGCCAGATGAAAGGGGGTACAAAGAGACTTGAAAAAATTGCAACTGCACTGAAAAATTCGATTTGCCCCGATGGTATGCCCTATATATAACATATCAAAGGGGGTCGAAAATAAGAAAAATGTGTGAAAAAAGTTTCAATAGTTTGAGATATGACTGAAAATAGATGGAAAAATGAGAAAGAACATCTAAAAAAAATGGGGTTTTTCACGATTACCAACTGAAAGTCAATTGTTCAATTTGCTCCACTATATACAATGGAAGAGAGTCGCAAGAGGCTCAAGAAAATGCAAACCGCACCCCAAAATTCGCAATAGTTTCTGAGTTATGAGCAAATATATATGAGAAAATGACGAAAAATGAGCTGAAAATAGGCGAAAAATGGCGAAAAATGTCAAATTTTTTTTTTGTTTCGGACCGATACCATTCGATAGAGGGTAATTTGCCCTGAAGATAGACCACTTTCCGGGCGCTAAACTCTTCATAGTTTCCGAGATATGACGATTTTAAGAAAGTGCAAAAAAATTTTTTTCAAAATCGCTAATTGCGATTAGTCCCACGTGAAAGTGCGTCCAAAGAGCTTTAAGAAAACCTATATTACTTATAGGTTTTGATCATTAGTTTAGACGGGACAGGGCCTTGAAGAAATCGAGAAAATCTTAAGGTATACCCCTTGCCATTTTTGCCAAAAAATGATGGGTCACCGAATTGCCCCGATGGTTGCCCTTTTAACATATCAAAGGGGGTCGAAAATAACTCGGAAAAATGCAAGGCGCACCCCAAAATTCGCAATAGTTTCGGAGATATCGCCAAAAATGTGTGGAAAAATCGTGAAAAACGAACCTGAGATTGGGGTAAAAAATTAAAACTCTACCGATCGACTTGTAATTGTGCCAGATGAAAGGGGGTACAAAAAGACTCAGAAAAATCGCAACCGCACTGAAAAATTCGAAGTAGTTTCTGAGATATGACTGAAAATAGATGGAAAAATGAGAAACAACATGTAAAAGGAATTGGTTTTTTTAACGATTACCAATTGAAAATCAATTATTCAATTTGCTCCACTATATACAATGAAAGAGAGTCGCAGGAGCTCAAGGAAACGCGAATCGCACCTCAAAATTCGCAATAATTCCCGAGTTACAAGCAAAAATAAATTGAGAAACGACATAGAATGGGTGAAAATAGACGAAAAATGCGACAAATTACATGCAACAGTTTTTGAGAGAAAAAAAGAGTTGAAAATTCGCTTTTTTTTAGGCGTTCACATTGGAATACCCCCTTAAGTGGTCCGCAGAAAATTTCGAGGCTTCGGACGTGGGCGCCTATGAAAAATCGAGCTCCACCCTCTACCTGCCGAAGGGTGGCATTGTGTGGGTGGAGACGGTTGAACCGGTTCGCGTATTGATTCTACGTTCTGCGAGCCTACCAATGGCTAAGAGCAATGGGCCGTGCAGCATCCCAATAATGCTTCCATATCTTGAAACTTTGCGCCGGAGGTTTCAAAAATTTTCACCGATTAAAATATCGGCATTTTTTAAATTAACCCGGTAATATATAAACACGGTCCCCAGGAGCGAATTTTTTTTTCTTTATATTGTTCATTTTCAATAAAAAAAATCATGTTTACTATGGAAATCACCCAATTCATAAGTGAATTCACATAAATAAGATCATTGCACACCAGGTGTGCAGCTCGCTCCTCGGACAATTTTTATTGCGAGGAACTGACTGAACACCATAAAATTTTACTATTTCCTTCCGTAAAAATTGATGACGCACCACATGCGTCATGACGCAAAATTGAGAAAGTTCAATATTTCCTTGCGTCAAAATTGATGACGCACCGTATGCGTCATGACGAAAAAATTGGAATCTTAATATTCCACTTCATCAAAATTGATGACGCACCGTATGCGTCATGACGAAAAATTTTATTATTTCCTTCTGACAAAATTGATGACGCACCGTGTGCGTCATGACAAAAATTGAGAAATTTCAATATTTCCTTGCTTAAAAATTGATGACGCAACGTATGCGTCATGACGAAAAAATTGGAATCTTAATATTCCACTTCATCAAAATTGATGACGCACCATATGCGTCATGACAAAAAATGTTAATATTTCCTCTTGACAAAATTAATGACGCACCGTGTGCGTCATGACAAAAATTGAGAAATTTCAATATTTCTTTGATATTGCCTTCCCACAAAATTAATGACGCACCGTGTGCGTCATGGCGAAAAAATTGGAATCTTAACCCATTCGACACGACGATTTTTTTTTGTTTTTTGCATTGGACGAAAGGGAAAAACGGCGGGAGCAAAGTTGTGTACCTATTAATAAACTGCTTTCAATCATTTACTATTAAATGTCATTTAATATTTCAAATAACATACATACTTAAAATAACGCATTTTGAATGTCACTAGTAAAAAAAGAAAAGAGTAAAAAAACAACTGGTTAAAATACCGCAAAGTTCCAATGCGATTTTCAATATAATTAGTGCAAAGAAATAGTTCACGTTGTTATCCAACAACAGACCCCGTTGAAGTAGATTTTATATAAACCGCTTCGGAGTTTAAAGGGCTAATTATGAGAGAGTCGGCTCGAAAGTTTTTCTTTATGCAACGTTGTTAGCACTGCAAAATTACAGGGCGGCCGGTAATTGGTGCACAGGAAGATGGCACGGGAAAGTATAAGCCGAAAAGAGTGAGAGAAAAATTGTTTGCGTAGAACTCCGTTCTTGAGAAAATGGGCTTGCCATTTGGTGCAGTGGTCAATTGACATATTATTGACGTCATTGATTAAAAAATTGGTCTTGAACAAAAACACGTCAAACGAGAATTCTAGATGCGTCTATACTCTGCAGGTTTTGTTTAAAACATTTCCTTCTAAAGTGGCCCGTTTCCAATATAACACAAATAATGTTAATGCATGCCAAAGCTATCGAACGAAACAAATTCAATTGGTTTATTAAAATATTACCGCCGCAATGGTTTAAGAAATAGTTTTCCTATAATAAGATTTGGACGAAAAATCGAAGATCTGTTCATCCTGTGCAAATGTTTCAGCAATTATTTTTAATTATTATTATTCTGATGTTAATATATTTAACATCATCACGTGGGTTAAAATCGCATTACTCACAGTGCGCCGGAAAATTTGTAAGAGTTATTATTTATAGCGTCTTGAGCAAGGAGGTGTGATATACTTAATAGTGTTTAAATATTAAAACATTTCATTAGCGTTGCTTAATGTAGTTTAATTATTCATCATCGGTAATGCACTATATTTAATGAGATCGGTTCTGCACTCAAGGATAGTTCGGAAAAATACCGCTAGGTGTCGAAGAATCTGGGCCTTTCGCATAAGAGAAAACATATCAGCATTGTAATATGAAATGCATTCTGCTTGCAGTTCCTGCATGGAAAAGATGCAATGTTGCGCAAATACTTAAATCCTTTATATTCCTCTGAATGGAATATAAATGCCAACGTTTACCATTTATGTGACGTGAAAAGCGCAATGTTTGTTAAAAATGATACTATTTTGCAAGTATAATTATAAAATTATTATGTTTTGGGTGGTTTAACTAATACTGAGACGTACTAAGTATTATTTTACTAAATAACGTCAATATGTATATGATAATATTTATTATGAAATTATTTGGTAAATAAATAATAAAACTTAATTAACACGTGGTGGTGATTGGTGACCGGCGCCAAAAGTCTCACGAAAAATTAAAAAATACCCAATCCGTAGTATTTATAATTTTGTAAATGCAATTAATATTAAATAGCCATTCAATTCTTTGGACCCCAATACTTTTACGTTATTTTCATTTTCCACCATTCAATCATATTCCGTGGTACTTCATTAAGACTAGAACTACCGCACCAGTCATTTTGACTGGTTTTACAATTTGATTTAAATATTTCTACTTTACGTTACATTTTTCTTCCGAAATGGTGTAATGACTTTTACGGTGATAATAACTAAAGAAATAGTAAAATATATTTTTTAAATGTTTTATTTATTCTGAACCAAAATAAATTGATACTATGGTTACTTGTACCAACAGCAGTCATTTTGACTGGTATTTATTAAGGCGTTCAATTAGATCTGAAGTCGTAAAACATTTGAAGATTCTGTTAGGAATGTGTTATTGTTTTGTTTTGGAATTTGCTCGCGTGTCAGATCACGGTATTATATCAGGCAATATTGTAAAAACAACTATCAAATAGAGAAGTTACTGCATTCAATGAGTGCGTTTATAACAGCCGCCGGAAGACCATCATTCCTTTGTTCATATAACAATATATTCAGTATACGACATATTATTTCAATTAGTGTAAGATGAGAAAATAAATACAAATATTATATACTCATTTTTATAATAAATAGTTTTGTTCTAGCCTTTCTAAGCCCTGAAAATGGCAAAACGATTGAAAACTTGTGAAGTATTGCAAAAATTGAATGATATACCAATGGAATGCTCTGATATAGAAGATGGTGAACTTTATGACTGTGAAGATGAACCAGAAGAAAATGAAATTGAATCGTGGGGTATTCACGATAATCTTGTTGATAGCGACAGTGGTGACAATGATGATTTAGACAAAGAATATGTTCAGAAATCTTCAGAAAGCGAATGTGAAAATAATTCGAATTTACGTAAAAGTAGACGTGTTCGAGTGTTTTCAAGTTCTGAAGATTCTAATGAATGTATTTTACTAGAATCATAAAATGAAATTGCTGCAGACGGAACCATGCGCGAGGAGCATTGTGTTTACTAATGCATAAGGGATAATCCTAACTCATTAAATAAGTTAATAATACTAAAAATGTATTACATAAAACACGGATTTCCTTTTGTAAGAAAGTAATGAAGCAACAAATTTAAAAATATTCTATTATTAAGTATTTTTTTAAGACCAGTCATTTTGACTGGGTTTGGTAGAAGTAGGTTTGCTGAATTGTCGGTAGTTCTAGTGTTCAAAGACCTAAGTTGAGGAATGAGGTAGGGTCCTCCGGTAGAGAAGTAAATCGGCGATACTGCAGTTTGACGTGAGATGCTGTTGAAAATCGCGTATACAAGTAACGAAACTTCATTTGAACATCAACATTCATATGAAGATTAATGAAACTTTACTCGAAGACCCCACATTCAATTAATGAAACTTCGCCCTCAACTTACGGATTAACTTTCGAATACCATACATTCAATTAATGAAACTTCACTCGAAGACCCCACATACAATTAATGAAACTTTACTCGAAGACTCCACATTCTAATAATGAAACTTTATTCGAATACATCCATCTACATTCAACTAATGAAACTTAAGTAAAATCGCAATGCGACCAACGTGTCAAATGTTTCTTCGTGCCATCATACCATCCATCGGCCAGCACCAAAAAATGTTGGGGGCCACGAAATGCAGTCAGTCACGTCTGTAACACGCTAACGATCGAGTTCTGGCGCTGGCCGATGAAATTTTGAGCAGTCCAGGAGAGACAGAGAGTGAGAAGATGCGGACAGAGAATCACACACATGCGCGTTGAGGCGCTGAGCATTAAATTTGCGCACAATGCGGCCGATATTACAGAGAGAGAGAGGGAGAGAAAGAGAGAGTGGATATTAGGCCGATGTGGAGGACTGGTTCGAGCGTACTTAGTCGGATGAAAGGTAGAATGTGATCGATTGTTCCCCAAAAGGGTGGGAGGGGGGATTTTTGAAGGGAGTCCGTGAAATTATGGGACCACTGGGATTTTTGGCACTCGCCCGGAAACGGATGATTTTCGAGGAAGATTTTGCGGATGAAAGTTGCGCGGGATGAGTTTCTTTACAAGTTTTATGTCGGAAATTAATTTATTAAGCGACTACGTCATTAGTTTGCTGACTTAATGTAATTTCGTCCAACAATTTTCACGTGAATCGTTATTAGATTTATGTGACTACGCAAAGAATTACGTAACTACGTGTTCGTATCGCTTTATTGCATGTACATTTTCATCGGCCATATTTTTTATTTATCCATTTGTACAGATACTTAATAAGAAAAAATAAATAACGGAAAATCGACTGTTTCCGTTGACGGTTAGCGCGCAATTCCTATTAAACTGGCAATATCTGGCCAATATCCCACCGTGGGCAGTCCACGTGCATTGCCTAAAGGTGGTCGGAATTTAATGAGGATGTTCGATAAGACGTTTACCTGAGTCACTAATCAAAATATCGGCAATTTAATTTTACGTCGTCGGTCTGTAAAAAATAAACCATCTGCGATTGGGCACTCCTAATTCTTAATATAAAATATGTTACGTATTACATTTAATAACAAAGCGAATATTAGAATTTGAACTACAGGATTATGCGGAGAGAGAGTGAAAAGAGATTAAAAAAGTAAGACATAAATTATATGATTCAGAATCGATGAACCATCATTTTTAGTTCCGTAATTCACAGATTCATGATCCTTAGATGAATGATCTATACATGACCCCTCATATATATATATTATCCGTGATGCAAACGTGAATAATCCACAGATTTATAATACATTAATTCAAAATTCACAATTCGGCGATGCATAGATCCGTCATACATAAATTCACGATCCATAGATCGATGATCCATAGATCGATGATCCATAGATCGATGATCCATAGATCAATGATCCATAGATCGATGACCCGTAGATCGATGATCCATAGATCGATGATCCATGAATCGACGATCCACAGCACCGCGATGCATAGATCCACGGCACATGATCCTCATATATGAACCATCCATCATCTTCCATTCGATTACCAATATCCAAACATTAACCGATTAAAGTAGAAAATCGACAAAACCATCATCCACATCAGTTATTATTCATAAAACAATCCATTACACGTTAAATTCAATTTCCAAAATATCACCTTTTCAACATTTCTACTCGAAAGCGACACTTCGAATAATAAAAATTGTCTGGCTTCGCACAGCAAAATATCGCAGGACTGCCTGCAAACTCTCGGCACACCCTCCGTTCGACCTTCGAAGCGTCGAAACGCAATAAGCCGGCGTCGTTTAACATGAAATTTCAATTTTGCCCGCCGAATTGCTGCGAACCTAGGCCAGATCGGCGAGATGGGAAACTGAGAATGACAAACGACGTTCCGCGCGACACGTGCGCCAAATGGGCGTCTTAACACTAGAAAGACTGAAACTTAGTATATACGTATGTTGCCCCAAAGCAGTCAAAATGACTGCATTGTGAAAGAACAGCTAATGTGTAAAGAAATTTGTGTAAAATTAATTTTTAATTTTTACGTTTTATGTGTAACATTTCTAGTGACGATTCCGCAACGTGTAACATTTTTAGTGACGATTTTGCAACGTGTAACATTTCTAGTAACGATTTCGCAACGTGTAACATTTCTAATGACAATTTCGCAACGTGTAACATTTCTAATGACAATTTCGCAACGTGTAACATTCCTAGTGACAATTTTTGCAACGTGTAACGTTTCTAGTAACGATTTCGCAACGTGTAACATTTTTAGTGACGATTTTGCAACGTGTAACATTTCTAGTAACGATTTCGCAACGTGTAACATTTCTAGTAACGATTTCGCAACGTGTAACATTTCTAGTGACGATTTCGCAACGTGTAACATTTCTAATGACGATTTTGCAACGTGTAACATTTCTAATGACGATTTCGCAACGTGTAACATTTCTAATGACAATTTCGCAACGTGTAACATTTCTAGTGACGATTCCGCAACGTGTAACATTTCTAGTGACGATTTAGCAACGTGTAACATTTCTAATTACGATTTCGCAACGTGTAACATTTCTAATGTCGATTTTACAACGTGTAACATTTCTAGTGACGCATTCGCAACGTGTAACATTTCTAATGACAATTTCGCAAGGTGTAACATTTTTAGTGACGCATTTGCAACGAGTAACATTTCTAGTGACGATTTCGCAACGTGTAACATTTCTAGTAACGATTTCGCAACGTGTAACATTTCTAGTGACGATTTCGCAACGTGTAACATTTCTGACGATTTTGCAACGTGTAACATTTCTAGTGACGATTAAGCAACGTGTAACATTTCTAGTGACGATTTCGCAACGTGTAACATTTCTAGTGACGATTTCGCAAAGTGTAACATTTTCAAAGACGATTTTGCAACGTGTAACATTTCTTATGACGATTTTGGAACGTGTAACATTTCTAATGACGATTTCGCAACGTGTAACATTTCTAGTGACGATTTCGCAACGTGTAACATTTCTAGTGACGATTTCGCAACGTGTAACATTTCTAGTGACGATTTCGCAACGTGTAACATTTCTAGTGACGATTTAGCAACGTGTAACATTTCTAGTGACGATTTCGCAACGTGTAACATTTCTAGTGACGATTTCGCAACGTGTAACATTTCTAGTGACGATTTCGCAACGTGTAACATTTCTAGTGACGATTTCGCAACGTGTAACATTTCTAGTGACGATTTCGCAACGTGTAACATTTCTAGTAACGATTTCGCAACGTGTAACATTTCTAGTGACGATTTCGCAACGTGTAACATTTCTAATGACGATTTCGCAACGTGTAACATTTCTAGTAACGATTTCGCAACGTGTAACATTTTGCGGAACGATTGGACAATATCATTACCGAAAATACGTGCATTTATTGGGATTCTATATGCTCGTGGAGTTTACGAGGCAACAAATTTTAAATTGAGTTATTTATGGTCAGCAAAGTGGGGTCCTGAATTTTTTAGAAAAACTATGGCCAGAGAAAAGTTCAAGCAAATCCTACGATTTATTCGTTTTGACAAAAGAACCGAAAGAAGTAGGCGCCTACAATCAAATCAATTTGCGTTGCTTTCGGAAATATGGGATAAGTTCATTGAAAACAGACAATATTTACAGTTAATATTTACTAATAACCTCTTATATAAATGTAAATAACACAAAAAATATTAAAAATTAATGTAGTAATAAAAATTAATCGTTCCTCACGCACTTCGGCGTTTCAAATTTGTTACTGATAATGCCATCCACCCATAATTTCCATGTTACACGTCGCGAAACGTCACTAGAAGTGTTACACGTTGCGAAATCGTCACTAGAAATGTTACACGTTGCGAAATCAACACTAGAAATGTTACACGTTGCGAAATTGTCACTAGAAATGTTACACGTTGCGAAATCGTCACTAGAAATGTTACACGTTGCGAAATCGTTACTAGAAATGTTACACGTTGCGAAATCGTTACTAGAAATGTTACACGTTGCGAAATCGACACTAGAAATGTTACACGTTGCGAAATCGTCATTAGAAATGTTACACGTTGCGAAATCGTCACTAGAAATGTTACACGTTGCTAAATCGTCACTAGAAATGTTACACGTTGCGAAATCGTCACTAGAAATGTTACACGTTGCGAAATCGTCACTAGAAATGTTACACGTTGCGAAATCGTAACTAGAAATGTTACACGTTGCGAAATCGTCACTAGAAATGTTACACGTGCAGTAGAAATGTTACACGTTGCGAAATCGTTACTAGAAATGTTACACGTTGCGAAATCGTCACTAGAAATGTTACACGTTGCGAAATCGACACGTTTACGGAATCGTCACTAGAAATGTTACACGTTGCAAAATCATCACTAGAAATGTTACACGTTGCGAAATCGTCACTAGAAATGTTACACGTTGCGAAATCGTCACTAGAAATGTTACACGTTGCGAAACCGTCACTAGAAATGTTACACGTTGCGAAATCGTCATTAGAAATGTTACACGTTGCGAAATCGTCACTAGAAATGTTACACGTTAAATGTAAAAATAAAAAATTAATTTTAAACAAACTTCTTTACACATTAGTTACTCTTTCACAATGCAGTCATTTTGACAGCTTTGGGGCAATATACGTATATACTAAGTTTCAGTCTTCCTAGTGTTAAAGGCAAACGAACTTCGATCGATACCTGCCTTTTCATATTCAAAGCCTACCGCCGATTTTCCTCTTCGCTAAAAATTCAGTCAAACAAATACGGACGGCTTATTGTGATATTTTACGAATTTGCGACAAATGTAATAATAGGAAGAAATGCGCGTTAAATATAATGATATTTCTACAATCGTTTTGCAAAACATACGCAACCCGTATTATGACGTTTTAATCAAATTTCCGCCGTATTATATTATTTTTAAAAACTCGGAATCAAACGAATAATATAATATTCCTGTAAAACTTATACACAGAAGTATAACAATGCATCGTATGATAATGCTACGGACCTTCGACGAAAAAAAAATACCTCCATTTCACCGAGGCTAAAACCCGTATTTTATTAAAATTGGAGAGATCATCGGAAGGTCTAGCTGTCCATTCACAATGGAAATAACGGAAGATGAAAGAGTAGGGGGAGCTTTGAGAAAAGAATTTATATTGGAGGGATTGCAAAAGAGTCCAGCTCTCTGTATCATCATCGCATTCATTGTCCGCGACTTTTATAGGAAGCAATTGCGTGAGAAAAAGGGAGTGTCCGCTTGTTCCTCGCTGCGCTGAATTCCGGCGAATTTCCTCTATGGTGTTTCATTATTTACGTCGCAACTGACGTCAGTCGACTTTGGCCGGACGGAAAACACGTACGTGTCTACGTTTTCCGCGCCATAAGGATCTCGGGACGGAAAATCATGTGTAACGGATATGTCGAGTGTTCAAGTAAAATGCAATTTTAAGCCTCGAACGGTATATTACATGATACAGAATTGATTATCCAGATATATATGTACCTACATACATTAAAATGAAATATATAATAAATATTTCTTCTTGAAATATTGTGAATGCAGATATATTTGGGATTTTCACAGATTTTGACACCTGTCTCTGTAAAACAATGCAAAAATATTTTAGTTATGTATTTATTTATTTATAAAAATATATTATTGAATTATGTAATATATGATAATTTCTTAGAGTTTATTAAATTATTTATTTATTTATTATTAACAAGATGAAGTACCACAGAATATGATTAAATGGTGGAAAATGAAAATAACGTGAAGGTATTGGGGCCCAAAGAATTGAATCGATATTTAATATTAATTGCGGTTACAAAATTATAAACGCTAGGGATTGGATATTTTTTGAATTTTTCTTGAGACCTCTTGCGCCGGTCACCAGTCACTACCACGTGTTAATTAAGTTATATTATTTATTTATCAGATTAGTTTGATAATAAATATTATCATACACATATTGACGTTATTTAGTAAAATGATACTTAGTACGTCTCAGTATTAGTTAAACTACCCGAAACATAATAATTTTATAATTATACTTGCAAAAATAGTACCATTTTTAACCAACATTGCGCTTTCCACGTCCCATAAAATGTTAACGTTGGCATTTATATTCCATTCAGAGGAATATAAAAGATTTAAGTATTTGCGCAACATTGCATCTTTTCCATGCAGGAACTGCAAGCAGAATGCATTTCATATTATAATGCTGATATGTTTTCTCTTATGCGAAAGGCCCAGATTCTTCGACACCTAGCGGTATTTTTCCGAACTATCCTTGAGTGCAGAACCGATCTCATTAAATATAGTGCATTACCGATGATGAATAATTAAACTACATTAAGCAACGCTAATGAAATGTTTTAATATTTAAACACTATTAAGTATATCACATGTCCTTGCTCAAGACGCTATAAATAATAACTCTTACAAATTTTCCGACGCACTGTGAGTAATGCGTTTTTAACATACGCAATGATGTTAAATATATTAACATCAGAATAATAAAAATTAAAAATAATTGCTGAAACATTTGCACAGAATGAACAGATCTTCGATTTTTCGTCCAAATCTTATTATTGGAAAACTATTTCTTAAACCATTGCGGCGGTAATATTTTAATAAACCAATTGAATTTGTTTCGTTCGATAGCTTTGACATGCATTAACATTATTTGTGTTATATTGGAAACGGGCCACTTTAGAAGGAAATGTTTTAAACAAAACCTGCTGAGTATAGACACTTCTAGAATTCTCGTTTAACGTGAAGGTATCGGGGACCAAAGAAATGGGGAAACCCCCATCGCCCGATTTTCTCCTGCCCTTTCGCAACGCATAACATTCCCTCAAGAATTGTCCAACTCCTAACATTCCCATAAAAATTTCACGACGCCAACCATTTTCTCAACACCTGACAACCCCATAGCATTTCCCCATAAATTCCGCAACGTCTACCATTCCCACAACAATCGCTCAACTTCGCTGACCCCCTGACGCACCGTCTGCGTCACAGGTCTCACCATCCCATAACCCCATGAAACCCCCATCTCCCGATTTTCTCCCGCCCTTTCGCAACGCATAACATTCCCTCAAGAATTGTCCAATTCCTAACATTCCCATAAAAATTTGACGACGCCTACCATTTTCTCAACACCTGACATTCCCATAGCATTTCCCCATAAACTCCGCAACGCCTACCATTCCCACAAAAATCCCTCAACTTCGCTGACCCCCTGACACACCGTCTGCGTCACAGGCCTCACCATTTCACAACCCCATGAAACCCCCATCGCCCGATTTTCTCCCGCCCTTTCGCAACCCATAACATTCCTTTAAGAATTATCCAACCCCTAACATTCCCATAAAAATTTCAAAACGCCTACCATTTCCTCAACATCTTCTCAACGCCTGACATTCCCATAGAATTTCCCCATAAATTCCGCAACGCCTACCATTCCCATAACAATCCCTCAACTTCGCTGAACCCCTGACGCACCGTCTGCGTCACAGGTCTCACCATCCCACAGCCCCATAAAACCCCCATCGCCCGATTTTCTCCCACCCTTTCGTAACACATAACATTCCCTCAAGAATTGTCCAACCCCTAAAATTCCCATAAAAATTTCACGACGCCTACCATTTTCTCAACACCTGACAATCCCATAGCATTTCCCCATAAATTCCGCAACGCCTACCATTCCCACAGCAATTCCTCAACTTCGCTGACCCCCTGACGCACCGTCTGCGTCACAGGCCTCACCATCCCATAACCCCATAAAACCCCCATCGCCCGATTTTCTCCCGCCCTTTCGTAACACAGAAGCATGTCGTAACAGGCCGCTCGTTGGGCTGCCAGGAGCAGCAGGTATCGATTCCTGGCTGCCACCCCCGCACATCCCACTCCCTCCAGAAACACCACCCCAGGCAATCCCACATACTCATTCTCGCAGCAGCCTCCTGCTTTGTCGGTTAAAACACCTTGACTGCCATGGTGGTCATCGGTCATCGGCGCAAAAGCTCTCACGAACAATTAAAAAAATACCCAATGGGTATTATCGGTATAATCGGTAGCATTTATACTTTTGTAAATGCAATTAATATTAAATAGCGATTCGATTCTTTGGTCCCCGATACCTTCACGTTAAACGAGAATTCTAGACGTGTCTATACTGCAGGTTTTGTTTAAAACATTTCCATTGCAAAATTACAGGGCGGTTGGTAATTGGTGCACAGAAATGGCACGGGAAAGTATAAGCCGAGAAGAGTGAAAGAAAAATTGTTTGCGTAGAACTCCGTTCTTGAGAAAATGGGCTTGCCACTTGGTGCAGTGGTTAATTGACATATTATTGACGCCACTGATTAAACAACTGCTCTTGAACAAAAACACGTTAAACGAGAATTCTAGATGCGTCTATACTCTGCAGGTTTTGTTTGAAATATTTCCTTCTAAGGTGGCCCGTTTCCAAAATAACACAAATAATGTTAATGCACGCCAAAGCTATCGCACGAAACAAATTCAATTGGTTTATTAAAATATTACCGCCGCAATGGTTTAAGAAATAGTTTTCCAATAATAAGATTTGGACGAAAAATCGAAGATCTGTTCATTCTGTGCAAATGTTTCAGGAATTATTTTTAATTATTATTATTCTGATGTTAATATATTTAACATCATCACGTTTGTTAAAATCGCATTACTCACAGTGGGCCGGAAAATTTGTAAGAGTTATTATTTATAGCGTCTTGAGCAAGGACATGTGATATACTTAATAGTGTTTAAATATTAAAACATTTCATTAGCGTTGCTTAATGTAGTTTAATTATTCATCATCGGTAATGCACTATATTTAATGAGATCGGTTCTGCACTCAAGGATAGTTCGGAAAAATACCGCTAGGTGTCGAAGACTCTGGGCCTTTCGCATAAGAAAAAATATATCAACATTATAATATGAAATGCATTCTGCTTGTAGTTCCTGCATGGAAAAGATGCACGGTTGCGCAAGTACTTAAATCCTTTACATTCCTCTGAATGGAATATAAATGCCAACGTTAACATTTTATGTGACGTGAAAAGCGCAATGTTGGTTAAAAATGGTACTGTTTTTGCAAGCATAATTATAAAATTATTATGTTTCGGGTAGTTTAACTAATACTGAGACGTACTAAGTATAATTTTACTAAATAACGTCAATATGTGTACGATAATATTTATTATCAAACTAATCTGATAAATAAATAATATAACTTAATTGAGCCGCTCAGTGCACACATCGATGAACTCCATAAAACGAAAAGTTGAGAAACGCAATGATGTAATGTATATTGTTTTTAAAAAATTCCTCTAATAATATGAATTCAAATATATAATCTGGAATGCATAATTGCAGATATAGCTTTCATCTAACGGTATATAAAATTAATAAGAAAGAATAGCCAACAAACAATCGTCAGTAATGTTACAGTTTTTATGTGACTGATGGAGTTAATCGATTTGGCAACTGAAAAAAGTAATAATGTTAAATTTAGTCTTTTCATTTTTAAGTTTTTATTACAGAAAATGTTAGTTATTATACATTTTTATCACAGCTTTTCCATAAAAATGAATGTTGGAAGTTCGGTTATAAAATAATTTTCGTAATTAATTCATAGCAGCTTTATGTTAGCGGCATTATTCTTTGGGATGATTCAGCAATATTATAAATAATGTCTTCTTCATCAGCTGTATGCGAGGATTCGTCATTTCGATTTGTTGACAAGTTCTTATAGTAATCGTGTTTAACAGGAGGAATGAATTTTAGCAGGTCCATCATGTCTCTCCATTTTTCCTTTGTCACAGTTCTACCTTTAGGATATAATAAAGGCTGATCTATATTTTTCAAACTTTGCGGTCTACCCACTAAAGATTTTCTTATATTAATGGCTTGAAATTCTGTATCTTCATTATAGTCACATTTGAATTGTACGAGATAGGGTTTGGACCTTTCTAACTTTATCCAGCGTATTTTAAGCCAATTTACTGGAAGCCCTGTGACGGTTACTTTTCTGTTAATGATAGACTGTTCTAAAGGTTTTGTTGACAAAAAATCTTGGTGAGTCATTTGGATTAGATGAAACGGCGCTTTCTTTTTACATCTTTTGATTATATGGTACCAATCATCTGGTGAAAAAATGTTTTGATTTTTTTTCGCACATGACTCAATAATGGCAAAATGTGAGTCATTGGGCAAATAGCTGTGTCCACTTACCAAAAATTTCATGTCAATTGATTCAGCTTTGATTTCCGTGCTTTGAACAAGTTTCAATAAACTTAAGACAGTTTTAATAT
The DNA here is from genome assembly GCA_033815515.1 of Cryptocheilus praepositus. Taxonomy (NCBI): domain Eukaryota; kingdom Metazoa; phylum Arthropoda; class Insecta; order Hymenoptera; family Pompilidae; genus Cryptocheilus; species Cryptocheilus praepositus. Next base: position 322,267 of record JAWWQZ010000275.1, read on the forward strand.
TTCTGTTTTGACCGGTACACGAATCCGAATATATTATTATTTTTTCGAAGTTCGCAGCGTAAGTCTTTATGTACTTTTTTAGACAAGATGAAATTTCTTGAGACCCACGAGATCCTTCAGTTTCTGGCCAAACAAGCGTACGATACGGCGTTACTGAAACGATTTATATTAGAGTATGGAGTTAATCGAAATGGCTTCTGAAACAAATTACTTATTATTCAGTTACCAAACAAATTTGCCATTTAACGGGGCTAATATTTATTATTCAGGAAAGTTATTATAAATATAAAAAGTTATGACTATATCAAGGGCTTTGACACTTAAATTTAAGATTTTTCAAAAAGTGGAGTTAATCGATGTGTGCATTGAGCGGCTCAATTAACACGTTGAATGTGATCGGTGACCGGCGGAAAAAGTCTCACGAAAAATTCCAAAAATACCCAATCCCTAGCGTTTATAATTTTGCAAATTCAATTAATATTAAATAGCGATTCAATTCTTTGGACCCCCATACCTTCGCCGTTATTTTCATTTTCCACCATTCGTACATATTCAATTGTACTTCATCATGTCCTCGTTTTGATATAGTAAAATACAGTAGTCAACGTTTTAATGCTTTGTCGATGAACCTGGCTGCTCTCGGCTGCTGCACATTCCACTGCAGAAAATGTCGGAAGATTTTCCGAGGGATGCAAGACGAGAAACGGCGGTGAGAAGTTGCGGAGTTCGCAAGCGGTAAGGGGCATGGGGTTGGGTAAATTGAGCAGAAGCAACAGTGGGCTGCCGGCCGTGAGCTTTGACCCGGTGACCCGCAGTGTTCAGCTGGTGTCGCCGGCCGCCATTTGCAAAGTCGGAGAGGGGTGTGGGGGATAAAAGGGTTGGCGCATTTGCGTGGGGGTGTGTGATAGATGTGTATCATTTGCATTGTGTCTTACCCCCACGCTCTCTTTATTCGTATATATATATACGATGTATATGTCTACGTATGGATACATCTATATATATATATATATATATATGTACGATATAAGAAATAGAAGATGTTTATATGCGCCCATATGTATCTACATACGAACATATATATATATATATGGAAATAGAGATATTTATATGTATGCATATGTGTATGTGGAGGGAGAGAGAGAATATTTGTTAGGCGGGTGGGGTCGGTGGAAGAAAATGGGGGTTGATTGGCTGGAGGAAGAAAATGGCTCATTGTTGGTTGGGATGGAATATGGTAGATAACGGGAATGATCCGGAACTGGTTGAGGAGATAAACGTCGTGGCATTGGTTAAGGTGAAATCTGGTGGATGAGCAAAATAATATAAAATAATCAGTGTGTAAAGTAGTTTTGGTGAAGGGTGATAGATTGTTGTTAGAATTATTTGTTATGGGTCATTGTATGGGATGTAGTAAATAAGACTAAAGACCCGTTAGAATAAGAGTACTCGTTAGAATAAAGTATGGTAGGTAGGGACAATAATTTACCGCAACAAATTGTTAATGTCTACTAAAAATCGAAACATTTCACGAGCCCTAGAAGTCGCAATTTACTCTTCAACGACTTAGTAAAGTTTTGCAATGAAAAATTCATTTAGCGCACATATCGCTCAACATCCCGAAGTACCGTTCAAGGAATTTAATATCAAAAAACGTCGGACTGCTCTGAATATGAATTTTAGAGAACCGCACGTGTACGTGATGTAATAAAATAATTCCGCTGGCGTGATGAATTTTTATGTTACACCCCATATATTCATGTCGACAGCGCTTTTGCAAACCACACTTCTCCAATGTACACCCTCTACCCCTTTCCGGCGTGTGCAGGTTCACATTATTCCCCACGAAACTCCGGATCCAATATCGCAGAGCCGCGGCTTTTCATTCTGTCCCGGCCAAACACGACGTGTCCGCCATTTTGCAAGTTCTCAGTGGTAGTTAACCAAAGGCGATAACGCGACGATGCACGATTTCGCGGCGTGTAACGTTGCCGGTAACGGATACGCGACGGGTGACATTATCGGTAACGAATTTCGAACGCGGGACTTTGTGAGAGGTGGTATGGGAACGGGTAACATTTATAGGGATGATTTCGCAACGTGTAACATTTATAGGGACGCAATCGCAACGTGTAACATTTCTAGGGATGATTTCGCAACGTGTAACATTTTTGGTGACGCTTTCGCAACGTGTAACATTTTTGGTGACGATTTTGCAACGTGTAACATTTCTAGTGATGATTTTGCAACGTGTAACATTTCTAGTGACGATTTCGCAACGTGTAACATTTTCTAGTGACGATTCCGCAACGTGTAACATTTTTAATGACGATTTCGCAACGTGTAACATTTCTAGTGAAGTATTTACAACGTGTAATAGTTCTAGTGACGATTTCGCAACGTGTAACATTTCTAGTGCCGATTTAGGAACGTGTAACATTTCTAATGACGATTTCGCAACGTGTAACATTTCTAATGACGCTTTCGCAACGTGTAACATTTCTAGTAACGATTTCGCAACGTGTAACATTTCTAGTGACGATTTCGCAACGTGTAACATTTTTGGTGACGATTTTGCAACGTGTAACATTTAGTGACGATTTTGCAACGTGTAACATTTCTAATGACGATTCCGCAACGTGTAACATTTCTAATGACGATTTTGCAACGTGTAACATTTCTAGTGACGATTTCGCGACGTGTAACATTTCTAGTGACGCATTCGCAACGTGTAACATTTTTGGTGACGATTTTGCAACGTGTAACATTTCTAGTGACGATTTCGCAACGTGTACCATTTGTAGTGACGCTTTCGCAACTGGTAACGTGGAGATTATGGGTGGATGGCATTATCGGCAACAAATTTGGAACGCGAGACTTTGTGAGTGTTGATTTTGCAACGTGTAACATTTCTAGTGACGCATTCGCACCGTGTAACATTTCTAATGATGATTTCGCAACGTGTAACATTTCTAATGACGTATTCGCAACGTGTAACATTTGTATTGACGATTTCGCAACGTGTAACGTTTCTAGTGACGCTTTCGCACCGTGTAACATGGAGATTATGAGTGGATGGCATAATTGGTTACAAAATTGAAACACCGAAGCGTGTGACTAACGATTACGCAACGTGTAACATTGCAATTAACGTTTTTTCAATGTGATAGTAATGGTTTTGCAACGTGTAACATGGACGGTAACTTGGAGATTATGGGTGGATGGCATTATCGGTAACAAATTTGAAACGCCGGACTTTTTGAGTGTTGATACCGCAACGTGTAACATTGAAATTAACGGTTTTGCAACGTCTAACATTGCAATTACTAATTTCACAACGTGTAACATTGCGACTGCTAGTTTCACAACATGTAACATTGCGATTGAAAATTATACAGCGTGTAACATTGCGATTGATAGTTTCACAACAGGTAAAACTTGAGATTGAAAATTTCGCAACATCTAACATTGCACGTGCTAATTTCGCAACGTGTAACATTGCGATTACCAATTTCATAATGTGTAACATTGCAATTACTAATTTCACAACGTGTAACATTGCGATTCCCAATTTCACAACGTGTAACATTTCCATTGAAAATTTTACAGCGTGTAGCATTGCGATTGATAGTTTCACAACAGGTAAAATTGCGATTGAATATTTCGCAACATCTAACATTGCACGTGCTAATTTCACAACGTGTAACATTGCGATTACCAATTTCACAACGTCTAACATTGCAATTACTATTTTCAAAACGTGTAACATTGCGACTGCTAATTTCACAACGTGTAACATTGCGATTGAACATTTTATAGCATGTAGCATTGTGAATGATAGTTTCACAACAGGTAAAATTGCGATTGAAAATTTCGCAACATCTAACATTGCACGTGCTAATTTCGCAACGTGTAACATTGCGATTACCAATTTCACAACGTCTAACATTGCAATTACTAATTTCACAACGTGTAACATTGCGACTGCTAATTTTACAACGTGTAACATTTCCATTGAAAATTTTACAGCGTGTAGCATTGCGATTGATAGTTTCACAACAGGTAAAATTGCGATTGAATATTTCGCAACATCTAACAACGCTAATTTCACAACGTGTAACATTGCGATTACCAATTTCACAACGTCTAACATTGCAATTACTATTTTCAAAACGTGTAACATTGCGACTGCTAATTTCACAACGTGTAACATTGCGATTGAACATTTTATAGCATGTAGCATTGTGAATGATAGTTTCACAACAGGTAAAATTGCGATTGAAAATTTCGCAACATCTAACATTGCACGTGCTAATTTCGCAACGTCTAACATTGCGATTACGAAGTTCACAACGTCTAACATTGCAATTACTAATTTCACAACGTGTAACATTGCGATTACTAATTTCACAATGTGTAACATTGCGATTACCATTTTCACAACGTCTAACATTGTAATTACTAATTTCACAACGTGTAACATTGCGACTGCTAATTTCACAACATGTAACATTGCGATTGAAAATTGTACAGCGTGTAACATTGCGATTGATAGTTTCACAACAGGTAAAACTTGAGATTGAAAATTTCGCAACATCTAACATTGCACGTGCTAATTTCGCAACGTGTAACATTGCGATTACCAATTTCACAATGTGTAACATTGCAATTACTAATTTCACAACGTGTAACATTGCGATTACCAATTTCACAACGTCTAACATTTCAATTACTAATTTCACAACGTGTAACATTGCAATTACTAATTTCACAACGTCTAACATTGCAATTACTAATTTCACAACGTGTAACATTGCGACTGCTAATTCCACAACGTGTAACATTGCGATTGAAAATTTTACAGCATGTAACATTGCGATTGATAGTTTCACAGCAGATAAAAATGCGATTATAAATTTCGCAACATCTAACATTGCACGTTCTAATTTCGCAACGTGTAACATTGCGATTACCAATTTCACAACGTCTATCATTTCAATTACTAATTTCACAACGTGTAACATTGCGACTGCTAATTTCACAACGTGTAACATTGCGATTGAAAATTTCACAACGTGTAACATTGCAATTACTAATTTCACAACGTGTAACATTGCGATTGAAAATTTTACAGCGTGTAACATTGCGATTGATAGTTTCACAACAGGTAAAATAGCGATTGAAAATTTCGCAACATCTAACATTGCAGTTACTAATTTCACAACGTGTAACATTGCGATTACCAATTTCACAACGTCTAACATTGCAGTTATTAATTTTACAACGTGTAAGATTGCAATTACTAATTTCACAACGTGTAACATTGCAATTACTAATTTCACAACGTGTAACGTTGCGACTGCTAATTTCACAACGTGTAACATTGCAATTACTAATTTCACAACGTGTAATATTGCGATTACTAATTTCACAACGTGTAACATTGCGATTACTAATTTCACAACGTGTAACATTGCAATTACTAATTTCACAACGTGTAATATTGCGATTACTAATTTCACAACGTGTAACATTGCAATTACCAATTTCACAACGTCTAACATTGCAATTACTAATTTCACAACGTGTAACATTGCGACTGCTAATTCCACAACGTGTAACATTGCGATTGAAAATTTTACAGCGTGTAACATCGCGATTGATAGTTTGACAACAGGTAAAATTGCGATTGAAAATTTCGCAACATCTAACATTGCACGTGCCTAATTTCGCAACGTATAACATTGCGATTACCAATTTCACAACGTCTAACATTGCAGTTACTAATTTCACAACGTGTAACATTGCAATTACCAATTTCACAACGTCTAACATTGCAATTACTAATTTCACAACGTGTAACATTGCGAATGCTAATTTCACAACGTGTAACATTGCAATTACTAATTTCACAACGTGTAATATTGCGATTACTAATTTCACAACGTGTAACATTGCGACTGCCAATTTCACAACGTCTAACATTGCAGTTACTAATTTCACAACGTGTAACATTGCCATTACTAATTTCACAACGTGTAACATTGCGATTACCAATTTCACAACGTCTAACATTGCAGTTACTAATTTCACAACGTGTAACATTGCAATTACTAATTTTACAACGTGTAACATTGCGATTACCAATTTCACAACGTGTAACATTGCAATTATTAATTTCACAACGTGTAACATTGCAATTACTAATTTCACAACGTGTAACATTGCGATTGCTAATTTCACAACGTGTAACATTGCTATCTAATTTCACAACGTGTAACATTGCGATTACTAATTTCACAACGTGTAACATTGCGATTACCAATTTCACAACGTGTAACATTGCAATTACTAATTTCACAACGTGTAACATTGCGATTACCAATTTCACAACGTCTAACATTGCAATTACTAATTTCACAACGTGTAACATTGCAATTACTAATTTCACAACGTGTAACATTGCAATTACTAATTTCACAACGTGTAACATTGCGATTACCAATTTCACAACGTGTAACATTGCAATTACTAATTTCACAACGTGTAACATTGCAATTACTAATTTCACAACGTCTAACATTGCAATTACTAATTTCACAACGTGTAACATTGCGACTGCTAATTTTACAACGTGTAACATTGCGATTGAAAATTTTACAGCGTGTCACATTGCGATTGATAGTTTCACAACAGGTAAAATTGCGATTGAAAATTTCGCAATGTCTAACATTGCACGTGCTAATTTCGCAAAGTGTAACATTGCGATTACCAATTTCACAACGTCTAACATTACAATTACTAATTTCACAACGTCTAACATTGCGACTGCTAATTTCACAACGTGTAACATTGCGATGGAAAATTTTACAGCGTGTAACATTGCGATTGATAGTTTCACAACAGGTAAAATTGCGATTGAAAATTTCGCAACATCTAACATTGCAAGTGCTAATTTCGCAACGTGTAACATTGCGATTACCAATTTCACAACGTCTAACATTGCAATTACTAATTTCACAACGTGTAACATTGCAATTACTAATTTCACAACGTGTAACATTGCGATTGAAAATTTAACAGCGTGTAGCATTGCGATTGATAGTTTCACAACAGGTAAAATTGCGATTGAAAATATTGCAACATCTAACATTGCACGTGCTAATTTCGCAACGTGTAACATTGCGATTACCAATTTCACAACGTCTAACATTGCAGTTACTAATTTCACAACGTGTAACATTGCAATTACTAATTTCACAACGTGTAACATTGCGATTACCAATTTCACAACGTGTAACATTGCGATTACCAATTTCACAACGTCTAACATTTGCAATTACTAATTTCACAACGTGTATCATTGCGACTGCTAATTTCACAACGTGTAACACTGCAATCACTAATTTCACAACGTGTAACATGTAACCATACAACGTGTAACATTGCCGGCAACAAACTTGCAACGCAGCCGCCTATCCCTGATAATTACACGACCCACACAAATTTTACAAAGTAAAGTATCATTTTACAATTTGCACATTTTACAAACTAAGATACCGTGCTCGACGCAGGCGACCGTGACGCACACGCTGCGTCATCCTCCATCTACATCCGACCCCATCCAATTACCCCACCCCTCGCCACACATCCCGCCGCAGAAAAACAGTCCCAGAAACATGAGCCACAAAGCGCGAGCGTTAACAAGCCAACAGACCAATAAACCAACAAACCAAGAAGTCACCGAGCTAACAATACCCATCCTTCGACACAACGGCGTCTAGCTCACAATGAGCAGGATCCAACGTGGCGTGTCACGTCGTTACGTTCAGAATTGCGGAAGATGAACGTCGCGACGTCGAAAGCAGAGAAAGGGTGGAAAGGGTGGGAAGGGTGGAAAGTGCCGAGGATAACCGGATTTTGCCGCAGGCGGTGTGCGAACGGCCTCAAACCCATTTTCTCCACTACGAGGGCCATTTGAAAAGTTTTCGCCGTCCGATAGAGCGCGTTGACATATTCTTATTCTATCGAGAGCGATTTACAAAAATAATAAACAATGCGAGGACGTTAACGAGCTGGAATGCGCTGTAAGAGAAGAGTGGGTTTTAAATGAAACAAAATTGGTATATTTTTATTAATAATGGTATAATGTGAATTTGTCCATTTTGAAGCTGAAGGGTAAAAAATTACCTCAAATTCTTTTATTCTTATTACTTCAAATGCTTTTAATGTGATTGCTTTACTCAATTGTTTATATAAAATCTCATAGTTTATACTCGTTTCTTGCTGCGTTTGCAAAATATTCCTGACTCGCTGACACCGAAGTGTGCAGAGTTTGTCCACCTTGTACCTTTTTGTCGCCGTCGCACTGGGTCAAGTGTGAACCGCTAATTACCAGCGCAGACAATTTGACACCCATCCTTCCTGTCTCACGTAACCTTTGCCTCATTTTCCGGCGACGGAAAATGAGGCGAAAAATGAAAGTCGCGGGAACTTCGGATGGCACGGAAAAAAACGAAAAAATATCGTAAAAGTTTTCTGAAATATTTACCAAACAAATATAAGTGTCAACGTGTGAATGTCATTGGCCATGCATATAAGATAAAATCGGCCGAAGAAAATGTCGGAAAAATTCGAATGTTCCGGGAAACATTGCGAAATTTCTAGAAAAATTCGAGAAACATTTGATGGTCTTTGGGTAGATCGATGAATCGTGGATCGACATATCTCCAGCTGCGGCACAATGGAGCCTATTACGTCTTCGGGAACGCGAAGGTCGCGGATAAATTTAAACACCGCCTTCGGAACGGCCCCCGGATCGAGAAATCGCCAGAATAAACTTTCACTTCCTCTCTTTCGTTCTTTCCTCGACGGATAGGAACGTGTTATGAGGCGCTCTGGGAAACGCGTCTGAGGCCTGTGATGAGCGGCAGATTTTCGTAATTGATGATTTCGTTTGGTGCAACTTTCGGATTAGCGATGTTGACAGGTGTAACGATAGAATTTATGATTTATGAATTTTATGATTTATAATTAGAATTTATGATGTGTAACATTGTGAAAGACGAAATAGCAACGTGCAACGATAGGATTGACAATTTTGGAACGTGTAACATTGTGTTAGACAAAATCGCAACGTGTAACATGGCGATTGAAGATTTTGCAACGTGTAACATTGTGATACACGAAATCGCAACGTGCAACTTGGCGATTAATGATTTTGCAACGTGTAACAATAGGATTGACAATTTTGCAACGTGTAACATTGTGTTAGACGAAATGGCAACGTATAACTTGGCGATTGAAGATTTTGCAACGTGTAACATTGTGATACACGAAATCATAACGTGCAACTTGGCGATTAATGATTTTGCAACGTGTAACAATAGGATTGACAATTTTGCAACGTGTAACATTGTGCTAGACGAAATCGCAACGTATAACTTGGCGATTGAAGATTTTGCAACGTGTAACATTGTGATACACGAAATCGTAACGTGCAACTTGGCGATTAATGATTTTGCAACGTGTAACAATAGGATTGACAATTTTGCAACGTGTAACATTGTGTTAGACGAGATCGCAACGTGTAACTTGGCGATTGAAGATTTTGCAACGTGTAACATTGTGATACACGAAATCGTAACGTGCAACTTGGCGATTAATGATTTTGCAACGTGTAACAATAGGATTGACAATTTTGCAACGTGTAACATTGTGATAGACGAAATCGCAACGTATAACTTGGCGATTGAAGATTTTGCAACGTGTAACATTGTGATCCACGAAATCGTAACGTGCAACTTGGCGATTAATGATTTTGCAACGTGTAACAATAGGATTGGCAATTATGCAGCGTGTAACATTGGGATAGACGAAATCGCAACGTATAACTTGGCGATTGAAGATTTTGCAACGTGTAACATTGTGATACACGAAATCGTAACGTGCAACTTGGCGATTAATGATTTTGCAACGTGTAACAATAGGATTGGCAATTATGCATCGTGTAACATTGGGTTAGACGAAATCGCAACGTGTAACTTGGCGATTGAAGATTTTGCAACGTGTAACATTGTGATACACGAAATCGTAACGTGAAACTTGGCGATTAATGATTTTGCAACGTGTAACAATAGGATTGACAATTTTGCAACGTGTAACATTGTGATAGACGAAATCGCAACGTGTAACTTGGCGATTGAAGATTTTGCAACGTGTAACATTGTGATACACGAAATCGTAATGTGCAACTTGGCGATTAATGATTTTGCAACGTGTAACAATAGGATTGACAATTTTGCAACGTGTAACATTGTGATAGACGAAATCGCAACGTATAACTTGGCGGTTGAAGATTTTGCAACGTGTAACATTGTGATACACGAAATCGTAACGTGCAACTTGGCGATTAATGATTTTGCAACGTGTAACAATAGGATTGACAATTTTGCAACGTGTAACATTGTGATAGACGAAATCGCAACGTATAACTTGGCGATTGAAGATTTTGCAACGTGTAACATTGTGATTCACGAAATCGTAACGTGCAACTTGGCGATTAATGATTTTGCAACGTGTAACAATAGGATTGACAATTTTGCAACGTGTAACATTGTGATAGACGAAATCGCAACGTGTAACTTGGCGATTGAAGATTTTGCAACGTGTAACATTGTGATACACGAAATCGTAACGTGCAACTTGGCGATTAATGATTTTGCAACGTGTAACAATAGCATTGACAATTTTGCAATGTGTAACATTGTGATAGACGAAATCGCAACGTATAACTTGGCGATTGAAGATTTTGCAACGTGTAACATTGTGATACACGAAATCGTAACGTGCAACTTGGCGATTAATGATTTTGCAACGTGTAACAATAGGATTGACAATTTTGCAACGTGTAACATTGTGATAGACGAAATCGCAACGTGTAACAATAGGATTGACAATTTTGCAACGTGTAACATTGTGATAGACAAAATTGCAACGTGTAACTTGGCAATTGATGATTTTGCAACGTGTAACAATAGGATTGACAATTTTGCAACGTGTAACATTGTGTTAGACGAAATCGCAACGTGTAACTTGGCGATTGAAGATTTTGCAACGTGTAACATTGTGATACACGAAATCGTAACGTGCAACTTGGCGATTAATGATTTTGCAACGTGTAACAATAGGATTGACAATTTTGCAACGTGTAACATTGTGATAGACGAAATCGCAACGTATAACTTGGCGATTGAAGATTTTGCAACGTGTAACATTGTGATACACGAAATCGTAACGTGCAACTTGGCGATTAATGATTTTGCAACGTGTAACGATAGGATTGACAATTTTGCAACGTGTAACATTGTGATAGACGAAATCGCAACGTATAACTTGGCGATTGAAGATTTTGCAACGTGTAACATTGTGATACACGAAATCGTAACGTGCAACTTGGCGATTAATGATTTTGCAACGTGTAACAATAGGATTGACAATTTTGCAACGTGTAACATTGTGATAGACAAAATTGCAACGTGTAACATGGCGATTGATGATTTTGCAACGTGTAACAATAGGATTGACAATTTTGCAACGTGTAACATTGTGATAGACGAAATTGCAACGTGTAACTTGGCGATTGATGATTTTGCAACGTGTAACAATAGGATTGACAATTTTGCAACGTGTAACATTGTGATAGATGAAATTGCAACGTGTAACATGGCGATTAATGATTTTGCAGCAACGTGTAACAACAGGATTGACAATTTTGCAACATTTAACATTGTGATAAGCGATTTCGCAACGTGTTACATGGCGATTGATGATTTTGCAACGTGTAACAATACGATTGACAATTTTTCAACGTGTAACATTGTGATAGACGAAATCGCAACGTGTAACTTGGCGATTGATGATTTTGCAACTTGTAACAATAGGATTGACAATTTTGCAACGTGTAACATTGTGATAGATGAAATTGCAACGTGTAACATGGCGATTAATAATTTTGCAGCAACGTGTAACAACAGGATTGACAATTTTGCAACATTTAACATTGTGATAAGCGATTTCGCAACGTGTTACATGGCGATTGATGATTTTACAACGTGTAACAATACGATTGACAATTTTGCAACGTGTAGCAATAGGATTGACAATTTTGCAACGTATAACATTGTAGTAGACGAAATCGCAAAATGTAACAATAGGATTGACAATTTTGCAACGTGTAACGTTGCAGTAGACGAACTCGCAACGTGTAACATGGCGATTGATGATTTTGGAACGTGTAATTATACGATTGACAATTTTGCAACGTGTAACATTGTGTTAGACGAAATCGCAACGTGTAACATCGCGATTGATGATTTTGCAACGTGTAACAATAGGATTGACAATTTCACAACGTGTAACATTGCGATAGACGAACTCGCAACGTGTAACTTGGCGATTGATGATTTTGCAACGTGTAACAATACAATTGACAATTTTGCAACGTGTAACATGGCGATTAATAATTTTGCAACGTGTAACAATACGATTGAGAATTTTTGTAGGATTGACAGTTTTGTCAGAAGTAAATATTAACCTCTATAAACCCCTTATGAAAGAAATGTTGATTTTCAAAAGAAATTCCTAATTTATTAAAGCGAGAAATTGAATTATCAGATGATATGCGAATTTACATAACGTCAAATGAGCGATAGAAATAAGAATGAATGTACGATTTTAAAGAAAATTTTGAAAGGGGTCACTTTACCCAGCTTGGTACGTTTAGGGTAAACATTTAAAAATTTTTCGTCATGACGCATACGGTGCGTCATCAGTTTTGTAAGAAGCAAATATTATAATTTTTCATGTACTTAGGTTGAAGGACTAGTTATTAGAAATACTTCGGAATATTTTTAATGTCACATCGATTCTTCCGCAACAACGAGCTTACCTTTTAACAATCGAAACAAATTTCACGTGGCACAAAGCGTCGCGCAGGAGTCTGCCAGCGCAGTCGAGCAATCCATTTCACTCAATTAACCGCGACAATGCCCGCCGTCTATCAATTCCATCGGCCCTTCTTTCCTTATTCTCGCGCGCACTCCGCTCGCGTTTCAAGTCGGAGTCTAATGAAACGTAGTCCGGCCTAATGGAAAATCGCGTGTAACAGGTGGGGAAACTATTGATGTCTGCGAGCAAACCGAATGCACGCGTTCTGCATAAGAATTATGCGACTTGACAAATTTATTTTATAACTTCGTGGCAACGCATTATTTCCCGACCGCAATAACATTTTTTCTTATTTTTGTGCAAAGATTGCATTGATTTAAGACACTCTATATAGGGTTAGTTAGCACGTGGCAAAATATATACGTATTATACTATGTACCAAAATAAGTGTTAATTGTGCCTTTAATTTCTCCAGCGATTATTTCACCCTTTGCAACGTAATCAATAAGAATTATTCCATCGCTTTTCCTGCAGATAGAACGACTTTTGCCTTCTTCGGAGTCGGTTGTTTGGTCTCAGACGTATGCTGGTCTAGTCAGCATTCATCGACAGTTCTCACTCATCGCAAAAATTGCGCTGAATTTTTTTGATACATGCGCTTTTGGTCGCGAGTTAAAAAGCGCGGCATCCAAAATCTTGTGCACCCGTTCAAATGATACTCCACAGGCCTTAGCAATATCGTTAACAGTCGATCGACGATCTTCCGTTACAGTTTGTTGCAATAAATCGAGCATTTGGTCAGTTGTCGGGGGTTTCGGTTGCCTAGAACGACGAGAACTTCTAAAATGACGAGTACGAGCACCAGCCAATGTTTCACCGTTCTAAATGAAGGGGAGTCTTTACCGTATACAGAGTCTAACTCATCTTTTATTTCTTCACTCCTTTTCCCTTTGAACCGGAGGAATTTTATCACTGCGCGATACTCAATGTTCTCTATCGTTAATAGACAATGTCAGCTGACATCTTTGGAAGAGTGCCGTAGACAAAATAATGATCAGAATGACTTGAAATTTTCACGGTTACAAATGTCAACGGTATCTATTGGACGGCGGAGACTTTTTTTCTACAGTTAGTTTATGTCGATAAGGGCGGATCCTTTTCAAATAGCCCTCGTAATAAATGTAAAGGGTCTCTCAAAATGGACCGACATTTTAACCCTTTAACCGCTGAGTACACCCGGCCGAAGTACTTTTCACTAGTGTGAAACTCTATTGATTGGTTATCTAAGGCGCAACTGAGTTCTAATGATAATTCTTCATTTACGCCAAATGAAATAATGCAATAAAATTATTTGATAAAGAACACATTTGTCTCATACGTTGATAATTGTGCCTGCAATAGATAAGAAATCGAAACAATTCGGAAACGCATATATGAGTCGCTCAATGCACAGATCGATTAACTCCACTTTTTGAAAAATCTTAAATTTAAGTGTCAAAGCCCTTGGTATAGTCATAACTTTTTATATTTATAATAACTTTCCTGAATAATAAATATTAGCACCGTTAAATGGCAAATTTTTTTGGCAACTGAATAATAAGTAATTTCTTTCAGAAGCCATTTCGATTAACTCCATACTCTAATATAAATCGTTTCTGTAACGCCGTATCTGTTCTGGCCGTGCATCGACGCTTATTTGTTTTTAAACAGCCGAAGATGCTCTCTCCCTCCCGATAATATTCGTAACAAAATCGCATCGGTAAACAGATAAAAAGAAGCACAATGCAAGCGGTAGTTAGTATAGCAGTGATCTCGCACGCTCAATGTTACTGTGTACTTCTTAGTCTTTTCAACAATACTCCCAGATTTTTTTTGAAGAAATAAATATTGTACCGTTATAATCAAGATGAGTGAGACTAATAATGTGAGTGAGGAAAGCAGTGATGATTCTTCAATACGATTTATCAACGAAATTCTGGGTTAAGAAGACGTTTATCGTTTTCCTCGGATTCATCGGATTGCAATTAGTACAAACCCAACAAATACATTGATTGGGAGAAAAAGAAGTCGCAATCCTGTTAAATGGATACGAAATTTACAAAAGCATAACAGGATAAAAGGTTTGGCATACAGGAATAGGGGAGGAAAATGAATACCTGCAAAAACATTTGTCGATATACAATGCAGATGCCGTCAAAATTGCAATCAAAAAATTATTTCGGATGAGAGAGAGGCTGCCATGAAAGAATTTTATAGTTTACATAGTCAACTTGACCAAAATATTTTCTTAAGAGGTTGCATCAAAGTTAACGAAATAAAAAGAAGGCGCCCTACGAATGAAACCAAAGAACGAAGATCACATTCGTTTACATATTACTTTCGAAAAGAGGGACTTGATATTACCGTTTGTAAGAAATATTTTAGAGACACTTATCAGGTGAGTGACGGGAGGATATACGATTGTTGTTCTAAGGAACAAGTTACATCTTTGGCTGATAAGCGCAAAGGTCGCGTTGCAAGCAATAAAATAGATGATACAAATGTTATAAAGCATATAAAGTCATTTCCAGCCTGCAGTAGTCACTACACCAGAGCTCATAATCCAAGGCGACAATATTTAAATCCTGACTTAAATATTAAGAAGATGTATGAACTATAGGTCGCAGAATGTGAAAAGGAAAACGTAGCACCAGTGAAAGAAAAATATTACTATAATGTGTTCTCTACAAAATTTAATTTACATTTTAAACAACCATCAAAGGGTACGTGTCAAACTTGTGATGCTTTTCAAATAAAAATTCAATCTTCAAACGATGAGAGAATTAAGATGGCAAAAATTGAAAAGGAAAATCACTTAGAAGAGGCTGAACGGGCTCGCAGTCAAATGGCTGCCGATCGAATGGCAACATCGGAAAAATTGTTCGTATTTTCTTTTGACTTGGAAAAAGCTTTAGCCTTTCCCAAGTTGACCACATCCGTAGCTTATTATAAGCGAAATTTATATGTTTATAATTTTGGATGTCATGAATTCAATAAAAATATAAGCCACACGTTTGTTTGGCCAGAAACTGAAGGATCTCGGGGGTCTCAAGAAATTTCATCTTGTCTAAAAAAGTACATAAAGACTTACGCTGCAAACTTCGAAAAAATAATAACATATTCGGATTCGTGTACCGGTCAAAACAGAAATATTAAAACCGTCTTAAGTTTATTGAAACTTGTTCAAAGCACGGAAATCAAAGCTGAATCAATTGACATGTAATTTTTGGTAAGTGGACACAGCTATTTGCCTAATGACTCAGATTTTGCCATTAGTGAGTCATGTGCGAAAAAGAATCAAAACATTTTTTCACCAGATGATTGCTACCATATAATCAAAACATGTCAAAAAGAAAGCGCCGTTTCATCTAATCCAAATGACTCACCAAGATTTTTTGTCAACAAAACCTTTAGAACAGTCTATCATTAACAGAAAAGTAACCGTCACAGGGCTTCCAGTAAATTAATTAAAATACGCTGGATAAAGATAGAAAGGTCCAAACCCTATCTCATACAATTCAAATGTGACTATAATGAAGATACAGAATTTCAAGCCATTAATATAAGAAAATCTTTAGTGGGTAGACCGCAAAGTTTGAAAAATATAGATCAGCCTTTATTATATCCTAAACGTAGAACTGTGACGAAGGAAAAATGGAGAGACATGATGGACCTGCTAAAATTCATTCCTCCTGTTAAACACGATTACTATAAGAACTCGTCAACAAATCGAAATGACGAATCCTCGCATACAGCTGATGAAGAAGACATTATTTATAATATTTGAATCATCCCAAAGAATAATGCCTCTAACATAAAGCTGCTATAAATTAATTACGAAAATTATTTTATAACCGAACTTCCAACATTCATTTTTATGGAAAAGCTGTGACAAAATGTATAATAACTAACTTTTTCTGTAATAAAAACTTAAACATGAAAAGACTAAATTTAACATTATTACTTTTTTCAGTTGCCAAATAGATTAACTCCATCAGTCACATAGAAACTGTAACATTACTGACGATTGTTTGTTGGCTATTCTTTCTTATTAATTTTATATACCGTTAGATGAAAGCTATATCTGCAATTATGCATTCCACATTATATATTTGAATTCATATTATTAGAGGAATTTTTAAAAACAATATACATTACATCATCGCGTTTCTCAACTTTTCGTTTTATGGAGTTAATCGATGTGTGCACTGAGCGGCTCATATGCGCCCATAGTCGACACTGATAGATTTCGGCGGACGCATATACAATGGATCAAATTTCTATAAGAACACTATAATTTTTAGTAAAAACATATAAATGCGTCATTTACAAAATTGTACGAAGGTAGAGAATTATAAACGTGTAATGAAAGTACAAGAAATCAGTATTAAGAAATGAAACATCTTTTTTTTCTTATAAACAAAATAGGACAGATAAATGTAACGAAGTTTGCATAGGAACAGTCTGTTAAATTATTATAAAAAATAAACACTTATCATTTTAATACTTGGTACTTCCATCGTTATGTTTTATTACATCGAATATTCGATTTTTCATACTACAAATCGTCTTTGTAATTTCATAACGTCAATATGACACCACTCTTGTCTTACAGCGCATTCCAGTTCGTTAACGTCTTTGCATTGTTTATTATTTTTGTAAATTGTTCTCGATAGAATAAGAATATGTCAACGCTATCTATTGGACGGCGAAAACTTTTCAAATGGCCCTCGGTTTTCTGCAAAAATGTCATCTTTCGTGTCGCAGCCGCTTCCCACGTCTAGTCGTCTGTTGGTCAACGACATTTTCGTCTGACGCAGGTGTTTACGATCGAATCAGGTGATCGAACGCATCGCGTATTTCCAGGCAGCCGCGGCATGTGGTTGGATTACCATCTCGAACATTAAATTTAATGCTCGATCGATCCCCGCGAGCTCTTTCTCGCTCCATCTCTGGATCCTCTCGCTCGCACCGACGCGGGTCTTTTGTACTTTGTCTCTGGACGCGGCGTGATCAATAAAGTAGCGCAGAAATTGTGCCGGCACCACGGAAATCAGCTACACAACATGAACGAGAACGCCGGTCGTTCGAGAGGCTCAGAAACGAGGGTTTGTCTGTGAAACAGATGATTTTTCGAAGCAAGGGGTGCGGGGGTCATATTTTCCGAATGGGATTACGGCGAATTATACGGAAGAACGTGGAAAATTCGATGGGAATTGTAGCCGACATCTGTTTTGGAGCGGTGTGAATAAAATTTCCATAGAATTTGATAAAAGTCGGTCCGCGGGGTTTCGAACAAGATTTATTCTGAATTGTGACGCACACGATCATTAGTCGGAATAAATTTTATTCATAACGAATTTCTTCGTAATTCGTAATACATTTTTTGGAAATTCGTAATGAATTCTATTTAAACCGCCCCGAAGTAAATTTTACAACAATTCACAATACATTCGATTCATGACTCACCGCGTGCGTCATTGTTCCCCACAAACTTTCTCATAATTCCGAATAAATTTGGATTATCACGCACCGAAACGAGTTTTCTGCTAATTTGGAATAAATTCAAACTTAATAATACAAAATAACATAAATTCAATAATACAAATTTTGTTACGATTTACAATGAATTTGATTGACGACTCCCCTCGTGCGTCATAATTCAGAATAAATTTTGTTCATTACGCATCGAAACAAGTTTTCTGCTAATTTGGAATAAATTCAAATTTAATAATACAAAATAATATAAATTCAATAATACAAATTTTGTTACGATTTACAATGAATTTGGTTGACGACTCCCCTCGTGCGTCATAATTCAGAATGAATTTTGTTCATTACGCACCGAAACAAGTTTTCTGCTAATTTGGAATAAATTCAAATTTAATAATACAAAATAATATAAATTCAATAATACAAATTTTGTTACGATTTACAATGAATTTGGTTGACGGCTCCCCTCGTGCGTCATAATTCAGAATAAATTTTGTTCATTACGCACCGAAACGAGTTTTCTGCTAATTTTGAATAAATTCAAACTTAATAATACAAAATAATATAAATTCAATAATACAAACTTTGTTACGATTCAAAATGAATTTGGTTGACGACTCCCCTCGTGCGTCATAATTCAGAATAAATTTTGTTCATTACGCACCGAAACAAGTTTTCTTCTAATTTGGAATAAATTCAAACTTAATAATACAAAATAATATAAATTCAATAATACAAATTTTGTTACGATTTACAATGAATTTGGTTGACGACTCCCCTCGTGCGTCATAATTCAGAATAAATTTTGTTCATTACGCACCGAAACGAGTTTTCTGCTAATTTGGAATAAATTCAAACTTAATAATACAAAATAATATAAATTCAATAATACAAATTTTGTTACGATTTACAATGAATTTGGTTGACGACTCCCCTCGTGCGTCATAATTCAGAATAAATTTTGTTCATTACGCATTGAAACAAGTTTCCTACTAATTTGAAATAAATTCAAACTTAATAATACAAAATAATATAAATTCAATAATACAAATTTTGTTACGATTTACAATGAATTTGGTTGACGACTCCCCTCGTGCGTCATAATTCAGAATAAATTTTGTTCATTACGCACCGAAACGAGTTTTCTGCTAATTTGGAATAAATTCAAACTTAATAATACAAAATAATATAAATTCAATAATACAAATTTTGTTACGATTTACAATGAATTTGGTTGACGACTCCCCTCGAGCGTCATAATTCAGAATAAATTTTGTTCATTACGCACCGAAACAAGTTTCCTGCTAATTTGGAATGAATTCAAACTTAATAATACAAAATAATATAAATTCAATAATACAAATTTTGTTACGATTCACAATGAATTTGGTTGACGACTCCCCTCGTGCGTCATAATTCAGAATAAATTTTGGTCATTACGCACCGAAACGAGTTTTCTGCTAATTTGGAATAAATTCAAACTTAATAATACAAAATAAAATAAATTCAACAATACAAATTTTGTTACGATTCACAATGAATTTGGTTGACGACTCCCCTCGTGCGTCATAATTCAGAATAAATTTTGTTCATTACGCACCGAAACAAGTTTTCTGCTAATTTGGAATAAATTCAAACTTAATAATACAAAATAATATAAATTCAATAATACAAATTTTGTTACGATTCACAATGAATTTGATTGACGACTCCCCTCGTGCGTCATAATTCAGAATAAATTTTGGTCATTACGCACCGGAACAAGTTTTCTGCTAATTTGGAACAAACTCAAACTTAATAATACAAAATAATATAAATTCAATAATACAAATTTTGTTACGATTCACAATGAATTTGTTTGACGACCCCCCTCGTGCGTCATAATTCAGAATAAATTTTGTTCAATGGGACTGAAAGTCTCCACCCTGCATACCTCCCGTCTAAAATGTTTTCTCAATCACGTCACAATCGTGTCTCAAAATTTATTCTATCTCACCGAAAAAATTGATATCCACAATGCATACTGTATAAATCACACAACGTCTACCTTAGACAGACACCTTTATTTCCTTATATTCCACCTCGAAAAGTGCCACAAACGTGCAGACTAAAAACACCTATCCGGAAACACTGCAAAAAAATGTCCGCACAGCACAAAGTTACCCCTTTCTGCACATTTCGCTGGCCGCCGGGATAATCAGCGTTAAAAATACACCGAACACCTCTTTCACCCCATTTTCCAGCCTCTGCACGACTCGATTCGGACGCCACGATGTGTAGTTTCTTCCCTTTCTTTCTTTCACGTCCGCTCGCACGCTGAAAGAGTCGCAGGCTGTTTTTCTCGTAGGCCATTGAATATTACGGGAGTGTGCGTCCGTCGATGTTGCGGGCAGAAAAACATTGCGGAGAAGAGATTTGCATTGTCAGGAAAGCGCCGGCGGCGGCAGCTTCTTGCCGAGAATTCTTTTTAGCGACTTTCGACCGACGGTGTGGCAATTTGGGAATTGGGCGCTTGGGTAACAGAGATATTTATGAACTTGCTATTATAAGTGTGGAAATTACCATTTTTTGACGTGTAACCTTGTGTTCGACTGTACAGCAATATGGAGAATTTTTATCGAATATTTTTGAGTGGAAATATTCGAAAATTATCAATTTTGCAAGGTATAAGATAAGGACCCCAAAGAACATTAGGGTGGAGCTCCATAATCAGGGGGTACCAGACTCTATAAGACTAAACTCTGCACTTCTGCTTTGTAACAAATAAAATTCTTCTTCTACTGCCCCATAAAACCCCGTTAGGATCAGCTTTTAACTTAGTGGAGACCTATTAGTCTAGGATCCTACACTATGTTGTACTGAATACCCCTAATCCCAGGGTCCCAGATTCCATTATCCACAAATCTACGATTTTGCTTCCCTAAAAACAAAATTCTGTGACGCACTTCATGCATCACCACATTATTCTCGAACTGAGCCATAGAACCCCGTAATCATCAACTCGTAACTCACATAAAACCCTTTAGTCAGAGTATCCAATACTATACTAGACTAAAGGTCCCTAACTTCAGGACCCCAGGTTCCATTATCCTATACTCTATAATTCTACTTTCCAACAAAAAATATTCTGTCGTTCATTTCCTACGTCACTTCAACCAACCCATAAAATCTCATAACCATCAGCTCCTGCCTCACTTAATGCCAGTTAGTCACAGGATCCTACACTCCATTAGACTAAACGTCCCTAATCCCAGGATCCCAGATTCCATTATCCTGAACTCTACACTTCGGCTTCTCAATATACAAACTCCGGTGACGCACCCCCTGCGTCACCAATCCACCCTTCTACTGCCCCATAAAACCACGTTAGGATGAGCTTCCAACTTAGTGGAGACCCATTAGTCAGAGGATCCTACACTATGTTATACTGAATGCCCCTAATCCCAGGATCCCAGATTCCATTATCCGCAAATCTACGATTTTGCTTCCCTAAAAACAAAATTCTGTGACGCACTTCATGCATCACCACATTATTCTCGAACTGACCCATAGAACCTCGTAATCATTAACTCCTAATTCACATAAAACCCTTAGTCACAGTATCCAACTACACTAGACTAAAGGTCTCCAATCTTAGGACCCCAGATTCCATTATCCAATACTCTATAATTCTACTTTCCAACAAAAAATATTCTGTTATCCATTTCCTACGTCACTCCAACCAATCCATAAAATCCCATAACCATCAGCTGCTGCCTCACTTAATGCCAGTTAGTCACAGGATCCTACACTCCATTAGACTAAACGTCTCTAATCCCAGGATCCCAGATTCCATTATCCTGAACTCTACCCTTCGGTTTCTCAACATGCAAACTCCTGTGACGCACCTCCTGCGTCACCAATCCACCCTTCTACTGCCCCATAAAACCCCGTTAGGATCAGCTTCCAACTTAGTGGAGACCAATTAGTCATAGGATCCTACACTATGTTATGCTGAATGCCCCTAATCCCAGGATCCCAGGTTCCATTATCCACAAATCTACGATTTTGCTTCCCTAAAAACAAAATTCTGTGACGCACTTCCTGCATCACCACATTATTCTCGAACTGAGCCATAGAACCTCGTAATCATCAACTCGTAACTCACATAAAACCCCATAGTCACAGTATCCAACTATACTAGACTAAAGGTCCCTAATCTCAGGACCCCAGATTCCATTATCCTATACTCTATAATTCTACTTTCCAACAAAAGTATTCTGTCATTCATTTCCTACGTCACTTCAACCAACCCATAAAATCTCATAACCATCAGCTCCTGCCTCACTTAATGCCAGTTAGTCACAGGATCCTACACTCCATTAGACTAAACGTCCCTAATCCCAGGATCCCAGATTCCATTATCCTGAACTCTACACTTCGGCTTCTCAACATACAAACTCCGGTGACGCACCTCCTGCGTCACCAATCCACCCTTCTACTGCCCCATAAAACCCCGTTAGCATCAGCTTCCAACTTAGTGGAGACCCATTAGTCATAGGATCCTACACTATGTTATACTGAATGCCCCTAATCCCAGGATCCCAGATTCCATTATCCACAAATCTACGATTTTGCTTCCCTAAAAACAAAATTCTGTGACGCACTTCATGCATCACCACATTATTCTCGAACTGACCCATAAAACCTCGTAATCATCAACTCGTAACTCACATAAAACCCCTAAGTCACAGTATCCCATACTATATTAGACTAAAGGTCCCTAAACTCAGGACCCCAGATTCCATAATCCTATAGTCTATAATTCTACCTTCCAACAAAAAATATTCTGTCATCCATTTCCTACGTCACTTCAACGAACCCATAAAATTTCATAACCATTAGCTCCTGTCTCACTTAATGACAGTTAGTCACAGGATCCTACACTCCATTAGACTAAACGTCCCTAATCCCAGGATCCCAGATTCCATTATCCTGAACTGTACACTTCGGCTTCTCAACACACAAACTCCGGTGACGCACCTCCTGCGTCACCAATCCACCCTTCTACTGCCCCATAAAACCCCGTTAGGATCAGCTTCCAACTTAGTGGAGACCCATTAGTCATAGGATCCTACACTATGTTGTACTGAATGCCCCTAATCCCAGGATCCCAGATTCCATTATCCACAAATCTACGATTTTGCTTCCCTAAAAACAAAATTCTGTGACGCACTTCCTGCATCACCACATTATTCTCGAACTGAGCCATAGAACCTCGTAATCATCAACTCGTAACTCACATAAAACCCCTTAGTCACAGTATCCAACTATACTAGACTAAAGACCCCTAATCTCAGGACCCCAGATTCCATTATCCTATACTCTATAATTCTACTTTCCAACAAAAAATATTCTGTCATCCATTTCCTACGTCACTTCAACCAACCCATAAAATGTCATAACCATCAGCTCCTGCCTCACTTAATGCCAGTTAGTCACAGGATCCTACACTCCATTAGACTAAACGTCCCTAATCCCAGGATCCCAGATTCCATTATCCTGAACTCTACACTTCGGCTTCTCAACATACAAACTCCGGTGACGCACCTCCTGCGTCATCAATCCACCCTTCTACTGCCCCATAAAACCCCGTTAGGATCAGCTTCCAACTTACTGGAGTCCCATTAGTCATAGGATCCTACACTGTGTTGTACTGAATGCCCCTAAACCCAGGATCCCAGATTCCATTATCCACAAATCTACAATTTTGCTTCCCTAAAAACAAAATTCTGTGACGCACCTCCTGCGTCATCGCTCCACCCATCGACTGGCCCATAAAACCACGTTACCATCACATTTTTAGTCACAGGATCCTACCCTCCGTTGGCCTAAATGTCTCTAATCCCAGGATCCTGGGTTCCATTATCCGAAACTCTGCACTTCCATTCTGTCACAAATCAAATTCTATGTTACACCTCCTGCGTTACACAATACACCCAACAACTGACCCATATAACCGTGTTACCATGTACTTCTTAGCCATAGGATGTTAAACCCCGTTAGACTAAACGTCACTATTTCCAGGACCCCAGGTTCCACTGTTTTAAACTTAACACTTCTCCTTTCCTACAAAACAAATTCTGTGACGCACCCCCTGCGTAAACATTCTACTCTTCAACTAACCTATACAACTTCTTTATTATCTGCTCCAAACTAACGCAGAACCCCTTAGTCCCAGGATCCTACACCCCATTAGACTGAACGCCGCTAATCCCAGGGTCCCGGATTCCAAATCCTAAACTCTGCACTTCAATTTTACAATAAATAAAATCTGTGACGTATCTCCTCATCACTCTTCAACTGACCCCTGAAACGTCACCATAAGTTCCTTTGCCATCAAATCCTACACCCCATTATACTAAACGCCGCTAATCCCAGGGTCCCGGATTCCATATTCTAAACCCTACACTTCTGGTTTGCAACAAATATAAGCTATGACGCATCGCCTGCGTCACCACTTTACTCTTCAACTGACCCCTGAAACCATAAGTTCCTTTGCCATCGGATCCTACACCCCATTATACTAAACGCCGCTAATCCCAGGATCCCGGATTCCATATCCTAAACCCTACACTTCGGGTTTGCAAAATAAAATCTATGACGCATCTCCTGCGTCACCACTTCACTCTTCAACTGACCCCTGAAACCATAAGTTCCTTTGCCATCGGATCCTACACCCCATTAGACTGAACGCCGCTAATTCCAGGATCCCGGATTCTATATCCTAAACCCTACACCTCGGGTTTGCAACAAACAAAATCCGTGACGCATCTCCTGCGTCACCACTTCACTCTTCAACTGACCCCTGAAACCATAAGTTCCTTTGCCATCGGATCCTACACCCCATTAGACTGAACGCCGCTAATCCCAGGGTCCCGGATTCCATATCCTAAACCCTAGACTTCTGGTTTGCAACAAATAAAATCCGTGACGCATCTCCTGCGTCACCACTTCACTCTTCAACTGACCCCTGAAACGTCACCATAAGTTCCTTTGCCATCGGATCCTACACCCCATTATACTAAACGCCGCTAATCCCAGGGTCCCGGATTCCATATCATAAACCCTACACTTCTGGTTTGCAACAAATAAAATCCGTGACGGACCTCCTGCGTCACCACTTCACTCTTCAACTGACCCCTGAAGCTCCACCACAAGTTCCTTTGCCATCGGATTCTACACCCCATTAGACTAAACGCCGCTAATCCCAGGGTCCCGGATTCCATATCCTAAACCCTACACTTCCGGGTTGCAAAAAATAAAATCTGCGACGCACTTCCTGCGTCACCACTTCACTCTTCAACTGACCCCTGAAACCATAAGTTCCTTTGTCATCAGATCCTACACCCCATTATACTAAACGCAGCTAATCCCAGGGTCCCGGATTCGATATCCTAAACTCCACACTTCCGGTTTGCAAAATAAAATCCGTGACGCATCTCCTGCGTCACGACTTCCCTCTTCAACTGACCCCTGAAACGTCACCATAAGTTCCTTTGCTATCGGATCCTACACCCCATTAGACTAAGCCCCCCTAATCCCAGGATCCCGGATTCCATATCCTAAACCCTACACTTCCGCTTCGCAACAAATAAAACCTATGACGCATCTCCTGCGTCACCACTTCATTCTTCAACTGACCCCTGAAACCATAAGTTCCTTTGTCATCGGATCCTACACCCCATTAGACTAAACGCCGCTAATCCTAGGATCCCGGATTCCATATTCTAAACCCAACACTTCCGCTTTGCATCAAATAAAATCTATGACGCATCTCCTGCGTCACCACTTCGCTCTTCAACTGACCCCTAAACGTCACCATAAATTCCTTTGTCATCGGATCCTACACCCCATTAGACTAAACGCCGCTAATCCCAGGGTCCCGGATTCCATATCCTAAACCCTACACTTCCGGTTTGCAACAAATAAAATCTATGACGCATCTCCTGCGTCACCACTTCACTCTTCAACTGACCCCTGAAACCATAAGTTCCTTTGCCATCGGATCCTACACCCCATTAGACTAAACGCCCCTAATCCCAGGGTCCCGGATTCCATATCCTAAACCCTACACTTCCGGTTTGCAACAAATAAAATCTATGACGCATCTCGTGCGTCACCACTTCACTCTTCAACTGACCCCTGAAACCATAAGTTCCTTTGCCATCGGATCCTACACCCCATTAGACTAAACCCCCCTAGTCCCAGGGTCCCGGATTCCATATCCTAAACCCTACACTTTCGCTTTGCAACAAATAAAATCTATGACGCATCTCCTGCGTCACCACTTCACTCTTCAACTGACCCCTGAAACCATAAGTTCCTTTGTCATCGGATTCTACACCCCATTAGACTAAACGCCGCTAATCCCAGGGTCCCGGATTCAATTACCCCAAACTTTGCATTGCTGCTTCCCCGCAACCGAATAAAAATTGAAGAAAGCAGGATGACGCACAGGCTGCGTCATCAGGCTCATTGGAAGCCTTCAACTGCCCCACAAAGATGCGATCGCGTGGCAAGCCGCCTCCACTTTTGAATAGCCTTCCTTATCGGCCATCCGCCTTTACCTTCGCATTACGTTTCTTGCTCGGTCCGCGTCTCTCTGATAACGCCTCGGGTGCGCAGCAGGACGAGTTGAAGGGTTGGCAATGGGTAGGGGCGGATATAGGATAGTGGCACTTGTCCAGGGGGACAAACGCGTGCTCGCGACTCCTAGGGCCCTCGAGTATAATTAGATGTCCCAGTTTACAGCGTGGCCTGGCATCTCATTATGGAATCCGCGGTGCCGCTGGAAGACTGGGCATTGTTGCGGGCGTCGGCTGACGCAGGGGGTGCGTCATGCGACGTCGGCATTTTTTTGCCCGCCGCCCTACGCTAAAATCCGAGGGTTTAGTTAAATTGCAACTTAGCGTGATTCCCATTTGTTGCCCGAAGTACTGACCGCGAGTTTATTTTTAAGTTAATTAATGTAGTCCATTCGGTCAATTTGGATTTTTGGTTGAACGTTCAGCTGCAGCTAGTTTGCTTAGACATTTTGGATCGGTCATTACCAAATTCGTCAATATTAATTGTGTTTATGGTGGAAGATTAAGATCGAAAGGAACGTACTTTTATTGCACGACAATTGGGTTTGCGTAAATCAAAGTGTGGCACCGTCAATAAATTATAGGATTGTTTGAAATTATTTTAATTTCTTACCTGAAGTACTAGCCGCTAATTTATTTACATTAATTTACAACAATTTTGTTTATTTGTGCGAATAACTTATTAAATTATAATATTATTCGATTGCGCTGCAGAATACGGTTTAAGTTTGACCACTATTATTTTTCGTATAGTTATATTCCATTATAACTACATGAAGAACAACTGCGGTATAACGTATTCTTACAATATTTGCACAAATTTCTTTGCCTTTAACAGGTAAGAAAATTTCACTAATTAATTTTTAGTGGGTACCTTAATGCATTAAGGTATCGTTAAGTACAAAATAAGTTGATGGTAGTGCTAGTTGAGTTAGGGTTAATACAATTTCTAATTTATTACTTACTTTTTTATTTCTTTTTGTTTATTTACGATTTAACTATAATAAAATAAATCAAATATTTATGTGAGATCGAATAATTTGAATTGAGTTATTTTTGAGGTTCTTTGTTTATATTCTGAATTTTATTTATAATGACATTATTTTTAATTTTATTTCTAAGACACAATTATTCTGAATTTTATTTATACATACATAATTATTGTTTCGGTAAATAAATTGTCCGCAAAGTCGTATTTATAATATTATACAGTTATGCCGTGTTTAAATTCGAAATTCGGCGTCTTACATAAATTTCTAAATACCGTAACAATTATTGGGTTGGCAAAGTACATTAAAGACGCATAAACGAAATACTCCGGCAAACAAGTGATAATTTCACCGAAACCGTGTACGTATTTACGATACTGCACAGAATATGGCGCATTGCACGTGTTAAACTCGCGTGGCAGACGTCCGACCGGAAATTCCGCTAATTTTCGTGCAGTGGCAAGCCTCGCAATCTAATTTCGGCTGTCCGGTGTACGATTGACGGACTACCCGATTATCCGCGAATTAATTGTGTTCCGCGATACGCCAGACGCCGTTCTATTTGCCAAAGTGGCGCGAAATTTAAATTTTCCGCAGTATAAGTTTTTCTTACAATAAAAAAGTACATATACGCTTTAAACATGACCATTCTTATTGCCGTAATCCGTTCGTATAAAAAATTTCGGCCATATTGAATGCTGCGTGCAAATTTTCTCTTATTAACATATAATAAATTATGTTCCTCGATATATTGAATAATTATAATTAAATCTCGCCAGCAATGCGCCCATATTTTTTAATTCAAGCTAGTCTTTCCTCGCTCGTTATTCAGCTTTATTATGTATAAAGTAACATAATGTATATATATTTTTTCATTAATAAATATGTTGAAACCCTCCCCTTGTAAGCTGTTTGACTTCGCTTAGGCAAATATACCAGGTTGTTCAATAAGTTTTGTTTTGTTGAGGGCGTTGCTACTAGTCCAAATTTGTTTTTGTTTTGTTGGTTCACTCTTCTTATCAACGTATGTGAAGGTTCATTTCAATCAGCCAATTCATTCTTTGTTTACAAGCCATTTAGTGCCGCCGTGTCACAGTATTTTCGACAATGGAAAAAATTGAATGTCGTGCAGTGATAAAATTCTTATTTTTGGAAGGTGTAGCACCAAAAGAAATTCACGAACGAATGTTAAGAGTGTATAATGAACGTTCACCTTCAATTAGAACAGTAGAAAGACGGGTTGCTGAATTTAAACGTGGTCGTACAAGCCTTGAAGACGATCCACGTGAAGGACGTCCAAAAACCGCATCAACACCAGAAATCGTAGCCAAAGTACAGGATATGGTTTTGGAAGATCGTCGATTGACTGAGAGGGATTTAGTAGAGGCTCTACACATCTCATTAGGCAGTGTGTCATATTTTAAATGAAATTTTGAGTTTTAAAAGCTGTGTGCACAATGGGTGCCGCATTAGCTAACAATTGAACAAAAACACATTCGAATGCGACTTTCTCAACAACATTTGGAGCGTTTTAAAAAGGATAAAGTGGATTTTGTGCGTCGATTCATCACTATGGATGAGACTTGGGTCTATCACCATGATCCTAAATCAAAACAAGAGGCTAAAGAGCGGTGTGAACCTGGTTGTTCGGCTTCGAAACGAGTTCGTGTCCAGAAATCGGCCAAGAAGGTTCTGGCATCAGTTTTTTCGGATGCGAAAGGAATTTTATTTGTGGATTACTTGCAAACCGGTAAAACAATTAATTCTGAATATTATTGCAACCTTTTGGACCAGTTGAAGGAAAAAATTCGTGAAAAAAGAGCCGGTTTGCAGAAGAAAAAAATCCTTTTTCATCAGGACAACGCACCGTGTCACAAGAGCATTTTGACAATGGCTAAAATCCATGAATTAAAGTTCGAATTGTTGGAGCATCCGCCGTATTCACCAGATTTGGCCTCCAGCGACTTCCATTTGTTTCCAGAACTCAAAAAATGTATGCGTGGCAAGCGTTTTTCGTCAAATCAAGAGGTCATAACGGCGGTTGAAGCGTATTTTGCAGACCTTCCGGAATCTCACTTCAGGGATGGGATCCACAGATTGGAGGATCGTTGGAGCAAGTGCATTAATGTTCAGGGAGATTATACTGAATAATAAAGTGTATTTTGAACCATAACATTGTGTTTTTCTTATCGAACGACAAAACTTATTGAGCAACCGGGTACACTTTAAACATGACCATTCTTATTCCCATATTTTTTAATTCAAGCTAGTCTTTCCTTGCTCGTTGTTCAGCTTTGTTATGTATAAAATAACGTACATATATTTTTTAATTAATAAATATGTTGAAACCCTCCCCTTGTAAACTGTTTGACTTCACTTAGACAAATATATATACATATATATGCATTATTTTCTGTACTCACTAAATATATCACATTTTACAATTTTGTGCATTACGTACCCTACTCGTTATATTATCTCTTATTTATAGGCGGTCGCAATTTCTATCCTATCCACTCCGTTAAATCGTTTTCACAGTCTGCCGCCGGTTTGGCGGGTCTTCGACATTTTCGCTGGTAAAAAATATGCAAACGCCCGGAGAAGAACGCAAGTGGGAGGGTGAAAAGAGTCATCCATCTTGCAAGGCCACTCCGTCGGGCCATAAATAATGCAGCGACCGGCTGTTTCCGTTTTTCGCCACCATCTTGCGAGGCTTCCGGTTTTTTGCGTTCATGAGCAAAGGTGTTTCAAGAAACTTCGCCTTTCATTTCTTTTCGATTTAACAGAATAGAAAGTTACTCCCTATTTTCCTATCAACTATAATAAAATAGGAAAAATCGACAGGAAGCGGTACATACTAAAAAATTATTCGTATATTTTATAGTATATGTAAATATAAACACTTACTATTATACGATTATATATATATATATATATATATATATATATATATATATATATATGATCGTCGAAACTTATATAAGTATTTATATTTTCATTATAATGAATTTTAATTAATTTCTATGTTATGCGTATTCATTTTATTTTGTATTAAAAGGCAGAAATATTAAGAATCCCTTATGGAATCTTATTTTGCACACTTCCAATTATGGCGTACAAATTATAATTTTTGTTGCATCGCCATATTAGTCGTATAGGGTACTGTTTTACTTTACATAATAAAGTGATCCCTCAATTTTGCAATAGGGTAGTTTTCTGTTTCTCAATTCTTAACCCATTCGAGACCGATTGCACACCGTGTGTGCAATTGATTTCCGAGGCTATAAGACGGCTTGCACACCGTGTGTGCAATAACAGTAATGTGCAATTATCAGTTATTCTGAGTAAACTAGTCGTCGAAATAAGATTTTCCTTCAACTAATGAAATCTGCAAGGTACAGGAAAACAAAATTTGGCATTGGTTTTACTGTGTACCAAAAATCTAAAAATTATCTGAAGCCTTTCTTACATGTAAAATACTATGAATTGCCGACAGTCCTACAAAGAAGGAAAATATAAACGTAATAATTACTCTTGTCCTGCTTGTGTCGGTAATCCTGGATTATGTTTGGAAGAATGTTTCAAGCGTTACCATCAACCAACTAATTTATAATTACTTTACGATCAGTGTACTATTTGCTAAAAGTGTATTTACAAATTATATTTTCTTTTTTATTACTGAGTTACATTACTTTGTTATCTGTAGACATTTTTCTAAAAATTTATTTCTCGTTTGTTATTTTTTTCATTATTCAACTTATCTTTTTTTAACTTTTTACTACTTTTTAAACATTTTCTTTGCATTATATTCTGTTCTTTATTATTGAAAACAAAATAACGATTTTATATTATCTAACTATTTTTGAAATAAATGTTCATACATTTTTTAATGATGTATTTTCATTTTACCTTACATTGCACACATGGTGTTCAATCCGCTCCTCGCAATAAAAATGTTCCGAGGAGCGAGCTGCACACCTGGTGTGCAATGATCTTATTTATGTGAAATCACTTACGAATTGGGTGATTTCCATAGTAAACATGTTTTTTTTATTAAAAATGAACAATATAAAGAAAAAAAAATTCGCTCCTGGGGACCGTGTTCGAAAAAAATCGTCGTCTCGAATGGGTTAAGATTCCAATTTTTTCGCCATGACGCACACGGTGCGTCATTAATTTTGTCAAAATGAAATATCAAAATTTTTCGTCATGACGCACATGGTGCGTCATCAATTTTGATGGAGTCGAATATTAAGATTCCAAATATTTCGTCATGACTCATACGTTGCGTCATCAATTTTTAAGCAAGAAAATATTGAAATTTCTCAATTTTTGTCATGACGCACACGGTGCGTCATCAATTTTGTGAGGAGGCAATATCAAAATTTTTTGTCATGACGCACACGGTGCGTCATTAATTTTGTCAAGAGGAAATATTAACATTTTTTGTCATGACGCATATGATGCGTCATCAATTTTGATGGCGTGGAATATTAAGATTCCAAATTTTTCGTCATGACGCATACGTTGCGTCATCAATTTTTAAGCAAGAAAATATTGAAATTTCTCAATTTTTGTCATGACGCACATGGTGCGTCGTCAATTTTGTCAGAAGGAAATAATAAAATTTTTCGTCATGACGCATACGGTGCGTCATCAATTTTGATGAAGTGGAATATTAAGATTCCAATTTTTTCGTCATGACGCATATGGTGCGTCATCAATTTTGACGCAAGGAAATATTGAAATTTCTCAATTTTGCATCATGACGCATGTGGTGCGTCATCAATTTTTACGGAAGGAAATAGTAAAATTTTATGGTGTTCAATCAGTTCCTCGCAATAAAAATTGTCCGAGGAGCGAGCTGCACACCTGGTGTGCAATGATCTTATTTATGTGAAATCACTTACGAATTGGGTGATTTCCATAGTAAACATGTTTTTTTATTAAAAATAAACAATATAAAGAAAAAAAAATTTCGCTCCTGGGGACCGTGTTCGAAAAAAATCGTCGTCTCGAATGGGTTAAGTTTCTCCACTTCTCCGATATTTTAAATTTATATAATATTTTTATTAATATTATGTATTATTATTTAATTATATTTATATAATATTATATATAATACTTATCGTAGAACCCTGATTGCAACACTCAGTTGTGACATTTAAACAAAATGACATTTTATTTTTTCTTTCAGGGCAACCTCCGGCCGCGTCTTAACTTGCACGTTTAACCTTAGGGCACGTAACGAGAAACAAAGAAAAAATCGATAAGATGCGAGAAATGCCGAGTGGAGAAAGGTCAAACCTTCCAACCGTTTTCCGTCCGGTTCTGGCCTCGTTTTTTCGTCATACGAGATGCGCAGACATTTTTGGACGCGAGCCAATTTGAATGTCGCGCGGAAAATTGACAAGCAAAATGGCGACGTAAATTGCAAGATGGCCGACCGGTGCGATTTCTTGAAACTTTTCTCTTTATGCAAGTGCAACGATGGAAATAGAGGTGAAGTTTCAAAATTATTTATCTCGGCGCAAAACAAAATGGCGGCGTCAATTGCAAGATGGCCGACCGGTGCGATTTCCTGAAACTTTTCTCTTTATGCAAGTGCAACGATGGAAATAGAGGTGAAGTTTCAAAATTATTGATCTCGGCGCAAAACAAAATGGCGGCGTAAATTGCAAGATGGCCGACCGGTGCGATTTCCTGAAACTTTTCTCTTTATGCAAGTGCAACGATGGAAATAGAGGTAAAGTTTCAAAATTATTGATCCCGGCGCAAAACAAAATGGCGGCGTAAATTGCAAGATGGCCGACCGGTGCGATTTCCTGAAACTTTTCTCTTTATGCAAGTGCAACGATGGAAATAGAGGTGAAGTTTCAAAATTATTGATCTCGGCGCAAAACAAAATCGCGGCGTAAATTGCAAGATGGCCGACGGGTGCGGTTTTCTGAAACTTTTCTCTTTATGCAAGTGCAACGATGGAAATAGAGGTGAAGTTTCAAAATTATTGATCTCGGCGCAAAACAAAATGGCGGCGTAAATTGCAAGATGGCCGACCGGTGCAATTTCCTGAAACTTTTCTCTTTATGCAAGTGCAACGATGGAAATAGAGGTGAAGTTTCAAAATTATTGATCTCGGCGCAAAACAAAATGGCGGCGTAAATTGCAAGATGGCCGACCGGTGCGATTTCCTGAAACTTTTTTCTTTATGCAAGTGCAACGATGGAAATAGAGGTGAAGTTTCAAAATTATTGATCTCGGCGCAAAACAAAATGGCGGCGTAAATTGCAAGATGGCCGACCGGTGCAATTTCCTATAACTTTTCTCTTTATGCAAGTGCAACGATAGAAATAAGGTGAAGTTTCAAAATTATTGATCTCGGCGCAAAACAAAATGGCGGCGTAAATTGCAAGATGGCCGACCGGTGCGATTTCGTGAAACTTTTCTCTTTATGCAAGTGCAACGATGGAAATAGAGGTGAAGTTTCAAAATTATTGATCTCAGCGCAAAACAAAATGGCGGCGTAAATTGCAAGATGGCCGACCGGTGCGATTTCCTGAAACTTTTCCCTTTATGCAAGTGCAACGATGGAAATAGAGGTGTAATTTCAAAATTATTGATCTCGGCGCAAAATAAAATGGCGGCGCAAATTGCAAGATGGCCGACCGGTGCGATTTCCTGAAACTTTTCTCTTTATGCAAGTGCATCGATAGAAATAGAGGTGAAGTTTCAAAATTATTGATCTCAGCGCAAAACAAAATGGTGGCATAAATTGCAAGACGGCCGACCGGTGCGAATTCCTGAAACTTTTCTCTTTATGCAAGTGCATCGATGGAAATAGAGGTGAAGTTTCAAAATTATTGATCTCGGCGCAAAACAAAATGGCGGCGTAAATTACAAGATGGCTGACCGGTGCGATTTCCTGAAACTTTTCTCTTTATGCAAGTGCATCGATAGAAATAGAGGTGAAGTTTCAAAATTATTGATCACGGTGCAAAACAAAATGGCGGCGTAAATTGCAAGATGGCCGCACGATTGGAAAAAAATGAAATTACTGTTATTAGAGGTATCTAATCAATTTCAATCTTAACCAATTTGTTGCATTGCAGCAACCACTACCCATTATCAGGCGTTCGGTATTTTATAGAGTACAGATAAAGTAGACGTCGCTATAATTTGACAGATGGTAGCCTAGACTTGCCATATGCGGGGCTAGTCTGTTATCTGATCAACGATAGTCGACCCTGACAAACGGAATTAATGGTAATCTTTCTGTTATTCCCTAACACAACTTTATGTATTATTTATATTTAAAATTATATATATTATATTTATAAATTTAAATCTGAAGACTTGTAATAAGTTTCAACTATATATTCGGATCTTATAGAAAATCTTTCAGATTTAACCCGTTCGAGACGATGATTTTTTTCGAACACGGTCCCCAGGAGCGAAATTTTTTTTTCTTTATATTGTTCATTTTTAATAAAAAAAAACATGTTTACTATGGAAATCACCCAATTCGTAAGTAAATTCACATAAATAAGATCATTGCACACCAGGTGTGCAGCTCGCTCCTCGGAAAATTTTTATTGCGAGGAACGGATTGAACACCATAACATTTTACTATTTCCTTCC
The DNA here is from genome assembly GCA_033815515.1 of Cryptocheilus praepositus. Taxonomy (NCBI): domain Eukaryota; kingdom Metazoa; phylum Arthropoda; class Insecta; order Hymenoptera; family Pompilidae; genus Cryptocheilus; species Cryptocheilus praepositus. The sequence continues at coordinate 358,001 of JAWWQZ010000275.1, forward strand.
GTAAAAATTGATGATGCACCACATGCGTCATGATGCAAAATTGAGAAATTTCAATATTTCCTTGCGTCAAAATTGATGACGCACCATATGCGTCATGACGAAAAAATTGGAATCTTAATATTCCACTTCATCAAAATTGATGATGCACCGTATGCGTCATGACGACAAATTTTATTATTTCCTTCTGACAAAATTGACGACGCACCATGTGCGTCATGACAAAAATTGAGAAATTTCAATATTTTCTTGCTTAAAAATTGATGACGCAACGTATGCGTCATGACGAAAAATTTGGAATCTTAATATTTCACGCCATAAAAATTGATGACGCTACATATGCGTCATGACAAAAAATGTTAATATTTCCTCTTGACAAAATTAATGACGCACCGTGTGCGTCATGACAAAAAATTTTGATATTGCCTCCTCACAAAATTGATGACGCACCGTGTGCGTCATGACAAAAATTGAGAAATTTCAATATTTTCTTGCTTAAAAATTGATGACGCAACGTATGAGTCATGACGAAATATTTGGAATCTTAATATTCGACTCCATCAAAATTGATGACGCACCACGTGCGTCATGACGAAAAATTTTGATATTTCATTTTGACAAAATTAATGACGCAACTTGTGCGTCATGGCGAAAAAATTGGAATCTTAACCCATTCGACACGACGATTTTTTTCGGACACGGTCCCCAGGAGCGAATTTTTTTTTTCTTTATATTGTTCATTTTTAATAAAAAAAACATGTTTACTATGGAAATCACCCAATTCGTAACTGAATTCACATAAATAAGATCATTGCACACCGGGTGTGCAACTCGCTCCTCGGAACATTTTTATTGCGATTAACCGATTGAACACCATGTGTGCAATGTAAGGTAAAATGAAAATACATCATTAAAAAATTTATGAACATTTATTTCAAAAATAGTTAGATAACATAAAATCGTTATTTTGTTTTCAATAATAAAGAACAGAATATAATGCAAAGAAAATGTTTAAAAAGTAGTAAAAAGTTAAAAAAAGATAAGTTGAATAATGAAAAAAATAACAAACGAGGAATAAATTTTTAGAAAAATGTCTACAGATAACAAAGTAATGTAACTCGGTAATAAAAAAGAAAATATAATTTGTAAATACACTTTTAGCAAATAGTACACTGATCGTAAAATAATTATAAATTAGTTGGTTGATGGTAGCGCTTGAAACATTCTCCCAAACATAATCCAGGATTACCGACACAAGCAGGACAAGAGTAATTATTACGTTTATATTTTCCTTCTTTGTAGGACTGTCGGCAATTCATAGTATTTTACATGTAAGAGAGGCTTCAAATAATTTTTAGATTTTTGGTACACAGTAAAACCAATGCCAAATTTTGTTTTCCTGTACCTTGCAGATTTCATTAGTTCAAGGAAAATCTTATTTCGACGACTAGTTTACTCAGAATAATTGATAATTGCACATTACTGTTATTGCACACACGGTGTGCAAGCCGTCTTATAGCCTCGGAAATCAATTGCACACACGGTGTGCAATCGGTCTCGAATGGGGTAAGGAAATCTTATTTCTAAACGGGAAGAATTATTGATAGAAATATAATGCAGCCACTTTCGTGTTTTATGGATAATTCATCAAATTTAAAAAAATCCTACATTTTCAAGTTGAAACAATTAATTTAAATTTCGTTAAATAAAAACAATTTTAAGAATCTTCGAAATTTATTATAATTCTTCAGATTTCGAATTATTATATATACCTATATTATATATATTTAAAAATTGAAATCTGAAGAATTATAACAAGTTTCGAAGATTATATATATATATGTATGTGTATATAATAATTCAAATAACATATATATATATATATATATATATATAGAAATATATGCAGCCACTTTCGTGTTTTATGGATAATTCATCAAATTTAAAAAAATACATTTTCAAGTTGAAACAATATAAATTTCGTTATAAAAACAATTTTAAGAATGTTAGAAATTTATTATAACCCTTCAGATTTCGAATTATTATATATACCTATATTGTATATATTTAAAAATTGAAATCTGAAGAATTATAACAAGTTTCGAAGATTATATATATATATGTATGTGTATATAATAATTCAAATAAACATATATATTCGGATTTTATAGAAAATCCTTCAGATTTGAGGAAATCTTATTTCTAAACGGGAAGAATTATTGATAGAAATACAGTGCAGCCACTTTCGTGTTTTATGGATAATCCATCAAATTTAAAAAAATCGTACATTTTCAAGTTGAAACAATCAATTTAAATTTCGTTAAATAAAAACAATTTGAACAATCTTCAAAATTTATTATAATTCTTCAGATGTCGAATTATTATATATACCTATATTATATATATTTAAAAATTAAAATCTGAAGAATTATAACAAGTTTCGAAGATTATATACATATATATATAAATCCGAATATATATGTACATTTGAATTATTATATACATATATATATGTATATTTTGAATTATTATATATATATATATATATATGTATATAATAATTCAAATGTACATATATATTCGGATTTTATAGAAAATTCTTCAGATTTGACAAAATCTTATTTCTAAACCGGAAGAATTTTTGATAGAAACCCAATGGAGCCATTTTCGTGTTTTTTTATCAGTTTATGAGAGAGAATGAGAAAAATGGAGTTACCTCGCTTCGTAATGGCGGCGGTCGGCATATCAGTGGCAGTGATAAGTATTGGCTAAGCTCTTCGTCGTCGTCTTCGGCTTCTTCCGCGGGAGAACAAACCGGCGACCTGTTCAGTGAACCGACACCGACGACAACGGTCATCTCCCGGGTATCCTCGACGACTGATTTTTACTGTCCACGGGCACCGAACTCATCTTTGTCCACGGGCACCGAACTCTGTACACACTGAACAAAGCAAACATATCGATTTCATGATCAAAATAACACAAACGCTATATTAAACATTTTTTCGTATATTATTCGTTGCCCGAATAATATGCATTTACTATATAATAAAATATTTTTGCCTAGTACGCGAATGGTTCAAATTTTGTAGATTTCCGAACTCTCTATTTAATAACTAGTACGGGAATGGTTCAAATTTTGTAGATTTTCGAACTCTGTGTACAGTGAATAAGGCAAATATATAGATTTGTCCACATTTCGTCATGGACGCGATCAAAATAACACAAACGCTATATTAAACATTTTTTCGTATATTATTCGTTGCTCGAATAATATGCATTTACTATATAATAAAATATTTTTATATACGAATGGTTCAAATTTTGTAGATTTCCGAACTCTCTATTTAATGACTAGTACGGGAATGGTTCAAATTTTGTAGATTTCCGAACTCTGTGTACAGTGAATAAGGCAAATATATAGATTTATCCACATTTTGTCATGTACGCGATCAAAATAACACAAACGCTATATTAAACAGTTTTTCGTATATTATTCGTTGCCCGAATAATATGCATTTACTATATAATAAAATATTTTTGCCTAGTACGGGCATGGTTCAAATTTTGTAGATTTCCGAACTCTCTATTTAATGACTAGTACGGAAATGGTTCAAATTTTGTAGATTTCCGAACTCTGTATACAGTGAATAAGGCAAATATATAGATTTATCCACATTTCGTCATGGACGCGATCAAAATAACACATACGCTATATTAAACATTTTTTCGTATATTATTCATTACTCGAATAATGGGCATTTACTATATAATAACATTTTATATAGAATAAGAATATTTAATAAGACATTGGTACGTTTGGTACGTTTAGTGTAAACATTTTCAAACTTTTCGTCATGACGCATACGGTGCGTCATCAGTTTTGTCAGCAGCAAATATTGCAATTTTTCGCCATGAAAAATACGGTGCGTCATTAATTTGCACGGAAGCAAATATAATATTTCTTAAACTTTCTCTAAATATGCATTTTTATATATTACCATATACCGACCTGCATATTTCTCATTCACCCACATTTTTTTACTTTGTTGTAAATACGTCTTTTTGCTATATTGCTATATACAGACCCGCACATTTCTTATTCATATATATTTCTCAAACTTTCTCCAAATATGAATTTTCGATATATTGCCATATATCGACCCCGTATTTCTCGTTCACACACATTTTTTTACTTTGTTGTAAATACGTCCTTTTGCTATATTGCTATATAAACCCCCGCACATTTCTTATTCATATATATTTCTTAAACTTTCTCTAAATATGCATTTTTGATATATTGCCATATTTCGACCCGCATATTTCTCGATCACCCACATTTTTTTACTTTGTTGTAAATACTTCTTTTTGCTATATTGCTATATACAGACCCGCACATTTCTTATTCATATATATTTCTCAAACTTTCTCTAAATATGCATTTTTGATATATTGCCATATAGCGACCCGTATATTTCTCATTCACACACATTTTTTTCCTTTGTTGTAAATACATCTTTTTGCTATATTGCTATATACAGACCCCCATATTTCTTATTCATATATATTTCTCAAACTTTCTCTAAATATGCATTTTTGATATATTGCCATATACCCGCATATTTCTCATTCACACACATTTTTTTACTTTGTTGTAAATACGTCTTTTTGCTATATTGCTATATACCCGTATATTTCTTATTCATATATATTTTTTAAACTTTCTCTACATATGCATTTTTGATATATTGCCATATATCGACCCGCATATTTCTCGTTCATACACATTTTTTTACTTTGTTGTAAAAACGTCTTTTTGCTATATTGCTATATACAGACCCCCACATTTCTTATTCATATATGTTTCTCAAACTTTCTCTAAATATGCATTTTTTATATATTGCCATATATCGACCCGCAGATTTCTCATTCACACACATTTTTTACTTTGTTGTAAATACGTCTTTTTGCTATATTACTATATACACACCCGCACATTTCTTATTCATATAAATTTCTTAAACTTTCTCTAAATATGCATTTTTGATATATTGCCATATACCCGCATATTTCTCATTCACACATATTTTTTTACTTCGTTGTAAATACGTCTTTTTGCTATATTGCTATATACAGACCCGCACATTTCTTATTCATATATATTTCTTAAACTTCCTCTAAATATGCATTTTTATATACTGCCATATAGCGACCCACATATTTTTCATTCACAAATTTGTCCACTTTGTTATAAATACGTCTTTTTGCTATATTGCTATATACCCGCATATTTCTTATTCGCAAACATTTCGGTACCTTTTCGTAAATATGCCCTCTTCACATCCCCATATACACGTCCCCGGATTCGCATGCATGTTATTATCAGTCGGCAAATACTATCGCTTATCTCGTGGCGCGCACACACGCGCTCAAAAGTGTCCGATAAAACGGCGGAGAGTTCGTCCTCAAAACTCGACCCCGTGTTTAATCGCGCTTTTAACCCCGATTCGCCTCTAGGACCTACTAACCTTACTCCAAAGCTGTCCTTTCGCTTTCTCGCACCTCTGCGCAGCCCCGAAAAATTATTTTCTCCCCGTCCACACTTTTCTCTCACTTTAAAACTAAACATACCAAGCGGGTATGTTTTAAAAATTGTAATATTTGTTTCTGATAAAACTGATGACGCACCGTATGCGTCATGGCGAAAAATTTGAAAATGTTAACACTAAACGTACCAAGCGGGGTAAAATGACCCCTTCCAAAATTTTTGTTTAAAATCGTACATTCATTCTTATTTCTTTCGCTCATTTGACTTTCTGTAAATTCATCATCTGATCATTCAATTTCTCGGGCTAATAAATTAGGAATTTCTTTCCAAAAATCAACTTCTTTTGTAAGGGGTCAAATGACCCCATCTGGTAAGAATAGGTAGGTGCAATGTACCGGTACATTTAGTGTTAAAAGCCATGACAACCCGTATGCGTCATGTAATTTGCTAAAATGATAATTCTTCGTTTCCGAACATTCTCCAAATTTCACACATTCATCAAAATATCATGACGCAACATATGCGTCATGTAAAATTCTATGAAGTATAATCCTTCATTTCCGAAGATTCTTCGCATTTCGTACGTCCATTAAAAACCATGACGCACAGTATGCGTCATGTAACATATTACAAACAATAATTCTTAATATCTGAACTTTCTTTAAATGTTGCAGGTTCATTAAAAATCATGACGCACCGTGTGCGTCATATAATTCGCTGCAAGTTATAATTCTTAATTTCTGAAAATTCTAAAAATTTCCCCGATCCATTAAAATATCATGACGCACCGTATGCGTCATATAACACACCATAAACTATAATTCTCACTTTCCGAAGATTCTTCAAATTTCATACGCAGAGTAGAAAACTTTGACGCACCGTATGCGTCATGTAACGTATTACAAAGTCTAATTCACAATTTCTAAAGTCTCTTTAAATTCCGTACGTCCATTAATATAATATATATGAATAAGAAATAAGCTGGTCTGTATATAGCAATATCGCAAAAAAAAATATTTACAACAAAGCAAAAAACTTTGTTGTTATATTTTGTTGTTATATAGATTTATGTTATTTATATAGATTCATATAGATTTATATAGTTATACAGATGTATTGTTCGTTATATTTCGTTATTATATAGAAAATTTTACAATTTTCTAGTTACGCGAATTTAATCGGCTAAAAATCTTCTTGATTTAATCCAGATGAAGATTCGACAATTTTTGCAGCGACGCAGTAATATTACTACAAATTTATTTAGCTAACGTTATAACTTTTTCAATTTTCTATTTGTTACTCGCTGACTCCGGCGAAATGGGAAGCCTTTGAACATTTTTAAGGACGTCAAGGACTAATTTGAATTTGTTCTGCGAATGGTCGACTCCTTTCTCGCTTTAAAAGAGACACTTTCCTTTCAGGCCCGAATCGTAGAACGTCTGGACGTTTACTTCGTTCCCTCAATGTTCCGTGATTGATTCGAGTGTCGTCAACTTGTTGCTTCAGGCAAATGAGATACGTCGAAACACGCACATTTCATTAACACTAAATTTACCGGCAATCTAACCCTTTGGGGCACGGTGGGATTAAAAGTGTTCCACCTTTTTTTACGTTTTTAAGTTTGAAGTAAATTATGGTAGTCCATTCGGTTGATTTGGATTTTTTTATGGATTTTGATGGATTTTTTGAAAAATTTCTAAATACCATAACAATTATTGGGTTGGCAAGTAAGTGATTGCAGATTTTAAATAAAAAGGGAAAATTCTTAATTTTTGTTTAAATATATAACTTTATTCAATTAGATACTGTCCGTTTTTGTCGATGACCTTTTGCCATCGTTCTGGCAGTGTCAAAATTCCACGTTCGCAAAATTTCTGATGTTTGCTTTCAAAAAACTGAATTAAATGTGATCTGACATCATCAGCGCTATTAAAAATTAAAAGAAAAACACGGCAATCCATTAACACCCACATTGGCCATGGTGAATTTCGTCAATGCGAGTCAATCTTATTCATCTAGTTCGGTAATGTTTGAGTCTGCAAAAATATGTTTGAGATGAAAGTTCTTGAGAATAGTGTGTTCTATCAATTTTGTCTAAAACATTTCTTTCTAGAATTAATCATTAACCAGCAGACTGCACCAATCTATCAGCTAATTTGGCACCGCATTCAATTTCGTCCACATCCACCTAATTTGGTAATGCTTAAGTCTACGGGTGAATGATATAGAATATGAATATAGAACAGGGGCAGCGTCCACAAGTATAGAACCGGGGATCCGTACGAATTTGAACATTTAAATCAATATAATATAGATTAAATGGTCGTTTGTTTACTCGTTTAAAAAGTGACCGGGGAAAATGTAGTTTGAGGATCGGCATCGAGGCGGAACGTCGGAAATTGTCGAGGAAATTACGAATATTGAAAAATTCGCAGCGATCCGCCGAGATTCTCGCTGCTGCGAATTATCGGCGGGGAAATTGTTGATTATCGTATTTTAATCGAAGCCTCTGGGCTCCGCGAGACTCGTCTTCGACGAATTTTTAATTAATAATTTACGAAAACTTTTTTCGAAACCTACTTTTTTATCTTAAAGTACATTATTAGAATATGTATCAGAATAAATTTGAAATAAAAATTTTTTAGCAGCAGGCACCGTACGCGTCATGAGGAAAAATTTGCAATCTTCATATTTGACTCGATCCAAATTGATGACGCACCGTATGCGTCACGTCGAAAAATTTGAGATTCCTTAATACTTAACTCCATTAAAATTGTTGACGCACCGTATGTGTCACGATGAAAATGTTGTGAAATTTTAATTTTGCCGCCGTCCAAATTGTTGACGCACCGAATGCGTCACGTTGAAAAATACTGTCACTTTTAATATTTGTTTTCGTCAAAATTCATGACGCACCGTATGCGTCGTGTCGAAAAATTTGAGAAACTTTAATGCTTGATTCCATTAAAATTGATGACGCACCGTATGCGTCACGTTGGGAAATATAAAACTTTCCCTTAGATCAATACTTTAATTACGACTTAAGGGGGCACATGCACCTAGAGTTTTTCAAAATAGGCATTCTTTACGATTTTTTGTGGGAAAAGTAACGCGTGTAATTAGTCCTACTTTTTTTTACCGTAAAGTGCATTATTAGAATATGTATCAGAATAAATTTTAAATAAAAATTTTTTAGCAGCAGGCACCGTACGCGTCATGAGGAAAAATTTGCAGTCTTCATATTTGACTCGATCAAAATTGCTGACGCACCGTATGCGTCACGTCGAAAAATTTGAGATTCCTTAATACTCGACTCCATTAAAATTGTCGACGCACCGTATGTGTCACGATGAAAATGTTGTGAAATTTTAATTTTGCCGCCGTCCAAATTGTTGACGCACCGAATGCGTCACGTTGAAAAATACTGTCACTTTTAATATTTGTTTTCGTCAAAATTCATGACGCACCGTATGCGTCGTGTCGAAAAATTTGAGAAACTTTAATGCTTGATTCCATTAAAATTGATGACGCACCGTATGCGTCACGTTGGGAAATATAAAAGTTTCCCTTAGATCAATACTTTAATTACGACTTAAGGGGGCACATACACCTAGAGTTTTTCAAAATGGGCATTCTTTACGATTTTTTTGTGGGAAAAGTAACGCGTGTAATTAGTCCTACTTTTTTTATCTTAAAGTACATTATTAGAATATGTATCAGAATAAATTTGAAATAAAATTTTTTTAAAATGGTAAAAAGGTGTTTCGCGGTACCAGATGCAGCTCATACAGGATTTATCGGAAACAGACCAGACTAGAATTTTCTTAAACTACATAAAATTATCTAGTCTTTGTCGTGGCCCATTTTAAGAATATTGATTTTTGTGAAAATGGCGGACGTTTAAGTAAAAAAAGCGATGTTTTAGGGTAGAAATTGTTCTTTTTGGGGCTATAAAAAAAAAGTAGCTCCGACAATTTTTAAGGAATCACTTTGAAACTTGCAGTAGCTATTCCCAAGACCGAACGAAAAATGCATTTTTTCAAAATTTCTAGGTATATGTGCCCCCTTAAAGTAAAATTCACAGAAAGAAGTTCATTGGCGTTTTTAGATAAGCATGATTTGTGGATATGTAACGAAAGATTGTAAAGTCTTTTCCTTCGAAGTGACGGAAAATGCCGAAAATCTATTGTTGGAGATTAAACTTGCGCGATGTCATGAGTGATTAACGCTGAAATAATGAGTGTACTAGCAAGTTAACTGGAGTGTGGACGTTCTCGTACAGCAGAGGGAGATTCTCAGCGCCCAATATACCCATCAGGCCATCTGGCTTCTTTCAGTCGCGAAAAAATTCAGCCGTCATCCCATTATAGACGTCCGCCATTTTGTTGCCTCACTTCTTCACTTCGCGCGCTTACGCTCATTCAAAAATCAAACGGGCGCAAAGAAATTATTATTAAATATAACTTAATATAACGAACAAGTAACGGAACTTTTAAAATTAAAAAGGAAAAGAATTAAGGTAAAGGACCAGTAGTTGACCATGTATATACCATTTTTTACAAAATGTAAAAAAATAAGCTCTTTGTAACTTATGCATTTTAACTGAAGATGGCATCAAATGCCACAATATCTTTCAGTTTAATTTTCAAACAATTGTATGTGAAGTGACATATGTCCATGAGAAACCAACGTCTCAATTTATTAAGGTAAGTAATACCCCGTTATATTACTATTTCCTTAACGTGTCTGTTAAAAATGGCTGTATGGTTCAGATAAAAAAAAATGTATACATTAAGAACATTTCTCGAATGAATCATTTACTGTTTAAGTCCTCACAGCGTCTTATAAATGATAAATGCATTTTTTGTTATTCTAATCTCAAGAACCAATAGTTTACTTAGGGGTCAACTTCTGAATCTCGTTATTCTAACATTTCTGAGAAATTGACAGACGTGGTTAATTACTGACGTGATTCATTTAATTTTGTGTATGATTTATAATATATCCGTTTTACATCTAACTCTGTAAGGAATACAAAATATAATTCTAAATATTGTAACATATTGCGTTCTAGTAGATGACCACGTGGTCAACTATTGATTGCAACCGCGGTCAATTATTCACCAGCGTCGGATGTTATTATTCATCAACAGATGCACGTCAACAAAAATACAAAAGAGCCAAAAAAATCTTAGAATATTCTTCCGAGGGTTCAAACTCCAGTTGTGAGATGGCCGATTTTGTTGTAGAAAGTGAAGGGAATGAAGAGATCAATGAAGAAAACGAACTATTAAACAACAATGAATGTCCTGCCTGGCTGCCTGTTGAAAAAGTCGTGAATGAGCACATAATATTTTTATATGAAGGACCATATTTTCCTGGACAAATTTTTCGGGTAAGCAAAAATAAAGCAACTATTTCATCCATGGAAATGTTCGGACGGTTATGGAAGCGGCCAGAGAAGCCTGATGTGATGGATTACGAATGGAAAGCTGTACTTTCCCATATCAATGAACCCAGGAAATCAAGTAGAACTCGTAACGTTTACTCTGTTCCCGAATTGGACTCCATATGGAATTGATTTGTTTTATTTCTTCTTGTATTCTTTAATCATTTGTTTGAGTAATTTGTCTGTATAATTTGTGCTGATACTTGTTAAAACCAACCGATAATAAAATAATTCCAAATATTGGTACTTTAACCCTCTTTACAGTGGTCAACTACTGAGGAACTGAGGGTCAATTACTAGTTTTTTCATTTTTAAGAGTGGTCACCTTCTGAAGCATTTACCGAATTTTTAAATACATTTTTAAAATTTGTATAACTTAATTTTTTTTTTAAAGTGGTCGTGTTACATGATCTAGAAGGCTTAAAGAATGTCTCGAAGCATCGAGTCTCGCCATTTAATGACAGATCAAGCAGTTACCATTGTTTCTGTGGAAAATTTCTCTTAACTGGTCAGCTACTGGTCCTTTACCTTAGTTATTTTGGAAATGTTTGTTTTTGTTTATCAAAATGCATCCCTTCCCCATTGATACACCGCTAGGTACGTTCAACCAATTAATTTTTCAACCAACAACATTTTCTTACCTCATTTTTTGGAAACTCCTTACGGACCCCCGTCACGGCCTTTTCGACTTCTGTAACATCCTCATACGTCGTCACAGCCAATTTGAGTTTCGGGAACAGGAAATAGTCAGATATTGAGGAACCAGGGGAATATGAAGAATCTTGAAGAACACAAACTTCTTTTTTCGCCAAAAATTCTTGAAGAGCCACGGACCCCTCAGATGATGCATTCGAGTGCAACAAGAACCAACTTCCTAGATAATATTCGACGAATTCCCCAAGTATGATACTTTTAGAGTTGCAAAAGGAAATCGACATTGTCTTCTCCCGTCACTTTTTTTCGATTTTGGAGAGGATCGTTCTTGAAGCAGCAGGTCTCATCAGCAGTTACAGCAGATTTCAGGGGTCTCCGTCTAGCTCCTTTAAGAAGATCCTTAGAATGTTGAACACCGGCAATTTGTTGTTCTTCAGTTAAGGCGTGACGAAGAAATCGAGCACTTTCCGTTTCTTTAAATCCATCTGACAGTCGAATTTCCATCGTAGGCGGTCATTTCGCGCACTTTTTCCACCAACTGATCGCGATTTTTGTTCTTTCTTCTACGGGATAAGTGATCATCAGCGTGAACTTTTTTCGGAGTTTCGAATGTTGACATTGTGCTTTTCTGAGGGGGTGACAAAAGATGTTCTCACTTTATAACTTAAGAATTTGTTATATAACTTGAGAATTTGTCTGCAAAACTAACAATCAGTTCTGTCAAAGAAACATACAGCTTTCGAATTATATATTGTTTTAGGGTTAAAATTGACAATTTTTTAGGTTTTTCAAACAATTCTTCAGCAATTTAGACAGAGGTAAAATGAAAAATTGGTAATATTAAGGGAGTTAAATATTAAGATTGCAAATTTTTCGTCATGACGCACACGGTGCGTCATCAATTTTAATGTAGTGAAATATTAACATTTTCAAATTTTTGTCAGGACGCACATGGTGCGTCATTCATTTTTTCGGGGGCAAATATTAAAATTGACAGGATTTTGCAGCGTGACGCATACGGTGCGTCATCAATTTTGACGGCGGCAAAATTAAAATGTGACAACACTTTTATCGTGACGCATACGGTGCGTCATCAATTTTAATGTAGTTAAATATTAACATTTTCAAATTTTTTGTCAGGACGCACATGGTGCGTCATCAATTTTTTTGGGAGCAAATATTAAAATTGACAGGATTTTGCAGCGTGACGCATACGGTGCGTCATCAATTTGGACGGCGGCAAAATTAAAATGTGACAACACTTTTATCGTGACGCATACGGTGCGTCATCAATTTTAATGTAGTTAAATATTAACATTTTCAAATTTTTTGTCAGGACGCACATGGTGCGTCATCAATTTTTTCGGGAGCAAATATTAAAATTGACAGGATTTTGCAGCGTGACGCATACGGTGCGTCATCAATTTGGACGGCGGCAAAATTAAAATGTGACAACACTTTTATCGTGACGCATACGGTGCGTCATCAATTTTAATGCAGTTAAATATTAAAATTTTCAAATTTTTGTCAGGACGCACATGGTGCATCATCAATTTTTTCGGGAGCAAATATTAAAATTGACAGGATTTTGCAGCGTGACGCATACGGTGCGTCATCAATTTGGACGGTGGCAAAATTTAAGTTCGACAATATTTTTATCGTGACGCATACGGTGCGTCATCAATTTTAATGTAGTTAAATATTAACATTTTCAAATTTTTTGTCAGGACGCACACGGTGCGTCATCAATTTTTTCGGGAGCAAATATTAAAATTGACAGGATTTTGCAGCGTGACGCATCCGGTGCGTCATCAATTTGGACGGCGGCAAAATTAAAATGTGACAACACTTTTATCGTGACGCATACGGTGCGTCATCAATTTTAATGTAGTTAAATATTAACATTTTCAAATTTTTTGTCAGGACGCACACGGTGCGTCATCAATTTTTTCGGGAGCAAATATTAAAATTGACAGGATTTTGCAGCGTGACGCATAGGGTGCGTCATCAATTTGGACGGCGGCAAAATTAAAATGTGACAACCCTTTTATCGTGACGCATACGGTGCGTCATCAATTTTAATGTAGTTAAATATTAACATTTTCAAATTTTTGTCATGACGCAGACGGTGCGTCATCAATTTTTCGGGAGCAAATATTAAAATTGACAGGATTTTGCAGCGTGACGCATACGGTGCGTCATCAATTTGGACGGCGGCAAAATTAAAATGTGACAACACTTTTATCGTGACGCATACGGTGCGTCATCAATTTTAATGTGGTTAAATATTAATATTTTCAAATTTTTTGTCAGGACGCACATGGTGCGTCATCAATTTTTTCGGGAGCAAATATTAAAATTGACAGCATTTTGCAGCGTGACGCATACGGTGCGTCATCAATTTGGACGGCGGCAAAATTAAAATGTGACAACACTTTTATCGTGACGCATACGGTGCGTCATGAATTTTGAAGGGTGGAAAATTTAACATTTGATCAAATTTTTATGTCAGGACGCACATGGTGCGTCATCAATTTTTTCGAGAGCAAATATTAAAATTGACAGGATTTTGCAGCGTGACGCATACGGTGCGTCATCAATTCGACGGCGGCAAAATTAAAATGTGACAACACTTTTATCGTGACGCATACGGTGCGTCATCAATTTTTTTCGGGAGCAGAAAAAAGATCGTGTAAATAATAGTCAGCGAATATTAGATTTGTTAATTACAAGTAAATTTATGAATTTATAAGCAATTTATAAGAATATTAATATTAATATAGTATTAAGAATTTATAAGCAGTATATGTAAAAAATGATAAAAATGATAAAATTAAAATTTGCGGCAAAGGAAGATAAAAATTCGTTTAAATCTCTTGGAAACAATAAATGTGCATTGCAAATTTGATTGTTACATTGAAAATATTGCAAATTAAATATAAAAGCTCGAGAGTAGTATGTGCAAAAAAATGTTAAAAATGATGAGATTAAAATTTGACGGCAAAGGAAGATAAAAATTCGTTTGAAAGTCTTGGAAACAATAAATCTGCATTGCAAATTTGATTTTTACATTGAAAATGTTGCAAATGAAATATAAAAGCTCTAGACTAGTATATGCAAAAATGGTAAAAATCATAAGATTAAAATTTGCGGCAAAGGAAGCTAAAAATGTATTCAAAATTCTTCGATCCAATAAGTGTTCACCCCATATTTTGTTACCAGATTAAAAATGTCCATAATGAAAAATAAAAATTCGAAAGTACCGTATCTAAAAACATATCATAAAAATCGTAAAACCAAAATTCCACGGTAAACAATTCCGTGAATTCGTTCGATAGTTTCGAATGACGTATATATGCACCGCATATTTTATTGTTACGTCGAAAATATAACTGCGGATGGAAAATAAAAGCTGAAGAGTGCCGTATGCAGAAAATGAAATCAAACTAAAATATGACCGGAAATTCGTCTAAAACTCCCTGATAGTATATACAAGCCGCAAATTTTATTTTTACGTCGAAAACGGGGAAGAAAGTTGTAAAAATCGTCCGGCTAAAGTTTGACCACAAAACAAAGCCGAAAATTCATCCGAAATTTTATTTTTACCGCAAATTTTATTTTTACGTCGAAAGTCTTGAGAATGTAACTTTAAATAAATAAATAAGAAAATTAAAGATTTTAGTTAAAGAGAATTGAAATTTTAGTAAGTAAGAAATGTTTTTTTATGAAAAGGAGAAAGAAAAAATGAAATGAAGAAAAAGAAATAATACTAGATGTTAATTCGCGAATTTATAGTTGGCATTTTGAATTTACACGGAGTGTCGGGGAAAAATTCAGAAAAACGGATTTTTAAATACAAATATGGATTTTTCCATGGGAAACAGGAGCAAAGTTCCCGGGCATAAATTAATCAATGAACATTGGCATTTTAACCATACAATAATGTATGAAAGCATTGAGTACGTGATTTTCGTTAAAAAAGGCTAAAAAATGTCATTCCTCAATTAGAATTGAACACGTGAGGTTTTACTTGACATTTTAAATGTACCCGAAAGGAAACATGAAAACCGCAAACGAAAATACAGAGTAATCGATGTTGTAGCGAAAACCATGTCTGCTTCCCCCCTTCCAATCGAATTGGCAAATTCATATTTGGACGTCGACAGAAAGGAGTATATCCTACGCAAACTGGGAGAGCACAGTTGACGCGAATTTCAAGAAAAAGACGTTTGATTCGCCAGTTCTCGTTGACTTTAACACTGGCACTCGTGGAAAAAATCGTCGAAAATCGTCGAAAATCGCCAGTGCGCGTCTTTCCGCGAAGCGTCCGTGCTCACTTCATTCTCCGGTTAAGATTCGTCGGCCAACGAGAGGTCGTTTCGATTTTTCCTCGCGCACAAACCACCGCACGGGCCAGAGGCTGCACTCGCGAACGACGTCGACGGTGACCCGCATACTCGGCAACGGGAGGCACGACCCAACGCGAGACGCACCGCACGGAGTCGCGCGTCGCACTGACGGCTGGCGGCAGAGACCGACCATTGGCAAACGACAGAGAGCGCTGAGGCAGGCGCTGTCGCGCTCGCGCTCATTGGTAAACGACAGAGAGCGCTGATCCAGTCGCTGTCGCGCTCTCGCTCATTGGCGCGCGACAGAGAGCGCTGATGCAGTCGCTGTCGCGCTCTCGCTCATTGGCGCGCGACAGAGAGCGCTGATGCAGTCGCTATCACGCTCGCGCTCATTGGCGCACGACAGAGAGAACTGGGACAGTCGCTGTTGCGCTCTCGCTCATTGGCGCGCGACAAAGAGCACTCGGACAGTCGCTATTACGCTCGCGCGACAAAGAGCACTAATTCAGTCGCTGTCGCACTCTCGCTCATTGGCGCGCGACAGAGGGCGGTGCTGCGCTCGCTATCACGCTCTCGCTCATTGGCGCGCGACAGAGAGCGCTGATCTAGTCGCTGTCGCGCTCTCGCTTATTGGCGCGCGACAGAGAGCGCTGATCCAGTCACTATCACGCTCGCGCTTATTGGTATGCGCGATAAAGAGCGCTGATTCAGTCGCTGTTGCGCTCTCGCTCATTGGCGCGCGACAAAGAGCACTCGGACAGTCGCTATTACGCTCGCGCGACAAAGAGCACTAATTCAGTCGCTGTCGCGCTCGCGCTCATTGGCGCGCGACAGAGAGCGTTGGGCTAGGGCTGTCGCGCTCGCGCTCATTGGTAAACGACAAAGCGCATGCAGCGCTGTCGCTGTCTCAATCATTCTTATTAGCGCACTCTCTCGCTTGCTCGTGCAGAGAGCTCTGCCGTGCTGTCGCGCTTATTGGCGCGCGACAGAGAGGACTGGGACAGTCGCTGTCGCGCTCATTGGCGCGCGACGGAGAGCGCTGATGCAGGCGCTGTCGCGCTCCCGCTCATTGGCGCGCGACAGAGAGGACTGGGACAGTGGGTGTCGCGCTCTCGCTCATTGGCGCGCGACAGAGAGGACTGGGACAGTCGCTGTCGCGCTCTCGCTCATTGGCGCGCGACAGAGAGCACTGATTCAGTCGTTGTCGCGCTCTCGCTCATTGGCACGCGCGACAAAGAGCGCTGATTCAGTCGCTGTCGCGCTCTGGCTCATTGGTGCACGACAGGGAGCGCTGATCCAGTCGCTGTCGCTCTCGCTCATTGGCGCTCTACAGAAAGCGTTGATTCAGTCGCTGTCGCGCTCTTACTCATTGGTGCACGACAGAGAGTGCTGATCCAGTCGCTGTCGTGGTCTCGCTCTCGCTCATTGGCGCGCGATAAAGAGCGCTGATTCAGTCGCTGTCGCGCTCTTGTTCATTGGTGCGCGACAAAGAACGCCTATTCAGTCGCTGTCGTGCTCTCGCTCATTGGCGTGCGGCAGAGAGGACTGGGACACTACTCGCTGTCGCGCTCTCGCTCATTGGCGCATGACAAAGCGCACTAGCCTAGTTACTGTCACAATCATTCTTATTGGCGCACTCTCTCGCTTGCTCGTGCAGTCTCTGTCGTGCTGTCGCTCATTGGCGCGCAGCAGAGAGCGCTGATCCAGTCACTGTCACGCTCGCATTCATTGGTGCACGACAGAGAGCGCTGATTCAGTCGCTGTCGCGCTTTCGCTCATTGGCGCACGACAGAGAGAACTGGTACAAAAATATTGTCGAATTTTAATTTTGCCGCCGGCCGAATGCTTGACGCACCGTATGCGTCACGCTGCAAAATCCTGTCAATTTTAATATTTGTTCCCGAAAAAATTGATGACGCACCGTGTGCGTAATAACAAAAAATTTGAAAATGTTAATATTTAACTACATTAAAATTGATGACGCACTATATGCGTCACGATAAAAATATTGTCGAAATTTAATTTTGCTGCCGTCCAAATTGATGACGCACCGTATGCGTCACGCTGCAAAATGCCGTCAATTTTAATATTTGCTCTCGAAAAAATTGATGACGCACCGTGTGCGTCATGACAAAAAATTTGAAAATGTTTAATATTTAACTACATTAAAATTGATGACGCACTATATGCGTCACGATAAAAATATTGTCGAATTTTAATTTTGCCGCCGTCCAAATTGATGACGCACCGTATGCGTCACGCTGCAAAATGCTGTCAATTTTAATATTTGCTCCGAAAAAATTGATGACGCACCATGTGCGTCATGACGAAAAATTTGAAAATGTCTAATATTTAACTACATTAAAATTGATGACGCACTATATGCGTCACGATAAAAGTATTGTCACATTTTAATTTTGCCGCCGTCCAAACTGATGACGCACCGTATGCGTCACGCTGCAAAATGCTGCCAATTTTAATATTTGCCCCTGAAAAAATTGATGACGCACCGTGTGCGTCATGACAAAAAATTTGAAGATGTTAATATTTAACTACATTAAAATTGATGACGCACCGTATGCGTCACGATAAAAATGTTGTCACATTTTAATTTTGCCGCCGTCCAAATTGATGACGCACCGTATGCGTCACGTTGCAAAATGCTGTCAATTTTAATATTTACCCCCGAAAAATTGATGACGCACCATGTGCGTCCTGACAACAAATTTGAAAATGTTAATATTTAACTACATTAAAATTGATGACGCACCATATGCGTCATGATAAAAGTGTTGTCACATTTTAATTTTGCCGCCGTCCAAATTGATGACGCACCGTATGCGTCACGCTGCAAAATGCCGTCAATTTTAATATTTGCTCCCGAAAAAATTGATGACGCACCGTGTGCGTCCTGACAAAAAATTTGAAAATGTTTAATATTTAATTACATTAAAATCGATGACGCACCATATGCGTCACGATAAAAGTGTTGTCACATTTTAATTTTGCCGCCGTCCAAATTGATGACGCACCGTATGCGTCACGCTGCAAAATGCTGTCAATTTTAATATTAGCTCCCGAAAAAATTGATGACGCACCGTGTGCGTCATGACGAAAAATTCGCAATCGTAATATTTAACTCCATTAATATTAATGGTGCACTGTATGCGTCTTTATAAGAATGTTACCAATTTTTCGTTATATATATATACATACAAAATTAATTATTTAATTAATTATTAATAATATAAAATTAATAATTGATTCGTGGTGCCATCTGTCGGGAATTCCCGCAAACTACTTGCCGGTTCACAATTTCTATACCGGTACATAAGTTCTATTATACTACTGATATATATAAATACTGTATAAGTTAAATTAAATTATATGCAACTAAATTAATATGGGTAAATGTATCAAAATTATAAATTTTTTTATTAATGTTTTAACAAACGGCGAGTAGTTTGCAGGAACATGGGACAGATAGCGCCAGAGATTAATTCCAAATAAAAAGGCGCGAAACTCTCGTGCTTTCAAAATTCATTTTTTTTTTTTTAATTTCGACCGAAATTTGTATTATATATATATATATAATATACCTTTGAGTTAGAATCGAATAGAATGCTAATATAATTCAAAATTTCTAAATTAATTCCCCAAAATTCATTATCATCGAATTCGCCCATCTCATGCATTTCTGCACAAAATTCAATTTTGCCCTTCTACTCTCAAATTCAACGTCATACTTCTAAAAGGAACGTCTAGAAAATTTGGTATCGTCAAACTCGACCGTCTCATAGCCTGGAAAAAGAATGCAATTCCTGCATTCTTACCCCTCAATTAAAACTTCCGCCTTTCCATACACCCCAGGCACCTCTTACAAAATCCAATTTTTCCCTGCAACCCACTTTTTCCACTCAGCACAGGGTCCACTGCGCTGCATAATGATTGAATTTCATCCAGGAACTCAGTCAGTCAGTTTATTTACAAGCGCTTACAATTACGGAAGTATTTATTTAGTCAGACGACGTTGATCTCTTTGATGGGTCTCTGTCGCAAGATCCTATCGAAGCTGAGTCTGCTGAGGTCCATGGTGTCGTAGGCATTGTCGCAGATCAGTTCGCTCATCACTTTCCCAACGGCTGGAGCCTGCTGAATCCCATGCCCACTGAACCCCGTCGCAAAATATAAGTTTCTGTGCAGAGGATGGGACCCCAGGATGCCGTTCGCGTCGAATGTGTTGTATTCGTAGAATCCTGCCCAGGAGGACACCACCTGCAATATTTAGCGGTTGAGCTAAAGTCTATATGGAGCTACGCTAAGATAAATCTGCATCAAGTATGTATCTGTGTTTAATCATGGACAAGTACGTATCGTATCAAAGGGTATATGTAAGTATAGTAATATGGATTTGCGCTGAAGTGCGTATCATATGTAGCGAAGGGTATATGTATAATAATACAGTAATATAAATCTGCATTCAAGTACGTATCCGTGTTAAATCATGAACAAGTACGTATCGTATCAAAGGGTATACGTAAGTATACTAATATGGATTTGCGCTGAAGTGCGTATCATATGTAGCGAAGGGTATATGTAAGTACAGTAATATAAATGTGCATTCAAGTATGTATCCATGTTAAATCATGGACAGGTACGTATCATATCAAAGGGTATATGTAAGTATCGTAATATGGATTTGCACTGAAGTGCGTATCATATGTAGCGAAGGGTATATGTAATACAGTAATATAAATCTGCATTCAAGTACGTATCCGTGTTAAATCATGAACAAGTACGTATCATATCAAAGGGTATATGTAAGTATAGTAATATGGATCTGCACTGAAGTGCGTATCATATGTAGCGAAGGGTATATGTAAGTACAGTAATATAAATGTGCATTTAAGTACGTATCCGTGTTAAATCATGAACAAGTACGTATCATATCAAAGGGTATATGTAAGTATAGTAATATGGATTTGCACTGAAGTACGTATCGTATGTAGCGAAGGGTATATGTAAGTACAGTAATATAAATTTGCATTCAAGTATGTATCCGCGTTAAATCATGAACAAGTACGTATCATATCAAAGGGTATATGTACGTATAGTAATATGGATTTGCGCTGAAGTACGTATCATATGTAGCGAAGGGTATATGTCAGTACAGTTATATAAATGTGCATTTAAGTATGTATCCGTGTTAAATCATGAACAAGTACGTATCATATCAAAGGGTATATGTAAGTATAGTAATATGGATTTGCACTGAAGTACGTATCATATGTAGCAAAGCGTATATGTAATACAGTAATATAAATGTGCATTTAAGTATGTATCCGTGTTAAATCATGGACAAGTACGTATCATATCAAAGGGTATATGTAAGTATAGTAATATGGATTTGCGTTGAAGTGCGTATCATATGTAGCGAAGGGTATATGTAATACAGTAATATAAATGTGCATTCAAGTATGTATCCGTGTTAAATCATGAACAAGTACGTATCATATCAAAGGGTATATGTAAGTATAGTAATATGGATTTGCGCTGAAGTGCGTATCATATGTAGAAAGGGTATATGTAAGTGCAGTAATATAAATGTGCATTCAAGTATGTATCCGTGTTAAATCATGAACAAGTACGTATCATATCAAAGGGTATATGTAAGTATCGTAATATGGATTTGCGCTGAAGCACGTATCATATGTAGCGAAGGGTATATGTAAGTACAGTAATATAAATGTGCATTCAAGTATGTATCCGTGTTAAATCATGGAAAAGTACGTATCATATCAAAGGGTATATGTAAGTATAGTAATATGGATTTGCACTGAAGTGCGTATCATATGTAGCGAAGGGTATATGTCAGTGCAATAATATAAATGTGCATTTAAGTATGTATCCATGTTAAATCATGAACAAGTACGTATCATATCAAAGGGTATAGGTAAATATACTAATATAGATTTGCACTGAAGTACGTATCATATGTAGCGAAGGGTACATGTAAGTACAGTAATATAAATGTGCATTCAAGTATGTATCCGTGTTAAATCATGGACAAGTACGTATCATATCAAAGGGTATACGTAAGTATAGTAATATGGATTTGCACTGAAATGCGTATCATACGTAGCGAAGGGTATATGTAAGTATAGTAATATAAATGTGCATTCAAGTACGTATTCGTGTTAAATCATGAACAAGTACGTATCATATCAAAGGGTATATGTAAGTATAGTAATATGGATTTGCACTGAAGTACGTATCATATGTAGCGAAGGGTATATGTAAGTACAGTAATATAAATGTGCATTGAAGTATGTATCCGTGTTAAATCATGAACAAGTACGTATCATATCAAAGGGTATATGTAAGTATAGTAATATGGATTTGCACTGAAGTACGTATCATATGTAGCGAAGGGTATATGTAAGTACAGTAATATAAATGTGCATTGAAGTATGTATCCGTGTTAAATCATGGACAAGTACGTATCAAATGTATCAAAATGTATATGTACGTACAGTAATATAAATATGCATCGAACAAATATCTATCATATATACTGAAGTACATGTCTAGATGAATACATATTGAAATAGGTGTCTGTATTGAATCGTGACAAAGTATGCATCATTTATACTAAAGTATATATATAGATACTACGGTATAGATATTTCCTTCTGTCATTCTTTACGGAAATGTTTACCTTCAAATTCTCAAAGGACTTGACACGATCGGCCAACTGCGGCCAAACGCGGGTTTCAAAGAATTCTTCGTCTACGTTCAAATTGTCAGTCGGGGGTTCCTCCTCAGGATCCGGAGATCTGCCACAAATATAGTGGTTTGCCAATCCGTCGCGCCTGCAAATAATGTATGTAAAGTGTAAAAATATTAAGTAATATACAATATTTTTGACATCTCTGTCACCGTACGACAGTTTACGTGCCTGAAGTAAGTTCCAGTGTAATCGATGGTCAAAGGCGTATTTAAACCAGGACCCTCAGGACTGTGAAAGCAATAGACGTATCTCTTTCGAGGCTCCACGGGCAGAGGATAAGACAACAGTCCTTCTCCAACGCCCACTTGTGCCTTTCGTGCAATTTCTGCACTGAAAGCACCTGCAGCGATCACGCAATAAGCAAATTTAATGCCTGTTCTGTTCCCATGCGCATCCTCTACCTGCAAATATTTCAGTCGCTCAGATTCCTTAGATTCTCCCATTAGAAATGTTGGCGTACAAGTATTATCGCAGAAGTCTAACATTCTGATTCTTCTATCGCCAGATGGAACTTACGATCAACTCATGGAGCTTGTTCGTCTTTGAGAACCCATCGGCAGAGTCCATATACAAGTCCGACATCTCCTTGTACGTGAAGTCTATCGCCCTGCCATTCACATACTCCGTTCCAAGGTTCAGCGCCTTCTTCTTGAAAGCGGACAGCAGTTGCCAGGGGTCGAACCACCCTTCGTGCGCCAGACCCAAGCACCCACAGTCGATTCCATCCACGTTGAGCCAAGGAAAGAGCTTGCGCAGCTTTGTACCGGTCAGAACCACATTCTTAGCGCCCAGCGAATTCTGCAGTTCAGAATTCCGACGCAGAAGGTCAGCTTTGTCCTCTGTCGCTAGAGTTAGGTAGCCGTGGGGGTGGTAATGCAATTGGATGGGTGGTTCACCTTTGATGCCGAGGTGGTAGTTGATGTTGCGCAGGAACTCTGCGCCGAAGAGGGACATCTCTATGTTCTCTGGCACGGAGAACTGCTGGCGGAGGCCTCCCACTGATAGAGCGCTGGAGGAGCGTCTGTACTGAAGGGTAGAGGGGTTACTTTTTGAGAGGGGAACGTGGGATCTGTGGATGCACGAGCCTGGCATCGCAAGCGTTCATTTGGCAACGCACCTACTGTAGTAAGGACACGGAATAAACAAAACTGTATTGACTTTGACACCTTATTCAGCAGTGCGACACCAAAGACTACTGTGCCAGTTCGTATCCATGAACGTACGTAGTAAGGACACGGTGGAATAAACAAAACTGTATTGACTTTGACACCTTATTCAGCAGCGCGACACCAAAGACTACTGTGCCAGTTCGTATCCATGAACGTACGTAGTAAGGACACGGTGAAATAAACAAAACTGTATTGACTTTGACACCTTATTCAGCAGCGCGACACCAAAGACTACTGTGCCAGTTTGTATCCATGAACGTACGTAGTAAGGACACGGTGGAATAAACAAAACTGTATTGACTTTGACACCCTATTCAGCAGCGTGACACCAAAGACTACTGTGCCAGTTCGTATCCATGAACGTACGTAGTAAGGACACGGTGGAATAAACAAAACTGTATTGACTTCGACACGTTATTCAGCAGCGCAACACCAAAGACTGCTGTGCCAGTTCGTATCCATGAACGTACGTAGTAAGGACACGGTGGAATAAACAAAACTGTATTGACTTCGACACCTTATTCAGCTGCGCGACACCAAAGACTACTGTGCCAGTTCGTATCCATGAACGTACGTAGTAAGGATACGGAATAAACAAAACTGTATTGACTTTGACACCTTATTCAGCAGCGCGACACCAAAGACTACTGTGCCAGTTCGTATCCATGAACGTACGTAGTAAGGACACGGTGGAATAAACAAAACTGTATTGACTTTGACACCTTATTCAGCAGCGCGACACCAAAGACTACTGTGCCAGTTCGTATCCATGAACGTACGTAGTAAGGACACGGTGGAATAAACAAAACTGTATTGACTTCGACACCTTATTCAGCAGCGCGACACCAAAGACTACTGTGCCAGTTCGTATCCATGAACGTACGTAGTAAGGACACGGTGGAATAAACAAAACTGTATTGACTTTGACACCTTATTCAGCAGCGCGACACCAAAGACTACTGTGCCAGTTCGTATCCATGAACGTACGTAGTAAGGACACGGAATAAACAAAACTGTATTGACTTCAACACCTTATTCAGCAGCGCGACACCAAAAACTACTGTGGCAGTTCGTATCCATGAACGTACGTAGTAAGGACACGGTGGAATAAACAAAACTGTATTGACTTTGACAGCTTATTCAGCAGCGCAACACCAAAGACTACTGTGCCAGTTCGTATCCATGAACGTACGTAGTAAGGACACGGTGGAATAAACAAAACTGTATTGACTTTGACACCTTATTCAGCAGCACGACACCAAAGACTACTGCGCCAGTTTGTATCCATGAACGTACGTAGTAAGGACACGGTGGAATAAACAAAACTGTATTGACTTCGACACCTTATTCACCGGTGCGATTACTGCGTAAGTGTGCCAGTTCGTATCCATGGACGTACCGAAGGATCCTGTTCCACGACCACAACTTTCAGGCTCGTAGCGTAGTGCTTCAAGAAGTAAGCTATCGAACTCCCAATAACACCACCGCCTACGATGACCACATCTGCTTCCATGAGGAAGTTGTCCATCTCTCCGCACCAGCTGGCGACTACGTTACCAGAGAATGCATCCACTGAGCTTGGACGGTGCATGAAAAACTTCTTTTTTCCTGGCACCGGCTCTGGCAGCCTGTTGTCAGCTGGCGTCAAGTCTGACGGGCCCTAAACACACAGTTATGAAGCAGTAAATCTTGCATTCAGCATATGCGTTTCTCAGTCCACGTATTAGGGGGAGTGGAAAGTAATGTTGTTCTTTACGCTAAGTACAAAGACATACATTTTTAAGACTAAACGTACCAGTAGTTTACAGCTACCTATTTTTAGCGTGAAGGGTCAATTGATGCCTTATGAAATAAACGTTCATTTTCAGAAAGAAATTCTTAGTTTATTAACCCAAGCGTCTGTACCAAAAGTGTTTTTCTTTCAATAAAAATACTGTAGATGCCATATAATTTTACAATTACAATATTATGTCATTAACTTAATATTATTATATTTTGTAAAACTTCATGTCTTCTTTAAAATAAAACTGTGGCACCCAGGGCAAGAAATTGAATAATTAGATGGCATAAGAATGTACGGAAAGTCAAAGTGATAGAAATATCAATGAATGTACGGTTTTAAAGTAAATTTTGAAAGGGGTCAGTTGACCCCGCTTGGTACGTTTAGTGTTTAGTCTTTATTTTTGATCAATGATGTATTCCCCGTCATTGTCAATAACCTTTTGCCATGTAGTGAGTAATTTTTCAATCCCTGATCAATAAAAATGAATTGGTTCTTCGGCAAAGTATCTAGAGATGGCATTTTGGATAAGATTTAAATTTGCAAATGTTTTGCCATGTAAAAAGTGTTGCAGCGCTTGAAATAAGTGGAAATCCAATGGTGCAACATTGGGAGAATATTAAAGTAAATTTTGAAAAGGGTCAGTTGACCCCGCTTGGTACGTTTAGTGTTTAGTCTTTATTTTTGATCAATGATGTATTCCCCATCATTGTCAATAACCTTTTGCCATGTAGTGAGTAATTTTTCAATCCCTGATCAATAAAAATGAATTGGTTTTCCGACAAAGTATCTAGAGATGGCATTTTGGATAAGATTTAAATTTGCAAATGTTTTGCCACGTAAAAAGTGTTGCAGCGCTTGAAATAAGTGGAAATCCAATGGTGCAACATTGGGAGAATATTAAAGTAAATTTTGAAAAGGGTCAGTTGACCCCACTTGGTACGTTTAGTGTTGAGTCTTTATTTTTGATCAATGATGTATTCCCTGTCATTGTCAATAACCTTTTGCCATGTAGTGACTAATTTTTCAATCCCTGATCGATAAAAATTAATTGGTTCTTCGCCAAAGTATCTAGAGATGGCATTTTGGGTAAGATTTAAATTTGTAAATGTTTTGCCGCGTAAAAAGTGTTGCAGCGGTCAGAATAAGTGGAAATCCGATGGTGGATGAGGCAGCACCCACCCCAATTCATCAATTTTTTCTAGGGTTCCCCTTGTGTAGTGCGTTCTTGCATTTTTCAATCAAAGATTATTTGACTCGCTGCAATTGTTTGCTGTAGCGGTCTGCATTAACAGTTTCTCCAGGTTTCAGCAATTCAAAATGAACAATGCTGCGAATACTCCACCAAACAAAAGTGCTTTTTTGACGTGTAAACCTGGCTTAGTACCCCGAGGGGTTTCATTTTCAGAGCCCCTGCCTTTTGCGTTTTGGGTTATCGTACAGGACCCATTTTTCATCTCCTCTGATGAAGCGATCAAAAAACACTCCTGTGTTGTGTCGTCGAACCAATAACTTGCATATAATTGATCGGTTAGCCTTCTTCTTTTCGTACAGATTATGCGGGACCCAAACCCCTGCTCTGCTTACTTTCCCAAACCGCTTCAAACGATGGCATGTTCTCGGATGGTCGACCAAAGTTAGTAAGACTTTTATTTCAAGAGATTTGCTTCCACTTCCGCCTTTAACACGTCGTTGTCTAACGCTGATGGTCTCCCTCATCGATACGAGTCGGAAAGATCAAAATTCCTCGATTTCAACTTGAAAAACCACCTTTGGCATTTACGAATGTCCAATGCATTCGGATAAACGTCGCCAATGTTTTTGTGCAGTGTTACTTGCTTGCGAAACTCAAAGAGCGTGCAATGCCGGACGTGTACCTCTTCTGAAATTGCAAAAATTGTAATTCAACTGTCACTATAACCTCACAACGTCTTTGGCACGCCTCTGAACCAAACAAACAGCTGAAAAATTAGAATCAACTGCAGAAACGACATTACTTTCCATTTCCATTACAAAACAAGGGTGCAACTGAGAAAGGTACCCGCCAAAATACGTCAAATAAATAATTTGTCATATACCTTTGTCGAATACAGGCATGTTCGGGCAGGATGACTTTTCGCCGGAATCCTGCACCGCCTCAGATGCCGAAGGAGCATTTTGCCGGAACTGTATATAATAAATGCTGAGTGTTTGACAAGGGTCCTTGCGTCGACTAACCTCTACGACGAGTTTCGCCGATTTTTATTCTCGCAGGTAGTTGTCGGGTGCCATTCTGCTGTTTATAGGAGATTTTCTGAGGGACCTCGTGTTGCGGGCGATTATTATTACGCAATGGAGAATAAAGAGTTCGTTGTACTGTTTACTCGCGGGGTGCCTGTATCTATCGGTGCTTTTTTTTCTGGTTTATCAGAGGCGACATTTTCTTCGGTCGGTGCAAATTTTTTTTAATGGATGATGCAATTTGCCTTTTTTAATGAAGACGATGTTGCGTTGAGATGGGGTGGATGGAAAAATTGAAATTTTTAAATGTGGGGGATATTTAAGAGCGTGCGATTGAAGAAAAATTCAAGATGGCGTCCGGTCATTAATGGATGATTTCGTTTAATGAAGACGATGTTGCGTTAAGATGGGGTGGATGGAAAATTTGAAATTTTTAAATCTGCAGTATATTTAAGAGCGTGCGATTGAAGAAAAATTCAAGATGGCGTCCGGTTGAAGAAGAATTCAAGATGGTGTCCGATGGAAGAAAAATTCAAGATGGCGTCCGATGGAAGAAAAATTCAAGATGGCGTCCGGTCATGAATGGATGATTTCTTTTAATGAAGACGATGTTGCGTTAAGATGGGGTGGATGGAAAATTTGGAATTTTTAAATCTGCGGTATATTTAAGAGCGTGCGATTGAAGAAAAATTCAAGATGGCGTCCGAAGTAAAATTCAAGATGGCGTCCGATTGAAGAATAATTCAAGATGGCGTCCGGTCATTAATGGATGATTTCTTTTAATGAAGACGATGTTGCGTTAAGATGGGGTGGATGGAAAATTTGTAATTTTTAAATGTGTGGGATATTTAAGAGCGTGCGGTTGAAGAAAAATTCAAGATGGCGTCCGATTGAAGAAAAATTCAAGATGGCGTCCGATTAAAGAAAAATTCAAGATGACGTCCGGTCATGAATGGATGATTTCTTTTAATGAAGACGATGTTGTGTTAAGATGGGGTGGATGGAAAATTTGAAATTTTTAAATGTGTGGGATATTTAAGAGCGTGCGGTTGAAGAAAAATTCAAGATGGCGTCCGATTGAAGAAAAATTCAAGATGGCGTCCGGTCAATAATGGATGATTTCTTTTAATGAAGAGGATGTTGCGTTAAGATGGGATGGATGGAAAATTTGAAATGTTTAAATCTGCGGTATATTTAAGAGCGTGCGGTTGAAGAAGAATTCAAGATGGCGTCCGGTTGAAGAAAAATTCAAGATGGCGTCCGGTCATTAATGGATGATTTCTTTTAATGAAGACGATGTTGCGTTAAGATGGGGTGGATGGAAAATTTGAAATTTTTAAATCTGCGATATATTTAAAAGCGCCCGATTGATGAAAAATTCAAGATGGCGTCCGGTTGAAGAAGAATTCAAGATGGCGTCCGATTGAAGAAAAATTCAAGATGGCGTCTGAGTGAAGAAAAATTCAAGATGGCGTCCGGTTGAATGGAATGTAAAGCGTATGGTAACCTAATGAAATTTTCTTATATTATGTGTACAAATGAATAATCCAATTTTTTCAGCTAAATTCAAGGTTTATTTTAAACCAAAGTAAATGAAATTTTTTAATCAAAGTACTCGCCGTTGCTTTCTATGACTTTAAGCCATCTTTCAGGCAGCTGATGAATTCCATCTCGAAAAAATGTTACGTCTTTGGATACGATAAAATCGTCAAGCCATTTTCGGATCTAATCGATTTATTGGAAGTGCATATTGGACAAGGCGTTTTGCCGAGACCGAAAGAAGTGGTAATCGGTTGGAGCAAGGTCTGGTGAATACTGGGGGTGCTGCAAGACGTCCCAACCAAGGCTCATTATGATGTCTTTTGTATTGGAAGCAATGTGTGGCCTAGCGTTGTCCTGCAATCATTTCACTGGACGATGTTCAATTTTGTCAGAAGGAAATATTAAAATTTTTTGTCATGACGCATATGGTGCGTCATCAATTTTAATGGAATGTGATATTAAAATTCCAAATATTTCGTCATGACGCATACGGTGCGTCATTAATTTTGACGCAAGGAAATATTGAAATTTCTCAATTTTCCGTCATGACGCACACGGTGCGTCATCAATTTTGTCAGACGGAAATATTGAAATTTTTTGTCATGACGCATATGGTGTGTCATCAACATTAACATTTTTTAAATTGCTTTAATGTGACGCATACGGTGCGTCATCAATTTTGACGCGAGGAAATATTGAAATTTCTCGTTTTTTCGTCATGACGCATATGGTGCGTCATCAATTTTGTCAGAAGGAAATATCAACATTTTTCGTCAGGACGCATACGGTACGTCATCAATTTTTCTCGGAAGGAAATATTAAAATTTGTTTTCATGACGCATATGGTGCGTCATCAATTTGAGTACATTGAAATTTTTGTCATGACGCATACGGTGCGTCATCAGTTTTAGTGGAGTGAAATATTGAAATTTTCTGTACGTTTGTCATGACGCATATGGTGCGTCACCTATTTTGAGGGTGTTAAATTAAATGTAACGGAGTACAATATAAAAATTTCTCACATTCTTTGTCATGACGCATACGGTGCGTCATCAATTTTGACGCAAGGAAATATTGAAATTTCTCGTTTTTTCGTCATGACGCATATGGTGCGTCATCAATTTTGTCAGAAGGAAATATCAACATTTTTTGTCATGACGCACACGGTGCGTCATCAGTTTTAGTGGAGCGAAATATTGAAATTTTCTGTATGTTTGTCATGACGCATATGGTGCGTCACCTATTTTGAGGGTGTTAAATTAAAGGTAACGGAGTACAATATAAAAATTTCTCACATTCTTCGTCATGACGCATACGGTGCGTCATCAATTTTGACGATAGCAAATATTAAAATGAGCAGCATTTTCAGCATGACGCATATGGTGCGTCATCAATTTTGTCAGAAGGAAATATCAACATTTTTTGTCAGGACGCATACGGTGCGTCATCAATTTTTCTCGGAAGGAAATATTAAAATTTGTTTTTTGACGCATATGGTGCGTCATCAATTTGAGTACATTGAAATATTGAAATTTTTGTCATGACGCACACGGTGCGTCATCAGTTTTAGTGGAGTGAGATATTGAAATTTTCTGTATGTTTGTCATGACGCATATGGTGCGTCACCTATTTTGAGGGTGTTAAATTAAATGTAACGGAGAACAATATAAAAATTTCTCACATTCTTCGTCATGACGCATATGGTGCGTCATTAGTTTTGTTGGAATGTCTTTTGTATTGGAAGCAATGTGTGGCCTAGCGTTGTCATTCAATAATTTCACTGGACGTTCTCCTTTGCCGGTATACGGGCGTTTTCGTTCCAATTCCTGACTCAAGCAGATTAATTGGCGTTGGTAGCAGTCCGCAGTAACTGTTTTACCCGGTTCCAACAACTTATAATAAAGTACGCCCTCGATATCCCACCAAATGCAGAGAAGAACCTTTTTTCCGAAGCGATTTGGTTTTGCGACCGACGTTGATGGTTCAGGATTTTCCCATGATCTTTCTACGTTTGGATTGTTATATATCCATTTCTCATGGCCCGTAACGATTTTCCACAAGAAAGACTTTCGACGCTGCTTATTGAGGAGAGAAAGACACGCTGCCACCCGTTGATTTTTGTTGCTTTCACTAAGTTCATGGGTTCACCCATTTTCCTTCTTTCCGGATCTTGCCCATCTCATGTAGGCGTTTGGAAATCGTTTGCTGCGCTACTCCCAACTGTTCTCCAAGCTCCTTTTGCTTTTGTGCCGAATTTTCAGCGAGCAGTTTTTCCAAATCATCGTTATCGCACTTCCGAGGGCCTCCAGGGCGTTGTTTGTCGATTCGACATCAAAATTGCCGGATTTAAATTTTTAAACCAAAATGCGAACATACCGTATGATACAACACCTTCTCCATACACATCGGCATTTTTTCTTTCTGGCTTGAACAGCATTTTTACTGTTGCCATTTTCTATAGTAAAACAGTAAAATATTAAAAATGACTTTTTGCTATATGTTGCATCCATAAAAAGTGGGAAAATCTATTCAATTTAAAAATTTCTGCGTCAAAATAATTTGGATTATTTTTCACACACAAATTTGCTATATCATTTGTAAAACATAATAATGATTATGCGGCTCAAAATAATTTGGATTATTCATTTGTATGCTAAAAAAATATAATTATATTTTGTATGTGACGCGTGGTTTATCAAAAATTGATGTTTGCGATGTAATACTTAGTGTATTTGAATGTATATATTAGAAGATATATGTAAAGTTGTCGTCTATTATTGCAGAGTTTGAGAGCGATATTCTAATGCATTATCAAAATCTACTGTATTTTGCGCATAATTCGAACTCAATAATTACTAAATTATCAAACTGATGTATTTTTGTATGTAATCATTCAAAGTGGATCATATATCCTCTTATATAACAAATACTAAAGATGGCGTCCCATAGTTCATTATTCCAAGTCAATATTAAAATATACTATCAAACTTAACTGTATTCCGCGCATGATTTGAAGTCAATAATTACTAAATTATCAAACTGATGTATTTTTGTATATAATTCTTCAAAATGAATTACACAAACTTTCCAAACGCGCAGCATATTTACATATATGTTTAAAAAACAAAAATATTAAATATGGCGTCCAGTGGTTCAGTATTCACGGTCAATATTCCGCCCATAATTTGAACTCAAAAATTAGTAAGTTTGTGTCTAATTCCTGAAAATAAATTGCGCAAACTTTCCAAATACGTAACATATTTACATATATCCGAAGATTTCATATTTAAAGTCAACATTCCATTTTATTACATTTTCCGCAATTGCCAAGTGCGAAAAATGCGAGAAATACGAAAGATACGAAAAATTCGAAAAATGCCAATGAAATGTCGAAAACCAAGATGTATTTTTGTATGATATTACTCAAAGTGGATCAAAAATGTTTTTCAAATACGCAGCACTACATATATCTTCTTATATAACAAATACTAAAGATGGCGTCCCATAGTTCATTATTCCAAGTCAATATTAAAATATACTATCAAACTTAACTGTATTCCGCGCATGATTTGAAGTCAATAATTACTAAATTATCAAACTGATGTATTTTTGTATATAATTCTTCAAAATGAATTACACAAACTTTCCAAACGCGCAGCATATTTACATATATTTAAAAAACAAATCAAATATTAAATACGGCGTCCAGTGGTTCAGTATTTATGGTCAATATTCCGCCCATAATTTGAACTCAAAAATTAGTAAGTTTGTGTCTAATTCCTGAAAATAAATTGCGGAAACTTTCCAAATACGCAGCATATTTACATATGTCCGAAGATTTGATATTTAAAGTCATTCCGACATTTTATTACATTTTCTGCAATTGCCAAGTGCGAAAAATGCGAGAAATACGAAAAATACGAAAAATTCGAAAAATGCTAATGAAATGTCGAAAACCAAGATGTATTTTTGTATGATATTACTCAAAGTGGATCAAAAATGTTTTTCAAAGACGCAGCACTACATATATCTTCTTATATAACAAATACTAAAGATGGCGTCCTATAGTTCATTATTCCAAGTCAATATTGAAATATACTATCAAACTTAACTGTATTCCGCGCATGATTTGAAGTCAATAATTAGCAAATTATCAAACTGATGTATTTTTGTATATAATTCCTCAAAATGAATTACACAAACTTCCCAAACGCGCAGCATATTTACACATATGTTTAAAAAACAAAAATATTAAATATGGCGTCCAGTGGTTCAGTATTCACGGTCAATATTCCGCCCATAATTTGAACTCAAAAATTAGTAAGTTTGTGTCTAATTCCTGAAAATAAATTGCGCAAACTTTCCAAATACGCAGCATATTTACATATGTCCGAAGATTTCATATTTAAAGTCAACATTCCATTTTATTACCAAGTGCGAAAAATGCGAAAATTACTTAAGATACGAAAAATGCCAATGAAATGTCGAAAACATCAAGACGTAACATACGTATTCGTTTAATTCACATCTTCACGTACGGTATATACAATGTATCATCAGTGGGCCTCTTCTTTTCTCTTGAAAAATCTCTTCAAGTCTTCCTTCGCACGGCAGTTCCTCGACTGACGAGAATTCCCGACCAGCGAATCCGGAAAACAGTCAGTATCTAACGATTTTCTAGATTTTTTCATACTTTCTCGCGAGTTGTTTGTGCCGCGGTATCAGATCAGCTTTTATCGACGGAAAAATGTCTGACGCTTCCGCGAGAGATAACGGAGTAGGAAAATTTGTGGATGATTTGTCAGTTTTGTCAGTTTGTGGATTACTTTGTAATAAACGAATTGAACACATTCGGATTCTTTGAGAGAGTGAAAAATACTAGAATGAAAAATTAAATGACAATTTTGTAGCGAAGAAACTGAAAGTAAAAATACAAAGTTACACACCGAACGCAATAACACGAATAACTAATCTGATATGTTACCGAAAAAGGAAACAGCGAAACTGAATCCAAAGGACCAGGAATCGAATACATTAAAATTCCTGTCACAACAGTATTAAACACACGGAACATTCTGAACAGATGTTCAAATTCCTTGCGTAAGAACTATCTTACAAACGAAGTGGTCGAAACAATTAACATTTGCAGATCATTGACGCTGTGCTCAACAGAAATCCAAACGAACCCAACCATTGCACGTCGGAGAGTCTTTGCTCAGTCGAAACAAAATATACCAGAATCTCAAAGTTCCCCTCCACGTTGCGTCCCCACTTTCAAACACTTCTGCTTAACTTTCTGCGCCCCGTCCAGAGTCCCCATCAGCCTTTGTTCTGCTCGTCGATCATGTTGCAGGGTATCAGCACCAGCTTGGGAATCATGCCAGGTGGGGCGATGAACTGCTGCGTGCTCTGCGGCGTGCTCCTGCCAGAGTACCTAACCTCAGCCTCCGTGACGATCTTACAGATATGCATTTTGATGTCGGCCTGAGCCTTGGCCGGCAGCCTCTTGACAGTCTGCGCCATGCTGTCGAAGAACAGTTCGATGCTGCTCTTGCCCTGCGGCGCCAGGTACACCTGCTCCAGTCCCTCGTCCTTCAGCGAGTTCTTCACTGGCGTAGTTTGCACGCAACTGTTGCTGATGAACAGAGGGGCACTTCGCGGGGAGTCGACAACACTGTTCGTCTTGGCAGGACTCTTTAACACACTGTAAGCACTGTTCGACACTTCTACGGAGTCAGTCTTGAGGCGCTTGGGTCGAATCTTGCGGTACTTGGACTGGATCCTCTTGGCGTAGGTTTCCACGTCCTCTTGGTGCTCGGCTTCCAAGCTGGAGTGCGTCAGGTGGGCTTCGGCGTCTAGTTCTTGCAGGGTGTCGCTGAGGATGGGGTCTGCGGTGGTTTCTTCAAGGACCTCAAGGTATTCGCTGTAGTCCTCGTCGTTTCTGTCTTCTAGTTGCTCGAGCAGGCCTTCGGAACTTATGCCACCTGCGTTTATGTCCCGGATGTACTCGTCGGTTAGTTCTATGGACTGGGGCTGGTAGTCTGTTTCGTAACTGTGAGGGGAAAGATCAGTTGTTTTAACTCCTCGACGCAAAATGACTTCTGGGAGATGTCATTTATTTCATGTGCCATTGTAGACCTTGACGTCTCCGAGAAGTCAAAAATTAAAGTTCAGCGAATACCAGGAAGTATATTATTAGATTATCTGTGTCGGTCATGCATCGATGCTGTTTTGTTTAGTTGAAGATGCTTTTCCCCTTTCTATAGTACCTTATCAGTGAACGTACCGGCATTTTTATACCTAATCTAACTATAGAAGGTCATTTGACTCCTTATGAAATAAACTAAAATATAATAAATATAATAAACTGAAATAAACTAAAACTATTGTGGCAGACGCATATTTCCCATGATTTTTCTCTCGTCCTCCTCGCAAAAGTTACGTCTACAGTTATTCTACTCTTCAATCAAGTTCAGAAGCTCTCGCAAAGAGTCGCGCCATATATATCAAAGCAGGTGATTCTTACGGGAACTTGAGGAAGCTGAGATGATCTTCGAAGATCCACTTCTTCCTCCGCACCCCCTTCTCCGTCTTGTTCTTGTACTTGAGTATCCGACAGTAGGTGTCCCTCAAGTTTTTCCACCTCAGCCTGACCCACGTCGCTGCAAAACAATCTTTTAGTTTACGCAGCCTGATTCAAAGCCTTACGATCCCTTAAGGGGGCACATACACCTAGAATTGTTCCAAATAGGCATTGATTACGATTTTTTTGTGGGAAAGTAACGTGTTTAATTAGTCCTACTTTTCTTTACCGTAAAGTGCATTATTAGAATATGTATCAGAATAAATTTGAAATAAAATTTTTTTAGCAGCAGGCACCGTACGCGTCGTGAGGAAAAATTTGCAGTCTTCATATTTGACTCGATCAAAATTGATGACGCACCGTATGCGTCACATGGTAAAATTGTTGACGCACCGTATGTGTCACGATGAAAATATTGTGAAATTTTAATTTTGCCGCCGTCCAAATTGTTGACGCACCGAATGCGTCACATTGAAAAATACCGTCACTTTTAATATTTGTTTTCTTCAAAATTCATGACGCACCGTATTCGTGTCATTAAAATCGATTAAATTAGCGCATCAGCAATAGTATTAAGATGTCCATCATTGACTGCATAATGACTTTTTAAAAAATTCTTCATTTTACAATGATAATACCAAATGGCTTGAACGGAAAGTTCAAAAAAGCAGAGAATGTGTTAATGTTAAAATTCCATCTAATGTCTTCGCAAAGATCTTGAAATCCTGTATTGTAATCATGTCTAAAAGTTGCATAGGAGTAAAGACTGCATAAGATGAGGGGTGAGATATTATATGGATTGC
The DNA here is from genome assembly GCA_033815515.1 of Cryptocheilus praepositus. Classification (NCBI taxonomy): domain Eukaryota; kingdom Metazoa; phylum Arthropoda; class Insecta; order Hymenoptera; family Pompilidae; genus Cryptocheilus; species Cryptocheilus praepositus. The sequence goes on from JAWWQZ010000275.1 coordinate 394,885, forward strand.
TATATTTAAATTCTTCAGTGGAAACGTATTTTAATAAACTCTAAGTCATTTTGTAGAAGTAATGACTGTATAAATTGAAGGTTGAGATATTATATGGGTTTTCATACTTAGATTCTTCAGTGGAAACGTATTGCAATCAAATCTGAAAGATATTGTGTGGAAATAATGACGGTGTAAGTTAAAAGTTGAAGTCTTGCACATATCTTTAGATTCTTCAGTGGAAACATATTGTAATCGAGTCTGAAAGATATTATGTAGGAGTAAAGACTGCATAAATTGAAGGTTGAGATATTGTATGCATCTTCATACTTAGATTTTTCAGTGGAAACGTATTGTAATCAAGTCTAAAAAATGGCAAGCAATGATTGTATAAATTGAAAGTTCCAATGCAAAAAACGGCGGGAGCAAAGTTGTACACCTAATACACAGTATTTAGACTCCTTAGTAGAAAAGTGTTGACATCAAGTCTGAAAGATATGATATAAAACTAAAGACTGCGTAAATTGAAGGTTGATATATTATATGCCCCTTCATACTTAGATTCTTCAGTAGAAAAGTGTTGTAATCAAGTCTGAAAGATATGTAGAAGTAAACACTGCATAAATTGAAGTTTGGATATTATATGCATCCTCATACTTAGATTCTTCAGTGGAAACGTATTGCAATCAAGTCTGAAGGATATTATGTAGAAGTAAAGATCGCGAAATTGAAGGTTGAGATATCATATGTGTCTTCAGACTTAGACTCCTCAGTAGTAAAGTGTTGCAATATAGTTTGAACGATATTATATAGAAGTAAGGATGGCATAAATTGAAGGTTGAGATATTATATGCGTTTTCATACTTAGATTCTTCAATAGAAAAGTGTTGTCATCAAATCTAAAAGATATTATGTAGAAGTAAAGATTGCATAAATTGGAGATTGAAATATTATATGTGTCTTCAGACTTAGACTCCTCAGCAGTAAAGTGTTGCAATCAAGTTCGAAAGATATTATATAGAGGTAAAGACTGCATAAATCGAAGGTTGAGATATTATATGCATTGCCATACTTAGATTCTTCAATAGAAAAGTGTTGTAATCAAGTCTGAATAAGTTCAGGCAAAGTTCAAATACAATTTTTTATACCACTTTACTGATTTTCGTAGAGGACCGCAATATGAAGCCATTTGATCGTAGATATCTACAGAAGACTTCCCTTCATTATAATCCACAATAACCTTCGGTTTTGTAACAATATTCCCCCTTTTCTGCATAGCCACAGTTTCATTAGAGTGTTTCGTTGATAATAGAAGTACATCACGTTTGTCCTTCCATTTCAGTACTGTCAAACCATCATTGCTTTCCTTAGCGATATATTCATATCGCTGTAATTTTTTTGAAATAAGTCTTTTGTTTGTAAGTTCCAACCAGATGAGTGTTTTGAGCAACTAGCTTTTTGGCTAATTGACTGATCCAAATACGAGGAATGCAGTTAAAAGAAGTTACGGTGAAAAAAAATTGCCCGTCACGCCCCACGATTAAATGAGCGCATCAGCAATAGTATTAACACTTTGCGGACCGGGCATTCTATTGCTAATCGTACCCAGTGGCTAGGTATTTTTTTGCGTCAAATATTTTTAAATTAGTGTTGATTTGTTAGTAAACACGTTGATTGCCACGGTGGTCACCGGTGACCGGTGCAAAACATTTGACTAAAAATGCAAATAATTCGCAATGAAGCCTGTTTGGAGTCTTGTAAATGCAATTTATATTGAAACGGTGCATTCTAATAGAGCAAAATACGTTTATAATTTTTAAATATTAAAATCTGAGAGACGGCAAATTTGAAAATTGCTCATTTCAACATAAAGAATTGAAAACAATATTAAACAAAGTGAATAAATTAAAAACAGTCGAATTAAAAGGATGCAAATTTGCAGATTCCCCAATTCCGCCACACAAAATCACAATATTCGAAGCGTAAGAGCCGAAATTTAAAATCTACCAAAGTAAAACGGTGAAAATTGAAAATAGTCGAATTGAAAGGCTGTAAATTGAAAATTGATCAATTCCTACACATAAAATTGAAACTATTCAATCTACACGGCTGCAAAATTGAGAATTGCCCATTTCAACGTGTAGAATTGAAAATATTAAAATCTGAGAGACGGCAAATTTGAAAATTGCACATTTCAACATGAAGAATTGAAAACAATATTAAACAAAGTGAATAAATTAAAAACAGTCGAATTAAAAGGATGCAAATTTGCAGATTCCCCAATTCCGCCACACAAAATCACAATATTCGAAGCGTAAGAGCCGAAATTGAAAATCTACCAAAGTAAAACGGTGAAAATTGAAAATAGTCGAATTGAAAGCGCTGTAAATTGAAAATTGATCAAATCCTACACATAAAATTGAAACTATTCAATCTACACGGCTGCAAAATTGAGAATTGCCCATTTCAACGTGTAGAATTGAAAATATTAAAATCGGAGAGACGGCAAATTTGAAAATTGCACATTTCAACGTGAAGAATTGAAAACAATATTAAACAAAGTGAATAAATTAAAAACAGTCGAATTAAAAGGATGCAAATTTACAGATTCCCCAATTCCGCCACACAAAATCACAATATTCGAAGCGTAAGAGCCGAAATTGAAAATCTACCGAAGTAAAACGGTGAAAATTGAAAATAGTCGAATTGAAAGGCTGTAAATTGAAAATTGATCAAATCCTACACATAAAATTGAAACTATTCAATCTACATGGCTGCAAAATTGAGAATTGCCCATTTCAACGTGTAGAATTGAAAATATTAAAATCTGAGAGACGGCAAATTTGAAAATTGCACATTTCAACATGAAGAATTGAAAACAATATTAAACAAAGTGAATAAATTAAAAACAGTCGAATTAAAAGGATGCAAATTTACAGATTCCCCAATTCCGCCACACAAAATCACAATATTCGAAGCGTAAGAGCCGAAACTGAAAATCTACCAAAGTAAAACGGTGAAAATTGAAAATAGTCGAATTGAAAGGCTGTAAATTGAAAATTGATCAAATCCTACACATAAAATTGAAACTATTCAATCTACACGGCTGCAAAATTGAATATTGCCCATTTCAACGTGTAGAATTGAAAATATTAAAATCTGAGAGACGGCAAATTTGAAAATTGCTCATTTCAACATGAAGAATTGAAAACAATATTACACAAAGTGAATAAATTAAAAACAGTCGAATTAAAAGGATGCAAATTTGCAGATTCCCCAATTCCGCCACACAAAATCGCAATATTCGAAGCGTAAGAGCCGAAATTGAAAATCTACCGAAGTAAAACGGTGAAAATTGAAAATAGTCGAATTGAAAGGCTGTAAATTGAAAATTGATCAATTCCTACACATAAAATTGAAACTATTCAATCTACACGGCTGCAAAATTGAGAATTGCCCATTTCAACGTGTAGACTTGAAAATATTAAAATCTGAGAGACGGCAAATTTAAAAATTGCACATTTCAACATGAAGAATTGAAAACAATATTAAACAAAGTGAATAAATTAAAAACAGTCGAATTAAAAGGATGCAAATTTGCAGATTCCCCAATTCCGCCACACAAAATCACAATATTCGAAGCGTAAGAGCCAAAATTGACAAACCTACCGAAGTAAAATGGTGAAAATTGAAAATAGTCGAATTGAAAGGCTGTAAATTGAAAATTGATCAAATCCTACACATAAAATTGAAACTATTCAATCTACACGGCTGCAAAATTGAATATTGCCCATTTCAACGTGTAGAATTGAAAATATTAAAATCTGAGAGACGGCAAATTTGAAAATTGCACATTTCAACGTGAAGAATTGAAAACAATATTAAACAAAGTGAATAGAGAATAGAGAGGTTTCAGTGGAGTTAGAAAAAAATAAAGCTACAATCGAAAACCAACGCGAAGATGAGCCAAGTGGGGAAGACATTTTGTCCATTAAAAGAAGACCAGTTAGGCGACTCATATCTGACAGCGAGGATGAGTGTTGAAAGATTACATAATTTTACAAAAGTCTTTCTTGTTTTTGTTGGAAAACAGTTTTTTAGTTTACTTTTTGTATCATTTCTTTATAACTCTTCAATTCAATAAAAATAATTTATAATCTATCTTGTCCTTATTGGTCTCCATATAACGCGGTACGAACGATGTGATTTGTACTAATTCTGCGTTTCTTATAGCGCAGTAGACGGTTTCCATAGAACGTGCTACGAATTAGCCTAGTTTGTATGGTTAAATCAGAGTTTCTTATAGCGCAGTTTCCATATAACGCGCTACGCGTTATGGGAGCGTTGACTGTACACATACGCCTGTCTCGCTTCAAATGCTATACCTCCAACAATTTTTAAAGAATCATCCTCAAAATCGCAGGAGCCATTCTCAAGACCGTACACTTTCTAAATACACAAATCCCGAAAAATGCATTTTCTTAACATGTCTAACTGTACGTGCCCCCTTAAGCTTTTTAGCTCCTAAACCTTACGATCCAATCCCAGCTCGTCAGAGATCCTCTTCCACACCTTCTGCCTGAACTCCTGGAGTTTGACCGACGACCCCTTCACTTCGGTCGTGTACAGCACCGGGTGCTGCTTGATTGCCTCGATGATCTTGAGCGAGATTTTGTGCGAGTCAGGCGGCATCGTCGGCATCATCCTGCCCGAAGTCTCCTGCGCCAGTCTCCCCCACTGCCTGCGAAGCAAGAAAAGTCAGCGAAACTCACCCAGGCCATCTTACCCAGGTTCTGCCGTCCTCGCGATCCGGACAGGACCCACGCCGCCGAACACGTAAATAAAGTCGTTTCCATGAACGTCACGCGGACTCTAGCCCGTTCCCCAAACCAGACGCCGTCCGGTTTCGATCGCTAGACTTAATCTGCGGCTACCTCTTTCGAATCGGCGAAAGTCGCTCGGTCGCCGGCGGTGGACCAACGCAACGGCATGTCAACGACGGAACGACGGCACCTCGCCACTTCTTTCACGCTCGTTGGGCCGGCGCCATCTTGTCGCCATCTTGTCGCCATCTGGTCGCCATCTTGTCGCCGGGATGAAACACTTCCGTCGCCTCTCGGCTCGACCGCCCTGTCGATCGCTGGTTTGGCGTCACTTTCGCCTGTTTCCGGCAGGAAAGAAGAGGTTGTTGTTATGGTTTTGGCGGACATTTTGAAATAGTGGCGGATCGGCAAAGTTTGGGGCGCGAAAATTTAAAGGGGGGGATCTGATGATTGCGAGTTTGGGGAACGCTTGTTCAATGCGGTGGGTATGAAAATTATATTGTTTTGAATATTTTTGTAATATTCTTAGAAACGTCGCGTTTCACAATTTTAAATTTTGATACACAAAAATTTAAAGTATTGCATTTGATAATTGCAAATTTTGCCGCGAGAAAATTTAAAGCATTGCAATTGATAATTTCAAATTTTGCCGCGAGAAAATTTAAAGCATTGCACTTGATAATTTCAAATTTTGCCGCGAGAAAATTTAAAGCATTGCACTTTATAATTTCAAATTTTGCCGCGAGAAAATTGAAAGCATTGCAATTGAGAAATTCAAAATTTGCCGCGAGAAAATTGAAAGCGTTGCACTTGATAATTTCAAATTTTGCTGCGAGAAAATTTAAAGCGTTGCACTTGATAATTTCAAATTTTGCCGCGAGAAAATTTAAAGCATTGCACTTGATAATTTCAAATTTTGCCGCGAGAAAATTTAAAGCATTGCACTTAATAATTTCAAATTTTGCTGCGTGAAAATTTAAAGCTTTGCATTTGATAATTTCAAATTTTGCCGAGAGAAAATTTAAAGCATTGCACTTGATAATTTCAAATTTTGCCGCGAGAAAATTTAAAGCATTGCACTTGATAATTTCAAAATTTGCCGCGAGAAAATTTAAAGCATTGCACTTGATAATTTCAAATTTTGCAGCGAGAAAATTTAAAGCATTGCACTTGATAATTTCAAATTTTGCCGCGAGAAAATTTAAAGCGTTGCAATTGATAATTTCAAAATTTGCTGCGAGAAAATTTAAAACATTGCACTTGATAATTTCAAATTTTGCTGCGAGAAAATTTAAAGCATTGCACTTGATAATTTCAAATTTTGCCGCGAGAAAATTTAAAGCATTGCACTTGATAATTTCAAATTTTGCTGCGAGAAAATTTAAAACATTGCATTGAAATTTCAAATTTTGCCACGAGAAAATTTAAAACATTGCACTTGGTAATTTCAAATTTTGCAGCGAGAAAATTTAAAGCGTTGCACTTGATAATTTCAAATTTTACCGCGAGAAAATTTAAAGCATTGCAGTTGATAATTTCAAATTTTCCCGAGAGAAAATTTAAAGCATTGCACTTGATAATTTCAAATTTTGCTGCGAGAAAATTTAAAACATTGCACTTGATAATTTCAAATTTTGCCGCGAGTAAATTTAAAGCATTGCACTTGATAATTTCAAAATTTGACGGGAGAAAATTTAAAGCATTGTACTTGATAATTTCAAATTTTGCTGCGAGAAAATTTAAAGCATTGCACTTGATAATTTCAAATTTTGCCGCGAGAAAATTTAAAGCATTGCACTTGATAATTTCAAATTTTGCCGCGAGAAAATTTAAAACATTGCACTTGATAATTGCAAATTTTGCCGCGATAAAATTTAAAGCTTTGCACTTGATAATTTCAAATTTTGCCGCGAGAAAATTTAAAACATTGCACTTGATAATTTCAAAATTTCAAATTTTGCCGCGAGAAAATTTAAAGCATTGCACTTGATAATTTCAAATTTTGCCGCGAGAAAATTTAAAGCATTGCAATTGATAATTTCAAATTTTGCAGCGAGAAAATTTAAAGCATTGTACTTGATAATTTCAAATTTTGTCGCGAGAAAATTTAAAACATTGCACTTGATAAATGCAAATTTTGCCGCGAGAAAATTTAAAGTATTGCACTTGATAATTTCAAATTTTGCCGCGAGAAAATTTAAAGCATTACACTTGATAATTTCAAATTTTGCTGCAAGAAAATGTAAAGCATTGCATTTAATAATTTCAAATTTTGCCGCGAGAAAATTTAAAGCATTGCACTTGATAATTTCAAATTTTGCCGCGAGAAAATTTAAAGCATTGCACTTGATAATTTCAAATTTTGCCGCGAGAAAATTTAAAGCATTGCACTTGATAATTTCAAATTTTGCCGTGAGAAAATTTAAAGCGTTGCACTTGATAATTTCAAATTTTGCCTCGCGAAAATTTAAAGCATTGCACTTGATAATTTCAAAATTAAAATTAAAAATTTAATTTTAAATTTTGCTGCGCGAAAATTGAAAGCATTGCACTTGATAATTTCAAATTTTGCCGCGAGAAAATTTAAAGCTTTGCACTTGATAATTTCAAATTTTGCCGCGAGAAAATTTAAAGCATTGCATTTGATAATTTCAAATTTTGCCGCGAGAAAATTTAAAGCATTGCAATTGATAATTTCAAATTTTGCTGCGCGAAAATTTAAAGCATTGCACTTGATAATTGCAAATTTTGCCGCGAGAAATTTTAAAGCGTTGCACTTGATCATTTCAAATTTTGCCGCGAGAAAATTTAAAACATTGCACTTGATAATTTCAAATTTTGCCGCGAGAAAATTTGAAGCGTTGCACTTGATAATTTGAAAATTCGCCGCGAGAAAATTTAAAGCATTGCACTTTATAATTTCAAATTTTGCCGCGAGAAAATTTAAAGCATTGCACTTGATAATTTCAAAATTAAAATTAAAAATTTAATTTTAAATTTTGCTGCGCGAAAATTGAAAGCATTGCACTTGATAATTTCAAATTTTGCCGCGAGAAAATTTAAAGCGTTGCACTTGATAATTTCAAATTTTGCCGCGAGAAAATTTAAAGCATTGCAATTGATAATTTCAAATTTTGCCGCGAGAAAATTTAAATCATTGCACTTGATAATTTCAAATTTTGCCACGACAAAATTTAAAGCATTGCACTTGATAATTGCAAATTTTGCCGCGAGAAATTTTAAAGCGTTGCACTTGATCATTTCAAATTTTGCCGCGAGAAAATTTAAAACATTGCACTTGATAATTTCAAATTTTGCCGCGAGAAAATTTAAAGCTTTGCAGTTGATAATTTCAAATTTTGCCGAGAGAAAATTTAAATTATTTCACTTGATAATTTCAAATTTTGCCGCGAGAAAATTTAAAGCATTGCACTTGATAATTTCAAATTTTGCCGCGAGAAAATTTAAAGCATTGCACTTGATAATTTCAAATTTTGCCGCGAGAAAATTTAAAGCATTGCACTTGATAATTTCAAATTTTGCCGCGAGAAAATTGAAAGCATTGCACTTGATAATTTCAAATTTTGCCGCGAGAAAATTTAAAGCGTTGCACTTGATAATTTCAAATTTTGCCGCGAGAAAATTTAAAGCGTTGCAATTATAATTGCAAATTTTGCCGCGAGAAAATTTAAAGAATTGCATTTGATAATTTCAAATTTTGCCGCGAGAAAATTTAAAACATTGCACTTGGTAATTTCAAATTTTGCCGCGAGAAAATTTAAAGCATTGCACTTGATAATTTCAATTTTGCCGCGAAAAAATGTAAAACATTGCATTTGATAATTTCAAATTTTGCAGCAAGAAAATTTAAAGCATTGCACTTGATAATTTCAAATTTTGCCGCGAGAAAATTTAAAGCGTTGCAGTTGATCATTTCAAATTTTGCCGTAGAAAATTTAAAGCATTGCACTTGATAATTTCAAATTTTGCCGCGAGAAAATTTAAAGCCTTGCACTTGATCATTTCAAATTTTGCCGTAGAAAATTTAAAGCATTGCACTTGATAATTTCAAATTTTGCCGCGAGAAAATTTAAAGCGTTGCAGTTGATAATTGCAAATTTTGCCGCGAGAAAATTTAAAGTATTGCATTTGATAATTTCAAATTTTGCCGCGAGAAAATTTAAAACATTGCACTTGGTAATTTCAAATTTTGCCGCGAGAAAATTTAAAGCATTGTACTTGATAATTTCAAACTTTGCCTCGAGAAAATTTAAAGCGTTGCAATTGATAATTTCATATTTTGCCGCGAGAAAATTGAAAGCATTGCACTTGATAATTTCAAATTTTGCCGCGCGAAAATTTAAAGCGTTGCATTTGACAATTGCAAATTTATCGAACGTTTATTCAAATCGTTGCGTTTGAAAATCTTTCATTTTCTACGCTTGCAATGTTTAAATGTCAAATTAAATCGTTTCGAATATTCTTATACATATTCTTATAACATTCTTAGAAACGTCGCGTTTGATAATTTCAAATTTTGCCGCGCGAAAATTGAAAGCATTGCATTTGACAATTGCAAATTTATCGAATGTTTATTCAAATCGTTGCGTTTGAAAATCTTTCATTTTCTACGCTTGCAATGTTTAAATGTCAAATTAAATCGTTTCGAATATTCTTATACATATTCTTCTTACATTCTTAGAAACGTCGCGTTTGATAATTTCAAATTTTGCCGCGAGAAAATTGAAAGCATTGCACTTGACAATTGCAAATTTACCGAATGTTTGTTCAAATGGTTGCATTTGAAAATCTTTAATTTTCTACGCTTGCAATGTTTAAATGTCAAATTAAATCGTTTCGAATATTCTTGTACATATTCTTATAACATTCTTAGAAACGTCGCGTTTGACAATTTCATATTTTGCCGCGCGAAAATTGGAAGCATTGCACTTGACAATTTCAAATTTTGCCGAACGCTTATTCAAATGCTTGCAATGTTTAAATGTCAAATTACATCGGTTCGAATATTCTTATAACATTCTTAGAAACGTTGCGTTTCACAATTTCAAATTTTGCCGCGCGAAAATTGAAAGCGTTGCACTTGACAATTGCAAATTTTGCCGAACGCTTATACAAATGCTTGCAATGTTTAAATGTAAAATTACATCGTTTCGAATAAATGCAACCATTTGAATAAACGTTCGGTAAAGTTTGAAATTATCAAGTGCAACGCTTTCAATTTTTGCGCGCCAAAATTTGAAATTGTGAAATGCGACGTTTCTAAGAATGTTATAAGAATATGTATAAGAATATTCGAAACCATGAAATTTGACATTTAAACACTGTAAGCGTAGAAAATGAAAGATTTTTAAACGCAACGATTTGAATAAACATTTGGTAAATTTGCAATTGTCAAGTAGAATGCTTTCAATTTTCGCGCGGCAAAATTTGAAATTGTGAAACGCGACGTTTCTAAGAATGTTGTAAGAATATTATAAAAAGATTCGAAACGATGTAATTTCACATTTAAATATTGCAAGCGTAGAAAATGAAAGATTTTCAAATGCAATCATTTGAATAAGCGTTCGATAAAACTTAAAGTTGTCAAGTGCAATGCTTTCAATTTTTGCGCGGCAAAATTTGAAATTTTGAAACGCGACGTTTCTAAGAATATTATAAAAATATTCGAAACGATGTAATTTTACATTTAAACATTGCAAGCATTTGAATAAGCGTTCGGTAAAGTTTGAAATTGTCAACACTGCATAACCACAAAAGAGTGGGAAAATCTATTCAATTTAAAATTGATTTCATAACCGCTCAAAATAATTTGGATTATTCATTTGTACACCCAATATATGAAGGACGGTGCCATGTTTGAAAACATTTTGAGCTTCAGGGCAGTTTTGATTCTTGTAGAAAATGTGGAATAATGAAAATAGCGAATAATGGGTTGAATACATTCTTTTTTTTAAGGTGTGCTGAATGTCTGTGAATAAAATTATATTCGGACTGATGTAATTTGATATTTAAGAATTGTAAGCGTGGAAAATTAGACATTTTCAAATGCAATGATTTAAATAAGCGTTCGGTAAAATTTGCAATTATCAAGTGCAATGTTTTAAATTTTCGCGCGGCAAAATTTGAAATTATCAAGTGCAATGCTTTATATTTTCGCGCGGCAAAATTTGAAATTATGAAGCGCGACGTTTCTAAGAATATTATAAAAATATTGTTCAACATATTTTATTCTCTGTATTGCCAACATTCAGCATACGCATAAAAAAAATAATGCAACCACCTACTGATATTCATTATTTCCATTATATTTCACTAATTTCACATTTTTTGTTAAAACAAAAATTGCAAACATGGCGCCGTTTTTTACGGAGAATGTTTTGTTAAACACTTTTTATACATTGTTTTTTTATACATGGTGCGTCATCAATTTTGATGGAGTCGAGTATTAAGATTCCAAATTTTTCGTCATGACGCATACGTTGCGTCATCAATTTTTAAGCAAAAAATATTGAAATTTCTCAATTTTTGTCATGACGCACACGGTGCGTCATCAATTTTGTGAGAAGGCAATATCAAAATTTTTTGTCATGACGCACACGGTGCATCATTAATTTTGTCAAGAGGAAATATTAACATTTTTTGTCATGACGCATATGGTGCGTCATCAATTTTGATGAAGTGGAATATTAGATTCCAAATTTTTCGTCATGACGCATACGTTGCGTCATCGAGTTTTAAGCAAGGAAATATTGAAATTTCTCAATTTTTGTCATGACGCACACGGTGCGTCATCAATTTTGTGAGGAGGCAATATCAAAATTTGTTGTCATGACGCACACGGTGCGTCATTAATTTTGTCAAAATGAAATATCAAAATTTTTCGTCATGACGCACATGGTGCGTCATCAATTTTGATGGAGTCGAATATTAAGATTCCAAATTTTTCGTCATGACGCATACGTTGCGTCATCAATTTTTAAGCAAGAAAATATTGAAATTTCTCAATTTTTGTCATGACGCACATGGTGCGTCATCAATTTTGTGAGGAGGCAATATCAAAATTTTTTGTCATGACGCACACGGTGCGTCCTTAATTTTGTCAAGAGGAAATATCAACATTTTTCGTCATGACGCACATGGTGCGTCATCAATTTTGATGCAGCGGAGTATTAAGATTCCAATTTTTTCATCATGACGCACACGGTGCGTCATCAATTTTGTGACAAGGCAATAATAAAATTTTTCGTCATGACGCATACGTTGCGTCATCAATTTTGACGCAAGGAAATATTGAAATTTCTCAATTTTTGTCATGACGCACACGGTGCGTCATCAATTTTGTGAGAACGCAATATCAACATTTTTTGTCATGACGCACACGGTGCGTCATCAATTTTGTGACAAGGCAATAATAAAATTTTTCGTCATGACGCATACGGTGCGTCATTAATTTTGTCAAAATGAAATATCAAAATTTTTCGTCATGACGCACATGGTGCGTCATCAATTTTGATGGAGTCGAATATTAAGATTCCAAATTTTTCGACATGACGCATACGTTGCGTCATCAATTTTTAAGCAAGAAAATATTGAAATTTATCAATTTTTGTCATGACGCACACGGTGCGTCATCAATTTTGTGAGAAGGCAATATCAAAATTTTTTGTTATGACGCACACGGTGCGTCATTAATTTTGTCAAGAGGAAATATTAACATTTTTTGTCATGACGCATATGGTGCGTCGTCAATTTTGATGATGTGGAATATTAAGATTCAAATTTTTTCGTCATGACGCATACGTTGCGTCATCAATTTTTAAGCAAGGAAATATTGAAATTTCTCAATTTTTGTCATGACGCACATGGTGCGTCATCAATTTTGTCAAAATGAAATATCAAAATTTTTCGTCATGACGCACATGGTGCGTCATCAATTTTGATGGCGTGGAATATTAAAATTCCAAATTTTTCGTCATGACGCATACGTTGCGTCATCAATTTTGACGCAAGGAAATATTGAAATTTCTCAATTTTTGTCATGACGCACACGGTGCGTCATCAATTTTGTGACAAGCCAATATCAAAATTTTCTATCATGACGCACACGATGCGTCATTAATTTTGTCAAGAGGAAATATTAACATTTTTTGTCATGACGCACATGGTGCGTCATCAATTTTCATGGACTCGAATATTAAGATTCCAAATTTTTCGACATGACGCATACGTTGCGTCATCAATTTTTAAGCAAGAAAATATTGAAATTTATCAATTTTTGTCATGACGCACACGGTGCGTCATCAATTTTGTCAGAAGGAAATAATAAAATTTTTCGTCATGACGCATACGGTGCGTCATCAATTTTGATGAAGTGGAATATTAAGATTCCAATTTTTTCGTCATGTCGCATACGGTGCGTCATCAATTTTGACGCAAGGAAATATTGAACTTTCTCAATTTTGCATCATGACGCATGTGGTGCGTCATCAATTTTTACGGAAGGAAATAGTAAAATTTTATGGTGTTCAGTTCCTCGCAATAAAAATTGTCCGAGGAGCCAGCTGCACACCCGGTGTCCAACGATCTTATTTATGTGAATTCACTTACGAATTGGCTGATTTCCATAGTAAACATGTTTTTTTATCAAAAATGAACAATATAAAGAAAAAAAAATTTCGCTCCTGGGGACCGTGTTCGAAAAAAATCGTCGTCTCGAATGGGTTAAACGAAAAGTGAGAATCTTACGTAACGTTAAAGAAGAAACGCCACACTTCGAGTCCCCCATCTAAACTTCTCATTCGTCGTGCCACAGTGCGTTGACGTAATAGGTTGCCAGATAATTCGGACCTGAAACCTACTCGGAGCGATAGAATCTACTTTCCGCTGCAGGAGACTAATTTCAAGGCGAAAGTAAAATGGCGAAACTGCCGCCGTTGTATTTCACTCATGCACAGAAAGTGTGCGCCTTGTACAAGAAGGCCCTGAGGTCTATTTACGATTATCACTTTCTGAATGTACCTGAATGGAGGTATGTTTACAATGCACGACTTTGAGGGTGAGATCAGTTTCTTTTTAGTCAGATAAATATTAACGGATGATTGTTGTTTTATGTGTAAAAGTTGTTAGCAAATTTTACTGCACAATCCGTTTCAAAATCAATTCCACTTAATGACTGAAACTTATATTCTTGCACATAAAGGTACCAATCAGTCCTGATGCGTCAGCGGTTCGAGGAGACTAGACACATAAAGGATCCCCGTCTGGCGAAAAGGCTCCTAGCCGAGGGTGAAGAAGAGTGGTTCAGAAACCACCATCCCGAACCCATATACTTCGTCACATCTCCAGGTGGCTTGGCTTATGAGCGCTACATAGAAATACCTGACATCTACCTCGACTATTGGGAGCCTTGGGAGAAAGCGCAGTACCCCAAGTACTTTGCACGGCGCGAGAAGAGGAAGCAGGAATACGTTGAGTTTTACAAAAAGGAGTACCTGTCCGGTGGAAATGAGCAGCAGGAACAGATTCAGCCAGGCGGTGCAAAGTAATAGTGATGTAATGAGAGTGTGAAGTAATAGTGACGTTATGTCTGTGATTCGCAAGACGATAGTAGTGCTTCGTGCGGTTATTGAAATTGTATAAAATTGAAGTGTAATAAAGGCAGGTACGATGATCATACGTTTATTAGACTCATGGCGCTCTAATTCTGAATTGGAGGCAAAGGATTTTTTGCTTTAAATATACATTTTGCATTCTGGCCTATTGATATAAAATTTCGGGTCATTAACACTAGAACTACCGACAATTCAGCAAACCTACTTCTACCAAAACCAGTCAAAATGACTGGTCTTAAAAAAATACTTAATAATAGAATATTTTTAAATTTGTCGCTTCATTACTTTCTTACAAAAGGAAATCCATGTTTTATGTAATACATTTTTGGTATTGTTAACTTATTTAATGAGTTAGGATTATCCCTTACGCATTAGTAAACACAATGCTCCTCGCGCATGGTTCCGTCTGCAGCAATTTCATTTTATGATTCTAGTAAAACACTTTCATTAGAATCTTCAGAACTAGAAAACACTCGAACACGTCTACTTTTACGTTAATTCGAATTATTTTCACATTCGCTTTCTGAAGATTTCTGAACATATTCTTTGTCTAAATCATCATTGTCACTTCTGTCACTATCAACAAGATTATCGTGAATACCCCACGATTCAATTTCATTTTCTTCTGGTTCATCTTCACAGTCATAAAGTTCACCATCTTCTATATCAGAGCATTCCATTGGTATATCATTCAATTTTTGCAATACTTCACAAGTTTTCAATCGTTTTGCCATTTTCAGGGCTTAGAAAGACTAGAACAAAACTACTTATTATAAAAATGAGTATATAATATTTGTATTTACTTTCTCATCTTACACTAATTGAAATAATATGTCGTATACTGAATATATTGTTATATGAACAAGAGCATGATGGTCTTCCAGCGGCTGTTATAAACGCACTCATTGAATGCAGTAACTTCTCTATTTGATGGTTGTTTTTACAATATTGCCTGATATAATACTGTGATCTGGCAAGCGAGCAAATTCCAAAACAAAACAATAACACAATCCTAACAGAATCTTCAAATGTTTTACGACTTCAGATCTAAATGAACACCTTAATAAATACCAGTCAAAATGACTGCTGTTGGTATAAGTAACCATAGTCTCAATTTATTTTGATTCAGAATAAATAAAAGATTTAAAAAATATATTTTACTATTTCTTTAGTTATCACCGCAAAAGTCATTACACCATTTCGGAAAAAAAATGTAACATAAAGTAGAAATATTTAAATCAAATTGTAAAACCAGTCAAAATGACTGGTGCGGTAGTTCTAGTGTTAAGAATGATAAAACTTTAAATATACATTTGGCGTTCTGACCTATTGATGTAAAATTTCGAGTCATTGAGAATGATAAAACTTTAAATATACATTTTGCATTTTGGCCTATTGATATAAAATTTCGAGTCTTTAAGAATGATAAAACATTAAATATATATTTTGCATTCTGGCCTATTGATATAAAATTTCGAGTCATTGAGAATGATAAAACTTTAAATATACATTTTGTATTCTGACCTATTGATATAAAATTTCGAGTCATTGAGAATGATGAAACTTTAAATATACATTTTGCATTCTGGCCTATTGATATAAAATTTCGAGTCATTGAGGATGATAAAACTTTAAATATACATTTTGCATTCTGGCCTATTGATATAAAATTTCGAGTCATTGAGAATGATGAAACTTTAAATATAGATTTTGCATTCTGGCCCATTGATATAAAATTTCGAGACATTGAGAATGATAAAACTTTAAATATACGTTTTGCATTCTGGCCTATTGATATAAAATTTCGAGTCATTGAGAATGATAAAACTTTAAATATACATTTTGCATTCTGACCTATTGATATAAAATTTCGAGTCATTGAGAATGATAAAACTTTAAATATACATTTTGTATTCTGGCCTATTGATATAAAATTTCGTGTCATTGAGAATGATAAAACTTTTAATATACATTTTGCATTCTGGCCTATTGATATAAAATTTCGAGTTATTGAAGATGATAAAACTTTAAATATACATTCTGCATTTTGGTCTATTGATCTAAAATTCATTGCGGATGATAAAACTTTAAATATACCTGCTATAAAATAATAAAAATGTTTTAATTTTAAATATGTTTATTTTTTTTTAATAAAATAAATTTAAATAAAATAAATTATTATATATATATATATATAAATTTAAATATATATTTCAATATTATATATTTAATATTTAATTTTAAATTAATTTTAAAATAATTTTAAAATAAAATTTCATATACTTTTTATATATTTAGCATGTATTTTTAATATTTAAAAATTTAAACATTTAATAATATATTTACAATTTAAATTTATTTTTTATTTAAATTTAATTTAATTAATATAATTAAATATATATATATTAAATATATTAAATTTAATATTAAATAAATCTATAATTTTAATAAATTTTAAATATTTAATTGATTTAAAATTAAATAAATATATTAAATTTATATATTAAATATTAAATATATATATATTTTTTTAAATTATATTAATTAAATTAAATTGAAATAAAAAATAAATTTAAATTGTAAATATATTATTAAATGTTTAAATTTTTAAATATTAAAAATACATACTAAATATATAAAAAATATATGAAATTTAATTTTGAATCATTGAAACGATTCTAAGCAAACAATTTGAACAGAATTTTGAATTCAGGCCTATTACGAATTATAAATGTTTATTTTAAAGCTATTAAATTTATATAATTTTTTTTATATAATTTTAATAATTATTATAATTTATTAAATTTTATATATATAAAATATAAATATATATATATAATAATATTATTTATATATATTATAAATATAAATATATTTAATTTTATTTAATTATTATAATTTATATTTAAAGCTATAATTTAAAGAGGAAGCTTTTAAAACCTTAACATATCCAACAGAAATTTTATACCAGAGGGCGTTCTCTAAAAACCAAGATCTTAACCTCAAGCAAAACAATGGCTGTGAACATAGACACCTACAAACGTTGTGTAGAAGAAATCCGAAAATACGCCAAGCAAAAAGATATCCCTGACGACAAAACTCGCAAAATTTTTGAGGAATGCTTCCAAAGACTAGAACTGACTCACTCAACAAAATCAAGGAAGTTGGTGACTTTGCTGAAAGTCGCCTGTACTGCTTTAGTTCTGTCAATATTCTCCATAGTGTTTGTATACAATCATCCGTCATACAACAATGTTTTGGTGCGAAACCTCCAGACTTCTATTTACCCCGGCTTAAAGTTCCTGCGAAAACTAGCAGTGCCCGTCATCCAACGTTTTCCATATATATAAAATCGCTCAAATATATATATATAACATATTAGCGTTTCATATTACAACTTTTTGCTGTATAGAAGCCTACGATGAGTGGTGCCTGCTCGAGAACCCTTATTTCTACGTGATGGACATGGACTGCTGGCCTTGCAGCGTCGTGACGTCAGTTCCTGACTTAACGGGGCACAACGTCAGCGAAACCTTCAACATTGGCATTCCGTTCACTAGACAAGAACCCAACAGTGGCGTTACGTTCAGCGATCTGGTTGACGTATACTATAAACATAAGGAAATGTTCCAGCAGGACGCTGGGAGAGTGTCGTCCAACAACGCTTCTTATAGGTATCGCCTAAAGACTAACGTTTATGTGTAATGTATAGAAATAGCTAGCAATTTCAATGACGCAGCGCAATAGAGGACGTTATGACGCAGAGACTGGACTCCCAGCCTTCGCTGGGTCAAGACGTCCACATTGCCTGGAGAATAAATCGCATGAGGCCAGGCAGGGTCCTGAGGAAATTGTTTAAGAAGCCTGCGACACCTAATTGGTGGAGTCAGAGTACGGAGAAGTTTGTGTTCATCGACGAAGCAAACTCTCAACCTTATTTATTGGTAACACAATCTTTGCTGCCGCTGTAATTGTCCGTAGAAATGGAAATATTGTACGTGGTTTTGTAGCCGAATACAGAGTGCAGTAATATAGTGGTGACGTGTGCGCACGGTGCAAGATTGATAAAAATGGTCCCCACGGCAGAGTGCTTGAAGAGTTGCAGGGTCTCGACCATTTTGCTGCCTCAAGAGCATACACGTAAGATTGTTTTGGTATTGGCTACTATCCTGGGAAAAGAACTTGTTTCTGTTTATTGTTCTAGTATGGTACAATTGGTGGTACTGGAGGCCTGTGAGTTTACCCGCTTCGAACTCAACAGAGATGACAATAACGTACCTCACGTCTTACTGTTAACTTGCCCACTTTTGCATTACGCAAACGCTGCGTATCTCCAACATGTACACGATGTATTTTCTTTAATAAAACAACCAAAGCGTCGAACCCAGCAGACTCATTTATTCTTCGCCCTACATCCTTGGTGGCGACGCAGTGTTCTGTATAAACATGTGCATACTCCGACACTGAGAACCCGCTGTCAACTCTGTGCCCAAACGCAACAGACTCTATGACTCTTGACACCCCGACACTCTGAACAAGCGTCGGAGGCGTTTCTCCATGAAAATAAATAACCTACCCCGTCGAAATAACTTATCCGCAGACTTCAACACTGAAACATTTGCAACGCCTAACACGGGAATGTCACTTGGCTAGAAACTTGTCCAAAGTCAATCGAACTTCTCCCGCAGCTTCTGCTTGTACACGACAGGTACCAGGGACAGTAGCGCAAGCACGCAGAGGATAATCACACTGCTCCAGGACCAGGCGTCACTGGACGAGGACAGTTTGTGCAGAGTCTGTCCTGCCTGAATGGCAACGAAGGATGGAGGTGCGACTCCGAAGAAGGTTCCAACCGTGAATGGGACCATGGGCACCCCAATGACCGGACTCGCCAGGTTGATGAACCAGTTGGGCAGGATCGGAGTCATTCTCAGTGTAACGCAGAGGAATAGCGAACAATTTTAATGACGCAGCGCAATAGAGGACGTTATGACGCAGAGACTGGACTCCCAGCCTTCGCTGGGTCAAGACGTCCACATTGCCTGGAGAATAAATCGCATGAGGCCGGGCAGGGTCCTGAGGAAATTGTTTAAGAAGCCTGCGACACCTAATTGGTGGAGTCAGAGTACGGAGAAGTTTGTGTTCATCGACGAAGCAAACTCTCAACCTTATTTATTGGTAACGCAATCTTTCCTGCCGCTGTAATTGTCTGTAGAAATGGAAATATTGTACGTGGTTTTGTAGCCGAATACAGAGTGCAGTAATATAGTGGTGACGTGTGCGCACGGTGCAAGATTGATAAAAATGGTCCCCACGGCAGAGTGCTTGAAGAGTTGCAGGGTCTCGACCATTTTGCTGCCTCAAGAGCATACACGTAAGATTGTTTTGGCATCGGCTACTATCCTGGGAGAAGAACTTGTTTCTGTTTATTTTTCTAGTATGGTACAATTGGTGGTACTGGAGGCCTGTGAGTTTACCCGCTTCGAACTCAACAGAGATGACAATAACGTACCTCACGTCTTACTGTTAACTTGCCCACTTTTGCATTACGCAAACGCTGCGTATCCCCCACATGTACACGATGTATTTTCTTTAATAAAACAACCAGAGCGTCGAACCCAGCAGACTCATTTATTCTTCGCCCTACATCCTTGGTGGCGACGCAGTGTTCTGTATAAACATGTGCATACTCCGACACTGAGAACCCGCTGTCAACTCTGTGCCCAACGCAGCAGACTCTACGACACTTGACACCCCAACACTCTGAACAAGCGTCAGAGGCGCTTCTCCATGAAAATAAATAACCTACCCCGTCAAAATAACTTATACGCAGACTTCAACACTGAAACATTTGCAACGCCTAACACGGGAATGTCACTTGGCTAGAAACTTGTCCAAACTCAATCGAACTTCTCCCGCAGCTTCTGCTTGTACACGACAGGTACCAGGGACAGTAGCGCAAGCACGCAGAGGATAATCACACTGCTCCAGGACCAGGCGTCACTGGACGAGGACAGTTTGTGCAGAGTCTGTCCTGCCTGAATGGCAACGAAGGATGGAGGTGCGACTCCGAAGAAGGTTCCAACCGTGAATGGGACCATGGGCACCCCAATGACTGGACTCGCCAGGTTGATGAACCAGTTGGGCAGGAACGGAGTCATCCTCAGGAACAGAACGTAGTTGAGCAAATTGTCTCGGTGCTTCTTGACCATGGCGCTCCACTCGTTGGCCTTGTCTGGAAAGTACCTGTACAGCAACTTGCGGCCCAGCAAGGAGGAGAGCAGGTAGCACAACGTGGCACCGATCGCACTGCAAGTACAGACTAGCAAAAGTGCCAGCGGGAATGGAAACAGGAACCCGGAGAGGATCGACAGGAATATGGAACCAGGTATGGCGAATGTTTGAAGGCTGACATCAGAGTCAAGGTTACGTGAGAAATGGTATAACGTTATGTACGATGTATAAGATGAGAGACTAGAAATAGACTGAACTTTCCATGATTGCAGAGATGTGACGATTTAAGAGTGTAGACAAACGATTCCTTCGATAAGAAAGGCGTTGAAAATAAAAATAATTATAGCCTATGACAAATATATACGTTGTGAAGAATCGCTGCTGGTTCCATGCGTATGTGCACAAATCCTTAAGTGTATAATTGCGAATAAATAAAAAAGGATACAATATGTACGTGACAAATAAGCCAGCGAGAACTTGAACATAATAGCGATCCTTGTACCTCCCTAGCAATTTTCCTAAATTCTTGGCGTCTTCTATATGAAACGGTAGCTTCATGTGTTGCTTCTCGTCTCTAGAGAAAAAATGCAAAGAATTGTATTATCTAAAATTAATGTATATATATAATAACTAAAAGAATTGTATTAAATAAAATTTCATCGTGTGAATTGTCGTACTCTGCCAGTTCTGGGAAACTGGTGTAGACGTAGAACAAGGCTGACAGAGACGCAACAAAGATGAGTGCCACCGTAAGTATGGCCCTCCTGGTGGATGTTTCGTCAGATTCATTTTGCTGCGCTGGAAAAAGCGAAATCTTAGAATTCGTTCGTTGGGACTTGATATTGAAATTGAATATTATTGCAATTTCAGAGGGTGCGAGTGTGTGAATATCTTTTAATAATTGGGAGTAACGGGTTATAAGCTTTCATAAATTAGAAAGGATGACAGACTTTTTGCATTAATCGCTTGCGCTGAAAAGAGGAAATGCTTCAGATTCGACAAATTTATATTTTAAAGTATGTCAGACGTATGTATTTTAATATTTTGAGTGGTACGATGATTATATGTGACTGGGGCAAAAGATTTTACTAAAAATGCATTTTATGGACATGCACAAAATGGATTTTACATCCTGCAGTATGCCCGACCCCTGTATTTTAATATCTTGAGTAGTACGATGGTTACATGTGACTGGCGTAAAAGATTTTACTAAAAATGCAAAGAATTCGCAAGTCTATTTGTAATTTCGTAAAAGCAATTGATATTGAAATGGTGCTTCAATACTTTGATTTCTAACGGACTCTGCGTTACCTTCATTTTGCACGATTTAATTATACTCTACAGTATTTCATTGCATCGTAGTTCTAACATAGCAAAATACGCAACAGATTTTACTAAAAATGCAAAGAATGTGCAATGAAATCTATTTGCAATCTTGTAAAAGCAATCGACATTGAAACGCTTCAATACTTTGACTTCCAACAACTGCGTTATCTTTGTTTTGCATGATTTAATCATATTTTGCCGTATTTCATCGCATCGTAGTTCTAGCACAGCAAAATACGCAAAAGATTTGACTAAAAATGCAAAGACTTCGCAATGAAGCCTATTTGCAATCTTGTAATAGTGATCGATATTGAAACGCTTCAATACTTTGACTTCCAACAACTGCGTTATGTTCATTTTTCATGATTTAATTATACTATGCAGTATTTCATGGCATCATAGTTGTAATATAGAAAAATATGTAAAAGATTTTACTAAAAATGCAAAGGATTTGCAACAAACACTATTTGAATGTTGTAAAAGTGATCGATATTGAAACGCTTTAATACTTTGACTTCCAACAACTGCGTTATCTTCCATTTGCACGATTTAATTATACTCTACAGTATTTCATCGCATCGTAGTTCTAACATAGTAAAATATGCAAAAGATTTGATTAAAAATGCAAAGGATTTGCAACAAAGACTATTTGAATGTTGTAAAAGTGATTGATATTGGAACGCTTCAATACTTTAGGTTTTAACAACAGCGTTATCTTCATTTTGCATGATTTAATGATAATCTACAGTATTTCATCGCATTGTAGTTCTAACATAGCAAAATACACAAAAGATTTCACTAAAAATGCAAAGGATTTGCAACAAAGGCTATTTGAATCTTGGAAAAGTGATCGATATTGAAACGCTTCAATATTTTGACTTCTAACAACAGCGTTATCTTCCATTTGCACGATTTAATTATATTCTGCAGTATTCCATCACATCGTAGTTCTAACATAGCAAAATACGCAAAAGATTTGACTAAAAATGCAAAGAATTTGCAACAAAGACTATTTGATCTTGTAAAAGTGATCGATATTGGAATGCTTCAATACTTTGACTTCCAACAACTGCGTTATGTTCATTTTGCACGATTTAATCATACTCTGCAATATTTCATCGCATCGTAGTTCTAACATAGCAAAATACACAACAGATTTTACTAGAAATGCAAAGGATTTGCAACAAAGACTATTTGAATCTTGTAAAAGTGATCGACATTGAAACGCTTCGATACTTTGAGTTCCAAGAACTGCGTTATCTTTGTTTGGCACGATTTAATTATACTCTACAGTATTTCATCGCATCGTACTTCTAACATAGCAAAATATGCAAAAGATTTTACTAAAAACGCAAAGAATTTGCAATTTTGTAAAAGCAACTGATATTGAAATTGCGCTTCAATACTTAGGCTTCTAACAACTGCGTTATCTTCGTTTTGCCCGACTTAATCATACTCCGCACTAATTAGTCGCCACGCCACACTGACATAGCAAAATCCACTTTCCACTCGACGCATTAAAACCTAGAATTTCAAATGTAAAATTCAGCGAATAAAATCAGTGTCTACATCACAATACCCTAACATAAATTTCTGCATTCTTCCCAGCGCAAGTGGTTAAACCTCTCCCATAAAATCCCAATACATTACCATACATTACAATACATTCCTATATTCCAAACTTTCCCTTCATCCCCTGAAAATGGTACTCAAATTTAAACCCAATAATTTCGCTAAGTGTTGAACAACAATTAACCGTAATTTCCGACATTAAATCGAATTCGAATATTCTCATGCTGAATCACATGATGCGTCAGGGGCAACGTGTTGAAGGAAAGTTACACGTCAGGCAAATTAGAGTTGTTCGATGATTAGAGTGGAAGTATAGGTATTGAAACATTTACTTGATCCTTTCCTCTCGATTGTTGCGTTCGTCCGTTCGGCGTTGGTTCTGATCATTTCGGTATCAACTAACGGTCGCTTGATCACTCGACGGGATCTGTGTCAAAACATAGCCGACATGGTGTAACGTTGACGATGGCGAAGTGTACTGTGTTATGGTGCACTCTTGCGGTGCCAATGGGAACTGAGTTAACCCATTCGAGACCGATCGCACACCGTGTGTGCAATTGATTTCCGAGGCTATAAGACGGCTTGCACACCGTGTGTGCAATAACAGTAATGTGCAATTATCAGTTATTCTGAGTAAACTAGCCGTCGAAACAAGATTTTTGTTGAATTAATGAAATCTGGGAAGTACAGGGAAACAAAATTTGGCGTTGGTTTTACTGTGTACCAAAAATCTAAAAATTGTTTGAAGCCTTTCTTATATGTAAAATACTATGAATTGCCGACAGTGCTACAAAGAAGGAAAATATAAACGTAATAGTTACTCTTGTCCTGCTTGTGTCGGTAATCCTGGATTATGTTTGGGAGAATGTTTCAAGCACTACCATGAACCAACTAATGTATAATTACTTTACGATCAGTGCACTATTTGCTAAAAGAGTATTTACAAATTATATTTTCTTTTTTATTACTGAGTTACGTTACTTTGTTATCTTTAGATGTTTTTCTAAAAATTTATTTCTCGTTTGTTATTTTTTTCATTATTCAACTAATTTTTTTTAACTTTTTACTACTTTTTAAACATTTTCTTTGCATTATATTCTGTTCTTTATTATTGAAAACAAATTAACGCTTTTATATTGTCTAACTATTTTTGAAATAAATGTTTATACATTTTTTAATGATGTATTTTCATTTTACCTTACATTGCACACATGGTGTTCAATCCGCTCCTCGCAATAAAAATTTTCCGAGGAGCGAGCTGCACACCTGGTGTGCAATGATCTTATTTATGTGAATTCACTTACGAATTGGCTGATTTCCATAGTAAACATGTTTTTTTATTAAAAATTAACGATATAAAGAAAAAAAAAAATTTCGCTCCTGGGGACCGTGTTCGAAAAAAATCGTCGTCTCGAATGGGTTAATCCATGCATCCCATCTACACATATATAAATATGCATATTGAATAATAATGTTTTATACATTCGCATATTATAAAATAGTTTTAGTAGTACGTTAATATAACAAGCATTTATTACATATATAATATATATATATATATATATATATATATAGCATTTATTACATATATAATATAATATATATATATATATATATGGGAACTGAGTTAATTCATGCAACCCATCCACATATATATAAATATGCATATTGAATAATAATGTTTTATACATTCGCATATTATCAAATACTTTTACTAGTACGTTAATATAACAAGCATTTAATATATATATAAGAATTCTATACACTCTTATATTACGAAATTGCCACATTAGAATTTTAATACTGCAAATTTGACAACCACAAAACATTGAGTTCACACACATATATAAATATATATATGTTTATGATTGACAAATTTGCAGTATTTAAATTCTAGTTTAGAATTCGAATTCTAAATGTAAATCTAATATTAGAAAATTCGAATTCTAATTTATCTAAAATTCTAATTATATAACTATACTAACTTAAAATTCTAATTCTAAAATTAAAATTTTAATACTGCAAATTTGACAACCATAGAGAATTAAATCCACATATATATATATATATATATATTTATGGTTGTTAAATTTGCAGTATTACAATTCTAATGTGGCAAATTCGTAATATAAGAGTGTCTACAATTCTTATATATATATTAAATGCTTGTTATATTAACGTACATCTTATATATATATATAAGAATTCTATACACTCTTATAATACGAATTTACCACATTAGAATTTTAATACTGCAGATTTGACAACCATAAAGCATTGAATCCATATATATATATATATATATATATATATATATATATGTTTATGGTTATCAAATTTGCAGTATTAAAATTCTAATTTTAGAATTAGAATTCTAATATATTATTTAGAATTATAAATAATGTAGAATTCTAATTATGTAGTTATATAATTATATTTCAATTAGATCAAATAAAATTAGAATTTTCTAATTTTAGAATTAAATTTAGAATTATATTAGATTTAGGATTAGAATTCTAAATTTGCAGTATACATATATATATATATGTGGACTCAATGCTTTATGGTTGCCAAATAAGCAGGATTAAAATTCTCATTTTAGAATTAGATTTAGAATTAGAATTTTAGATTAATATAGTTAAACAATTAGAATTAGAATTCTAATATATTATTTAGAATTATAAATAATATAGAATTCTAATTATATAGTTATATAATTAGAATCTTCTAATTTTAGAATTAGATATGGAATTATTTTAGATTTAGATTTAGAATTCTAAATTAGAATTCTAATATATTATTTAGAATTATAAATATTATAGAATTCTCATTATATAGTTATATAATTAGAATTTTAGATAAATTGGAATTAGATATTTCTAATTTTAGAATTAGATTTAGAATTATTTTAGATTTAGAATTCGAATTCTAAATTAGAATTTTAATACTGCAAATTTGATAACCATAAACATATATATATATATATATATATATATATATATATATGTATATGTGGACTCTATGCTTTATGGTTGCCAAATTTGCAGTATTAAAATTCTAATTTTAGAATTAGATTGAGATTTTTATACTAAATTAGAATTTTAATACTGCACATTTGATATCCATAAACATATATATAGATATATATATGTGGACTCAATGCTTTATGGTTGTCAAATCTGCAGTATTAAAATTCTAATGTGGCAAATTAATTTGCCACATTAGAATTTCAACATATATATATATATATATATATATATATATATATATATATATATATATATATATATATATATAAGTATATAAGAATTCTATACACTCTTATAATACGAATTTGCCACATTAGAATTTCAACACTGCAAATTTGACAACCATAAACATATATATATATATATATATATATATATGTGAACTCAATGCCTTACTACTACCAGTCTTTAGTTAGTAAAATTGTGTTTGATTTTCACAAAAAAAAAACGAAATTACTTTCCGAACAACCCAATACAAATTACACTCGATTCCATCTGGCTGTCATAAACGGTTGAAAAAAAAAATATGTTTCTGAGCACGATCATCAAATTAAAAGTGATGACGCACTATATGCGTCATGACGAAAAATATGAAAAACGTTAATATTCAACACCGTCAAAAATCGTGACGCACCGTATGCGTCATGAAGAAAAATTGTTACATTTTCTTCCGACAGGATTGATGACGCACCGTATGCGTCACGACGGAAAAGAATGAAAAACGTTACTATTCAACACCGTCAAAATTCATGACGCACCCTATGCGTCATGAAGAAAAATTGTTACATTTTCTTCCGACACGATTGATGACGCACTGTATGCGTCACTAACGGGAATAACAAAAAATGGTGATACTCAACAGCATCAAAACTGGTGACGCACCGTATGCGTCATGGCGAAAAATTTGACAAATCGTAATACTTGCTTCAGTCAAAATTAATGACGCACCGTATGCGTCACGGCGAAAATAATAAAAAATAGCAATACTCAACAGCATCAAAATTGGTGACGCACCGTATGCGTCATGGCGAAAAATTTCACAAATTGTAATACTTGCTTCAGTCAAAATTAATGACGCACCGTATGCGTCATGGCAAAAAAATGTCATATTTTCTTCCGACAAAATTGATGACGCACCGTATGCGTCACGACGGAAAAAAATGAAAAACGTTAATATTCAACACCGTCAAAATTCGTGACGCACCCTATGCGTCATGAAAAAAAATTGTTACATTTTCTCCCGACAGGATTGATGACGCACTGTATGCGTCACGGCGAAAATAATAAAAAATGGTAATACTCAACAGCATCAAAACTGATGACGCACCGTATGCGTCGTGGCGAAAAATTTGACATATCGTAATACTTGCTTCAGTCAAAATTAATGACGCACCGTGTGCGTCATGGCAAAAAAATGTCATATTTTCTCCCGACAAAATTGATGACGCACCGTATGCGTCACGACGGAAAAGAATGAAAAACGTTAATATTCAACACCGTCTAAATTCGTGACGCACCGTATGCGTCATGAAGAAAAATCGTTACATTTTCTTCCGACACGATTGATGACGCACCGTATGCGTCATGACGAAAATAATAAAAAATGGTAATACTCAACAGCATCAAAACTGGTGACGCACCGTATGCGTCATGGCGAAAAATTTGACAAATTGCAATACTTGCTTCAGTCAAACTTAACAACGCACCGTATGTGTCATGGCAAAAAAATGTCATATTTTCTTCCGACAAAATCGATGACGCACCGTATGCGTCACGACGGAAAAGAATGAAAAACGTTAATATTCAACACCGTCAAAATTCGTGACGCACCGTATGCGTCATGAAGAAAAATTGTTACATTTTCTCCCGACAGGATTGATGACGCACCGTATGCGTCATGACACAAATAATAAAAAATGGTAATACTCAACAGCATCAAAATTGGTGACGCACCGTATGCGTCATGGCGAAAAATTTGACAAATCGTAATACTTGCTTCAGTCAAAATTAATGACGCACCGTATGCGTCATGGCAAAAAAATGTCATATTTTCTCCCGACAAAATTCATGACGCACCGTATGCGTCACGACGGAAAAGAATGAAAAACCTTAATATTCAACACCGTCAAAATTCGTGACGCACCGTATGCGTCATGAAGAAAAATTGTTACATTTCCTTCCGACAGGATTGATGACGCACCGTATGCGTCATGACGAAAATAATAAAAAATGGTAATACTCAACAGCATCAAAACTGGTGACGCACCGTATGCGTCACGGCGAAAAATTCGACAAATTGTAATACTTGCTTCAGTCAAAATTAATGACGCATTGTATGCGTCATGGCAAAAAAATGTCATATTTTCCTCCGACAAAATTGATGACGCACTGTATGCGTCACGACGGAAAATTTGAAAATTTGATTCCATCAAAAGTAATGACGCACAATATGCGTCATGGCGAAAAAAGTAAAAAACGTTACTATTCAACACCGTCAAAATTCGTGACGCACCATATGCGTCATGGCGAAAAATTTGACAAATTGTAATACTTGCTTCAGTCAAAATTAATGACGCACCGTATGCGTCATGGCAAAAAAATGTCATATTTTCTTCCGACAAAATTGATGACGCACCGTATGCGTCACGACGGAAAACAATGAAAAACGTTAATATTCAACACCGTCAAAATTCGTGACGCACCGTATGCGTCATGAAGAAAAATTGTTACATTTTCTTCCGACAGGATTGATGACGCACCGTATGCGTCATGACGAAAATAATGAAAAATGGTAATATTTAACAGCATCAAAATTGGTGACGCGCCGTATGCGTCATGGCGAAAAATTTGACAAACTGTAATACTTGCTTCAGTCAAAATTAATGACGCACCGTATGCGTCATGGCAAAAAATGTCATATTTTCTGTCGACAAAATTAATGACGCACCGTATGCGTCACGACGGAAAAAAGTGAAAAACGTTAATATTCAACACCGTCAAAATTCGTGACGCACCCTATGCGTCATGAAGAAAAATTGTTACATTTTCTTCCGACAGGACTGATGACGCACCATATGCGTCACGACGAAAATAATAAAAAATGGTAATACTAAACAGCATAAAAATTGGTGACGCACCGTATGCGTCATGGCGAAAAATTTGACAAATTGCAATACTTGCTTCAGTCAAAATTAATGACGCACCGTATGCGTCATGGTAAAAAATGTCATATTTTCTCCCGACAAAATTCACGACGCACCATATGCGTCACGACGGAAAAGAATGAAAAACGTTAATATTCAACACCGTCAAAATTCGTGACGCACCGTATGCGTCATGAAGAAAAATTGTTACATTTTCTTCCGACAGGATTGATGACGCACCGTATGCGTCATGACGAAAATAATAAAAAATGGTAATACTCAACAGCATCAAAATTGGTGACGCACCGTATGCGTCATGGCGAAAAAAATGTCATATCGTAATACTTGCTTCAGTCAAAATTAATGACGCACCGTATGCGTCATGGCAAAAAAAATGTCATATTTTCTCCCGACAAAATTGATGACGCACCGTGTGCGTCACGACGGAAAAGAATGAAAAACGTTAATATTCAACACCGTCAAAATTCGTGACGCACCCTATGCGTCATGACGAAAAATTGTTACATTTTCTTCCGACAGGATTGATGACGCACCGTATGCGTCACGACGAAAATAATAAAAAATGGTAATACTCAACAGCATCAAAACTGGTGACGCACCGTATGCGTCATGGCGAAAAATTTGACAAATTGCAATACTTGCTTCAGTCAAAATTAATGACGCACCGTATGCGTCATGGCAAAAAAATGTCATATTTTCTTCCGACAAAATTGATGACGCACCGTATGCGTCACGACGGAAAAGAATGAAAAACGTTAATATTCAACACCGTCAAAATTCGTGACGCACCGTATGCGTCATGAAGAAAAATTATTACATTTTCTTCCGACAGGATTGATGACGCACCGTATGCGTCACGACGAAAATAACAAAAAATGGTAATACTTAACAGCATCAAAATTGGTGACGCACCGTATGCGTCATGGCGAAAAATTCGACAAATTGTAATACTCGCTTCAGTCAAAATTAATGACGCACCGTATGCGTCATGGCAAAAAATGTCATATTTTCTTCCGACAAAATTGATGACGCACCGTATGCGTCACGACGGAAAAGAATGAAAAACGTTAATATTCAACACCGTCAAAATTCGTGACGCACCCTATGCGTCATGAAGAAAAATTGTTACATTTTCTTCCGACACGATTGATGACGCACCGTATTTTTTTTTTTTTTTTTTTTTTTTTTTTTTTTGTGACGGAGGGGAAATCTTCTGTAAGACACCCCCGCACTTCCAAGGGAAAGTGCAGGGGTAGTGCCGGATTTTTACCGACTAAAACCCCGCCGATGCCACTTCCCTACACCGATTTCTGATGGGTTTCGGGTTCTCCTAAGAATTTCACCGAAACCCATCCGGCGCCACGAGTCGAACTCGCACATTCCCAACGGAGATCCGGAAGGGATCTCCGACAGACCACCCGGGGTATGCAACACACACATACTCACACCTTTATTTACAAAAATAAAATGCACACTCGTTCAAACATTCTTACAATTTTACATACTAATACACGGTAGCTACCGACGACGGGCCAGACATCTGCCCGCCGCCATCGCTCGCTTGTGCACCTTATTGGTTGGACGAGCCCCTGCTCGTGCCAACGTGCACCATTCTACCCAGTCGCAGGCAGTGTCCGACGCCTGCGACCAGTGCGGCAGTCGGAAGGAGATGACTCTAATGAGGTTAGCAGCTCCACCGACCGCAGCCGTAGTTATGTACCGTCGCCTCGCGCATTGAGGCGATCGGTGACCGGGGCACGTCTCCGGTTGGTCCGCTCGCAACCGGGTCGCCTATCGCGCTCCCGGTCCGCAGACTCCTTCTGGGACATAACGTCCTCGCAGAAGGAGTTAAACGCTCGTCGGCACCCCCCGCTCTCGAGCAGCTTCGGTAAGATGCCCGAAAGCGAGAGGTCCCAGCCTACCGCGTCGACGAGGACTTGGCGTTCACGTGCCCACGCTGGGCACACCTCGAGCGTGTGCGCCGCCGTGTCCTCACTACCCACCCCGCAGTGCTGACAATTGGCGTTGCATTCCCTCCCTATCCTCCACAGATAAACACCGAAACAACCATGACCGGTGAGAATCTGCGTGGCGCGAAACCCCGGCGAGATGAGACAGCTCCGGCTGAACCACTCCTGTGGGTTCCGCAGGAGCTCCTCGGCGAGTTCGCGACACCGGCCTAATCGCCGCTCACTCGCGTACACGCGGTCGCTCACTCTCCGGCGCCATTGAGCTATCGAGCGACACCTCGCAGCCCTCCGAACGGCACCGGTGAGGATCATCGCCGGATCCTGACCGCGCTCGCGCATTCCCGCACGGTGATCGTAGATCTCCGATTGTTCACGCGCAAGCAGGTCGACAGGCACGACGCCTGCCAGGGCTCTCGCCGCCTCGAGGGAGACGGTTCTGTACCCTCGGATCACACGGATAGCCATCTGCCGCTGGACCGATTCCAGCGCCACCCGACTACCACGCGACAGATCGTCCGCCCATACCGGCGCACCGTAAAGCATCATCGAGTGTATGACGCCCGTGTACAGGCGGCGAACCGCCGCGTTTGGCCCCGCGCAGTTTGGCAGCAGCCTTGCCAAAGCTGCAGCCGTGCCCTTGAACCTTTTCAGGTTGTCTTGGAAGTGTCGGTCGAACTTCCATTTGGAGTCGAGTTTGAGGCCCAGGTATTTATAGCCCTCGGTCCCAACCTCGATCGATACGCCCCCGCCGATCGATAGCGTGGTGCGCGGAGGTCCGGAGCCCCGAAGCCTGTGGGGATGAAACCACATAGCCTGGGTCTTCTCCGGAGATATCCGTAGGCCCAGCGCCTCGATCTCACCGACAATAGAGGTCACCGCCCGTTCCGCTCGGTCGGTGGCCCTCCTCCAGGAGTTTCCCCCGGCGAGGACGAGTGTGTCGTCTGCGTAACGCACGACACTCACCCCTGGAGGGCGCGCCGCGCGCAATACCGCGTCGAAACCGATGTCCCATAGAAGCGGTCCGAGGCCCGACCCCTGCGGGACCCCCTGTTCACACTGCGCAGGTGGGTGCGTCCGACCCTGCTAGTGTACGCAATCTTTCTGTCTCGGAGGTAGTCTCCGATGACGGCCCGCAAGTACGCCGGAACGCCATGGTATTCCAAGGCGCTCCGAATCACCCGCCAGGGCAGGGTGTTGAAGGCATTGACGATGTCGAGGCTCACCGCCAATACCACCCCGCCACTGGTGGTGTATCTATCCGTGAAGCCGCGCACGCGCTTCACCGCATCGATCGTCGATCGGCCACGACGGAAACCGAATTGGTCGTCATCGAGATCGGGACCCACCTCGGACAGATGCCGCAGAAGGCGGTGCACCAGGACCCGCTCGAACAGCTTACCGACCTCGTCCAAAAGGCAAATGGGTCGGTAAGCCGAGGCGGTGTCCCCTGTTCGTCCCTGCTTGGGGAGCAGTACTAATTTCGCGGTCTTCCACACCGATGGGAAGACCCCCTTATGTAAGCATGTGTTGAACATGTCGATGATGTTCCTGCCCACCGCCGGAATGGCAAGCGCCAACGCCTTCCCTGGCACGCCGTCCGGCCCTGGGGCCACGTTCTTGCCCCTGAGCCTACGTGTGGCGATGAGCCACTCCTCGTCGGTGACCACGCGCGACTCCTCTTCGGCAGCCGCCACTTGATCTTCACGGGGGGCGGGTCGCCCATTCTCCCCCTCCTCATCCGGTATGACGCACCGTATGCGTCACGACGAAAATAAAAAAAAAAAAAAAAAAAAAAAAAAAAAAAATGGTAATACTTAACAGCATCAAAATTGGTGACGCACCGTATGCGTCATGGCGAAAAATTTGACAAATTGCAATACTTGCTTCAGTCAAAATTAATGACGCACCGTATGCGTCATGGCAAAAAATGTCATATTTTCTTCCGACAAAATCGATGACGCACCGTATGCGTCACGACGGAAAAAAATGAAAAACGTTAATATTCAACAGCGTGAAAATTCGTGACGCACCCTATGCGTCATGAAGAAAAATTGTTACATTTTCTTCCGACAGGATTGATGACGCACCGTATGCGTCACGACGAAAATAACAAAAAATGGTAATACTTAACAGCGTCAAAATTGGTGACGCAACGTATGCGTCATGGTAACAAATTTGACAAATTGTAATACTTGCTTCAGTCAAAATTAATGACGCACCCGTATGCGTCATGGCAAAAAATGTCATATTTTCTCCCGACAAAATCGATGACGCACCGTATGCGTCACGACGGAAAAGAATGAAAAACGTTAATATTCAACACCGTCAAAATTCGTGACGCACCGTATGCGTCATGAAGAAAAACTGTTACATTTTCTTCCGACAGGATTGATGACGCACCGTATGCGTCATGACGAAAATAATAAAAAATGGTAATACTCAACAGCATCAAAATTGGTGACGCACCGTATGCGTCATGACAAAAAATTTGACAAATTGTAATACTTGCTTCAGTCAAAATTAATGACGCACCGTATGCGTCATGGCAAAAAAATGTCATATTTTCTTCCGACAAAATTGATGACGCACCATATGCGTCACGACGGAAAAGAATGAAAAACGTTAATAATCAACACCGTCAAAATTGGTGACGCACCGTATGCGTCATGGGGAAAAATTTTTATATTTTCTTCCGACAGAATTTATGACGCACCGTATGCGTCACGACGAAAATAATAAAAAATGGTAATACTTACCAGGGTCAAAATTGGTGACGCACCGTATGCGTCATGGCGAAAAATTTAACAAATTTTAATACTTGCTTCAGTTAAAATTAATGACGCACTGTATGCGTCATAAAAAAAAATTTTCAAAATTTGACTCCATCAAAATGAATGACGCACCATGTGTGTCATGAGGGAAAAAATGAAAAACGTTAATATTCAACACCGTCAAAATTGGTGACGCACCGTGTGCGTCATGGCAAAATAATGTCATATTTTTTTCCGACAAAATCGATGACGCACCGTATGCGTCACGACGGAAAAGAATGAAAAATGTTAACATTTAACACCATTAAAAGCGATGACGCATCGCATGCGTCATGACGAAATATTTGACAAATTTTAATACTCGTTTCAGTAAAAATTGATGACGCACCGTATGCGTCATGAAGAAAAATTTGAAAATTTGATTCCATCAAAATTAATGACGCACCACATGCGTCATGACGAAAAAAATGAAAAACGTTAATATTCAACACCGTCAAAATTGGTGACGCACCGTGTGCGTCATGAAGAAAAATTGTTACACTTTCTTCCGACAAAGTTAATGACGCACCGTATGCGTCACGACGGAAAATAATGAAAAATGTCAATATTTAACAACATTAAAAGTGTGCGGGTTAAAATTCTCTACCTTCCCCCGTCCACCAATCAGCTTTTCTCTATCTTTGTCTCTCCCTATCTCCTGTCATTTCCTCTCTATTCCCTCATTCACCTTCTTTCTCTTCCCCATTAACCCATCATTTACCACCTTCAATCACCTCTTCTCCCACCAACCATTTCTCTCTCTTCCTCCCACCTTTGTCTATCATTCGCTGCCTCCCTGCCTCCCGTAAACTTTTCTTTTTACTCCCTCCTCTCTCTTTCTTCTACATTACTGCATCGCTCGCCATCTCATTTAGTCTCTCGTTTAGTCGTCCACTCCCACGCTCGAAGCCCCAAGCAGAGGCTCGTGGGCGGAAATGAATAGAAGTCGACTCAGTATGCTCGCGTCCACGCGAGGAGACGTGAGCAGACGTGAGCAGACGTGGGCAGACGTGAGGAGACGGTGAAAGTCCGGTTCCATAAAAGATTCGCTTTACTTCCGGGCAGTGAGTGGTTCCGTGTGATGTTCAGGATATAAAGGTGTGGTGAATAAATAAATAAACTTCGGTGGATACTTTTAGAAGAGACTTCGTGGAACAGCGACATGAGAGGATCGAATATGTGCAAGGCAGCGTAGGTGTCTGTTTGTTTGTTATTTTCGATTTTATGGAGGTTTGACTTGAATTTTGACAAGGGTCGCTGTCTTTTGATAGGTGGACGAAAGAAAAGAATGCGATTTATTTAACACTAGAACTACCGCACCAGTCATTTTGACTGGTTTTACAATTTGATTGAAATATTTCTACTTTATGTTACTTTATGCTCAAAACACTCATCTGGTTGGAACAATACGATAAATTCGCCGTGGAATTCCAAAAGACGTACTTTCAAAAA
This sequence comes from Cryptocheilus praepositus, assembly GCA_033815515.1. NCBI lineage: Eukaryota > Metazoa > Arthropoda > Insecta > Hymenoptera > Pompilidae > Cryptocheilus > Cryptocheilus praepositus. The sequence continues at coordinate 430,876 of JAWWQZ010000275.1, forward strand.
AATGGCAGCGATATGAATATATCGCTAAGGAAAGCGATGATGGTTTGACAATACTGAAATGGAAGGACAAACGTGATGTACTTCTATAATCAACGAAACTAATGAAACTGTGGCTATGCAGAAAAGGGGGAATATTGTTACAAACCCGAAGGTTATTGTGAATTATAATGAAGGGAAGTCTTCTGTAGATATCTCAGATTAAATGGCTTCATATTGCAGTCTTCTACGAAAATCAGGAAAGTGGTATAAAAAAATTGTATTCGAAGTTTGCCTGAACTGTAGTGAATTCGTGGATTATATATAACAGTCTTATAAACTGAAAAATAACAGGCATCGAATTCCGAAAAAAAATAACAATGAATCTGATGACGTCGTGTAATAATAGTAATAATTCTCCACGAATTGGACCAAGAAAAAATCGACACGAAATTAAAGAAAAAGGAAGGCAACTTTAATTCGATAAGAAGGCGCTGCAAAATTTGTTACGAAAGAAATGTTAGAAATTTAGGTTCTCAATCGGCAAGAAACTGTACTGTAAAAGTTGCAACATTCTGCGATTGTTGGGTGGATGAACCGCACTTATGTTTGCTATGTTTTAACAAAGTTCATCGTAACATCCGTTTGTAATTGCATACAAACTTGAATTTAACTAAAATATTATATTTTAAACTTATGTTGGATGCGACTCGCTTGGCATAGTAATGTTCAGTCAGTATTTGTTAACACTAGGACTACCGCACCAGTCATTTTGACTGCTTTTACAGTTTGATTTAAATATTTCTACTTTATGTTACATTTTTTTTCCGAAATGGTGTAATGACTTTTGCGGTGATAACTAAAGAAATAGTAAAATATATTTTTTAAATGTTTTATTTATTCTGAATCAAAATAAATTGATACTATGGTTACTTATACCAACAGCAGTCATTTTGACTGGTATTTATTAAGGCGTTCATTTAGATCTGAAGTCGTAAAACATTTGAAGATTCTGTTAGGAATGTGTTATTGTTTTGTTTTGGAATTTGTTCGCTTGCCACATCACGGTATTATATCAGGCAACATTGTAAAAACAACCATCAAATAGAGAAGTTACTGCATTCAATGACTGCGTTTATAACAGCCGCTGGAAGACCATCATGCTCTTGTTCATATAACAATATATTCAGTATACGACATATTATTTCAATTAGTGTAAGATGAGAAAATAAATACAAACATTATATACTCATTTTTATAATAAATAGTTTTGTTCTAGTCTTTCTAAGCCCTGAAAATGGCAAAACGATTGAGAACTTGTGAAGTATTGCAAAAATTGAATGATATACCAATGGAATGCTCCGATATAGAAGATGGCGAACTTTATGACTGTGAAGATGAACCAGAAGAAAATGAAATTGAATCGTGGGGTATTCACGATAATCTTGTTGATAGTGACAGAAGTGACAATGATGTTTTAGACAAAGAATATGTTCAGAACTCTTCAGAAAGCGAATGTGAAAATAATTCGAATTTACGTAAAAGTAGACGTGTTCGAGTGTTTTCAAGTTCTGAAGATTCTAATGAAAGTATTTTACTAGAATCATAAAATGAAATTGCTGCAGACGGAACCATGATGAGCATTGTGTTTACTAATGCGTAAGGGATAATCCTAACTCATTAAATAAGTTAACAATACCAAAAATGTATTACATAAAACATGGATTTCCTTTTGTAAGAAAGTAATGAAGTGACAAATTTAAAAATATTCTATTATTAAGTATTTTTTTAAGACCAGTCATTTTGACTGGTTTTGGTAGAAGTAGGTTTGCTGAATTGTCGGTAGTTCTAGTGTTAAAAGGCCTAAGTTGAGGAATGAGGTAGGGTCCTCCGGTAGAGAAGTAAATCGGTGATACTGCAGTTTGACGTGAAATGCTGTTGAAAATCGCGTATTCAAGTAACGAAACTTCATTTGAACGTCAGATATGAAGATTAATGAAACTTTACTCGAAGACCCTACATTTAATTAATGAAACTTCGCCCTCAACTTACGGAATAACTTTCGAACATCACATATTAAATTAATGAAACTTCACTCGAAGACCCCATATTCAATTAATGAAACTTTAGTCGAAGACCCCACATTCTAATAATGAAACTTCATTCGAATACATCCATCTACATTCATCATCAGATTCTAATAATGAAACTTTAGTCGAAGACCCCACATTCTAATAATGAAACTTCATTCGAATACATCCATCTACATTCATCATCAGATTCTAATAATGAAACTTTAGTCGAAGACCCCACATTCTAATAATGAAACTTCATTCGAATACAATTATCTACATTCATCATCAGATTCTAATAATGAAACTTTAGTCGAAGACCCCACATTCTAATAATGAAACTTTATTCGAATACATCCATCTACATTCATCATCAGATTCTATTAATGAAACTTTAGTCGAAGACCCCACATTCTAATAATGAAACTTCATTCGAATACATCCATCTACATTCATCATCGCATTCAACTAATGAAACTTCAGGTGAACATCACGTATTCAAGTAACGAAACCAAAATACCAAAACGTTCGAGGCAATAAAGCATCTTAACCATCGGCCTGCGTGCCTCAACCACCTTCGGAAGAGGAAAAAGATGAACTACTCGCGCAACTTCTAGGTCCTAAACCGGTTTACGTTTCGTAAGACGAGAAAATGTTCCTGCGGCCGCGTTCTTCTCTCGGCTTGTTGAGATGGAATCCGGTCGAGTGGACTCTGAGCGAGTTCAAACCGCGTAGACTACTCGTTCGTTTGAAAAATAGGTAAAAAATGTTAAACGTCGTCGAAGAAATGCAAATTGCATCAAAAAATTCGAGATAGTTTCCGAGTTATGAGCGAAAATACATGGAAAATGTTGAAAAATACGACGGAATACGCGAAAAATGGCGAAAAATGTCAAATTTTTTTTTTGTTTCGGACCGATACCATTCGATAGAGGGCAATTTCCCCTGAAGATAGACCACTTGCCGAGCGCTGAACTCTTCATAGTTTCCGAGATACGACGATTCACAGAAAGCAAAAAAAAATTTTTTTCAAAATTGCTAATTGTGATTAGTCCCACGTGAAAGTGCGTCGGAAGAGCTTTAAGAAAACCTGTATTACTTATGGGTTTCGACCGCTAGTTTAGACGGGACAGGGTCTTGAAGAAATCGCGAAAATCTTAAGGTATACCCCTTGCCATTTTTGCCAAAAAATGATGGGTCACCGATTCGATCACCCTTTTAACAATTTAACAAAATCAAAGGGGGTCGAAAATACCTCGGAAAAATGCAAGGCGCACCCCTTAATTCGCAATAATTCCGGAGATATCGTCAAAAATGTGTGGAAAAATCGTGAAAAACGAGCCTGAAAATGGGGTCAAAAATTAAAACTCCTCCGATCGACTTGTAATTGTATAGAATGAATGGGGGTGCAAAGAGACTTGGAAAAATCGCAACCGCACTGAAAAATTCGAAATAGTTCCCGAGATATAGCTAAAAATAGATGGAAAAATGAGAAACAAAATTAAAAGGAATTGGTTTTTTTAACGATTACTAATTGAAAATCAATTATTCAATTTGCTGCCCTATATATAACGGAAGAGAGTCGCAGGAGGCTCAAGAAAACATGAATCGCACCTCAAAATTCGCAATAATTAAAGAGTTATGAGCAAGAATACGTGAAAAAATGACGTAAATTGGTCGAAAATAGGCGAAAAATGGCGAAAAATGTCAAATTTTTTTTTTGTTTCGGACTGATACCATTCGATAGAGGGTAATTTGCCCTGAAGATAGACCACTTTCCGGGCGCTGAACTCTTCATAGTTTCGGACATACGACGATTTAAAGAAAGTGCAAAAAATTTTTGTTCAAAATTGGTAATCGCGATTAGTCCCACGTGAAAGTGTGTCCAAAGACCTTTAAGAAAACCTATATTACTTATAGGTTTCCATCATTAGTTTAGACGGGACAAGGCCTTGAAGAAATCGCGAAAATCTTAAGGTATACCCCTTGCCATTTTTGCCAAAAAATGATGGGTCACCGATTTGATTGCCCTTATAATAATTATATAGGATGAAAGGGGGTGCAAAGAGACTTCGAAAAATTGCAACCGCACTGAAAAATTCGAAATAGTTCCCGAGATATAGCTAAAAATAGATGGAAAAATGAGAAACAACGTTAAAAGGAATTGGTTTTTTTAACGATTACCAATTGAAAATCAATTATTCAATTTGCTGCACTATATATAATGGAAGAGAGTCGCAGGAGGCTCAAGAAAACATGAATCGCACCTCAAAATTCGCAATAATTACCGAGTTATGAGCAAGAATACGTGAAAAATGACGTGAATTCGCCGAAAATAGGCGAAAATGGCGAAAAATGTCAAATTTTATTTTTGTTTCGGACCGATGCCATTCGATAGAGGGTAATTTGCCCTGAAGATAGACCACTTGCCGAGCGGTGAACTCATCATAGTTTCAGAGATACGACGATTTAAAGAAAGCAAAAAAAAATTTTTTTCAAAATTTAGAATCGCGATTAATCCCACGTGAAAGTGCATCCAAAGAGCTTTAAGAAAACCTATATTATTTATAAGTTTCGACCGCTAGTTTAAACGGGACAGGGCCTTGAAGAAATCGCGAAAATCTTAAGGTATACCCCTTGCCATTATTGCCAAAAAATGATGGGTCACCGATTCGATCACCCTTTTAACAATTTAACAAAATCAAAGGCGGTCGAAAATACCTCGGAAAAATGCAAGGCGCACCCCTTACTTCGCAATAGTTCCGGAGATATCGTCAAAAATGAGATCTCCTTCCAGGTGATGCCGAAGGAACTCAGTCACGGATTGACTCTGCAGCTGGTGCCGCTTCTGCTCTGTCTGCCAGTGCCCTCTTCGTCGGCCAAGGCACCTTCCCGTTACCCGCCCTGCGCACCAGGCGTCGAATTCTTCTCCAGCGAGCTGGGCTCCTGCCTTCCCTGCACGGCATGCGCCCCAGACTTCACCCTGAGTCCTTGCGCGGTGCATAAAGATGCCATCTGCGGTCCACTGTCGGCCCTGGAGCTGGACTGGTCCTTCCTCTCGACGAGGAAGAAGCTCGAGGACGGCAAGGACGCCGGCATGGAAGCCGTCACCTCCAAGATTCTCTGGAGATTCACGGACGTCGAGAGCAGAGGGGAGGATGACGAGGATGGCAGTGCGAGGCAGAAGGTGAGTTAAGGGATCGATGGAATTCACTTATTGTCCCCGAGAATCTAAGTGGACTTGGGTGTGGAAGAGGAAGCGGTCAGATAGGCTTGTTAACATCTAACTTGACGTCTAAAAACATAGGGTAAATTTAGACATATTTTTTAATTACATGATATAACATATCGAAAGGCATTTAATGTGCATACATTAACACGTTCTGTGCCACGCCTTTTTTGCCTAATTTGTCGTTGATGCCATTTGATGTTTTGAGTAAAGGCTGGTATGTTATCAAACAATATTTCGTTACTTTATGAATACATAAGTAATTAACCCTTTCCCTACTACTCCTCCACTTGGATGGACCACCATCTAGCTCTTGTTCCGTATGTTGCTTTTTTTGCTAGCGAGCATAGCATTATTGCAAATGCGAGCATAGCATTAAAAGGTCAGTTTGCGTAAGTTATTAGAATGGATTGCGAGATCCTAGCAAATATCATTAATAATGAGCGGAAGGTGTCTTTGGAAGTTGTAAAATGGACTTTAGTGTGGAAGTTTGAATAGGTTGGTTAGTACAGTAAACTATTTTATACGATGAACTACGAATCATAATTGGCGGTAAGTAAAAGCTCAGTTTGTTCATGTCGTTAGAATACGTTGTGTGATTTCATCTTTCTGAGACTAGCAAACTAAGCAGAAGATGAGTTTATGGAATTGATGGTAAGCAGGAGTTAGATAGCTTTGAGTGATCTATTCATTATCTTTAATTTATCTTAATATTCTTCAAAGAGCTTTAAGAAAACCTGTATTAGTTATAGGTTTCGATCGCTAGTTTAGACGGGACAGGGCTTTGAAGAAATCGCGAAAATCTTAACCCCTTGCCATTCTTGCCAAAAAATTATGGATCACCTATTTGTTTGCCCTTTTAATATATCACAGGGGGGTTGAAAATAACTCGGAAAATGCAAGGCGCACCCTGAAATTCGCAATAGTTCCGGAGATATCGTAAAAAATTGTGGAAAAATCATGAAAAACGAGCTTGAGATTGGGGTCAAAAATTAAAACTCTACCGATCGACTTGTAATTGTGCCACATGAAAGGGGATACACAGAACTTTGGAAAAAATGCAACCGCACTGAAAAATTCGAAATAGTTCCCAAGATATGACTAAAAATAGATGGAAAAATGAGAAAAAACATGTAAAAAAATGGGTTTTTTCACGATTACCAACTGGAAATCAATTATTCAATTTGCTGCACTATATACAATGGAAGAGAGTCGCAGGAGGCTCAAGAAAATGCAAACTGCACCCCAAAATTCGCAATAGTTTCTGAGTTATGAGCAAAAATATATAAGAAAATGACGAAAAATGAGTTGAAAATAGGCGAAAAATATCAAATTTTTTTTTTGTTTTGAACCGATACCATTTGATAGAGGGCAATTTGCCCTGAAGATAGACCACTTTCCGGGCGCAGAACTCCTCATAGTTTCCGAGATACGACGATTTTAAGAAAGTGCAAAAAAATTTTTTTCAAAATTTTGAATCGCGATTAGTCCCACGTGAAAGTGCGTCCAAAGATCTTTAAGAAAACCTATATTAGTTATAGGTTTCGACCGCTAGTTTAGACGGGACAGGACCTTGAAGAAATCGCGAAAATCTTAAGGTATACCCCTTGTCATTTTTGCAAAAAAATGATGGGTCACCGATTTGATTGCTATTTTAACATATCAAAGGGGTCGAAAATTACTCGGAAAAATGCAAGGCGCACCCCGAAATTCGCAATAGTTCCCGAGATATCGCCAAAAAAGTGCAGAAAAATCGTGAAAAACGGGCCTGAGATTGGGGTCAAAAATTAAAAGTCTACCGATCGACTTGTAATTCTATAGGATTAAAGGGGGTGCAAAGAGACTTGGAAAAATCGCAACCGCACTGAAAAATTCGAAATAGTTTCTGAGATATGACAAAAAATAGATCGAAAAATAGAGAAAAACGCAAGGAACAGACGGGTTTTTTTACAATCACCAACTGAATATAAATTATTTGACTTGTTTACCTATATGAGATGAAAAAGGGTCGAAGGAGGGTTGAGAAAAAGCAAGTCGCGCCCCAAAATTCCCAGTAGTTTCCGAGTTATAAGCAAAAATAGACAGAAAAATAAGAAAAGTAAGCTGAAAATAGGCGAAAAATGACGAAAAATGTCAAATTTTGTTTCTGTTTCGGACCGATACCGTTCGATAGAGGGTAATTTGCCCTGAAGATAGACCACTCTCTGGGCGCTGAACTCCTCATAGTTTCCGAGATATGACGATTTTAATAAAGTGCAAAAAAATTTTTTTCAAAATTCTTGATCGCGATTAGTCCCACGTGAAAGTGCGTCCAAAGAGCTTTAAGAAAACCTGTATTAGTTATAGGTTTTAATCGCTAGTTTAGACGGGACAGGGCCTTGAAGAAATCGAGAAAATCTTAAGGTATACCCCTTGCCATTTTTGCCAAAAAATGATGGGTCACCGATTTGATTGGCCTTTTAACAATTTAACAAAATCAAAGGGGGTCGAAAATGCCTCGGAAAAATGCAAGGCGCACCCCAAAATTCGCAATAGTTCCGGAGATATGGCTAAAAATGTGTCGAAAAGGCCTGAAAATGGGGCCAAAAATTGAAACTCTATCGATGGACTTGCAATCGTACCAAATAAAAGGGGCTACGAAGTGACTTCTTTCCTAATTCCCTTTCTAATCCTAATTCTAACCCTACGATTATTAATATATCGCCCTATTAATGATTCCCTATTTATTTTCCATCAGTGGAGTCGACGCAGATCGAGGATCGCGGACGATCTTTGGTGGGACTGGCAAACAGGAGCCTTGGTGCTGGCGGTTTGTGCTTGCGTAATCTTCTTCCTGGTGGCAGGTTGCTCGGCTCTGGTTTACGCAAGACAGTGGCGGCGTATGAAGAAGAACTTTCAACCGGGTGAGTCTACATACAAATCATGTCATTTTAAATGATATTCCCCCTCTCGTTGACTTAAATTCACGTCCTGCAATTTTCTTCTGAATCAGACAAATCAAAGTATCCGTAAAAATGTTGTAGAGTCCGCATAACTCGTGGAAAAGTGGCGACTTTTCATAAATATACACATTATAAAACGTGGGGGCAAAAATGGATGAAAATGTATACATGAAAATTGATCGAAGACGCGCTACCAAAAATTGACCAAAACGCGGGGGCAAAAATGGATGAAAACGTATACATGGAAATTGATCGAAGCCGCGCTACCAAAAATTGACCCAAAAAGAAATGACTGACCAAAAAATGGTGGAAAAAATGGAAAAAGAGAGAAACGAGAAGGTTTCCTTCGGTGCCCTCCGACGTTTGCGCGTCGAGAAAACGTGCCTACAGCCACACGACGCGATTTTCCTCATTAGAGGGCCGATCACGGCATCCGTAGCGTCACCTTGGCTCGACCTATACACGAAGTCCGGATATGACGTCTTCGGGACAGAGAGAGAGTACATACGCGACATACGTAGAGGCCTGCACGAAGATAGAGCAAGCGACTTCTACGTTTCTGGCCGCGAACGGATTTCGAATTGCGAATAGTACGTCGAAAATATGGGCCGGTTCTTCAACTATTTTTAAATTTGACAATATTTATCAGCGTGACGCATAAGGTGCGTCGTCAATTTGGACGGCGGCAAAACTAAAATTCGACAATATTTTTATCGTGACGCATATAGTGCGTCATCAATTTTAATGTAGTTAAATATTAAACATCCTCAAATTTTTTGTCATGACGCACACGGTGCGTCATCAATTTTTTTGGGAGCAAATATTAAAATTGACAGCATTTTGCAGCGTGACGCATACGGTGCGTCAAGCATTCGGACGGCGGCAAAATTGAAATTTGACAAAATTTATCAGCGTGACGCATACGGTGCGTCATCAATTTGGACGGCGGCAAAATTAAAATTCGACAATATTTTTCTCGTGACGCATATAGCGCGTCATCAATTTTAATGTAGTTAAATATTAAACATTTTCGAATTTTTTGTCATGACGCACATGGTGCGTCATCAAATTTTTCGGGGGCAAATATTAAAATTGACAGGATTTTGCAGCGTGACGCATACGGTGCGTCATCAATTTGGACGGCGGCAAAATTAAAATGTGACAACACTTTTATCGTGACGCATACGGTGCGTCATCAATTTTAATGTAGTTAAATATTAACATTTTCAAATTTTTTGTCAGGACGCACATAGTGCGTCATCAATTTTTTCGGGAGCAAATATTAAAATTGACAGGATTTTGCAGCGTGACGCATACGGTGCGTCATCAATTTGGACGGCGGCAAAATTAAAATGTGACAACACTTTTATCGTGACGCATACGGTGCGTCATCAATTTTAATGTAGTTAAATATTAACATTTTCAAATTTTTTGTCAGGACGCACATAGTGCGTCATCAATTTTTTCAGGAGCAAATATTAAAATTGACAGGATTTTGCAGCGTGACGCATACGGTGCGTCATCAATTTGGACGGCGGCAAAATTAAAATGTGACAACACTTTTATCGTGACGCATACGGTGCGTCATCAATTTTAATGTAGTTAAATATTAACATTTCCAAATTTTTTGTCATGACGCACATGGTGCGTCATCAATTTTTTCGGGAGCAAATATGAAAATTGACAGGATTTTGCAGCGTGACGCATACGGTGCGTCATCAATTTGGACGGTGGCAAAATTAAAATGTGACAACACTTTTATCGTGACGCATACGGTGCGTCATCAATTTTAATGTAGTTAAATATTAACATTTCTAAATTTTTTGTCATGACGCACATGGTGCGTCATCAATTTTTTCGGGAGCAAATATGAAAATTGACAGGATTTTGCAGCGTGACGCATACGGTGCGTCATCAATTTGGACGGTGGCAAAATTAAAATGTGACAACACTTTTATCGTGACGCATACGGTGCGTCATCAATTTTAATGTAGTTAAATATTAACATTTTCAATTTTTTGTCATGACGCACACGGTGCGTCATCAATTTTTTCGGGAGCAAATATTAAAATTGACAGGATTTTGCAGCGTGACGCATACGGTGCGTCATCAATTTGGACGGCGGCAAAATGAAAATGTGACAACACTTTTATCGTGACGCATACGGTGCGTCATCAATTTTAATGTAGTTAAATATTAACATTTTCAAATTTTTGTCAGGACGCACATGGTGCGTCATCAATTTTTTCGGGAGCAAATATTAAAATTGACAGGATTTTGCAGCGTGACGCATACGGTGCGTCATCAATTTGGACGGCGGCAAAATTAAAATGTGACAACACTTTTATCGTGACGCATACGGTGCGTCATCAATTTTAAAGTAGTTAAATATTAACATTTCTAAATTTTTTGTCATGACGCACACGGTGCGTCATCAATTTTTTCGGGAGCAGATATTTAAATTGACAGGATTTTGCAGCGTGACGCATACGGTGCGTCATCAATTTGGACGGTGGCAAAATTAAAATGTGACAACACTTTTATCGTGACGCATACGGTGCGTCATCAATTTTAATGTAGTTAAATATTAACATTTCCAAATTTTTTGTCATGACGCACATGGTGCGTCATCAATTTTTTCGGGAGCAAATATGAAAATTGACAGGATTTTGCAGCGTGACGCATACGGTGCGTCATCAATTTGGACGGCGGCAAAATTAAAATGTGACAACACTTTTATCGTGACGCATACGGTGCGTCATCAATTTTAAAGTAGTTAAATATTAACATTTCTAAATTTTTTGTCATGACGCGCACGGTGCGCCATCAATTTTTTTCGGGAGCAAATATTAAAATTGACAGGATTTTGCAGCGTGACGCATACGGTGCGTCATCAATTTGGACGGCGGCAAAATTAAAATGTGACAACACTTTTATCGTGACGCATACGGTGCGTCATCAATTTTAATGTAGTTAAATATTAACATTTTCAAATTTTTGTCAGGACGCACATGGTGCGTCATCAATTTTTTCGGGAGCAAATATTAAAATTGACAGGATTTTGCAGCGTGACGCATATGGTGCGTCATCAATTGGGACGGCGGCAAAATTAAAATTCGACAATATTTTTATCGTAACGCATATAGTGCGTCATCAATTTTAATGTAGTTAAATATAATAATTGCTCGTAAGTCAGTTATTTTGGGATACTATCAAAGTACTACCTAGTAGCAGCTGCAGTACCAGAGTTATACTTATTTTCATGCAATCTAGTTAAATATTAAACATTTTCAAATTTTTTGTCACGACGCACACGGTGCGTCATCAATTTTTTTGGGGGGCAAATATTAAAATTGACAGCATTTTGAAGCGTGACGCATACGGTGCGTCAAGCATTCGGATGGCGGCAAATTTAAAATTTGACAATATTTATCAGCGTGACGCATAAGGTGCGTCGTCAATTTGGACGGCGGCAAAATTAAAATTCGACAATATTTTTATCGTGACGCATATAGTGCGTCATCAATTTTAGTGTAGTTAAATATTAAACATTCTCAAATTTTTTGTCATGACGCAAATGGTGCGTTATCAATTTCTTCGGGAGCAAATATTAAAATTGACAGCATTTTGCAACGTGACGCATACGGTGCGTCAAGCATTCGAACGGCAGCAAAATTGAAATTTGACAATATTTATCAGCGTGACGCATACGGTGCGTCATCAATTGGGACGGCGGCAAAATTAAAATTCGACAATATTTTTATCGTGATGTGTATAGTGCGTCATCAATTTTAATGTAGTTAAATATAATAATTGCTCGTAAGTTAGTTATTTTGGGATACTATCAAACTACTACCTAGCTGCAGTACCAGAGTTATATTTATTTTCATGCATTTACCAACAGTTTTCTCTGACTGCATAGCCAGAAAAACTCAGAATAATTTGCTTAGACCTGAACCCCTTCGGTACCAAAATTACATTTGCTTTTGTATATTAGGTTGTTCGGAAAGTAATTTTGTTTTTTCCCGACAGAGGATTATTTGTATTTTTTTGCACCCAACTCCACACTTAAGCCGCATAATCATTATATGTTTTGAGAGCTGATATAGCAAGGCTCGTGTGTGAAAAAGTCCAATTGATTCTACGCAGTGGTTTTTGGTTGGTGGCCTTTTAAATATGGAGAACAATAAGCAGCAGTTTCGTAATATTTTACTGTTTTACTATAGAAAAGGTAAAAATGCTGTTCAAGCTAGAAAGAAATTAGCCGATGTGTATGGAGGAGATGTGTTGACAGTACGCCAGTGCCAGAACTGGTTTACAAAATTTCGATCCGGCAATTTTGATGTCGAAGATGCACCACCTTCTGGAAGGCCGGTTGAAGCTGATAAAGACACGATAAAGGCATTAGTTAATGCAAACCGGCGAATAACAACACGTGAGATCGGTGAGAAGTTAAGTTTATCAAATTCAACTGTTTATGACCACTTGAAAGGCCTGGGTTTTACCTCGAAGCTCGATATATGAGTTCCCCATGTTCTCACGGAGATAAATTTGTGTCGTGTGATTCGCTTCTCAAACGTCATGAAAACGATCCATTTTTGAAGCGCATCATTACTGGGCACGAAAAATTGGTTCTATATAACAATGTCAAACGCAAGAGATCATGAAGCAAAAAAGATGAACCGGGTCAAAGCATTTCCAAAGCCGATATTCATCAAAAAAAGGTGATGCTGTCTGTTTGGTGGGATTTTAAAGGAATCGTCTTTTTGAGCTTTTACCGGATAACACCACAATTAATTCGGAAGTCTACTGTCATGAGCTGGACAAACTGAATGATGCACTTCAACAGAAAAGGCCAGAATTAATCAACAGAAAAGGTGTAGTGTTCCACCAAGATAATGCGAGACCTCATACAAGTTTGGTCACTCGCCAAAAGATTTAACAGCTTCAATGGGATACATTGCCACACCCACCATATTCTCCAGATCAGGCACCTTCGGATTATTATTTGTTCCGGTCACTACAAATTTTTTAGACGGTAAAACCTTCACTTCAAATGAGGAGGTCAAAAACCACCTCGATCAGTTTTTTGCCAGCAAAGACCAAACATTTTATGAGCGTGGAATCATGCTACTACCAGAAAGATGGCAAAAGGTATTGGACCAGAATGGCCAATATATAATTTAATAAAATATTTGTTCATTATACGAAAATTGTCTTTCATTTTCACAAAAAAGAAAACAAAATTACTTTTCGAACAACCCAATAGGTCGAATGTGCGCAAAGACAAGATCTTCAACTCGGGTGAATTTTCTTAGCGTGGCTAAACGATTCATTCCGCTGCGACATCAAACGCATTCCCCGCCGAAATTCGCGGATCTTCGTGAATGAACGCGCGCATTCGTTAATGAGGTTCTGCGTGAATGAAGGGACCTTCCGCATCGTCGTTTGTCTTGGAAAGCGACCGGAAACGTATTCGATTGACTGCTCAATGGCATGCGGCACTTTACCAGCTAGCCAAACACGAACGCCATAAACATGTCATAAACATAAACAAATATTTCCAAAATAACCAATTCTTTTTTTATAATTTAAAAAGCATTTCTTCTATTACACAGTAACACTTCCTTAGGACATGACGCATACGGTGCGTCATGCATTTTATTGCTTCAAATTATATGAAACACATATACGTGAAGCATTTTTTTATTACGTAGGTAATGGTTCCTTATATGACGCATACGGTGCGTCATGCATTTTATTGCTTCAAATTATACGAAATACATATACGTGAAGCATTTCTTTTATTACGTACGTAATGGTTCCTTATATGACGCATACGGTGCGTCATCAATTCGATTGCGGCAAAAATCACATGAACCATGCATATGTCAAGTATTTTTTCTATTACGTAGTAATGCATCCTTGTGAGATGACGCATACGGTGCGTCACAGATTCGAATAGAGCATAAATCACATGAAGTATATATATACAAAAGATTTTTTCTATTAGGTAATGCTTCCTATGGGGTGACGCATACGGTATATACATGCGGATTTTTTCTGTTACGTAATAATGTGACGCATAGGGTGCGTCACGAATTCAATCGCGCCAAAAAATGAGGTAAAAATTGCTTTTGCCTTGGATCGGTCGTCGATAGCTGTTGGGGCCTTTAGAAAGTCTCGAGACCGCATTCCAAGTGCACACCCGCCGCATTCTTCTTCTGCTGCTTCGTATTTCGTGCGCGCTCTTTGCCTGCTGCGAGAAGCGTGCACAATGCCTTTTCGGTGCCGCCGACTATAGTCGGCACTGGTAGAGAAACTGGCGATTTAAAGAATGCCGACTATAGTCGGCACTGGTAGGGAAATTGCCGATTTAAAGAATGCCGACTATAGTCGGCGCTGGTATTCACAATGCTTGCTACACATAGGCCGACTATATTCGACACTGACAAATACAATGCTTGGCATAGATGCCGACTATAGTCGGCACTGGTATTGACAGTGTCAATTCCATGCCGACTATAGTCGGCACTGGTGGAGAAATTGGCGATTTAAAGAATGCCGACTATAGTCGGCGCAGGATTCGGTCCTACAAATTTGTCCTGAAATTAATTAAAAATTAATTTTAAATGAATTTCTTTACACATTAGTTATTCTTTCACAATGCAGTCATTTTGACTGCTGTTGGGCAATATAGGTATATACTAAGTTTCAGTCTTTCTAGTGTTAATAATCGTTTACCCTCCCACTACACTACTGCCCCAATAAAAATGTTTACTTCTCAATAACAATTATTCTTCGACTTTTTGCAGCGGGCCTCGAGGAAATTTCTGCCAGACTGAACCTGATGGTGAAGGCCGAATTGGCAGAACTCGTTGCCGGTGCCCCCATGAACCCTGGCGACCCTGAGACGAGATGTCAGTATCTCGAGAAACTGCTAGGTAAGACAATTTTCCTTGCCAAATAAACTTTTACGAATAAACTTTCGAATTTACGAATAAAATTGAAGTCTGCGGATTCCTACCGTTATAGAGACCTAAGATTAAATTCAGGAAAGTATAGATACGCTTCAAACATCTCCAAATTCGTACAATGAATTCTGCTACGGGCAATATCCCATTTTTATATATCCCATTTTTGAAAAATGTTTCATCTTTTAATGCGAAATATAAGAAAAATAAAGAAGATATAGAAGAACAGAAATATAAGAAAGAAGTTTTTTCATTCGCGCTAAACCTTAGGAATAAAACTGGTAAGTATTTTACGCGGGACACCCTGTATGTGTGTAACGTAAATGCGAAAGAAATGTTATGAAATGAACAGTTAGGAAAAAGCGTGACGTGAAAGCGTAGATTAGTCAGGCCGGCGACATTAATATCCGTGATAGTAGGCACGCGTGTTGCGTTACACGTTTGCGCGCGTGCGGAAATAGGAAGTGGCGTGCGATGAAAAGGGCAGGACGCGGCTCATCAATTCACGAATTAATGCCGCGTGTCAATGAGCTCGTGAGGATCGAAAAAGCTCGCGTCGACCTACCGCCGAAAATATTTCTATCGCGCCGCAGAAATGTAGAATCGATATGCATTTAACGGTCATATATATATATAAAATATAATAAAATAGAATAAAAATAAAAATTTTTTTTTATGCGTGTAATTAATCTGCTGCATTATTAAAATATGTATCAGAATAAATTTGAAATAACAATTTTTTAGCAGCAGCGTCACGAGGAAAAATTTGCAATCTTCATATTTGACTCGATCAAAATTGATGACGCACCGTATGCGTCACGTCGAAAAATCTGAGATTTCTTAATACTTGACTCCATTAAAATTGTTGACGCACCGTATGTGTCACGATGAAAATGTTGTGAAATTTTAATTTTGCCGCCGTCCAAATTGTTGACGCACCGAATGCGTCACGTTGAAAAATACTGTCACTTTTAATATTTGTTTTCGTCAAAATTCATGACGCACCGTATGCGTCGTGTCGAAAAATTTGAGAAACTTTAATGCTTGATTCCATTAAAATCGATGACGCACCGTATGCGTCACGTTGGGAAATATAAAACTTTCCCTTAGATCAATACTTTAATTACGACTTAAGGGGACACATACACCTAAAGTTTTTCAAAATAGGCATTCTTTACGATTTTTTTGTGGGAAAAGCAACGCATGTAATTAGTCCTACTTTTTTTTACCGTAAAGTACATTATTAGAACGTGTATCAGAATAAATTTGAAATAAAAATTTTTTAGCGGCAGCACCGTACGCGTCATGAGGAAAAATTTGCGGTCTTCATATTTGACTCGATCAAGATTGATGACGCACCGTATGCGTCACGTTGAAAGATTTGAGATTCCTTAATACTTGACTCCATTAAAATTGTTGACGCACCGTATGTGTCACGATGAAAATGTTGTGAAATTTTAATTTTGCCGCCGTCCAAATTGTTGACGCACCGAATGCGTCACGTTGAAAAATACTGTCACTTTTAATATTTGTTTTCGTCAAAATTCATGACCCACCGTGTGCGTCGTGTCGAAAAATTTGAGAAACTTCAATGCTTGATTCCATTAAAATCGATGACGCACCGTATGCGTCACGTTGGGAAATATAAAACCTTCCCTACGATCAATACTTTAATTACGACTTAAGGGGGCACATTAACCTAGAGTTTTTCAAAATAGGCGTTCTTTACGATATTTTTGTGGGAAAAGTAACGCGTGGAATTAGTCCTACTTTTTTTACTGTAAAGTACATTATTAGAATATATATCAGAATAAATTTGAAATAAAATTTTTTTAAAATGGTAAAAAGGTGTTCCGCGGTACCAGATGCGGCTCATACAGGATTTATCGGAAACAGAAAAGACTAGAATTTTCTGAAACTATATCAAATTATCTAGTCTCTGTCGTGGGCGATTTTGAAAATATTGATTTTTGTGAAAATGGCGGACGTTTAAGTGAAAAAAGCAATGTTTTAGAGTAGAAATTGGTCTTTTTGGGGCTATAAAAAAAAGTAAGGGCTCTAAAAAAAATCGGCCACGACAAAGACTGCCTTTTTTCGTTTAGATGAAGTCCTCCAAATTTGAAGTAAATCGGTGTAGCCGTTTCCGAGATATGTCTGGTACGCGTTTTGAAAACACGATTTCGAGAGAAACGCGTTTAAAGTTCGACATTCGGTTAAAACGTAGATAAATTTTTTTTTTAAACTTACACAGAGTCATCCACTCCAGGGCCATACACCGAACCTTCCCCAGATGTAGCGGCATCAAAAGCTTCGATCTTAACTTTCCGGCCTGATATTTTTGCACATTTTGTCGCTTTCTGTGCTCGAAGCTCGGCAAAGTAGACCGAGTATTGATGGACATATGGTCCCGTAGAAATTTCCATTGCGTGCATTATTGTCAGTAATCTGATCCATTAGCCCACAAAATTTTCTTGCTCCATTTAAACCAATACCCAATAAACGCATAGCAAATATGAAGCGTCTATTAACTTCATACGCTGGTCCAATAAATGGACATGATGGAATTGAAATTGGGTTGCAAGATGGACACACAATCAAAATTTGAAAACCAAGTCCTCGAGTGCTTTCTGTTTTAAACTCTACATTAGAGTTACATACTTTGCACTTGACATGCTCAGAAATTGCTGAAACACAGTGATAAAATTTCAAATGCGTGAAGTGCTCCCAAAATGGCGTCAAAAATAAAAGTTCACAGATCGGTTTCATATTTTAGGGTATCAAAGTAGATGCAAAGTGACTCAGAAAAATGGAAACCGCACCTCAAAATTCGCAATATTTCCCGAGATATCGAAAAAAATATATTTGATATTATGTGAAGTGCTCCCAAAATGGCGTCAAAAATAAAAGTTCACAGATCGGTTTCATATTTTAGGGTATCAAAGTAGATGCAAAGTGACTCAGAAAAATCGAAACCGCACCTCAAAATTCGCAATACTTCCCGACATATCGACAAAAATATATTTGATATTATGTGAACTGCTCCCAAAATGGCGTCGATCGGTTTCATAATGTATCAAAGTAGATGCAAAGTGATCAGAAAAATCGAAACCGCACCTTAAAATTCGCATACTTCCCGACATATCGACAAAAATATATTTGATATTATGTGAACTGCTCCCAAATGGCGTCAAAAATAAAAGTTGGTTTCATATTTTAGGGTATCAAAGTAGATGCAAAGTGACTCAGAAAAATCGAAACCGCACCTTAAAATTCGCTACTTCTTAAGATATCGTCAAAAATATATTTCATAATGAAGTGCTCCCAAAATGGCGTCGAAAATGAAAACCGATCATCGATATCAAAGTGGATGCAACGTGATATATTTCGATATTCCCGACATATCGACAAAAATATATTTGATATTATGTGAACTGCTCCCAAAATGGCGTCAAAAATAAAAGTTCACAGATCGGTTTCATATTTTAGGGTATCAAAGTAGATGCAAAGTGACTCAGAAAAATCGAACGAGACGGACGAGAACGTCTTTTTACCCCTCCAGGCAACATTCTTTTATGTCATTCACGATTCAGATGCATATATTGTATACTTTCAAATATATTTGATAAGCATGGTTTGTAGCAATCGTGTATTAGCATTCAAACGCGCAACTTCGGAAGTTACGATCAGTTAATTTCGTTTTCTCTACGTTTACTAGAATAGTTTATTAGAATTACATACTTTGCACTTGACGTGCTCAGAAATTGCTGAGACACAGTGATAAAATTTCAAATGCGATATCCGATGCTTCGTTCTTCAGGAACATATACGTCGTTCACTGTTTTTAATTTTCTCAACAAAGCGCTGATACTCGCTGTCTCTTTCTGCTTCGTGTTTGTTCAGGGACGCGATCTCTTTCTTTTCGCATCTTTTATAAAACTGCCTGACCGATGAGCTTCTCTGGAACCCTTTTTCCTCTGCATTTTTATCAAAAAATTCTTTTGTACAACGATTTTCTTACGTTGCCGCGCTTATAACCAAATCGAAACGAACAGTTGAATTAACGGACAGCTACTAACGAAAGAAATGTGACTAGTCCGGCACACTGCCCATCTTTAGCTGGAATTACACATACGTCTGTCTCTCGTCAAATGCTATACCTCCGACAATTTTCAAGGAATCACTTTGAAACTAGCAGGAGCTATTCTCAAGACCGTATACTTTTTGAATATACGAAAAACGAAAAATTCATTTTTTCAAAATTTCTAGATGTATGTGCCCCCTTAAACAGGTGCTTATCAAATATTTAATTCGCACCTCAGATTTAAACAATTTAATTCGCGCCATAGACGTGTGCCTTCAAGATGTAGAATATATGTACTTATTGTTCGAAAAAAATCGCCAGTGGGTGAAAAGTTTGTACAGCTCTTACACGTTTTGCAGACCGGAAGCGGGAGACTCCGATGATGGTCGGCTGGCCGGAAGTCGGTGGCAACGTCTACATCGAAGAAGGGATCGATTCAAGAATCGATTCGAGGATCGACCGCTCGCAGATCGCAAGAATTCATCGAAACATCGACGAAATTCTCGGCCAAAAGCGAGCGACAACCTGATGCGATGAAGAAGAAAAAGGGAAAAATCATTCCATGTACAAAAAGTTTACGAAATTTCAGTCATTCCGTTACAAAGAGTCGTAACTCGTTATTTATGAAGCTTTTTAAGAATTTTTGTGAAACTTTCAGAAATTGTATAATCGGAAGTATTTTAGATATTATTTTTATCATAACTTTTTTTACCGAAAAATTAAAATACGAAAAAAATGTGAAGGCGATCGAGTTTGATGTATTGAATATTGATGTAAACGCTTAAATAGACAAAATAGATACTATGTATCGAAATATCTGAGATCTAAAGTGTTAATTGTGGCGTTTAACATCTGCAAACAAAAACTTAGCATTATCATAATAAAAAAATGTGAGAAAATAAACGAAGGAATGCGATACCCGAACTTTCCCATCATTCATTCTGAATCCCTAAAAATATTGACAACATTTAGGATTAATTGCGTTACGTAGAAAAAGTAGAAAACTGTCCCTGAAAAAAAGAAGAGGAAAGAAGAAAGTATCTTTTCTCTGGAAGGGGGTAGGGGGTTCCTTTCTTTTTTTTCTTTTTCTTTCAACTTTATTCATATAATTCAACGTGTCTCGCCCTAATTCTTTGTATTTTCATCTCGCACGGTTTCCCTTATCTCCTAGATACCTTTACCCCTCGGTTGCTTTTTAACTATACAAGTTCGCCTGTACGGGAGCTTCGTGTATATACATATACGTATATATGCTAGACGATTTCTTTGTAAACGTGATCACAGTGTAAAGGCGAGTGTCGAGTCTAACGTTTGTCCCTTGAAACGTCGCAAACCCATGCGTGTTCGGTCTCTCGTTGTACGATCGTCGGATTTCTTTTATCGCATAAATTATAACGCTCGTTACTTTTGGTCCGCAATTCTATGCGCGTGTCCTGTGGCCCCGATGACGCAGCGGGTGCGTCATCCCTTTTTGGGATGTACTCAACAACCCATCGAAATTTGTAGTCGATGTCGAGATAGCGGCAGTAAAGTCGGCAGTGGTTATAAGGGTTGAATAGTTGGCGCTGTGCAGGTATGTGAGTGCCGACTATAGTCGGCGAGGGTGGAGAAAGTGGCGATTTAATGAATGCCGACTATAGTCGGCGCTGGTATTCAGGGTGGCGATTCTATGCCGACTATAGTCGGCGCTGGTAGAGAAACGCGGTTTAATGAATGCCGACTATAGTCGGCGCTAGTATTTAGGGTGGCGATTCTATGCCGACTATAGTCGGCGCTGGTACACAAACTGGCGATTTCATGAATGCCGACTATAGTCGGCGCTGGTAGAGAAACTGGCAATTTAAATAATGCCGACTATAGTCGGCGCTGGTATTCACGGTGTCAATTCAATGCCGACTATAGTCGGCGCTGGTATTCAGAATGCTCGCTACACATATGCCGACTATATTCGACACTGACAAATCAATGCTTGGCATAGATGCCGACTATAGTCGGCGCTCGGCGCTGTAGAGAAACTGGCGATTTAATGAATGCCGACTATAGTCGGCGCCAGTATTCACGGTGTCAATTCAATGCCGACTATAGTCGGCACTGGTGCCCACAATGCTTGCTATGCGTATGCCGACTATATTCGACAGTGACAAATACAATGCTTGGCATAGATGCCGACTATAGTCGGCACTGGTATTCACAATGCTTGATATACATATGCCTACTATATTCGACGGTGCCAAATATAATGCTTGGCATATATGCCGACTATAGTCGGCACTGGTATTCACGGTGTCAATTCTATGCCGATTATAGTCGGCACTGGTAGAGAAACTGGCGATTTAAATAATGCCGACTATAGTCGGCGCTGGTATTCACGGTGTCAATTCAATGCCGACTATAGTCGGCGCTGGTATTGACAATGCTATTTAACAAATGCCGACTATATTCGGCGACAGTATTCACGGTGTCATTCAATGCCGACTATAGTCGGCACTGGTATTCACAATGCTTGATATGCGTATGCCGACTATATTCGACAGTGACAAATACAATGCTTGGCATAGATGCCGACTATAGTCGGCACTGGTATTCGCAATGCTTGCTATAGATATGCCTCCTATATTCGACAGTGACAAATATAATGCTCGGCATATATGCCGACTATAGTCGGCGCTGGTATTGACGGTGTCAATTCAATGCCGACTATAGTCGGCGCTGGTATTGACAATGCTTGCTACACATATGCCGACTATATTCGACACTGACAAATACAATGCTTGGCATAGATGCCGACTATAGTCGGCGCTGGTATTTACAGTGTCCAATCCATGCCGACTATAGTCGGCGCTGATAGAGAAACTGGCGATTTAATGAATGCCGACTATAGTCGGCGCCAGTATTCACGGTGTCAATTCAATGCCGACTATAGTCGGCACTGGTGCCTACAATGCCTGCTATGCGTATGCCGACTATATTCGACAGTGACAAATACAATGCTTGGCATAGATGCCGACTATAGTCGGCGCTGGTATTCGCAATGCTTGCTATAGATATGCCTCCTATATTCGACAGTGACAAATATAATGCTTGGCATATATGCCGACTATAGTCGGCGCTGGTATTCACGGTGTCAATTCAATGCCGACTATAGTCGGCGCTGGTATTCACAATGCCGACTATATTCGACAGTGACAAATACAATGCTTGGCATATATGCCGACTATAGTCGGCGCTGGTATTTACAGTGTCCAATACATGCCGACTATAGTCGGCGCTGATAGAGAAACTGGCGATTTAATGAATGCCGACTATAGTCGGCGCCAGTATTCACGGTGTCAATTCAATGCCGACTATAGTCGGCACTGGTGACATAATGCTACTTTCTTGCTATGCGTATGCCGACTATATTCGACACTGACAAATACAATGCTTGGCATAGATGCCGACTATAGTCGGCACTGGTATTCACAATGCTTGATATACATATGCCTACTATATTCGACGGTGCCAAATATAATGCTTGGCATATATGCCGACTATAGTCGGCGCTGGTATTCACGGTGTCAATTCAATGCCGACTATAGTCGGCGCTGGTATTGACAATGCTTGCTACACATATGCCGACTATATTCGACACTGACAAATACAATGCTTGGCATAGATGCCGACTATAGTCGGCACTGGTATTCACAATGTCCAATCCATGCCGACTATAGTCGGCGCTGATAGAGAAACTGGCGATTTAATGAATGCCGTCTATAGTCGGCGCCAGTATTCACGGTGTCAATTCAATGCCGACTATAGTCGGCACTGGTGCCCACAATGCTTGTTATGCGTATGCCGACTATATTCGACAGTGACAAATACAATGCTTGGCATAGATGCCGACTATAGTCGGCACTGGTATTCGCAATGCTTGCTATAGATATGCCTCCTATATTCGACAGTGACAAATATAATGCTTGGCATATATGCCGACTATAGTCGGCGCTGGTATTCACGGTGTCAATTCAATGCCGACTATAGTCGGCGCTGGTATTCAGAATGCTTGCTACACATATGCCGACTATATTCGACACTGACAAATCAATGCTTGGCATAGATGCCGACTATAGTCGGCGCTGGTATTTACAGTGTCCAATCCATGCCGACTATAGTCGGCGCTGATAGAGAAACTGGCGATTTAATGAATGCCGACTATAGTGCCAGTATTCACGGTGTCAATTCAATGCCGACTATAGTCGGCACTGGTGCCCACAATGCTTGCTATGCGTATGCCGACTATATTCGACCGTGACAAATACAATGCTTGGCATAGATGCCGACTATAGTCGGCACTGGTATTCGCAATGCTTGTTATTGATATGCCTCCTATATTCGACAGTGACAAATATAATGCTTGGTATATATGCCGACTATAGTCGGCGTTGGGACCGCAATATCGCTCGCGCATCATTTGCACCCTTTATTAACCCCTATTTCATTCCACCTGCTCCTTACTTTACTTTCTAACCGTTTTCTCAAAAATTCCTTTACCGCCTCACTTTTTTTCCGAGAAGATTTTCTTTCGAGCGTGAAAGTTAGAAGCTGTGACGCACATGCTGCGTCATCGTGGATCCTGCACTGCCGACTTTCAACTCTTGCACCCCTTACAGACTTTTCTACCGGCCACCCCCTCCTTTTTACAGGCTAATTTGCAGGTTGCGAGTCCTCCCCATCCCCTCCCTGAATTGAGGCACTTTCTCGATTATTATTTATGTACTCGAAGTTCGTTTGAAAATTCGATCGACAGGGCTGTGTGGCTCGTCTAACTTTCTTGTTCTCGACTCGACTTTCTCGTTTCGACTCTGACGTTTTCTTCGCAAGTTTTAACGCGGACAGACTCGTAGGTTTGGAAAGAAACTGCAGCGAAATTTGTTACGGGGAGAAGAAGACGAGAATTTCAGGATTTTAGTACGTTTGGCTCGATCGTTTGCAGTTTCGATTCTTAAGGAAACAAATCTTAAGGTGAACGTCTTTTGCTCCTCGGTGAAGTGCAAGTTCGTTCTTTTCTCAGGTGGCAAATATTTTTCATTGCGGTGATTATAAGAAATAAGAAAGAAGAATTACGGCAGAAAAAGTGAACGTTAAACAATGAGTATCGCATACTTTACGGTTACTAATTACTCTTCCATTTTCTCAAGTGAAAATATACTAAGAAAAAATCGTTTATTACCTCGCGATGTTTAATTACAAAAATTTACCACGTACGATTTTTTGAAGATAAAAGATTTTAACAAAAACTTTGTGCGACGTCTCTACTTCGGTTGAAAAATATATTTAATACCTTCGGATCATTGATTCACCGTTTGCAGAAATTCGAATAAAAGGTGAATCGACAATAACCTTCCGCGACAAGAAAATGGAAGGCAACGAATGGAAATTGTATATTCCATGATCGCTGATTAACGTACCGCATGATTTTTTGAAAATACAAACATAAAGAAAACCTCATTGCGACGTCTCTTCTGCCGTTGAAAAGTTCAATTATTACCCGGCGCAAAAAAATGGAAGGCACCGAATGAACATTTTATATTCCACGATCGCTAATAAACGCCCTATACGACGTGTTTCAAGATAAAACGTATTAAGGAAAATTTATTACAACATTTCTCCTCCCTCTGATAAATTCCATGATCAGCTGGCGAACTTTAACACTAGATTGCCCAAGGAAGTAATTTTGACTGCTTTTTATCCCCTTACCGTACCATTTAACTTGGAAGAATTTGGGCCCAAATAATGCGCAGAAATGTTTCAAATTTCATGCGATGATGCTCTTGAAGAATTGAAATGAATTTAAGCCCAACAATTTTGAAAAGTATTTTAATTTTTTTTCATATCTATATTTCCGATACAATATGTAAATTTTGATCACGAGTAGGACTCGTGATATTCACGTTTGGTCCGAAATTTTGATCACGAGTCAGACTCGTGATATTCACGTTTGGCCCGAAATTCTCATCACGAGTCAGACTCGTCAAAGTACGGCAAGGGGTTAATTTCAATTAGAAAAAAAATTGTGTATACAATGATACAATTTCTTAGAATTTTGTGACTTTTTGTACAACATATAAATGCGTTTATTAATAAACGTAGTTACCTCCCCCTTTTTCATTTCCGGTATATATGTGTGTTGTACCTATATTGCCCAAAAGCAGTCATTTTGACTGCTGGGGAAATTTAAAATAATCAAATGACTCTTATTACTGAATTGAGTCCTATCCCTCCTACTTTTTTTCGTGACGCTAGCATGAAAAATTTCATCGTGTAAATAGGCCCGTTGCTCAATAAACTAAAGTAGTACTTGTTATTCGTATCTTTATGCAGTAATACTTGTTCCAACAAGTTCTTTATTTTATATCATTCGCGCCCTAAATTCATGAAAGAAATGTCGAATACAAGTGAGTTATTGGAAAAGCTAACGAACATAAGTGAAGAGTGCTCCGATATAGAATAAGATGCAATAAATTCTGAACTATCATCTAAAGATGAAACGGTTCACATTCAAAGTGAAAGAACTGAAACTGAAGATAGCGATGAAGAGTTGATCACCAATGATGAAAATGAAAGCGTCATCAATATGCCTGGGGTCCCGACTTTTTTAGAAAAACTATGGCCGGAGGAAAGTTCAAGCAAATCCTACGATTTATTCGTTTTGACAAAAGAACCGAAAGAAGTAGTGAACCGCGAATATTTACAGTTAATATTCACTAATAACCTGTTATATAACTGTAAACAATATAAAAATATATTAAAAATTAATTTTAAATAAATTTCTTTACACATTAGTTATTCTTTCCAATGAAGTCACTTTGACTTTTTGGGCAATATAGGTATGTACTAAGTTTCAGCCTTTCTTGTATTAAAAACTGAGGCGTTCATTATTGAGGCGCAGGATTCGGTCCTACAAATTTGTCCTGAAATGAATAATTGAAAATGAATTCTAAATAAATTTCTTTACACATTACTTATTCTTTGCAACGAAGTCACTTTGACTGCTTTTGGGCAATATAGGTATGTACTAAGTTTCAGCCTTTCTTGTATCAACCCTTTGCACTCCAAATCATTCTGGACGTTAGCAACTCATATTATTTAGTACAGTTTTGGAACCAATTAACGTATTATAACGATATCGGACTTATACGAATTGGTTGACATCGAGAAATATACATTTGCAAAGAAATAATTTATTCTTCATAATTTTGCACCCTGCGATCAACTTTTAACACTCCCCAATATGCATTGGAGGCTAATTTATGCACGTTTCACAATAAATCGTTTGATACCCGCCACTACGTGTTTTTCTGTCAGAACAAACAATGCAATCCTGTTTTCTTTGTCCCACATCGATTTTACAGCCTATGAAGTTTCAAATTTTGAAGGTCCGGTTCTTTGTGCGTCGTACACCCGCTTATATTTTTCTTATATATCTTAGTAACTTTACTATATTTTCACTTGATTTCGGTGCCATTTCAAGAGAGAACCTCAGGCAAACACGTCTCAAAAAGTTGCGCTGGAATGAGTTAATTTCCTATAATCTCTACTAAACTTTGTCCCCTGAGAGGGGACAGCGGGGTGCAAAGGGTTAATAACTGAGGCGTTCATTATTGAGGCGCAGGATTCGGTCCTACAAATTTGTCCTGAAATGAATAATTAAAAATGAATTCTAAATAAATTTCTTTACACATTACTTATTCTTTGCAACGAAGTCATTTTGACTTTTTGGGCAATATAGATATGTACTAACTTTCAGCCTTTCTTGTATTAACCCTTTGCACTCCAAACCATTCTGGACGTTAGCAACTCACATTATTTAGTACAGTTTTGGAACCAATTAACGTATTATAACGATATCGGACTTATACGAATTGGTTGACATCGAGAAATATACATTTGCAAAGAAATAATTTATTCTTTATAATTTTGCACCCTGCGATCAACTTTTAACACTCCCCAATATGCATTGGAGGCTAATTTATGCACGTTTCACAATAAATCGTTTGATACCCGCCACTACGTGTTTTTCTGTCAGAACAAACAATGCAATCCTGTTTTCTTTGTCCCACATCGATTTTACAGCCTACGAAGTTTCAAATTTTGAAGGTCCGGTTCTTTGTGCGTCGTACACCCGCTGATATTTTTCTTATATATCTTAGTAACTTTACTATATTTTCACTTGATTTCGGTGCCATTTCAAGAGAGAACCTCAGGCAAACACGTCTCAAAAAGTTGCGGTGGAATGAGTTAATTTCCTGTAATCTCTACTAAACTTTGTCCCCTGAGAGGGGACAGCGGGGTGCAAAGGGTTAATAACTGAGGCGTTCATTATTGAGGCGCAGGATTCGGTCCTACAAATTTGTCCTGAAATGAATAATTAAAAATGAATTCTAAATAAATTTCTTTCCACATTACTTATTCTTTCCAACGAAGTCACTTTGACTGCTTTTGGGCAATATAGATATGTACTAACTTTCAGCCTTTCTTGTATCAACCCTTTGCACTCCAAACCATTCTGGACGTTAGCAACTCATATTATTTAGCACAGTTTTGGAACCAATTAACGTATTATAACGATATCGGACTTATACGAATTGGTTGACATCGACAAATATACATTTGCAAAGAAATAATTTATTCTTTATAATTTTGCACCCTGCGATCAACTTTTAACACTCCCCAATATGCATTGGAGGCTAATTTATGCACGTTTCACAATAAATCGTTTGATACCCGCCACTACGTGTTTTTCTGTCAGAACAAACAATGCAATCCTGTTTTCCTTGTCCCACATCGATTTTACAGTCTATGAAGTTTCAAATTTTGAAGGTCCGGTTCTTTGTGCGTCGTACACCCGCTTATATTTTTCTTATATATATTAGTAACTTTACTATATTTTCACTTGATTTCGGTACCATTTAAAGAGAGAACCTCAGGCAAACACGTCTCAAAAAGTTGCGTTGGAATGAGTTCATTTCCTGTAATCTCTACTAAACTTTGTCCCCTGAGAGGGGACAGCGGGGTGCAAAGGGTTAATAACTGAGGCGTTCATTATTGAGGCGCAGGATTCGGTCCTACAAATTTGTCCTGAAATGAATAATTAAAAATGAATTCTAAATAAATTTCTTTACACATCACTTATTCTTTCCACCGAAGTTTTGCCAGAAAAGCCTTTCGATAACAAAAATGGTTCAAAATAAAAGAGCCTGCCAGACGAGAAAGTCGCGACACAGAAAATTACCCGCGTCACCCCGGCCAACAAGATGAACACACGGTATATATATTATCGTTATCATTAACATTAACATTAACATTATCGCAGTAAAGGTATCTAAAAGATCTGCCGGACCGCGACGGTGCTTCTCGAAAATTGAAAAATCAAAAAGAGAAAAGAAAGAAAGAAAAAAAGATGAAAGCACCGTCGCGCCGATGACTCTCCCATAACTTCCCCATCATTCTCCCATCAGACTCTCACTCACTGGAATGCAGAAGCGACAATAAATTACTTACTCCGCTAATAAATATAATCATAGTCGGCCGTTCCTTCTCTCAACCTCGTTAAATACTACGCGAGATATACAAGAAACAGTTAATTAAATTAACTACAACCATTTACAGCAGTGTTTCGTTTCTTCCTCCGCAATATATATATAATAATATATATTATAACGTGTATGGGTGTGTGGTGTGTCGGTGTCGTGTTCGTACCCGCCTCATAATTAAATATAGTCTATGTATTTATACTTTTCGCGTATATATAAATGTGTAATGTATTATTTATAAGTGTATAACGCAATTCTTTTTGCTTCCAGCTCCGCTGCCGTCTTCGCTAATCCTTCGCTTTCCACTCGATCCGCGCCTAATACTTTTCTCTGTACAAATATTTATATATAAAATATTCATCGAGTTCGCAGTGTGTCGGACTGAGGTGGGGAGAGCCGATTTTTAGCTCCGTTTTTAGTGCTTTTCCCATGGGAGGATTCTGACGAAAAATTTCCACATTCAATTCTAGACGCAACATATGCATTGTATAATAAATTTGCAAATTGGATTCTAGACGCAACATAATCATATTGATATAGTCATATACCCACATAGTCATATGGTAAATCTACAAATTGAATCCCTGCAAAATATGCGTCGAATGAAAAATTCACAAGTTTAATCATAAACAACACAATTTCTAATTGAAGCGTTAGCAGATTATACGCATCGTACAATGAATTCTTAAACTTTATCCTTGACATTACGCATCAATCACATAGAAAATTTCCAAAGCGAATGGAGAATGTGTTTCAAATTTTGCAAATGCTCCGAGCAACTAGTTCACAAGTTTAATCATAAATAACGCAATTTCTAATTGAATCTTTAGCAGATTATATGCAACGTTCCACACTAAAAATGTCCAAACTAATTCTATGTTTTGCGCCAAATTTTGCAAGTGCTTCAAGCACCTGGTGAACTCTCATAAAAAATGTACAAGTTAACTCAATTCTACTGAAATTGATAAATTGCGTATTTAGCACATCATACGCATCGTACAATGAATTCTTAAACTTTATCCTTGACATTACGCATCAATCACATAGAAAATTTCCAAAGTAAATGGAGAATGTGTTTCAAATTTTGCAAATGCTCCGAGCAACTAGGTCACAAGTTTAATCATAAATAACACAATTTCTAATTGAATCTTTAGCAGATTATATGCAACGTTCCACACTAAAAATTTCCAAACTAATTCTATGTTTTGTGCCAAATTTTGCAAGTGCTTCAAGCACCTGATGAACTTTCATAAAAAATGTAGAACTTAACTCAATTCTACTGAAATTGATAAACTGCGTATTTAGGACATCATAGGTATTGTACGATGAATTCCTAAACTTTATCCTTGACATTACGCATCAATCATATAGAAAATTTTCAAAGCGAATGGAGAATGTGTTTCAAATTTTGCAAATGCTCCGAGCAACTAGTTCACAAGTTTAATCATAAATAACACAATTTCTAATTGAATCTTTAGCAGATTATATGCAACGTTCCACACTAAAAATTTCCAAACTAATTTTATGTTTTGTGCCAATTTTTGCAAGCGGTTCAAGCACCTGATGAACTCTCATAAAAAATGTAGAAGTTAACTCAATTCTACTGAAATTGATAAATTGCGTATTTAGCACATCATACGCATCGTG
The DNA here is from genome assembly GCA_033815515.1 of Cryptocheilus praepositus. Classification (NCBI taxonomy): domain Eukaryota; kingdom Metazoa; phylum Arthropoda; class Insecta; order Hymenoptera; family Pompilidae; genus Cryptocheilus; species Cryptocheilus praepositus. Next base: position 461,369 of record JAWWQZ010000275.1, read on the forward strand.
CAATAAATTCCTAAACTTTATCCTTGACATTACGCATCAATCACATAGAAAATTTCCAAAGCGAATGGAGAATGTGTTTCAAATTTTGCAAATGCTCCGAGCAACTAGTTCACAAGTTTAATCATAAATAACACAATTTCTAATTGAATCTTTAGCAGATTATATGCAACGTTCCACATTAAAAATTTCCAAACTAATTCTATGTTTTGTATCAAATTTTGCAAGTGCTTCAAGCACCTGATGAACCCTCATGAAAAATGTAGAAGTTAACTCAATTCTACTGAAATTGATAAACTGCGTATTTAGCACATCATACGCATCGTACAATGAATTCCTAAACTTTATCCTTGACATTACGCATCCATCACATAGAAAATTTCCAAAGCGAATGGAGAATGTGTTTCAAATTTTGCAAATGCTCCGAGCAACTAGTTCACAAGTTTAATCATAAATAACACAATTTCTAATTGAATCTTTAGCAGATTATATGCAACGTTCCACACTAAAAATTTCCAAACTAATTCTATGTTTTGTATCAAATTTTGCAAGTGCTTCAAGCGCCTGATGAACTCTCATAAAAATGTAGAAGTTAACTCAATTCTACTGAAATAGATAAATTGCGTATTTAGCACATCATACACATCGTACAATGAATTCCTAAACTTTATCCTTTACATTACGCATCAATCACATAGAAAATTTCCAAAGCGAATGGAGAATGTGTTTCAAATTTTGCAAATGCTCCGAGCAACTAGTTCACAAGTTTAATCATAAATAACACAATTTCTAATTGAATCTTTAGCAGATTATATGCAACGTTCCACATTAAAAGTTTCCAAACTAATTCTATGTTTTGGTGCCAAATTTTGCAAGTTCTTCAAGCACCTGATGAACTCTCATAAAAAATGTAGAAGTTAACTCAATTCTAGTGAAATTGATAAATTGCGTATTTAGCACATCATACGTATTGTACGATGAATTCCTAAAGTGTATCCTTAACATTACGCATCACATAGAAAATTTCCAAAGCGAATGAAGAATGTGTTTCAAATTTTGCAACTGATTTGAGCAACTAGTTCACTCTCGCAAAAAAACACACAAATGAATTCCACGCTAATGAAATTTTTAAATTGCATCTTTAGCACGTCGTACAATGAAATTCCAAACTGTATCCTTGATAATGAATTACCAAACTAATTTCACAATATGTTCCAAATTTTGCAACTGTTTCAAGTACCCAGTCCACTCCCACAAAAACCACACAAATGAATTCCACGCTAATGAAATTTTTGAATTGCATCTTTAGCAATGTCGTACAATGAAATTCCAAACTGTATCCTTGATAATGAATTACCAAACTAGTTCCACAATATGTTCCAAATTTTGCAACTGCTTCAAGTACCCAGTCCACTCCCACAAAAACTAAACAAATGAATTCCACACTAATGAAACTTTTAAATTGCATCCTCAGGACGTCGTACAATGAAATTCCAAACTGTATCCTTGATAATGAATTACCAAACTAATTCCACAATATGATCCAAATTTTGCAACTGCTTCAAGTACCCAGTCCACTCCCACAAAAACCACAGTAATGGAATTTTTAAATTGCATCTTTAGCACACCGTATGGTAAACTCGAAAACTTTATCCTTGACATTACGCATCCATCATATATAGAAATATGGACATTATAATAGACATTACGCATACGCATAGAAAATTTCCAAAGGAAATAGAGAGTATGTTCCAAATTTTGTAACTGCTCCCAGCCCCTAACTCTCTCCCACAGAAACTACACAAATTAACTTCGCGCTACTGAAATGATTAAATTGCATCTTTATCACGTCACACGTATCGCGCAACAAACTCTGAAACCACATCCTTGACGTTACGCATTCATCAGATGGAAAATTTCAGAAGCAAATGCACAGTGCGTAAGAAAATTTTGCAACTGCCCCTAGTTCTCTCCAACAGAAACTAAACAAATTAACTTCGCACTACTGAAATGATTAAATTGGATCTTCAGCACATCATATGTATCGTGCAACAAATTCTGAAACACAGAAACTATACAAATTAACTTCGCACTACTGAAATGATTAAATTGCATCTTTATCACGTCACACGTATCGCGCAACAAACTTTGAAACTACATCCTTGACGTTACGCATTCATCAGATGGAAAATTTCAGAAGCAAATGCACAGTGCGTAAGAAATTTTGCAACCCCCCTAGTTCTCTCCAACAGAAACTAAACAAATTAACTTCGCACTACTGAAATGATTAAATTGGATCTTCAGCACATCATATGTATCGTGCAACAAATTCTGAAACACAGAAACTATACAAATTAACTTCGCACTACTGAAATGATTAAATTGCATCTTTATCACGTCACACGTATCGGCAACAAACTTTGAAACTACATCCTTGACGTTACGCATTCATCAGATGGAAAATTTCAGAAGCAAATGCACAGTGCGTAAGAAATTTTGCAACCCCCCAGTTCTCTCCAACAGAAACTAAACAAATTAACTTCGCACTACTGAAATGATTAAATTGTATCGTCAGCACATCATACGTATCGTGCAACAAATTCTGAAACACAGAAACTATGCAAATTAACTTCGCACTACTGAAATGATTAAATTGCATCTTTATCACATGACACGTATCGCGCAACAAACTCTGAAACCACATCCTTGACGTTACGCATTCATCAGATGGAAAATTTCAGAAGCAAATGCACAGTGCGTAAGAAATTTTACAACTGCCCCTAGTTCTCTCCAACAGAAACTAAACAAATTAACTTCGCACTACTGAAATGATTAAATTGCATCGTCAGCACATCATACGTATCGTGCAACAAATTCTGAAACACAGAAACTATGCAAATTAACTTCGCACTACTAAAATGATTAAATTGCATCTTTATCACGTCACACGTATCGTGCAACAAACTCTGAAACCACATCCTTGACGTTACGCATCTGATGGAAAATTTCAGAAGCAAATGCACAGTGCGAGGGAAATTTTGCAATAGAAACTACACAAATTAACTTCGCACTATTGAAATGATTAAATTGCATCGTCAGCACATCATACGTATCGTGCAACAAACTCTGAAACCACATCCTTGACGTTACGCATCTAATGGAAAATTTCAGAAGCAAATGCACAGTGCGCAGGAAATTTTGCAATAGAAACTACACAAATTAACTTCGCACTATTGAAATGATTAAATTGCATCGTCAGCACATCATACGTATCGTGCAACAAACTCTGAAACCACATCCTTGATGTTACGCATCTGATGGAAAATTTCAGAGCGCAAATGCACAGTGCATAAGAAATTTTGCAATAGAAACTACACAAATTAACTTCGCACTATTGAAATGATTAAATTGCATCGTCAGCACATCATACGTATCGTGCAACAAACTCTGAAACCACATCCTTGACGTTACGCATCTGATGGAAAATTTCAGAGCGCAAATGCACAGTGCGAGGGAAATTTTGCAATAGAAACTACACAAATTAACTTCGTACTATTGAAATGATTAAATTGCATGTTTAGCGCATCATACGTATCGTGCCACAAACTTTGGAACCACATCTTTGACGTTACGCATCTGATGGAAAATTTCAGAAGCAAATGCACAGTGCGCAGGAAATTTTGCAATAGAAACTACACAAATTAACTTTGCACTATTGAAACAATTAAATTGCATCGTCAGCACATCATACGTATCTTGCAACAAACTCTGAAACTACATCCTTGACGTTACGCATCTGATGGAAAATTTCATAAGCAAATGCACAGTGCGAGGGAAATTTTGCAATAGAAACTACACAAATTAACTTCGCACTATTGAAATGATTAAATTGCATCGTCAGCACATTATACGTATCGTGCAACAAATTCTGAAACCACATCCTTGACGTTACGCATCTGATGGAAAATTTCAGAAGCAAATGCACAGTGCGCAGGAAATTTTGCAATAGAAACTACACACATTAACTTCGCACTACTGAAATGATTAAATTGCATCGTCAGCACATCATATGTATCGTGCAACAAACTCTGAAACCACATGCTTGACGTTACGCATCTGATGGAAAATTTCAGAAGCAAATGCACAGTGCATAAGAAATTTTGCAATAGAAACTACACAAATTAACTTCGCACTATTGAAATGATTAAATTGCATCGTCAGCACATTATACATATCGTGCAACAAACTCTAAAACCACATTCTTGACGTTACGCATCTAATTGAAAATTTCAGAACCAAACGCAGAGTGCGCAGGAAATTTTGCAACGCCCCAGTTCTCTCCCACAGAAAAGCACAGCCTGGACCGCCAGAAAGAATATCCAGTATTGGTTGACGTCAGGCCAAAATTCGACTCTCCCAATCTCGCCACACAGTGTATAACAGTACGCGCCAGTGATTATCGGCTTGTGCCCTGTACAATATAATAACCGTCTCTCTCCACTCTCCCGGCACCTGCATTTCCCCTGTACAAGAATCCCGCCTGTTCGCTAGTACACGATTCGTGAAGGTTGTACTATTTAGTGAGAGTTTCGGCCCGAAAACGCGGGGACGGACTGCTGACCCTCCCCTTTCTTTACCTCTCCAAAATTCGGGCAAAAATCAGCGGCCCCCGCGGCTTGGTATGACCGTGTATCAAAGCGCCGACGTTTTAAACTAGATAAAACCTATCTACGAGAAATCTCGACGTTTCTGCTGCTCTCGCCTTTCTGGGGGCCCCTAACTAATCTTCACTCGCGTATTTTCCTTCCTCAATCTATATATACGTATATAATCTTCGTTAAACTCTTCCTAACTATCGTTTAAGACTACTGATAGAGCTTGGAATATTTTGGTAAAGCCCTATGGACGGATTGATTGTTCACGTGATGACAGATGGACGAGTGTGAATTGGCAATAATGCGCTTTCTTTCTTTTGCTCGCTCTCTGGGTCTTGTGTGTCGAATTCGTAAGTTTGTCGGGAAAGGCACGCTTTTTGTTCCTCTGTCGCCGTTTTGGGCGGATGCGCGTTTGTAAGGAAAAGGGGAAGTTAAAATTACTTTCTTTTAAACTAAAGCCATTTCCTTCAGAGACCCCTTAGGGTCTTAACAGTAAACGTACCAAGCGGGGTCCTTTGAAAATTTTCTGTAAATCCTTATATCATTCGATTGTTCAACTTCTGGCTTTCATAAATTAGGAATTTCTATTTGAAGAGTACATTTACTCTTAACACGTTGACTGCCAAGCATATTTACTATATTAGAATCCTGAATTATGCAAAACATAAAGAATGTCCAGGTATTAGAGACCAAAGGATCGCACCCCTATTCTAATACCTGCATTTATAAAAGAATTGCTACCCATTCCGAATATTTGGATCTTTTGCGTCGGTCACCATCATGGCAGTCAAAGTGTCAATATTTGCTTCCCCTATATGACGCACCCCCTAGGGACCCCTTTCAAAATTGACCTGAAAATTCTGTAAATTCCCATATCCTGCGGTTATTAAATTTCTCCCGGTACGTTTACTCTTAACACGTCGACTGCCAAGCATATTTACTATATTAGAATCCTGAATTATGCAAAACATAAAGAATGTCCAGGTATTAGAGACCAAAGGATCGCATCCCTATTCTAATACCTGCATTTATAAAAGAATTGCTACCCATTGCGAATATTTGGATCTTTTGCGTCGGTCAGCATCATGGCAGTCAAAGTGTCAATATTCGCTTCCCCTATATGACGCACCCCCTACGGACCCCTTTCAAAATTGACCTGAAAATTCTGTAAATTCCCATATCCTGCGGTTATTAAATTTCTCCCGGTACGTTTACTCTTAACACGTTGACTGCCAAGCATATTTACTATATTAGAATCCTGAATTATGCAAAACATAAAGAATGTCCAGGTATTAGAGACCAAAGGATCGCACCCCTATTCTAATACCTGCATTTATAAAAGAATTGCTACCCATTGCGAATATTTGGATCTTTTGCGTCGGTCAGCATCATGGCAGTCAAAGTGTCAATATTTGCTTCCCCTATATGACGCACCCCCTACGGACCCCTTTCAAAATTGACCTGAAAATTCTGTAAATTCCCATATCCTGCGGTTATTAAATTTCTCCCGGTACGTTTACTCTTAACACGTTGACTGCCAAGCATATTTACTATATTAGAATCCTGAATTATGCAAAACATAAAGAATGTCCAGGTATTAGAGACCAAAGGATCGCATCCCTATTCCAATACCTGCATTTATAAAAGAATTGCTACCCATTGCGAATATTTGGATCTTTTGCGTCGGTCCCCATCATGGCAGTCAAAGTGTCAATATTTGCTTCCCCTATATGACGCACCCCTATGGACCCCTTTCAAAATTGACCTGAAAATTCTGTAAATTCCCATATCCTGCGGTTATTAAATTTCTCCCGGTACGTTTACTCTTAACACGTTGACTGCCAAGCATATTTACTATATTAGAATCCTGAATTATGCAAAACATAAAGAATGTCCAGGTATTAGAGACCAAAGGATCGCATCCCTATTCTAATAACTGCATTTATAAAAGAATTGCTACCCATTGCGAATATTTGGATCTTTTGCGTCGGTCAGCATCATGGCAGTCAAAGTGTCAATATTTGCTTCCCCTATATGACGCACCCCCTACGGACCCCTTTCAAAATTGACCTGAAAATTCTGTAAATTCCCATATCCTGCGGTTATTAAATTTCTCCCGGTACGTTTACTCTTAACACGTTGACTGCCAAGCATATTTACTATATTAGAGTCCTGAATTATGCAAAACATAAAGAATGTCCAGGTATTAGAGACCAAAGGATCGCATCCCTATTCTAATATCTGCATTTATAAAAGAATTGCTACCCATTGCGAATATTTGGATCTTTTGCATCGGTCCCCATCATGGCAGTCAAAGTGTCAATATTTGCTTCCCCTATATGACGCACCCCCTACGGACCCCTTTCAAAATTGACCTGAAAATTCTGTAAATTCCCATATCCTGCGGTTATTAAATTTCTCCCGGTACGTTTACTCTTAACACGTTGACTGCCAAGCATATTTACTATATTAGAATCCTGAATTATGCAAAACATAAAGAATGTCCAGGTATTAGAGACCAAAGGATCGCATCCCTATTCTAATACCTGCATTTATAAAAGAATTGCTACCCATTGCGAATATTTGGATCTTTTGCGTCGGTCAGCATCATGGCAGTCAAAGTGTCAATATTTGCTTCCCCTATATGACGCACCCCCTACGGACCCCTTTCAAAATTGACCTGAAAATTCTGTAAATTCCCATATCCTGCGGTTATTAAATTTCTCCCGGTACGTTTACTCTTAACACGTTGACTGCCAAGCGTATTTACTATATTAGAATCCTGAATTATGCAAAACATAAAGAATGTCCAGGTATTAGAGACCAAAGGATCGCATCCCTATTCTAATACCTGCATTTATAAAAGAATTGCTACCCATTGCGAATATTTGGATCTTTTGCGTCGGTCCCCATCATGGCAGTCAAAGTGTCAATATTTGCTTCCCCTATATGACGCACCCCCTACGGACCCCTTTCAAAATTGACCTGAAAATTCTGTAAATTCCCATATCCCGCGGTTATTAAATTTCTCCCGGTACGTTTACTCTTAACACGTTGACTGCCAAGCATATTTACTATATTAGAATCCTGAATTATGCAAAACATAAAGAATGTCCAGGTATTAGAGACCAAAGGATCGCATCCCTATTCTAATACCTGCATTTATAAAAGAATTGCTACCCATTGCGAATATTTGGATCTTTTGCGTCGGTCAGCATCATGGCAGTCAAAGTGTCAATATTTGCTTCCCCTATATGACGCACCCCCTACGGACCCCTTTCAAAATTGACCTGAAAATTCTGTAAATTCCCATATCCTGGCGGTTATTAAATTTCTCCCGGTACGTTTACTCTTAACACATCGACTGCCAAGCATATTTACTGTATTAGAATCCTGAATTATGCAAAACATAAAGAATGTCCAGGTATTAGAGACCAAAGGATCGCACCCCTATTCTAATAACTGCATTTATAAAAGAATTGCTACCCATTGCGAATATTTGGATCTTTTGCGTCGGTCAGCATCATGGCAGTCAAAGTGTTAATATTCGCTTCCCCTATATGACGTACCCTCTATGGACCCCTTTCAAAATTGACCTGAAAATTCTGTAAATTCCCATATCCTGCGGTTATTAAATTTCTCCCGGTACGTTTACTCTTAACACGTTGACTGCCAAGCGTATTTACTATATTAGAATCCTGAATTATGCAAAACATAAAGAATGTCCAGGTATTAGAGACCAAAGGATCGCATCCCTATTCTAATACCTGCATTTATAAAAGAATTGCTACCCATTGCGAATATTTGGATCTTTTGCGTCGGTCAGCATCATGGCAGTCAAAGTGTCAATATTTGCTTCCCCTATATGACGCACCCCCTACGGACCCCTTTCAAAATTGACCTGAAAATTCTGTAAATTCCCATATCCTGGCGGTTATTAAATTTCTCCCGGTACGTTTACTCTTAACACGTTGACTGCCAAGCATATTTACTATATTAGAATCCTGAATTATGCAAAACATAAAGAATGTCCAGGTATTGGAGACCAAAGGATCGCACCCCTATTCTAATACCTGCATTTATAAAAGAATTGCTACCCATTGCGAATATTTGGATCTTTTGCGTCGGTCAGCATCATGGCAGTCAAAGTGTCAATATTTGCTTCCCCTATATGACGCACCCCCTACGGACCCCTTTCAAAATTGACCTGAAAATTCTGTAAATTCCCATATCCTGCGGTTATTAAATTTCTCCCGGTACGTTTACTCTTAACACGTTGACTGCCAAGCATATTTACTATATTAGAATCCTGAATTATGCAAAACGTAAAGAATGTCCAGGTATTGGAGACCAAAGGATCGCATCCCTATTCTAATAAGTGCATTTATAAAAGAATTGCTACCCATTCCGAATATTTTGGATCTTCATCATGGCAGTCAAAGTGTCAATATTTGCTTCCCCTATATTCCGGACCCCCTACAGACCCCTTTCAAAATTCAAATTCCTCCTGATACGTTTACTGAAAGACCTTCCCCTTTTCCTTACAAAGCGCACCCCGCAAATTCCGGCGGACCCTACTGATGACTCTTGCTCAATAAATGCGAGTTGAACTGATACAGATTGCAGCACTGCTCGCCGCAAATATTACACTTCCAGGGGTTGCTTTCGCTGTGGCAGCCCTTGTGCAAGAAGTAGAGCGTCTGATCAGGAAAGGTGATCCTGCAGTGGGTGCATTGGAGACCGCTGGTCCTTGGGTCGGGTCTGGTGGAGCTTGGCGGTTCCCTGTTGGTGTGGGGCGTCGTTCCGTTGTTGCCGGCGTTGTTGCTGCCGTTGTTCCCCGAACTGGTGGACAGCTTCCGCCTGAGGTCGTCCCGCAGCAGGGACTTGAGGGGCGACACCTTGATGAGGGAAGGAACCGGCAGACTGCTGGACGTCGCCCCGCCGGAATCCTCCATCAGGCCGTTGCTGTTGGGCTCTTGCTTGATGGGGATCAGCGAGATCGATGGGGTGATGGCCTCGTCACCGCCGCCGACGTTCCTTTGGACGGGAGTCACTCTGAATTCACTTGATGAAGTAGAAATAGAAGGGTGTAGAAGGTGGTAGAAGGGCTGCGAGGGGTGTGGAGTGCGGAGATGGTGTGAACTTGTGACTTGTTAAGTATAATGTGGTAGATTGTATAGAGTTTTAACCCTTTTAGTGCCGGACGACGAGATAGCTATCTCAAAATAAATGTACAATACGTTATAAGGTAAAGGACCGGTAGTTGACCAATTTTTAGAATGCTATATTAAAGGTTTACGAGCCATACAGCTGTCAGTTAAACAATATTAATTTAATACTTCAAATTAGTATTTAAATTGATATTTAATTATATTAAATTGATATTTAATTATAGTTGCAGTTAATAATTCCAATATATACTTATATATATTATATCATGAAATAAACAGGATTTCAATATTATAAATTTGTGTGCCATGAAGCATTCAATTGAAATTGAAAAATTCTGAAACGCTTAAGTGGAATTATGTGGATATATAAACATGGATATAAATAGCTCTATTCGATCATTTCAAAATATGTGTATATAATTTCGTATACGTGTACTTAATCGTTCCGGAATATTAATGTTTTGTAACTGACAGCTGTATGGCTCGTAAATCTTTAATATAGCATTCTAAAAATTGGTCAACTACTGGTACATGGTCAACTACTGGTCCTTTACCTTATATATTGGAATTATTAAGTGCAAGTATACAAACAAACATGTGTACAAATACTTGCATTTAATTATTTCGAATTATATACGTACATACATAAGTGTGCGTATGTATTTGAATCATAATTTTTCATATTTTGTTACATCATGAAATACACCAGGATTTCAATATTATAAATTTGTGTGCCATAAAGCATTCAATTGAAATTGAAAAATTCTGAAACGCTTAAGTGGAATTATGTGGATATGTAAACATGGATAAAAATAGCTCTATTCGATCGTTTCGAAATATGTGTATATAATTTCGTATACGTATACTTAATGGTTCCGGAGTATTAATACTTTTTAACTGACAGCTGCATGGCTCGTAAATCTTTAATATAGCATTCTAAAAATTGGTGAAAAATTTTTAGAATGCTATATTAAAATCATATATTGTCATAATATCATCTGATATTTATTTTATCTAATATAACCGTTGACCACTGAAAAGCCGATTAATCGGCTACCGGTACTTAGCATTTAGAAATGCAAAGTATATGCTTTGTCATAAATGGTCTATATAAAGTTATGATGACAAGATGACTTTTCGAATGAAGAGAAAACTCAATTTTTATTTTCTTTATGATCATTTATACCTTTGTTATTTATATAATTTTCAATGAATATAGAAAAATTAGTCTCATTATTTTATTCCCTATTTCGTCCTTAATATGCTGAATTATATTTTTGAATTATATAAATATTGTTTTTTGTTTGGTTTTTATGAACCTTTTTCCAAACCCTAGTAAAATCGGTTATTTTCGCATAGGCACCTCTTTTTCGCCCGGCACTAAAAGGGTTAAAGATCATTTAGAAATTCTACTCTTTCTAAAATGATGTCCTCTGACATTTCGACACTTGCAAACATTTTTCAATAAATTCCAATTTGTTTCACTGGTAGCGTTACCGTCTTATTTTAGTTTCGTTTTTCCTTTGAGACTTTTAAGAAATTAAGAAGTACATACTGAATACATACTGAAATGTCAATTTACTTTATTACAAGAAATCTACTTTATTAAGCCATATTTATCCCAAATATGCATATTTATGCTCAAGTATGCATTACCGAGCAATTCGTTTATCTAAAACTACTACACTCTAGAATATTTGTCATACACTTTCGTTTCTAATTTTGCTCCATAAGAACTTCCACAAGATTTTACACATAAATGTGCATTTCTACCGACAACAAGACTATTAAAATTCAAAACTGCCGCAGAATCCCAACCTTTGTAAATGCATAAATACATAAAATGCAGACCTTGATAAATGCATAAATCCAGAGTGCGAAATGTCTGTTTTCCTAGCCAAATAAAGTAATACTACAGTAGCCAAACATATTTCCCCCGAATACTAAACTTAAACCGACCGACTTATTACAAAATTCTCAGTTTTTCCTTCTCCTAGTCGCGAATGACAAGGCTCCCACGACTAAAAACTTTAATTTCCCACATATGCGATACTGTTAACATTCCAATTTACAAAAGTTCTCTTCTGCACCTAATATCCGTTCCATAATACGTTCAGGCTTCTGATTTCCAAACTTGTGTCAACTCCCGTGACTCCGACTAAGCTTCTTCAACTTCTTCCCTCGACTTGAACCTGCCAAAGACGTAAAAATTGAGAGACTTACCTGTGCATGAGGCTGCTGCTGCTGCTGTTGATCGGCAGCTGATGATGACTGCTGCTGGGTGCATTGCTGTTGCTGTCCGCACTTTGTGGACTGTTGGGGCTGTCGCCATTCAGAGGCGCCGGACTCGGGTTCCGTTGGCTGGCCTGTTCGGGATAAGGAATGGAGATCTCGACGTGCGGCGTCAGAAAGTGCATCGGCGGCGTCGCATTGTCGGCAGAACGGTTTCCTGTACTGTCGCCACTGTCTGAGAGAGGTGCCGAGGAAGGCATGGCCTCACCAGGAGCACAGTTCATCAGCGACGTCGAGCTGTTGGGCCCGGGATTGTCTAGGTCGATGCCGTGCCTGAAGTAGCAAAATGCAAAACGATATGCTCAAATTATATAATAGGTACACAACTTTGCTCCCGCCGTTTTTCCCTTTCGTCCAATGCAAACAACGGCGGGAGCAAAGTTGTACACCTATTACTTAGATATTAAGGTAATAGAGGTAGACTAAAGTACTAATAGGTACACAACTTTGCTCCCGCCGTTTTTCCCTTTCGTCCAATGCAAAAAACGGCGGGAGCAAAGTTGTACACCTATTACTTAGATATTAAGGTAATAGAGGTAGACTAAAGTACTAATAGGTACACAACTTTGCTCCCGCCGTTCTTTCCCTTTCGTCCAATGCAAAAAACGGCGGGAGCAAAGTTGTACACCTATCACTTAGATATTAAGGTAATAGAGGTAGACTAAAGTACTAATAGGTACACAACTTTGCTCCCGCCGTTTTTCCCTTTCGTCCAATGCAAAAAACGGCGGGAGCAAAGTTGTACACCTATTACTTAGATATTAAGGTAATAGAGGTAGACTAAAGTACTAATAGGTACACAACTTTGCTCCCGCCGTTTTTCCCTTTCGTCCAATGCAAAAAACGGCGGGAGCAAAGTTGTACACCTAATATATTTGACAATGATAAAGAGAATGCTTGGCATAGATGCCGACTATAGTCGGCGCTGGTATTGACGGTGCCGATTCAATGCCGACTATAGTCGGCGCTGGTAGAGAAACTGGCGATTTAATGAATGCCGACTATAGTCGGCGCTGATAGAGAAACTGGCGATTTAACACTAGATTGCCCAAGGCAGTCATTTTGACTGTTTTTTAATTTCAATTAGAAAAACAATTATGAAATTGATGACACAATTTCTTAGAATTTGGTGACTTTTTCTATAACATATTAGGTCCCGCCGTTTTTCCCTTTCGTCCAATGCAAAAAACGGCGGGAGCAAAGTTGTACACCTATTAGAATTTGGTGACTTTTTCTATAACATATAAATGGGTTTATGAATAATTGTAGTTACTTCCGCCCTCCTTTATTTCCGTATATATATATATGTGTGTTATACCTATATTGCCCAGAAGCAGTCATTTTGACTGCTTGGTAAATTTTAAATAATCAAAAGATTTTTATTTATTGAATTGAGTAAATTTCTTATATGACCTGTCCGGCTTTGTATTGAAATATGATGCATGATAAATTGTCGATTTGGGCGTATACTTGATAAGTGTCAGTTGCTCAATAAGCTAAAGTAGTACTAGTTATTCGAATCTTTATAAAGTGTTGTTCTAACAAGTTGTTTATTTTATTTCTTTTGCGCCGTAACTTTATGAAAAAAATGTCGAACAGAAATGAGTTCTTGGAAAAGCTAACGAACATAAGTGAAGAGTGCTCCGATATAGAATCAAATGCAACAAATTCTGAACTATCATCTGAAGATGAAGCGGATTATATTCAAAGTGAAACATCTGACGCTGAAGATAGTGATGAAGAGTCCATCACCAATGATGAAAATGAAAGTGTCATCAGTATGTCCAGGAAAAGGTGTAGGGCGCTAACTAGTTCAGATTCTGATGAAGAAACTGAAAATACGTTTCAGGAGGTCGAAACAGCTGCTGATGGTACTGTGTGGACAAAAATTGACGAAGGTGGTATTCCTGGAAGGATACCATCTGCTTGTATTTTTAAGAGTGTGAAAGGGCCAACGGGCTACGCAAAAAGGAACATTGTGGCAGATAATCTTATCAGTGCATTATCGTTGATAATAGATAACTATATTATCAAACATATAAGAAAGTGCACAGAAGAATGTCGCCGAATTTTGCGGAACGGTTGGACAATATCATTACCGGAAATACGTGCATTTATTGGGATTCTATATGCTCGTGGAGCTTACGAGGCAACAAATTTTAAATTGAGTTATTTATGGTCAGCGAAGTGGGGTCCCGAATCTTTTAGAAAAACTATGGCCAGAGAAAAGTTCAAGCAAATCCTACGATTTATTCATTTTGACAAAAGAACCGAATGCAGTAGGCGCATACAATCAAATAAATTTGCCTTGCTTTCGGAAATATGGGTTAAGTTCATTGAAAACAGTCAATATGTACAGTTAATATTTACTAATAACCTGTTATATAACTGTAAATAACATAAAAAATATTAAAAATTAATTTTAAACAAATTTCTTTACATATTTGTTATTTTTTCACAATGCAGTCATTTTGACTGTTTTTTGGCAATATAGGTATACAAGAAATCTCGGGCAATCTAGTGTTAATGAGTGCCGACTATAGTCGGCGCTGGTAGAGAAACTGGCGATTTAATGAATGCCGACTATAGTCGACGTATTCATGTATCAATCGACTATAGTCTGGTAGAACTGGCGATTTAATGAATGCCGACTATAGTCGACTATGTATCATCATATTCAACAACATATCACCAATTGACCTTCTCAAATCTTCATAGTAATATTTTCATTTAAGAATGAAAACTTTCTTTACTGTTTAACCATTACTAAAAACATTTATGTTCTTTTTCCTCGAATACGTTCTTTTCTTAAATTCTGCTGAGGTGGATAGAAACATCCGAACACTTTTTAAACATGGTACGAAGGAGAATAAGAAAAGTTTGACACCTCAAATTACCAGCATATGATCGTAAAAAGTCTATTCTTACTTGAATTTATTAATAACAGTGAATAATGCAATAAAAGCCCTTTTTTTGGGTTTTACTTCATTACGCACACATTATTATGGCTTTTACTTCATTACGCACACATTATTATGGCTTTTACTTTATTACGCACACATTATTATGAATATGCTTGTGTCATATCGTATATAATGTTTATGAACATCTTACGCTAACTAAAAAGGTAAATGATGAACCATTAAAATTAAATAATTAGGCTGCAACCAATTCAAATTGACGGAACCATTTTTCTGATGTTTGACTATAAGATTCACTTATTCTAAATTACATATTCCCATTTAAACGATTATTTAAACTAAAAAAGGTAGAGATGCAGGTAAAATTGTAGAATAAAAAAAATATTAGCGGTTGCATTAAATAAAATGCCTACGATTCCTATTTTCAACTACCCTGTCTTATTATGTACTTTGAACCCAAGTTTAAATTTTGAGCCACAGTAATGTTCAAGGGATTTTATATTCTACGTTACGTTAAATATTACCTGTTGAAGAAATGAAGCCTCAGACATTTCATGGTCGCCGCTCTGTAATTGCAGAGTGGACAAGACTTGACCATGTCGTGCTGGCCAACGTGCTCATTTTGGAAGTGAGCTCTCATTGCTATTTGGCGCTGGAATCCTCGGTTGCAGATGGGACAGTGGTAAGGCAAGGTCTTCGAGTGTGTGGTGAAGTGCTCCGCCAGGTGATCCTTGCGAAAGAATCTTTTCTGGCAGACTCTGCACTCATACGGTTTGACGCCCGTATGCCTCATCTATTAAAAAGCAAAAATTTCAACTTTAACGAGACACTTTTGAACTTGAAAGGAAAAATTTCAAGTTTAGCGAGACATTTTTGAACTTGAAAGGAAAAATTTCAATTTTAGTGAGACACTTTTGAGCTGAAAGTTAACACCGTAAGAAATTTGTCGTTTAAGCACAGTGCGTAAAATAAAACATGACACTTTATACAAGACGTCATACTTGATATTATATTCTACGAGTCTCAGAACGTATACGTTCATGCCCGTATGCCTCATCTATTTGAAAGGAAAAATTTCAATTTTAGCGAGACACTTTTGAACTGAGAGTTAACAGCGTAAGAAATTTGTCGTTCAAGCATAGTGGGTAAAATAAAACATGACACTTTATACAAGACGTCATACTTGATATTATATTCTACGAGTCTCAGAACGTATACGTTCATTCCCGTATGCCTCATTTATTTGAAAGGAAAAATTTCAACTTTAGCGAGACACTTTTGAACTGAAAGTTAACAGCGTAAGAAATTTGTCGTTCAAGCATAGTGCGTAAAATAAAACATGACACTTTATACAAGACGCCATACTTGATATTATATTCTACGAGTCTCAGAACGTATACGTTCACACCCGTATGACTCATCTATTTGAAAGGAAAAATTTCAGTTTTAGCGAGACACTTTTGAACTGAAAGTTAACAGCGTAAGAAATTTGTCGTTCAAGCACAGTGCGTAAAATAAAACATGACACTTTATACAAGACGTCATACTTGATATTATATTCTACGAGTCTCAGAACGTATACGTTCATGCCCATATGCCTCATCTATTTGAAAGGAAAAATTTCAACTTTAGCGAGACACTTTTGAACTGAAAGTTAACAGCGTAAGAAATTTGTCGTTTAAGCATAGTGCGTAAAATAAAACATGACACTTTATACAAGACGTCATACTTGATATTATATTCTACGAGTCTCAGAACGTATACGTTCACGCCCGTATGCCTCATCTATTTGAAAGGAAAAATTTCAACTTTAGCGAGACACTTTTGAACTGAGAGTTAACAGCGTAAGAAATTTGTCGTTCAAGCATAGTGCGTAAAATAAAACATGACACTTTATACAAGACGTCATACTTGATATTATATTCTACGAGTCTCAGAACGTATACGTTCATGCCCGTATGCCTCATCTATTTGAAAGCAAAAATTTCAACTTTAGCGAGACACTTTTGAACTGAAAGTTAACAGCGTAAGAAATTTGTCGTTTAAGCATAGTGCGTAAAATAAAACATGACACTTTATACAAGACGTCATACTTGATATTATATTCTACGAGTCTCAGAACGTATACGTTCATGCCCGTATGCCTCATCTATTTAAAAGCAAAAATTTCAATATTAGCGAGACAGTTTTGAACTGAAAGTTAACAGCGTAAGAAATTTGTCGTTTAAGCACAGTGCGTAAAATAAAACATGACACTTTATACAAGACGTCATACTTGATATTATATTCTACGAGTCTCAGAACGTATACGTTCACACCCGTATGCCTCATCTATTTGAAAACAAAAATTTCAATATTAGCAAGACACTTGAACTGAAAGTTAACAGCGTAAGAAATTTGTCGTTCAAGCAGAGTGCGTAAAATAAAACATGACACTTTATACAAGACATCATACTTGATATTATATTCTACGAGTCTCAGAACGTATACGTTCATGCCCGTATGCCTCATCTATTTGAAAGGAAAAATTTCAATTTTAGCGAGACACTTTTGAACTGAAAGTTAACAGCGTAAGAAATTTGTCGTTTAAGCATAGTGCGTAAAATAAAACATGACACTTTATACAAGACGTCATACTTGATATTATATTCTACGAGTCTCAGAACGTATACGTTCAAGCCCGTATGCCTCATCTATTTGAAAGGAAAAATTTCAATTTTAGCGAGACACTTTTGAACTGAAAGTTAAGAGCGTAAGAAATTTGTTGTTCAAGCATAGTGCTTAAAATAAAACATGACACTTTATACAAGACGTCATACTTGATATTATATTCTACGAGTCTCAGAACGTATACATTCATGCCCGTATGCCTCATCTATTTGAAAGGAAAAATTTCAACTTTAGCGAGACGCTTTTGAACTGAAAGTTAACAGCATAAGAAATTTGTCATTTAAGCATAGTGCGTAAAATAAAACATGACACTTTATACAAGACGTCATACTTGATATTATATTCTACGAGTCTCAGAACGTATACGTTCATGCCCGTATGCCTCATCTATTTGAAAGCAAAAATTTCAACTTTAGCGAGACACTTTTGAACTGAAAGTTAAGAGCGTAAGAAATTTGTCGTTCAAGCATAGTGCGTAAAATAAAACATGACACTTTATACAAGATGTCATACTTGATATTATATTCTACGAGTCTCAGAACGTATACGTTCATGCCCGTATGCCTCATCTATTTGAAAGCAAAAATTTCAACTTTAGCGAGACACTTTTGAACTGAAAGTTAACAGCGTAAGAAATTTGTCGTTCAAGCATAGTGCGTAAAATAAAACATGACACTTTATACAAGACGTCATACTTGATATTATATTCTACGAGTCTCAGAACGCATACGTTCACCTTACCTACTAAAATACGAGTCTTAAACAAACAAACGCCTGACCTTGTGCCGCCTCATGTTGGCCCCATTGGAAAACTTCATGTTGCACACGTCGCACTCGAACATTTTTCTGTGAGACCGAAGTCCAGAGTGGCCTTCCTCCCCGTCTCCGTCATTTTCCTGCCCTTCAATGCCCTCGGCACTTTCTCCTGCTTCACCACCCACCAAACACTGATCTTGATGCGCGCACAGTGCTGTCTTGTTTATCGTTTCGTAATTATCACATCGCTCACACCTGTCAACCAAGAACGAACAATTTGACGTCTATGCACGCAACACTTTCTTTTATGAGTTTGAAATTCACAGGTAACGTTGTCCTTTAGGTTGAGTCTAATAAGACCAACGATATTTAATGCACGACTAACCTGAATGCAGGCACTGCCCCATCACCGCTGTCGTAATTGGTGTTTAACGCTGCCTCGTTGTCTGGGTCCAACGATTCTTCTTCCCTGTGGTTTGAGGAGTCGCCTGCGTCGGCGTGCGATGAGGAATGAGAGTCTACCTCGTTTTCCCCGCCACCGCCGTCGACCCCATCTGACATGATACCAAGCGGTGGGACTATCTTGAGCCCGTCATTTAACCTATGTCAGCGACGACTCTACTTATCACGGTTCACATTAAATTGTAGTACAATATTAATTGAGAATGTGCGAGTTTAGGACTTTCTAAATTATCCCGTGAGACGGGGTGATAAATACTGAGAGTATTGTGAATATATCAGTAATCGTGTTCACTGCTATCCACTGTACATCATAGAATATCGCATATAAATCTGACAATTTTGAGCTGTACCAATTCAACATTTATATGGTAGTTATTGTAGTTATCGGTGTTCTTATCAAACCGCACGGTAATTTTGCTGTGATAATACTTTTATGGTACAAGGTATGCCATGATACCAAACGACCCAAGTGTTTTGATTGACACTTTACATTGACACTTAATTTTGGCAACATACATGAAATTACAGTAGTCCAATTGGTAGAGCGCAAATTTGTGAACCCTCCATCTACCCCACATGATATGATGTGGGATGGAAAAGTCTCATTTGTCATTTAACCTGGGGCATGACCGTGAATGCACAAAGCTTTTACGATATAAGATATAACTCAATACCAAGTGCCCCAAGTGTTTTAAACCCATCGACACGTACTTGTTGGTAAATCAACTAACTTAGGCTATGACCGTTATTATAGAAAAGCTTTCATGGTACAGGATGTCATGATACCAAGTGTTTCAAACCCATCGGCAGCTATTTGTTGGTAAATCAACTAACTTAGGCTATGACCGTTATTATAGAAGAACTTTCATGGTACAAACTGACACGATACCAAGTGTTTCGAACCCATCGGCATCTATTTGTTGGTAAATCAACTAACTTAGGTTATGACTGTTATTATAGAAGAACTTTCATGGTACGAAATGACACGATACCAAGTGTTTCGAACCCGTCGGCATCTATTTGTCGGTAAATCAGCTAACTTAGACTATGACTGTTATTATAGAAAAACTTTCACGGTACAGAATGGCACGATACCAAGTGTTTCGAACCCATCGGCACCTAGTTATTGATACATCAACTAACCTAGACTATGACCGTTATTACAGAAAAACTTTCATGGTACAGAATGACACGATACCAAGTGTTTTGAACCCATTGGCATCTATTTGTTGCTAATTCAGCTAAACTACGCTGTAACTTATTACAGAAAAACTTTGATGGTTCAGAATGACACGATACCAAGTGTTTCGAACCCATCTGCATCTACTTATTGATAAATCAACTAACCTAGACTATGACCGTTAATATACAAAAACTTTTATGGTACAGGATGACACGATACTAAGCGACTCAAGTGTTTCCGAACTCATCGGCACCTATTTGTTGGTAAATCAGCTAACTTAGACTATGACCGTTATTATAGAAAAACTTTCATGGTACAAAATGACATGATAACAAGTGTTTTGAACGTATCGGTACCTACTTGTTGGTAAATCAACTAACTTAGGCTATGACCGTTAATATACAAAAACTTTTATGGTACAGAATAACACGATACTAAGAGACTCAAGTGTTTCGAACTCATCAGCATCTATTTGTTGGTAAATCAACTAACTTAGGCTATGACCGTTATTATAGAAAAACTTTCATGGTACAGAATGACACGATACCAAGTGTTTCGAACCTATCGGCATCTATTTGTTGGTAAATCAGCTAACCTAGGCTATGACCGTTATTACAGAAAAACTTTCATGGTACAGAATGACACAATACCAAGTGTTTCGAACCCATCGGCACCTACTTATTGATAAATCAGTTAACCTAATGCTATAACTTATTACAGAAAAACTTTCATGGTGCAGAATGACACGATACCAAGTGTTTCGAACCCATCGCCACCTACTTATTGATAAATCAGTTAACCTAACGCTATAACTTATTACAGAAAAACTTTCATAGTACAGTATGACATGATACCAAGTGTTTTGAACCCATCGCCACCTACTTATTGATAAATCAGTTAACCTAACGCTATAACTTATTACAGGAAAACTTTCATAGTACAGTATGACACGATACCAAGTGTTTTGAACCCATCAGCACCTACTTGTTGGTAAATCAGCTAACGTAGACTATGACTGTTATTACAGAAAAACTTTCATGGTACAGAATGACACGATACCAAGTGTTTCAAACCCATCGCTACCTACTTATTGATAAATCAGCTAACCTACGCTATAACTTATTACAGAAGAACTTTTATAGTATAGGATGACACGATACCAAGTGTTTTGAACCCATCGGCACCTACTTGTTGGTAAATCAGCTAACTTAGGCTATGACCGTTATTACAGAAAAACTTTCATGGTACAAAATGACACAATACCAAGTGTTTCGAACCCATCGGCATCTATTTGTTGGTAAATCAGCTAACCTAGGCTATGATCGTTATTACAGAAAAACTTTCATGGTACAAAATGACACGATACCAAGTGTTTTGAACCCACCGGCATCTATTTGTTGGTAAATCAGCTAACCTAGGCTATGATCCTTATTACAGAAAAACTTTCATGGTACAAAATGACACGATATCAAGTGTTTCGAACCCATCGGCAACTATTTGTTGGTGAATCAGCTAACTTAGGCTATGACCGTTATTACAAGAAAACTTTCATGGTACAGAATGACACGATACCAAGTGTTTCAAACCCATCGGTACCTACTTCTTGCTAAATCAACTAACCTAGACTATGACCAGTATTATAGAAAAACTTTCATGGTACTTTCATGGTACAGAAAACTCATCGGAATCTATTTGTTGGTAAATCAGCTAACTTAGACTATGACTGTTATTACAGAAAAACTTTCATGGTACAAAATAACACGATACCAAGTGTTTCGAACCCATCGGTACCTACTTGTTGGTAAATCAGCTAACGTACGCTATGACCGTTATTACAGAAAAACTTTCATGGCATAGAATGACATGATACCAAGTGTTTCGAACCCATCGGCACCTATTTGTTGGTAAATCAGTTAACCTAGACTATGACCGTTAGTACAGAAAAACTTTAATGGTGCAGAATGACACGATACCAAGTGTTTTGAACCCATCGCCACCTACTTATTGATAAATCTGCTAACCTAGGCTATGATCGTTATTACAGAAAAACTTTCATGGTACAAAATGATACAATACCAAGTGTTTCGAACCCATCGGCACCTACTTGTTGGTAAATCAACTAACCTACGCTATAACTTATTACAGAAGAACTTTTATAGTGCAGGATGACACGATACCAAGCGACTCAAGTGTTTCTAACCCATCG
Organism: Cryptocheilus praepositus; assembly: GCA_033815515.1. NCBI lineage: Eukaryota > Metazoa > Arthropoda > Insecta > Hymenoptera > Pompilidae > Cryptocheilus > Cryptocheilus praepositus. The sequence continues at coordinate 483,682 of JAWWQZ010000275.1, forward strand.
ACACCGACTTGTTGATAAATCAGCTTACTCAGGCTATAACCGTTACTATACAAATAGTTTCATAGTACAGGATGCCACGATACCAAGTGCCCCAAGTGTTTCGCACCCATCGGTACCTACTTCTTGCTAAATCAACTAACCTCGACTATGCCCGTTATCATACAAAAACACTCCCAATACAAAATGACACGATCCCAAACCCCCAACTATTTCAACCCCCTCAACCCTCCTTATCCCACCCCCACTGACCTCCCAGTCCCCCAACACCCAAACCCCAAACTTTACCCTCCTTAGAACCCTCATCTGTCATTTAACCTCACCCACCTCCACCCCCCGCAAATACCCAAAACCGCAAACCCAAAACTGAAGACCCCTTCCCCATCCCGTGCGCGAAAATCCTTCGGCGGGCGCGTCTCGAAAATACCTGTCAGCGTCGTGCGATTGTCAAAATGCGCATCTAGCCGTGTGCGGATGTTCTGATTGCCGCGAAAGCAAGCTGCGTGGACGTGTGTGCGAAAGGCGGCCAGCGGGATATATATTACCCAATCCTGGGAAGATTACGGCATAGAAACACCTGGCGTTATAAAGCGCAATGCCAGAGTGCACTGCACTTTGTCCCAGTTTTGACCGAATCCGTCACTCGCCGTGACGTAGGATTTTCGCGGCTTCTGGGACCCGGGGACCCGGCCGGGAATTCTTTAGTTTTGATAGTCGGGGGACCTGGGGAAAAGAGGCTCACTTACCCACGCAGTCGCCGGCGGCGAGAGGAAAATAATATTGGCGAGTTTCGAGAAATTTTACACGATATCTCACCGCGCACGCATCTTTCGGAACCCCCACCCATCCGACGTCGGACTCCTACTACTGGCGACGACGACCGAGGGGCTTCTGTCCTTTTCTGTGCTGGGGAAGAGCTGTCTCGCTCGGGGGAATGGAAGAAATGACACGGAAGTCCTCTAGCGGTACTTTGAGAGAAGGCGGCCGCGTTTGAATTTCCCGCCAGGAACTTTGGGCTTCAGTACGTGGTAGTGTTAACACTGCACCATATGCGTCGTGACGAAAAAATTGGAATCTTAATATTCCACTTCGAAATTGATGACGCACCGTGTGCGTCATGACAAAAAATTTTGATATTTCATTTTGACAAAATTGATGACGCACCCCGTGCGTCATGACAAAAATTGAGAAATTTCAATATTTTCTTGCTTAAAAATTGATGACGCACCGTATGCGTCATGACGAAAAATTTTATTATTTCCATCTGACAAAATTGATGACGCACCGTGTGCGTCATGACAAAAATTGAGAAATTTCAATATTTCCTTGCGTCGAAATTGATGACGCACCGTATGCGTCATGACGAAAAAATTGGAATCTTAATATTTCACTTCATCAAAATTGATGACGCACCGTATGCGTCATGACGAAAAATTTTATTATTTCCTTCTGACAAAATTGATGACGCACCATGTGCGTCATGACAAAAATTGAGAAATTTCAATCTTTTCTTGCTTAAAAATAGATGACGCAACGTATGCGTCATGACGAAATATTTGGAATCTTAATATTCGACTCCATCAAAATTGATGACGCACCATGTGCGTCATGACGAAAAATTTTGATATTTCATTTTGACAAAATTGATGACGCACCGTGTGCGTCATGGCGAAAAAATTGGAATCTTAACCCATTCGAAACGACGATTTTTTTCGAACACGGTCCCCAGGAGCGACATTTTTTTTTTCTTTATATTGTTCGTTTTTAATGAAAAAACATGTTTACTATGGAAATTGACTTGTAATTGTACCAGATGAAAAGGGGTAGAGACTTGGAAAAATTGCAACCACACTGAAGAATTCGAAATGGTTTCCGAGATATGTCTAAAAATAGATGGAAAAATGAGAAAAGACATGTAAAAGAAATTGGTTTTTCTAACGATTACCAATTGAAAATCAATTATTCAATTTGCTGCACTATATATAATGGAAGAGAGTCGCAGGAAGCTCAAGAAAATGCAAACCGCACCCCAAAATTCGCAATAGTTTCTGAGTTATGAGCAAAAATATATGAGAAAATGACGAAAAATGAGCTGAAAATAGGCGACAAATGGCGAAAAATGTCAACATTTTTTTTTTATTCGAACCGATACCGTTTAATAGAAGGTAATTTGCCCTGAAGATAGACCACTTTCCGGGCGCTGAACTCTTCATAGTTTCCGAAATACGACGATTTTAAGAAAGCAAAAAAAATTTTTTTTCAAAATTGCTGATCGCGATTAGTCCCACGTGAAAGTGTGTCCAAAGAGCTTTAAGAAAACCTGTATTAGTTATAGGTTTCGACGGCTAGTTTAGACGGGACAGGGCCTTGAAGAAATCGCGAAAATCTTAAGGTATACCCCTTGCCATTTTTGCCAAAAAATGATGGGTCACCGATTTGCTCGCACTTCTAGTACATCAAAGGGGGTCGAAAATAACTCGGAAAAATGCAAGGCGCACCCCGAAATTCGCAATAGTTCCGGAGATATCGCCGAAAATGTGTGGAAAAATCGTGAAAACGAGCCTAAAAATGAGATCAAAAATTAAAACTCTACCGATCAATTTGTTATTGTGCCTAATGAAAGAGGGTACGAAGGGATTCGGAAAAATCGCAACCGCGTTGAGAAATTCGGAATCGTTCCCGAGATACAGCTAAAAATACATGAAAAAACCAGGAAAAAAACACGAGAAGAAATCGTTCCTTTTAGATTACCAACTAAATCTGCATCGTTTCACTTGGCTCACTATTTCAAATGAAGGAAGGTCGAAAGAGACTCAAGAAAATGCAAACTGCACCCTAAAATTCGAAATACATCCGGAGATATGACCAAAAATGTATGAAATAATCATGAAAACGAGCCTGAAAATGGAGTAAAAAAATGAGAACTCTGCCAATAGATGTGTAACTGTACCAAATGAAAAAGCATACAAAGAGGCTCAGAAAAATCACAGCAGCACTGAAAAATTCATAATAGTTTCCGAGATATAATGAAAAACAGATGAAAAAATTGCGAAAATGTCTATCATTCTGCTCTCTCCCTTTATAAAATGAAAAACACCAACAATAATGTAAGAATGGGTGAATCACGATCTTGGATAAGAATTGGATTCCGCATAAGACCAGTTCGGGCTAATTGACGCCTGATACTCGGATAGAAATTGAAAAGTGAAAAAGGCGAATGGGTTGAATTATCCTAAACACACAGCCTTTGGCTCGTTATGATCCACGGTAAAGTATAATTGCTTAGATCGTGGATAATAACGATTGCCCGGGTCATACCGCGTGGAGGCGCTGTGTATGGTGACCCAACCCATTCCCAAAACGATCCCATCCACCCAACCATTATTGCAAGCAAAGATTCCAAACTAACTCATTCATCGAATCCATTTCTGCGCCGAAAAATGTGTTCGATAAGTGACCAATTTGGAATCGAAATTGACCTACCCGAGGAGAACAGTAGACAGGAGAAGCCTGTCTATTGTCCCTTACAAAATCTAATTATCATGATAATGGCGATGATTGTGTGAACTTAACACTAAGCCGATGCTATTCTATAGTACTTTGAATCTAGGAGTTAATGTTCTTGCGTTTACTGTAGAATGTGATATGCTTATTTTTGAGAACTGTTGAGTATCTAGCTAAAAAGGGGAAAAGCTGTAATAGAAGAACGACGTTTTAAACATTAACATGATAAACGAACAATAAATGTGAGAAGAGACAGAAATGTCAATGTTATGCAGAATGCATGTCAAGTTATCTTTTATAGTTGCTTTAATTGATTATTTATTCTTAATGAGGCTTTGTAATTAAGAATTTATTTTTATTGCGTTTTTGTAGTTTTATTCATGTATTGTTCATTACGAGTTTGCGAGCATAGTACGGTAAAAAATTATTATCTTTAAAGAGTATAGTTTTTAATCAGTTTTGTAGGAAAACAGTTTTATACTTCAAAAGGTCTAATTAATGAGAAATTCGCGTATCTAGGATTTCCTTTAAAGGTTTTAATCTGAAATGGATGTCCGATAAAAAAAACATAAGGTTTAGAAAAACGCGTGAAATTATAATCTATGTAAAATATAATAATATTATCAATCCTATATTTTAACAGAATAATTCAGCCTGATGATCGAAAAGTAATACACAAAATATTTCCGGACTAACTTGGAAGTGATTAATATATTAGAAAAGTTATATAAATTCTTCAAAAACGTGCAGAAATAAAAAAAAATGAATCATCACCTACACCGCGAACGTTTATAAACAATAGATAAGTGTAATATTGTAAATCGATCAGAGATGACAGTAAATTTCAGTAAAAAAAAGCCGGAAACAGAAAGCAGATTGAATTAATAATGTTGCAAGAAAATAAAACTAAAAAATAAGAACTTTGCGACTGAAGAGAAATTAGCTAAATGTAGTCAAAGTTCAGTTAGCATCCGGATAATGAGGCCTAGCCTAAAACAAAAAGCAATTTGGATTAACACGAACGAGGGAAAAAATAATGAAGAAACAACTAGCAATTCTTTCATACCAATGAAAGTAGCATCCGGATAATAAGGCCTAGTCTAAAACAAAAAGCAATTTGGATTAACACGAACGAGAGAAAAAATAATGAAGAAGCAAAAAGCAATTTTCTTATACCAATGAAAGTGAAGTGGAAAATCGTCAATTGAATATGAGTACCACCAAAGTCCATCCCTGTCTCAAAATATGGGAACACAGGAACTAAACAGAAAGCAAATTGGATTAATGAAGCTGAAAGAAAAATTGATTAAACAGTTTGCCTGCCGCAATGGCTGAAAAGCAGGCAAAAGAAATGAAAATTTTGAATCTACTTTCTTAATTTATGACTTTCAAACTTGACTCTACTCAAAAATGCCCAATGACATGGCCGCCACATTGAAAAAAAAGATATAACTTGAAACACCAACAATAATTGATTTGTTGGGTATGTGATCGATTAAAAAATTGACAAGTGGAGTCAACTGATATCACGTCAGCATTCGCAAGTAACGTACCGCGAATAAAAGAGTGTAAAAATAACAGCCTGCTTAAGCAGTGCTCAACATGATGTTTGTAATCATAAGTGAGATGTACCATATATTTATAGGTACATAAAAATTTTAATTATATGTGAGATGTACCACGTGCTCATAGGTACATAAAGATTGTAATCATAAGTCAGATATCTTTCTGACTGACGCGGTTCTAAGTTTTTATCAAAAGATACTCGCAAAATAAATAACCGCAAACGCGAGCAGCCGGGCAAAATTTATTCATTTAAAACAGTGCATAATTTTTCAACATCCAAGGAAATTGGAGAAATGAGAACAATATTAAATTAATCAATTGAGCAGCGCTAATAAATATATCGATCGATCATGCAATTAAAATTGATTTTATCACGAATAAAAACCGCGGACGCGAGCAGCTATAAAAAAAGTGATTCGGTTAAAACAACATATTATTTCACAATATCCGAGGAAATTGAAGAAAAATGATAAAATTATTAAATGAATCAATTGAACGGCGCTAGTAAATATATCGACGGATCATGCATTTATAAATGATTTTAACGCAAATCAAAACCGCGAAGGCGAACATGCAATAAAAATAGATTAATTTAAAATAACACATAATTTCTCAATCTCCAAGGATGTTGAAAAAATTATAACATTATTAAATGAATTAATTGAGTGGCGCTACTAAATATATCGATCGATCGTACTTCAAGAATGACTTTATCGCAAATTAAAACCGCGAACGCGACCAGCCAAGAAAAATTGATTAATTTAAAACAACGTATCACTTTTCAATATCCAAAGCAATTAAAAAATTGATAAAATTATTAAATGAATCAATTAAGCGGCGCTTATCATTACAACGATCGATTGAGGATTTTTAAATTAATTTTATCGCGACTCAAAAGTTTACTTTCCCTACTCGGACAAACGGACAACGGAATTTTCGCGAACGCGAGCAACCGGCATAAATCAATTTATCAATGATCAAAATTATTTCTTAAATCACAAGCGTGTTTAAGAGATAATGCAATCAGTGAATAAATTGACTCAGCGGTGCATTGCGATTTATCGAACAACCGCGAACGCGTTTAAGACGTAATTGCTTGCCTAATTTATTAAGCATTTATGCCCTATTTATTAAATTATTAGGCAAGCATTTACGTAGACATTTGAAATGGCGAGCATAGTGACTTAAGCTAATCCCACGACGAAAGCCCTCTTCTCCGGGCCGCTTCGACTATTTTATCAAATAGCCTCTTCTTTCTTCGGACAAGCATAAGCAAGTCCCCACTGTTCGGGAGTTAAAACAGGTATCAGTTTTACATCGATTCGTCCACTGCTTCGAAGGCAGAGACGGAATATTCAATGTATCAATATCAAATAATGTCTCATATGTTAATATATTCTACATATAATAACATATGTGTCAATTAATCGGAAATATATACACATATATTTCCGGTTAATATTTTTTCCTAGTGCAGAAGGCAAAATTCCGTCTTTGCTTTCGAGAGTGAACGCGTCGACATAAAAGCTGATACCTGCCTTTCGGACACTATGGTTTTACGGTATATGAACATTTGACTGAAAATTCGCGAGCAAGGGCTGTCACGCAGGCACTGCCGAGATTAACTCTTTAATTCAGTCGTATAAAATATTACTGCGGGAGTAATACTTTATACTGTGGAATTAGAGAGTGAATTTTCGGCGGCACGTACACGTGAACATTTAACCGAACTTCCCGAACAGTTCGAAATACGTACTTCGCTTGTGCAATGAAGTACATCTCGATAGTGCAATGAGGAACGTAGCTTCAAATGCATAGCACGATACTATGTGCTTTCGTAAGAAGTTACATTCATTCCTTTGTGCAATGAGGTGTACTTCGCGTGTGCAATGTGTACGTATTTCTGCTTAAAACTAAAGTAATTGGTATCTTATAACTAAGACTTAACTCGCGCGACCATTTATTAAAAAACGCGTTCTGTGATCCGTACATTTATCGAAGAAAAATGTTAGTGCACTGAGCATAACTGCTGTGTGTCTAACAATAATTTATATAACGCGGCTTCGCGGGCAAAAAAATACGGTCGCGCGAGTTAAGTGAACCCAAGTATGGGCGAATCACTTTGTAATTTCCCTGACTATAAATGAATAGAAGCTGAGTGATAGCCTATCTTGGCCCTACCTACTTATGTCTAATTCATCATTCACACTGAGAAAGTTTGCTACCTGCCTGCCTAACGCTATATTTAAAAAGAGCAAAGCATTCACACCAACACATTCACTCCACGGTTCTCACACAACCGCCCGGGTGCAAAAAGCCTAATCCTAGAGAGTACGTCCCGGGACGTCTCCGACACCCGAGCTCAAAACTGACTCATTCCCTTATCAACTAGTACGTACCGATGCTGAAATCGATTGTAAAGTATAATGACCGAGCAAACTAACGCGTGACTCGACTTATTAAATATTCTGTACGACCAAGTGCCATACAGAACTCTTTATTGGATATTTAAAAAAAGACGATATGTAGACCGTATGGGCAACATATCGGCGTATCGAAGTACGCAATGAGATAATCTTTAATAATTGACGAAAAACGAAAAGCAATGGTCATTTTATGCTCTACCCGACGTACAAGCCACAAATCACTACACATTCATCCAGTGGCATGTACGTCGGCAGTCATTATCATAATACAATCGCCAATCTACGCCTTAAAACTAAACCGTACTCACCGGTCTGAAGCATGCATGTTGCACCTGGGCACATGCATGATTGCAGACCTTAGTGACATGAGTACGAGCAAAAAAAGAGTACAAACCGTGTTTGCTGAAAGAATCCTGAGCTAAGATTAGTAGTATGCTAATTGTGTACATTTCTAAGCGGACTAATGTCTTGAAATGACTCGACTTTAATTTGATTTCATAATAAAAGCAAGATTTTCATGCAATACTGACTCGACTTTAATTTAGTTTCATATTGAAAGCAAAAGTTAGCATGCACTACTGACTCGACTGTTTGTTTTCATGTTTCTAACATGGAAAAACAAACTCCCTCAAGCGATCCCACCATAGAAGCGACTTTTCTATGTCACAGAAATATCACATACAATGTCACTCTATGACGGGATCTACTTGTCGCGAAATGCCACCTTGCTCATTAAACTAATTACAAACGAGCGGAAACGGTACGTTCTTAAAAACGAACGCATTGACGCTACTAGAACGCGACTCTAACATTATACTGAAAGCCGTAATTAAACAACTTTTAGTGCAAATTTTGACTCTACTTTATCAAAGCATTTTAAACGTGGGCAACTTTTTTACGTAAAATATCCAAACGCGACCGCGTACGCGAGCAAATATATTAAACATAAATTGAGCAAGGGAGGCCTATCCTGAGCTAATACATACAGACATGAAAAATGTGCCTAACAAATGCCACTCACGAGTAGAGTTCTCGCATTGCGAAAAGTCTACTCGCGGTCACTATGCTCGCCATTATTAACAATCTCAAATAATAATTACAACCAATCACTCGTGTCGCTTCGGACCATTCATCCTACGGCATGGTTGAGTGACTGGAGGGACTTCAAAATTCACTCACCGCCTGGTCAGCATACCACTAGAACACGCACCATCGACGGATCCTTGACCCTCAGTTCCTAGACCCTCAACTTATAGATGCTGCATTCTGAACTGTGGGGTGAGGGCAGTCGACTTTGGACTCTCCAGAACCATCAAATGGACAGAATTATGTATCCTTGACCCTCAGTTCCTAGACCCTCAACTTCTGGATTCTGCATTCTGCATTCTCAATTGTGGGATGAGGGCAGTCGACTTTGGACTCTCAAGAACCATTAGATGGGCAGACTTAGGCATCCTAGACCCTCAGATTGAACGGCTTTCGGACTCCTAGCCTCCAGTCATCCATCCTCTCAGACAGGATCAGGCATCTTCTTGATGCACTGACTCTACTACGCGTTACGCCCGAATTCATTTACGGATTTCGCGACCGAATATAATATTATCGGCGAACATGATTCTACTTTCGCGAACGAAATAATTGTGAATTTCGCGACCGAAAGATCTTAAATCGGCGCAACAACACTGACTCTACTATTAAAGAACGCGATCGCGGTGTATGCGTTTCGGAATACGTGTTCGCGACCGAGGTGTTTTAATAAAAAAAAAAGTAAAAATATACATATATGTATATGTTGCGGCGAGCAAACACTGACTCTAACGCGACGCGAAAAATATAGTTCGACCGAAGGGGATTTATAACGGCGTGCAAACACTGACTCTACTTCGCGTGACTCTACATTTTCATTTTATTAATGCAAAGGGATGAAGCTAATGAGCCTGTACGACTCTGGGGGAGTGATAAACTCGGAAGCAAATTTGACTCTAAGACCGCATTGCGCGCGATCGCAAAAATATTAAGAACGTTCTACGATACATCCCATGTTTTGTCATATTAAATGAAATGTCCAATGAATAAGGAACTTGTCAAAAATTTTGAAGCAAATTATCTTACACGGAAAATGCGGAATCACACTAAGAGAATCGAAAATTCAAGAAGGACTGAGAGGTCGCAAAATGTATGGGGTGTATCGTAGAATATTCTTATGCACTGACTCTAAATCGCGAGCTTCGACACACGCGGGTGGAAGCAAGCGGATTTTATCGAGCAAACACAGAATCTAAAGACCGACGAGGGGTCGCAAAGTTGCTGAAAGAAAGGGGGAGGGTAGCAAAAATAATAAAGTACACAGTTTTCGCGACTTTCGGAATTCTTTTTGAGTTACTGCGAATGCTGACGTGATGTATAAGGAATGCTTTAATCGTTACGGAATGTTAAGTGAAGTTACGTTCTATGAAAGTTCATTGACATTCTAGTAGGGCCATATCATTGGGTCATAGAAAACGCGAGTCGCAGCGGTTAGTCACTGTGATCCTAGATTCAGTTGTAAACAACCGATTCGAGGATAACAGTGTCCGGGTCACACCGCGTGGAGGTCGCTGCGAGTTGTGACCTGTTCGATTTTTACGAATTATGTAGCTACTGTATGATGTACTACGCAATAATGCGGTGTTAGCGTGAAATTTTTGATAAGGCACCAAAAACTGGGGGGCGGGTTTCAGAAATGATCAGGTAATCAAAGGAAATTAAGCAAAGTCGTGCAATTTGGCGGATGATATTGCGCATGATGAATGTACAGATGTTACTACATGTCAGAGAAAAAACGATAATGTATATGAATGGAAAATAAATTAGGTTAAAACAATTAAAAATATATAAATAAGGTTGTAAGAAAACATATGTAAACAGAAAGCTAATGTGCCATAAGAACAGTGATGACTTACCAAGTGATACGAGCACACGGTGCGAACAAGGAAGTAGTATAAAGTTAGTTGGAGCAGACACCTGTTGCTGAACCCCATGTGAGGAAGCATGCCTACGGCAACCAGTACAATACTCTGCATCTGTGAACAAAACATCACCATCACTGTTAATAATTTGAATTTAAATAAAATGTTAATATTCACTATACCCATACAGTGTCATCACACACCTTTACTATTCACAGTACATAGCACTATTACCATTAAAATGGAAAATACAAACTTAAAAATCACTGTAAAAATTTAATGGTCATTTACACTGCTGACCCTCACATCTAATAGCACTGTTAATATAAGGTGCCTATGTAGCAGTGAACAGTGTCACAAGTCACTGTCAATATGTGTAGTCAAAGTTAAATGTCACTGTCTACTATTAATGTTCATGTCACTAGTACACTTCGCTTTTGCACAGTAATAATCAGTAAATCGAATGCTATATCAGTGTAGGATGCTACCTTGTTGATGGTTGAAGCAAGAATGAGCTTTCCGAACGAGCACATGTCACGTTTCGTTACTATCTGAACTTTCGATGTGACCTCTGCGGTGGTCGACGCTAAACTGAACTGCCTCGACTACTGCGCATCCTACTCAGGCATGTGTTGCGTAAATGTACGACCCTCAGCTTGTGTCGCGCACATTATACAGTGCCTCGTCAAATTCCTTAAACCCTTTTTTTAAGCTGTATTTATACGTACATTGTCCTGAGTGTAAACATTTCAATATCTCACGTCAATTTATACGCACCGACGCTACCAAATGGAATAACGGGCATAGGTATAAATAATTCGGTTTTTCTTTTAGATTAAAATTGCTTTGTTGAACATAATTATTATTTGTGTGAATGAAAGTTTACTTTGAATAGGGAATAATGCTGGGATATAGGTGATGTCTAACAAGATATTTTTATAAACGGCTCATTATTTGGATTATTGCAATATTGTAATTTTATGAAAATTCCGCTTGTTTTAAATCATATTTGATTTGCACACCAGTTTGCAGATAAAATCTTTAGTTACGGTTAGTTGCATTTTCTTTCAACATTTTATGGATGTGCACAGTGTGCATAATTATAATTGTGCAGTATCATTGTATATCTTTATTTCTTTTTACAGTACACTGTGAATTTACACGAAATAAAGTTACTGTTGTCTTCAATTTCTTCATTATAGGTACATTGCTCGCGAATTAATATTATTATTGACCAAATTTATGTCACAAATTAGAGTCATTATGGCTAATCAATGCGAATATTTAATCCCAATTATAAAACATGGTATTTCATCAGAGTTGTCGAGGTTCTTTGACATCAAAGTTCAATTTATTTTGCAAGAAAATAATGATACCCTGAAATTATATAATTTAATATGATTATTCATGAGTATAGTCATTCCATGCGAACAATGAATAACCACTTTTTTCTTTACTTTGCAGATCCATTACTCCGGGAAAATGCTCATCTCTACTTATCTGATGGTGGTGAGAAAATGCGAATCCAGAATGCTGAAATTAAGAGCTGCATACATTTCAGAAACAGAAGACCACAATGGTGAGTCATACCATTTTTATCTATCAATAATTTTGCAATAAATATTCTGTCAGCCGCATGATACACCGTATATGTATTTGCATATAATAATTCTTTCTGCATGCTATGTATCACGTTTACTTCATACTTCTTGATTGCCACGAATATTATACTGCGTCAAGAAATTTGCGTATAAACAGGTCCGGAATTTTTGAAAGATCAGTATTTTTCAATATACATGTTATAGATATACAAACAAAAGCATGATTGTGTTCTTACATTAAAGAATGCGTAACTACAAGCATTTCTCGACATACATCTGGAATAAATAGGAATCTTTCTATACCCGTTATTCGATTTGGTAGGATCGGTGCGTATAAATTGACGTGAGATATTGAAATGTTTACATTCATTACAATGTACGTATAAATACAGCTTAAAAAAAGGGTTTAAGGAATTTGACGAGGTACTGTATAATGTGCGCAACACAAGCTGAGGGTCGTACGATTTACGCAACACATGCCTGAGTAGGATGCGCAGTAGTCGAGGCAGCTCAGTTTAGCGTCGACCACCGCAGAGGTCACATCGAAAGTTCAGATAGTAACGAAACGTGACATGTGCTCGTTCGGAGAGCTCATTCTTGCTTCAACCATCAACAAGGTAGCATCCTACACTGACATAGCATTCGATTTACTGATTATTATTGTGCAAAAGCGAAGTGTACTAGTGACATGAACATTAATAGTAGACAGTGACATTTAACTTTGATTACCCATATTGATAGTGACTCGTGACACTGTTCACTGCTAACATAGGCACCTAATATTAATAGTGCTATTAGATGTGAGGGTCAGCAGTGTAAATGACCATTCAATTTTTACAGTCATTTTTAAGATTGTATTTTCCATTTTAATCGTAATAGTGCTATGTACTGTGAATGGTGGATGTGCATGATGACACTGTATGGGTATATTGAATATTAACATTTTATTTAAATTCAAATTATTAACAGTGATGGTGATGTTTTGTTCACAGATGCAGAGTATTGTACTGGTTGCTGTAGGCATGCTTCCTCACATGGGGTTCAGCAACAGGTGTCTGCTCCAACTAACTTTATACTACTGCCTTGTTCGCACCGTGTGCTCGTATCACTTGGTAAGTCATCACTGTTCTTATGGCACATTAGCTTTATTTTTACATATGTTTTCTTACAACCTTATTTATATATTCTTAATTGTTTTAACCTAATTTATTTTCCATTTATATACATTATCGTTTTTTCTCTGACATGTAGTAACATCTATACATACATCATGCGCAATACCATCCGCCAGATTGCACGAATTTGCTTAATTTCCTTTGATTACCTGATCATTTATGAAACCCTCTCTCCAGTTTTTGGTGCCTTACCGAAAATTTCACGCTAACACCGCATTATTGCGTAGTACATCATACAGTAGCTACATAATTCGTAAAAAGCGAACAGGTCACAACTCGCAGCGACCTCCACGCGGTGTGACCCGGACACTGTTATCCTCGAATCGGTTGTTTACAACTGAATCCAGGATCACAGTGACTAACCGCTGCGACTCGCGTTTTCTATTACCCAATGATATGGCCCTACTACAATTTCAATGAACTTTCATAGAACGTAGCTTCACTTAACCTTCCGTAACGATTAAAGCATTCTTTATACATCACGTCAGCATTCGCAGTAACTCAAAAAGAATTCCGAAAGTTGCGAAAACTGTGTACTTTACTATTTTGTAACCCTCCCCCTTTCTTTCAGCAACTTTGCGACCCCTCGTCGGTCTTTAGATTCTGTGTTTGCTCGATAAAATCCGCTTGCCTCCACCCGCGTGTGTCGAGGCGGACGCGCGCGGAATAGTGTTGCGTTTTTAAAATCTAGTTCGCCGCGAAGTAACTTCTGTGTTGAAGTAGAATACTCGATTTCGAACGTAATTGCCTCCATCCGCGAATGTCGGGGCACGCGCGCGGTTCGGTCATCTCCATCCGCGAATGTTGAGATGCGCGAAATCGTTTAACTTCCACCCGCGTGTGTTTGAAGTCCGCGCGTCGCGAATTCGACAGCTTCCACTCGCGTGTGTCGAAGCTCGCGAATTAGAGTCAGTGCATAAGAATATTCTACGATACATCCCATACATTTCGCGACTTCTCAGTCCTTGTTGAATTTTCGATTCTCTTAGCTTGATTCCGCATTTTCCGTCTAAGATAATTTGCTTCAAAATTTTTGACAAGTTCCTTATTCATTGGACATTTCATTTAATATGACGAAACATGGGATGTATCGTAGAACGTTCTTGATTTTTTTGCGACCGCGCGCAATGCGGTCTTAGAGTCAAATTTGCTTCCGAGTCTATCACTCCCCTAGAGTCGTACAGGCTCATTAGCTTCATCCCTTTGAATTAATAAAATGAAAATGTAGAGTCACGCGAAGTAGAGTCTGTGTTTGCACGCCGTTATAAGTCCCCTTCGGTCGAACTATATTTTTCGCGTCGCGTTAGAGTCAGTGTTTGCTCGCCGCAACATATATATATATATATATATATATATTTTTACTTTTTTTTTTTATTAAAACACCTCGGTCGCAAACACGTATACCGAAACGCATATACCGCGATCGCGTTCTTTAATAGTAGAGTCAGTGTTGTTGCGCCGATTTAAGATATTTCGGTCGCGAAATTCACAATTATTTCGTTCGCGAAAGTAGAGTCATGTTCGCCGGTAATATTATATTCGGTCGCGAAATCCGTAAATGAAATCGGGCGTAACGCGTAGTAGAGTCAGTGCATCAAGAAGATGCCTGGTCCTGTCTGAGAGGATGGATGACTGGAGGCTAGGAGTCCGAAAGCCGTTCAATCTGAGGGTCTAGGATGCCTAAGTCTGTCCATCTGATGGTTCTTGAGAGTCCAAAGTCGACTGCCCTCATCCCACAATTGAGAATGCAGAATGCAGAATCCAGAACTTGAGGGTCTAGGAACTGAAGTCCATGAGAGTCCAAAGTCGACTGTCCTCACCCCACAGTTCAGAATGCAGCAGCTATAAGTTGAGGGTCTAGGAACTGAGGGTCAAGGATCCGTCGATGGTGCGTGTTCCAGTGGTATGCTGACCAGGCGGTGAGTGAATTTTTAAGTCCCTCCAGTCACTCAACCATGTCGTAGGATGAATGGTCCGAAGCGGCACGAGTGACTGGTTGTAATTATTCTTTGAAATTGTTAATAATGGCGAGCATAGTGACCGCGAGTAGACTTTTCGCGCAGCGAGAACTCTACTCGTGAGTGGCATTTGTTAGGCACATTTTTCATGTCTGTATGTATTAGCTCAGGATAGGCCTCCCGTGCTGAATTTATGTTTAATATATTTGCTCGCGGTCGCGGTCGCGTTTTTATACGTTATTTTATAACGTCGTGCACATTCGAGATGCTTTATAAAGTAGAGTCATTCCTTGCAATAAAAGTTGTTGAATTTCGAGTTTTAATAAAAAATTAGAGTCACGTTGATGTAGAGTCAATACGTTCGTATTTAAGAACGTTCCGTTTGCGTTCGTTTCTGTAAAGTACTAATGAGCAAGGTGGCATTTCGCGACAAGTAGATTCCACCATAGGGTGACATTGCATGTCATATTTTTGCGATGTAGAAAAGTCGCTTCTATGGTGGGATCGCTTGAGGGAGTTTGTTTTTCCATGTTAGAAACATGAAAACAAACAGTCGAGTCAGTAGTGCATGCTAACTTTTGCTTTCAATATGAAACTAAATTAAAGTCGAGTCAGTATTGCATGAAAATCTTGCTTTTATTATCAAATCAAATTAAAGTCGAGTCATTTCAAGACATTAGTCCGCTTAGAAATGTACACAATTAGCATACTACTAATCTTAGCTCAGGATTCTTTCAGCAAGCACGGTTTGTACTTTTTTTTTGCCCGTACTCATGTTACTAAGGTCTGCAATCATGCATGTGCCCAGGTGCAACATGCATGATTCGGACCGGTGAGTACGGTTTAGTTTTAAGGCGTAGATTGGCGATTGTATTGTGATAATGACTGCCGACGTACATGCCACTGGATGAATGCGTAGTGTTTTGTGGCTTGTACGTCGGGTAGAACATAAAATGACCATTGCTTTTCGTTTTTCGTCAATTATTAAAGATTATCTCATTGCGTACTTCAATACGCCGATATGTTGCCCATACGGTCTACATATCGTCTTTTTTTAAATATCCAATAAAGAGTTCTGTATGGCACTTGGTCGTACAGAATATTTAATAAGTCGAGTCACGCGTTAGTTTGCTCGGTCATTATACTTTACAATCGATTTCAGCATCGGTACGTACTAGTTGATAAGGGAATGAGTCAGTTTTGAGCTCGGGTGTCGGAGACGTCCCGGGACGTACTCTCTAGGATTAGGCTTTTTGCACCCGGGCGGTTGTGTGAGAACCGTGGAGTGAATGTGTTGGTGTGAATGCTTTGCTCTTTTTAAATATAGCGTTAGGCAGGCAGGTAGCATACTTTCTCTGTGTGAATGATGAATTAGACATAAGTAGGTAGGGCCAAGATAGGCTATCACTCAGCTTCTATTAATTCATAATCAGGGAAATTACAAAGTGATTCGCCTATACTTGGGTTCACTTAACTCGCGCGACCGTATTTTTTTGCCCGCGAAGCCGCGTTATATAAATTATTGTTAGACACACAGCAGTTATGCTCAGTGCACTAACATTTTTCGTCGATAAATGTACGGATCACAGTACGCGTTCTTAATAAATGGTCGCGCGAGTTAAGTCTTAGTTATAAGATAGCAATTACTTTAGTTTTAAGCAGAAATACGTACACATTGCACACGCGAAGTACACCTCATTGCACAAAGGAGTGAATGTATAATAACTTCTTACGAAAGCACATAGTATCGTGCTATGCGTTTGAAGTTACGTTCCTCATTGCACTACCGAGATGTACTTCATTGCACAAGTGAAGTACGTATTTCGAACTGTTCGGGAAGTTCGGTTAAATGTTCACGTGTACGTGCCGCCGAAAATTCACTCTCTAATTCCACAGTATAAAGTATTACTCTCGCAGTAATATTTTATACAACAGAATTAAAGAGTTAATTTCGGCAGTGCCTGCGTGTCAGCCCTTGCTCGCGAATTTTCACTCAAATGTTCATATACCGTAAAACCATAGTGTCCGAAAGGGCAGGTATCAGCGTTTATGTCGACGCGTTCACTCTCGAAAGTAAAGACGGAATTTTGCCTTCTGCACTAAGAAAAAATATTAATCGGAAATATATGTGTATATATTTCCGATTAATTGACACATATGTTATTATATGTACAATATATTAGCATATGACAGATTATTTGATATTGATACATTGAATATTCCGTCTCTGCCTTCGAAGCAGTGGACGAATCGATGTAAAACTGATACCTGTTTTAACTCCCGAACAGTGGGGACTTGCTTATGCATGTCCGAAGAAAGAAGAGGCTATTTGATAAAATAGTCGAAGCGGCCCGGAGAAGAGGGCTTTCGTCGTGGGATTAGCTTGTCACTATGCTCGCCATTTCAAATGTCTACGTAAATGCTTGCCTAATAAATTAATAAATAGGGCATAAATATGCTTAATAAATTAGGCAAGCAATTACGTCTTAAACGCGTTCGCGGTCGTCCGATAAATCGCAATGCACCGCTAAGTCAATTTATTCACTGATTGCATTATCTCTTAAACACGCTTGTGATTTAAGAAATAATTTTGATTATTGATAAATTGATTTACGCCGGTTGCTCGCGTTCGCGAAAATTCCGTTGTTCGTTTGTCCGAGTAGGGAAAATAAACTTTTGATTCGCGGTAAAATCAATTTAAAAATCCTCAATCGATCGATGTAATGATTAGCGCCGCTTAATTGATTCATTTAATAATTTTATAATTTTTTCAATTTCTTCGGATATTGAAAAGTGAAACATTGCTTTAAATTAATCAATTTTTCTTGGCTGCTCGCGTTCGTGGTTTTAATTTGCGATAAGGTCACTCTTGAATCGATTGATATATTTAGTAGCGCCACTCAATTAGTTCATTTAATAATGATATAATTTTTTCAACATCCTCGGAGATTGAGAAATGATGTGTTGTTTTAAATTAATCTATTCTTATTGCATGTTCGCGTTCGCGGTTTTGATTCGCGATAAAATCATTTTCAAATGCATGATCCGTCGATATCTTTACTAGCGCCGTTCAATTGATTCATTTAATAATTTTATCATTTTTCTTCAATTTCCTCGGATATTGAGAAATAATATGTTGTCGTAACTGAATCACTTTTTTATAACTGCTGGCATCCGCGGTTTTTATTCGCGATAAACTCAATTTTAATTGCATGATCGACCGATATATATACTAGCGCCGTTCAATTGATTAATTTAATAATATTCTCATTTCTCCAATCTCCTTGGATGTTGAAAAATTATGCACTGTTTTAAATTAATAAATTTTGCCCGGCTGCTCGCGTTCGCGGTTATTCATTTTGCGAATATCTTTTGATAAAAACTTAGAACCGCGTCCGTCAGAAAGATATCTGACTTATGATTACAATTTTTATGTACCTATGAGCACATGGTACATCTCACGTATGATTACAATTTTCATGTACCTATAAATGTATGGTACATCTTACTTATGGTTACAAATAATATGTTGCGCACTGCTTAAGCAGGCTATTATTTTTACACTGTTTTATTCGCGGTACGTTACTTGCGAATGCTGACGTGATATCGGTTAACTCCATTTGTCAATTTTTTCATTTATCACATACCCAACAAATCAATTATTGTTGGTGTTTCAAGTTATATCTTTTTTTTTCAATGTAGCGGCTATGTCATTGGGCATTTTTGAGTAGAGTCAAGCTTGAAAATCATAAATTAAGAAAGTAGATTCAAAATTTTCATTTCTTTTGCCTGCTTTTCGGCCATTACGGCAGGCAAACTGTTTAATCAATTTTTCTTTCAGCTTCATTAATCCAATTTGCTTTCTGTTTAGTTCCTGTATTCCCATATTTTGAGACAGGGATGGACTTTGTTCGTACTGATATTCAATTTACGATGTTCCACTTCACTTTCATTGGTATAAGACAATTGCTTTTTGTTCCTTCATTATTTTTTCTCTCGTTCGTGTTAATCCAAATTGCTTTTTGTTTTAGACTAGGCCATATTATTCGGATGCTACTTTCATTGGTATGAAAGAATTGCTCTTTGTTTCTTCATTATTTTTTCCTTCGTTCGTGTTAATCCAAATTGCTTTTTGTTTTAGGCTAGGCCTCATTATCCGGATGCTAACTGAACTTTGACTACATTCAGCTAATTCCTATTCAGTTGCAAAGTTCTTATTTTTTAGTTTTATTTTCTTGCAACATTATTTATTCAATCTGCTTTTTGTTTTCGGCTTTTTTTACTGAAATTGACTGTCATCTCTGATCGATTTACAATATTACACTTATCTATTGTTTATGAACTTCGCGGTGTAGGTGATGGTTGCTTTTTTTTTATTTCTACACGTTTTTGAAGAGTTTATATAACTTTTCTAATGTATTAATCGCTTCCAAGTTAATCCGGAAATATTTTGTGTATTACTTTTCGATCATCAGGCTGAATTATTCTGTTAAAATATAGGATTGATAATATTATTGTATATTACATAGATTATAATTTCACGCGTTTTTCTAAACCTTATGTTTTTTTTTATTGGACATCCATTTCAGATTAAAACTTTAAAGAAAACCCTGGGTACGTAAATTTCTCATAAATTAGATCTTTTGAAGTATAATACTGTTTTCCTACAAAGCTGATTAAAAACTATACTCTTTAAAGATAATAATTTTTTACCGTAATATGCTCGCAAACTCGTAATGAACAATACATGAATAAAACTACAAAAACGCAATAAAAATAAATTCTTAATTACAAAGCCTCATTAAGAATAAATAATCAATTAAAGCAACTATAAAAAATAACTTGATATGCATTCTGCATAACATTAACATTTCTGTCTCTTCTCACATATATTGTTCGTTTAACATGTTAATGTTTAAAACTTCGTTCTTCTATTACAGCTTTTCCCTTTTTTAGCTAGATACTCAACAGTTCTCAAAAATAAGCATATCACATTCTACAGTAAACGCAAGAACATCGACTCCTATATTCAAAGTACTATAGAATAGTATCGTCTTAGTGTTAAGTTCACACAATCATCGCCATTATCATCACCATTAGATTTTGTAAGGGACAATAGACAGGCTTCTCCTGTCTACTGTTCTCCTCGGGTAGGTCAATTTCGATTCCAAATTAGTCACTTATCGAACACATTTTTCCGCGCAGAAATGGATTCGATGAATGAGTTAGTTTGGAATCTTTGCTTGCAATAATGGTTGGGTGGATGGGATCGTTTTGGGAATGGGTTGGGTCACCATACACAGCGCCTCCACGCGGTATGACCCGGGCAATCGTTATTATCCACGATCTAAGCAATTATACTTTACCGTGGATCATAACGAGCCAAAGGCTGTGTGTTTAGGATAATTCAACCCATTCACCTTTTTCACTTTTAAATTTCTATCAAAGTATCAGGCGTCAATTAGCCCGAACTGGTCTTATGCGTAATCCAATTCTTTTCCAAGATCGTGATTCACCCATTCCTACATTGCTGTTGGTCTTTTTCGTTTTATACAGGGAGAGAGCAGGATGATAGACATTTTCGCAATTTTTTCATCTGTTTTTCCTTATATCTCGGAAACTATTATGAATTTTTCAGCGCTGCTGTGATTTTTCTGAGTCCCTTTGTATCATTTTTCATTTGGTAGAGTTCACAGGTCTATTGGCAGAGTTCTAATTTTTTTTACTCCATTTTCCGGCTTGTTTTCATGATTATTTCATAGATTTTTTACCATATCTCCGGAAGTATTTCGAATTTTGGGGTGCGGTTTGCATTTTCTTGAGTCTCTTTCGACCCTCCTTCATTTCAAATAGTGAGACAAGTGAAACGATGCAGATTTAGTTGGTAATCTAAAAGGGACGCTTTCTTCTCGTGTTTTTTTCCTGGTTCTTTCATGTATTTTTAGCTGTATCTCGGGAACGATTCCGAATTTTTCAACGCGGTTGCGATTTTTCCGAGTCTCTTCGTGCCCTCTTTCATTAGGCACAATAACAAATTGATCGGTAGAGTTTTCATTTTTGACCTCATTTTAGGTTCGTTTTTCACGATTTTTCCACACATTTTTGACGATATCTCCGGAACTATTGCGAATTTCGGGGTGCGCCTTGCATTTTTCCGAGTTATTTTCGACCCCCTTTGATGTGTTAAAATAGCAATCAAATCGGTGACCCATCATTTTTTCGCAAAAATGGCAAGGGAACCTTAAGATTTTCGCGATTTCTTCAACGCCCTGTCCTGTCAAAACTAACCGTCGAAACCTATAACTAATACAGGTTTTCTTAAAGCTCTTTGGACGCACTTTCACGTGGGACTAATCGCGATCAGCAATTTTGAAAAAAAATTTTTTGCACTTTCTTAAAATTGTCATATCTCGGAAACTATGAAGAGTTCAGCGCTCGGAAAGTGGTCTATCTTCAGGGCAAATTACCCTCTATCAAATGGTATCGGTCCGAATAAAAAAAAAAATTGGACATTTTTTGCCATTTTTCGCCTATTTTCAGCTCATTTTTCGTCATTTTTCCCTCTATTTTAGCTTGTAACTCGTGAACTATTGCGAATTTTTGGGCGCGGTTTGAATTTTTTCGAGTCTCTGTCGATCCTCTTTCATTCCATATAGGTAAGCAAGTGAAATGATTTACTTTCAGTTCGTGGTTGTTAAAAAACCCGTGTTTTTCTTATGTTTTTCTCGATTTTTCAACCTATTTCTTGTCATATCTCGGAAACTATTTCGAATTTTTCAACGCGGTTGCAATTTTTCGAGTCCCTTTGTACCCTCTTTCATCTGGCACAATTACAAGTCGATCGAAAGAGTTTCAGGTTTTGGCCCCATTTTTAGGCTCGTTTTTCACGATTTTTCCACACATTTTCGGCGATATCTCCGGAACTATTGCGAATTTCAGGGTGCGCCTTGCATTTTTCCGAGGTATTTTCGACCCCCTTTGATTTTGTTAAATTGTTAAAAGGGCAATCAAATCGGTGACCCATCATTTTTTGGCAAAAATGGCAAGGGGTATACCTTAAGATTTTCGCGATTTCTTCAAGGCCCTGTCCCGTCTAAACTAGCGATCGAAACCTATAACTAATACAGGTTTTCTTAAAGCTCTTTGGACACACTTTCACGTGGGACTAATCGCGATTAACAATTTTGAAAAAATTTTTTTTTTGCTTTCTTTAAATCGTCGTATCTCGGAAACTATGAAGAGTTCAGCGCCCGGAAAGTGGTCTATCTTCAGGGCAAATTACCCTCTATCAAACGGTATCGGTCCGAATCAATAAAAAAATTTAACATTTTTCGCCATTTTTCGCCTATTTTCAGCTCATTTTTCGTCATTTTCTTATATATTTTTGCTCGTAACTCAGAAACTATTTCGAATTTTGGGGTGCGGTTTGCATTTTCTTGAGCCTCCTGCGACTCTCTTCCATTATATATACTGCAGCAAATATATACTGAACAATAACAACTTTATCGGTAGGGTTTTCATTCTTTACCCCAATCTCGGCCTTGTTTTTCAAGATTTTCCACATATTTTTCGCCATATCTCCAAAATTATCGCGAATTTTCAACTTCGACTTGCGCCATTCAAAGTTACTTTGATCCCCTTTGATTTAGTAAAAAATCAATTAAATCTGATACCCATAATTTTTTCAAAAATTCGCAAGATTTTCTGGACTTCTTCAATTCCTTCTCATGTCCAAACCTTCGCGAATTATAAGTAACTTATATAAGTAATTATAATAGTATATAGTAACATATAAGTCATTATAAGTAATTTTTGTTACAGTTCTTTAAATTGTCATTCCTCGGAAATTTGAGTCAGAAAACTAACGAAATCAATTATCATGTCAAAATAGTCGTCTTATTTATTATTCTCCAATTTATAACGCAAACAAATGCAACATACTTGCATTATTTCAAACTTTAAATATAAAAAAAGTCAATCCCCTATCAAATCCCGCCAATCTCAGCTTTGCAATCTATCAACCCTAACCAATAACATTGTATACATTCCATAGTAAGGACCTCATAGTTTCTGTTACTTTTTAGGTTATGTCCACTTCAAACCGTAAACATTGAAGGTCCATGTGAAATTCTTTAAATTCCGCCAAAAATCCTAAATCACTCTTTCATTAGATTTGTTTTGCCCATTTTGAACATGAACGACGACCACGACGAAGATTTACCAGAAGATGAAGAGGAAGTTTTGGTATACGTCGAGTTCGAGGATTGTGCGGACGCTAATATGTTCAGCAATAAGCAGCTGCACTTCGATATGATCGGCCTGGACACCGATCATCCAATTATGCAAGTCAACGGACGGGTAACAAATTTTCGTTTGACCCCTAACCTACAATTTCCTGAACATTCTAGCCCAACGTTCAATAACACAAAAATTATATATTTCTTTTATATTTCATAGTTCTTTGAGGGTACCTATGAAGACGCAGTTGGCACGTACATGTTCTTCGACAAAAACGACAACCCTGTAGTCGAGGACCCTGTGTTCGACCTGGCGCCGAGCTTGAACTACTTCGCCAAGACCAGGAAGCTGCTGAAGATGCAGCGAGTCTTCGTCAAGCATCGCACGGAAGTCATTGGCGACTCTGAGCATGGCGACTGCGTTCCAAATATACAGACTCTGAGAGAAGCTGGGGTGCCAGTGAAATATCAGCAAGAAGGTGTGTTTTGGTTTTGTTGAGGGCGGAGCGGAGTTTGGGGGACTTGCGACAGCGCACGTTTGCTAATTCTTGTTATACTAATGTAGGATGTGGTTTTGTATGAACGAGCAATGAGATATTTGTTAGGAATGCTCCCGAAAGAATTTATCATGGAAACGAAACAGTATAAAAGTGTTGAGCGCGATATTAAAATAAGCGAGTCTGCGATTCTTTCAAGAGTAACAGTGTGCGCATCTTAGCGCATCTTTAGAGATTGTCAGCGAATGTGTTTAGCGAGTTTTGAGCAAATCTTTGTCAGCATTTAATGCAGAGTGCAGTGCGAGTAATATTATAGCCATTACTTTTAATATTTCATTCCAATCTAAATCATACATTAATGAACGTAGTTGTGAACGTTCCATACTCTTCGTATGAATTAATGTGCATTTCCTTATCTCCGCTCTTTCAGCCCTTGACTTCTGGAACGAAGCGCGCAGCAGCAGAATGACTGCGCTGAACGCCTACCTCGAGAAGCAGCGGATAAGGGAAGAGAAAAAGTCACTTGGCATTGCCGTGGACTCAGAGTCCGACGAAGACAACCCCTTCGCTGTCTACAATCCAAAGACCGACTCGTCCAAGCTGAGCAAGTCCAAGTGCCGCAAAGAAGAGGCGCAGGAAACAGAAAAGTCTGTCGGACAAGAGTCGCACTGTACTTTGGAGGACAAAGAAATGGAAGTCGATGGCCAAGAAGTGGAAACAGCGAAGGAATGTTTAACTGAAAATTCAAACACTGAAGGCGACCAAGGTAGAGAGGTTGAAAAAAGTAACGAGGAGATGGAAGTGGATGAATTTGAATGCGAACAGTCGCAGGTAATGGAAAAATTGCAAAAGCCTACGAAGTCTGAAGATTCTGCGGACACTAAGAGCAGCATAGAAGATGGAAAATCATCGGAGAACCTTGAAAATCTGCAGACAACGTCAAAGGTCTGCGACAAGTGGCAGAACCCACGGAATAAATCCTCAGCTGCGAAGGTTTTAACAAGAAAAGGCAAGATTCACATCCCCTCGAAGTCGATGAAGAAGCGACTGAAGAGCAAATCGAAGAAGTCGAAAGGGGAGAAAAATGAGGAAAGCGAGGAGGCGCCTGAGAAAAGTAGTTCGCAGACGGAAGAAGAAAAAGCTTGTGAGGAGCAAAGGGACGAAGAAAAGGAGGTGATCGATGACAATCAAAAGATAGAAGAAGAGAAAAATGTGGAGGATGAAGGCAAGGATGAAGAAGAAATTGAGGTGCAGAAAGTGGAAGAATCGAAGGGGACTGATGTCGTGGACAAAAGTAGAATTGATGAGAACGAGAAGAGGTCGAGGAAGCAGGAGAAAAGGAACGAGAAATTGCGGGAAATTGCTGAAAGGCTTAAAGCGATGGGGGATAATTATAAAGAAACGAGCACGAAACGATAGGAATAATGATGGTGAGTGGAAATCATTTTTAATCCTGTCGTCGATGTGATAATATTTTGTAAATCTGTGACAATGTATTTTTGTGCGTATATTATACATTATGCAAAATGTATTATATATATATATATATTAAACTAAAGTACACTATGCAAATATGCATATGCAAATATATGTGTGTATATATATATTATTAATATTATAATTAATAGTATATATATATATATATGTGCATATAATAGGTACACAACTTTGCTCCCGCCGTTTTTCCCTTTCATCCAATGCAAAAAACGGCGGGAGCAAAGTTGTACACCTATTACATATATATATACATATATACATATATTATATGCTAACCTTTTTCGAAACAAGAGAAAATGGACTTACACCACTTTCAAAATAAACGATTCATATATATATTAAATATATTAAACTAAATAACTAATATATTAAAATAAAGTACACTATGCAAATATGCATATGCAAATATATGTACATATATATATATATATATATATATATATATTATTCTTTAATTTAAAATAATCAAATAGAAATTTATTTAAAATTAAGCTAGTCTTATTAATCATTAGTATTATCTATGAAATTTTTATTGAAGAATAATAAGAATTAACGTGATTGGTAAATATTTAAAGAATAATATTTATTTTATTGAGATTAAAATATCTAAAAATAGTTATTATTGTAAGAAATTTAATTACAGCTAAAGAAGATTTAAGGTAAAATTAAATATTTAATTGAAGTTAGCTAAACACAATGAATATAAAATATTTAATAAGAGTTAGCTAGCTTAATTTAAAGTAAACTCTTAACTTTTCTCTAAGCTTTAGTAATCAGCGTTTTATTAACTTAAGTATAATAGAATGTTTTTTCTGCCCTTAAAGAAAAATAAGAGCTTAGATTCTAAGCTAGATTATGTTTCTTTCTAGATACTATCTTTTAAGATTATTTTTGAAGTTAAAGAACATTATTGATATATATATATATATATATATATATCAATTTATTTTAATATATTAGTTATTCAGTTTAATATATTTAATATATATATGAATCGTTTATTTTGAAAGTGGTGTAAGTCCATTTTCTCTTGTTTCGCAAAAAGGTTAGCATATCTGTTAATTAAAAAATTTAGACAAATCATATGAAATCCGGCAATGTTTCTACCGATTTATCAATATATAATTTGCTTATATAAATTTGTTTTAAGCTTATATAAATTTAATTTCACTAAACTAATGTATACTTACGGGCTATAAACAGATTTACACCACTTTAAAAATTAGACAATTGTAAAAATCGTTTAGTTTCAATTTTGAAAAGTCAAATATTCCTTAAAATTCAAAATAAACGGTCCATATATTTGCGATTGCATTATTGCATAAATTATACATAATATATTTTACAGGGTAAATTCATTACAGGAAATTAAAGGTTAGCATATCTGTTAATTAAAAAATTTAGACAAATCATATGAAATCCGGAAATGTTTCTACCGATTTATCAATATATAATTTGCTTATATAAATTTGTTTTAGGCGAATTTCACTAAAGTAATGTATATTTATGGATTGCAAATGGACTTACACCACTTTCAAAATTAGACAATTGTAAAAATCGTTTAATTTCAATTTTGAAAAGTCAAATATTACTTAAAATCAAAATAAACGGTCCATATATTTGCGATTGCATTATTGCATAAATTATACATAATATATTTTACAGGGTAAATTCATTACAGGAAATTAAAGGTTAGCGTATCTGTTAATTAAAAAAATTAGACAAATCATATGAAATCCGGCAATGTTTCTACCGATTTATTAATATATAATTTGCTTATATAAATTTGTTTTAGGCTTGTATAAATTTAATTTCACTAAACTAATGTATACTTACGGGCTATAAACAGACTTACACCACTTTCAAAATTAGACAATTGTAAAAATCGTTTCATTTCAATTTTGAAAAGTCAAGTATTACTTAAAATTCAAAATAAACGGTCTATATATTTGCGATTGCATTATTGCATAATCTATACATAATATATTTTACAGGGTAAATTCATTACAGGAAATTAAAGGTTAGCGTATCTGTTAATTAAAAAATTTAGACGAATCATATGAAATCCGGCAATGTTTCTACCGATTTATCAATATATAATTTGCTTATATAAATTTGTTTTAGGCTTATATAAATTTAATTTCACTAAACTAATGTATAGTTACGGGCTATAAACAGACTTACACCAATTTCAAAATTAGACAATTGTAAAAATCGTTTAATTTCAATTTTGAAAAGTCAAATATTACTTGAAATTCAAAATAAACGGTCTATATATTTGCGATTGCATTATTGCATAATTTATACATAATATATTTTACAGGGTAAATTCATTACAGGAAACAATATATAAGGTTAGCGTATAAATTTAATTTATCTAATGTATAATATAAACAAAAATTTTAAAAATTAGACAATTGTAAAAATCATTTAATTCCAATTTTGAAAAATCAAACATATGAAATTCAAAATAAACGGTCATATATTTGTGTTTGTTTGCATAATATACATAATATATTTTCAATATACAGAAAATTTGCTATATATAAATCATATGAAATCCGGCAATGTTTCTACCGATTTATCAATATACAATTTGCTTATATAAATTTGTTTGAGGCTTGTATAAATTTAATTTTACTAAAGTAATGTATATTTACGGGCTATAAACAGACTTACACCACTTTCAAAATTAGACAATTGTAAAAATCGTTTAATTTCAATTTTGAAAAATCAAATATTACTTAAAATTCAAAATAAACGGTCCATATATTTGCGATTGCATTATTGCATAATGTATACATAATATATTTTACAGGATAAATTCATTACAGGAAATTAAAGGTTAGCGTATCTGTTAATTAAAAAATTTAGACAAATCATATGAAATCCGGCAATGTTTCTACCGATTTATCAATATATAATTTGCTTATATAAATTTGTTTTAGGCTTGTATAAATTTAATTTCACTAAACTAATGTATAGTTACGGGCTATAAACAGACTTACACCCTTTTTAAAATTGGACAATTGTAAAAATCGTTTAATTTCAATTTTAAAAAATCAATGTATTTGTATCTTATTTTATTTCAATATTATCATTATATTATTTCAATGTATTTTAAAAAATCAATTTATATCAATTACTTTAATCAATTATTTTAAAAAATCAATTTATATCAATACAATCATTATATATCATTATATTATTTCAATGTATTTTAAAAAATCAAATGTATACATAATATATTTTACAGGATCAATTCATTACATATTAAAACATATATGTATATATCATGCATTTTGCATAATGTATAATACATGCATAAAAATACAATGTCATAAATTTACAACATATTGTCATATATATATTTTCATATTATAATTCATATATAAATTTCATTCATATATATAATTATAATATAATATATAATTCATATTAAATCATATATATATATATACATGTATTTATGTTTTAATATGTACTATGCTCTATATTAATGTGTTTAGTAGATCATAAGTAAATATATGTATTAATACATATATATATGTACATATATGTATATATATTATGCAAACATTTATTTTCGTGCATATTATTATTTTACATTTTCATTTTACATTATTTTACATTATTATTATATGCAGATTATTATTTGACATTTTTATTTTACATTATTTTATATGCATACTTTTAATATACATTTTTATGTCTGTCTTTTCATACAGGAAAAAAAAGGGAAAAAAGAATTAATACACTCAACGTTTATTTATAAACATTTTGTTTATTATCAGCCGTGAGATATAATTCGAGGCATTTTCATGGTTAACAATAATATGAACAATATTATAATAGTAAATAATAATAATAATAGTTAACGACGAATGGAATGATGACGATGACGATGATTTTTTATTTGAACTGCGGTTAAGAATGATTGTGACAGTAGGGATGCTTATTTAATTAATTAATTCTAGTCATAGCCGACACTTATGTATATATATTTATACACATCATTCGCTTACAAAATTAATCATACACGTGCGTAGTTTATTGCTCGCAATTTTTGACACGATAGCATTTTCTGCATTCACTTTTAATATCTTTGAAGTATAAATGTACATTTAAATTTAATTTAATTTTTCATCTTATTTTTATGGAGAATTATAAATGGAAATATCCACTTTTAATATCGTTTGAAGTATAAGTGTACATTTAAATTTAATTTAATTTCTCATTTTATTTTTATGGAAATTAATTTAATTTCTCATTTTATTTTTATCCGAAAGCAATCGTCGAATACAGAAAATGCTATGGTTCAAATAGTTATGGGGCATCGTGTATAGTAGTGTAATACGGCACAATAGTGTAAATTGTATTATATAAAAATAATCGTTCTCCGATTCCAACCAGTGGAAACAAAGCTATTTTCTCTTATATTAAAAATGTCGACTTTATCGTTTGAAATCTTCCAGATTTTCTCCCACTAAAAATATATGATATTCTCTAAATTGTCATTGCAAATCAAATACGCGGTCCTGCGTATTCAAAGTATTTTTCAACATTCCGAATATTCGTTGGAACATTCACGTTGTTAGGAATGATAATTATCTTAAAGGTATCCTGCGTATTTTTTGTGTTCTTCTTATATATTCTTTATATTATCACTCCTAGTATTCATATTTTCCTCATTATCAAGGTTCTTCTAACATTTCTCAGTATCCTGCATATTTTCTTGATGATTCATGATATTTTAATGTTCTGACCATTTTGTACATTTTTCGTATACATAACATTACGATTCTATAGGTTCATCATATTATATTATGAAGTTCTTTAATATTTTCCCAATATTATCTTTCAGTTTGTGTTGTTTACATTTTTACTGGTTTTAGATTGCGTTTATAATTGATATTCTTCTATTATTGTCCACTGTTTTGTACATCTTATTCTTCGTATACTTAAGATTCTTTTATTATGGTGCATTCTTTATATACTTCATGTTTTCTCTAATATTTTTCCATTACCTTTCGCACTCACACTTCGATTCCATATGTTATTTTGTGAATTCCACACATTCACATTCTCAAGTTCTCAACGCACTTCCAACATCACTGGCCATTTTGTATGCTTGTATTTGTTATATCTATCACATCTTTGATTCTGCATATTTTCAAGAATCTTAACACTCTTTTGTTATTGTCCATCATTTTATACATTTGTCGTATTCTTTGTATACTTAATATTCTTGTACTATGGTCCATTGTTTATAAACTTGACGTTCTTCATTTTATTCGCATACTTGACATTTTCCATAGTCATCGTACTGTCATATTCTCTAATATTTTTTCACCATTACCTCCCACGCTCAATACTCTTTCTGTTTCTTCTTACATTCAGTGTTCTTACGATCTTCTATTCCTGTCCACCATTTTGTATATTTTCCATATTCTTCGTATACTTAATATTCTTGTACATTCTTTATAGACTTGACGTTCTTCATGTTATTCGTATACTTGACATTCTCCATACTCATCGTATGGTTACGTTCTTTAATATTTTTCCAACGTTACCTCCCACGCTCATTACTCCTGCTTCTTTTTACATTCAGTGTCCTTACGATCTTCTATTCCTGTCCACCATTTTGTATATTTTCCATATTCTTCGTATACTTAACATTCTTGTACTATGGTCCATTCTTTACATACTTGACGTTCTTCATGTTATTCGTATAATTGATGTTCTTCATACTCAACATATGGTCACGTTCTCTAATATTTTTCACTCTCATTACTCCTGCTTCTTTCTACAATCAGTGTTCTTATGATCTTCTATTCCTGGCCACCATTTTGTACATTTTCCATATTTTTGGTATACTTAACATTCTTGTACCATGGTTCATTCTTTTTAAACTTGACGTTGTTCATGTTATTCGTGTACTTGACATTCTCCATACTCATCGTATGGTCACGTTCTCTAATATTTTATCAACATTACCTCCCACGCTCAATACTCCTTCTGTTTCTTCTTACATTCAGTGTTCTTACAATGTTCTATTCCTGTCCACCATTTTATACATTTTCCATATTCTTCGTATACTTAACATTCTTGTACTATGGTCCATTCTTTATAAACTTGACGTTCTTCATGTTCTCCATACTCATCGCATGGTCACGTTCTCTAATATTTTTCCACCATTACCTTCCACGCTCACTACTTCTTCTGTTTCTTCTTACATTCACTGTTCTTACGATCTTCTATTCCTGTCCACCATTTTGTACATTTTTCATATTCTTCGTATACTTAACATTCTTGTACTATGGTTCATTCTTCGTAAACTTAACATTCTTTTACTATGGTCCATTGTTTATAAACTTAACGTTCTTCATGTTATTCGTATAATTGATGTTCTTCATACTCAACGTATGGTCACGTTCTCTAATATTTTTTACTCTCATTACTCCTGCTTCTTTCTACAATCAGTGTTCTTACGATCTTCTATTCCTGGCCACCATTTTGTACATTTTCCATATTCTTCGTATACTTAACATTCTTGTACCATGGTTCATTCTTTTTAAACTTGACGTTGTTCATGTTATTCGTGTACTTGACATTCTCCATACTCATCGTATGGTCACGTTCTCTAATATTTTATCAACATTACCTCCCACGCTCAATACTCCTTCTTCTTTCTATATTCAGTGTTCTTACAATCGTCTATTCCTGTCCACCATTTTGTACATTTTCCATATTCTTCGTATACTTAACATTCTTGTACTATGGTCCATTCTTTATAAACTTGACGTTCCTTATGTTATTCGTATACTTGATGTCCTCCATATTCATCGTATGGTCACATTCTCTAATATTTTTCACTCTCATTACTCCTGCTTCTTTCTACAATCAGTGTTCTTACGATCTTCTATTCCTGTCAACCATTTTGTACAGTTTTCATATTCTTCGTATACTCAGCATTCTTGTACTATGGTTCATTCTTTATAAACTTGACGTTCTTCATATATTTGATCGTATATTTGATGTTCTCCATACTCATCGTATGGTTACGTTCTCTAATATTTTTCCACCATTACCTTCTACGCTCACTACTCCTACTTCTTCTTCCTACATTCAGTATCCTTACGATCTTCTAT
This sequence comes from Cryptocheilus praepositus, assembly GCA_033815515.1. Classification (NCBI taxonomy): domain Eukaryota; kingdom Metazoa; phylum Arthropoda; class Insecta; order Hymenoptera; family Pompilidae; genus Cryptocheilus; species Cryptocheilus praepositus. The sequence continues at coordinate 516,239 of JAWWQZ010000275.1, forward strand.
TCCTGTCCTCCATTTTGTACATTTTCCATATTCTTCGTATACTTAACATTCTTGTACTATGGTCCATTCTTTATAAACTTGACGTTCCTTATGTTATTCGTATACTTGATGTCCTCCATATTCATCGTATGGTCACATTCTGTAATATTTTTCACTATCGTTACTCCTGCTTCTTTCTGCATTCAGTGTTCTTACGATCCTCTATTCCTGTCAACCATTTTGTACATTTTTCATATTCTTCGTATACTCAACATTCTTGTACTATGGTTCATTCTTTATAAACTTGACGTTCTTCATATATTTGATCGTATATTTGATGTTCTCCATACTCATCGTATGGTCACGTTCTCTAATATTTTTCCACCATTACCTTCGACGCTCACTATTTCTTCTACGTCTTCCCACATTCAGTATCCTTACGATCTTCTATTCCTGTCCTCCATTTTGTACATTTTCCATATTCTTCGTATACTTAACATTCTTGTACTATGGTCCATTCTTTATAAACTTGACGTTCCTTATGTTATTCGTGTACTTGATGTTCTCCATATTCATCGTATGGTCACATTCTCTAATATTTTTCACTCTCATTACTCCTGCTTCTTCCTGCATTCAGTGTTCTTACGATCTTCTATTCCTGTCCACCATTTTGTACATTTTCCATATTCTTCGTATACTTAACATTCTTGTACTATGGTTCATTCTTTATAAACTTGACGTTCTTCATATATTTGATCGTATATTTGATGTTCTCCATACTCATCGTGTGGTTACGTTCTCTAATATTTTTCCACCATTACCTTCTACGCTCACTACTCCTACTTCTTCTTCCTACATTCAGTATCCTTACGATCTTCTATTCCTGTCCTCCATTTTGTACATTTTCCATATTCTTCGTAAACTTAACATTCTTGTACTATGGTCCATTCTTTATAAACTTGACGTTCTTCATGTTATTCGTGTACTTGATGTTCTCCATATTCATCGTATGGTCACATTCTGTAATATTTTTCACTATCATTACTCCTGCTTCTTCCTGCATTCAGTGTTCTTACGATCTTCTATTCCTGTCAACCATTTTGTACATTTTTCATATTCTTCGTATACTTAACATTCTTGTACTATGGTTCATTCTTTATAAACTTGACGTTCTTCATATATTTGATCGTATATTTGATGTTCTCCATACTCATCGTGTGGTTACGTTCTCTAATATTTTTCCACCATTACCTTCTATGCTCACTACTCCTACTTCTTCTTCCTACATTCAGTATCCTTACGATCTTCTATTCCTGTCCACCATTTTGTACATTTTCCATATTCTTCGTATACTTAACATTCTTGTACTATGGTCCATTCTTTATAAACTTGACGTTCTTCATGTTATTCGTGTACTTGATGTCCTCCATATTCATCGTATGGTCACATTCTGTAATATTTTTCACTATCGTTACTCCTGCTTCTTCCTGCATTCAGTGTTCTTACGATCTTCTATTCCTGTCAACCATTTTGTACATTTTCCATATTCTTCGTATACTTAACATTCTTGTACTATGGTTCATTCTTTATAAACTTGACGTTCTTCATATATTTGATCGTATATTTGATGTTCTCCATACTCATCGTGTGGTTACGTTCTCTAATATTTTTCCACCATTACCTTCTACGCTCACTACTCCTACTTCTTCTTCCTACATTCAGTATCCTTACGATCTTTTATTCCTGTCCTTCATTTTGTACATTTTTCATATTCTTCGTAAATTTAACATTCTTGTACTATGGTCCATTCTTTATAAACTTGACGTTCTTCATGTTATTCGTGTACTTGATGTTCTCCATATTCATCGTATGGTCACATTCTGTAATATTTTTCACTATCATTACTCCTGCTTCTTCCTGCATTCAGTGTTCTTACGATCTTCTATTCCTGTCAACCATTTTGTACATTTTTCATATTCTTCGTATACATAACATTCTTGTACTATGGTCCATTCTTTACAAACTTGACGTTCTTAATGTTATTCGTATACTTGACATTCTCCATACTCATCGTACTGTCACGTTCTCTAATATTTTTCCTCCATTACCTCCCACGCTCACTCATCCTACTTCTTCCTATGTTCACTGCTCTTACGATCATCTATTCCTCTCTACCCACCACGTCTCCCACATTCTTCATACTTTCCCCACGCTCACTCCCAGTTTTCTCTGCATCCTTTTGATTTCTCACCCTTTGCCCTCTCCATAACTAAAATTCATCTAATACTCCACGTTCTTCACCTCGCATCTGTTGCTCACCGACTCACTTGCTTTCGTTCACCATTGCAGGTCCCTTGGTGGCTCGTCAGGATATTCTCCTGTAAGACAAGCGGTGCAGTGGCCAATGTAACTGCTCTCTCTGTTGTCCATCCCATAACGCACTGCCTCAACGAGTCCTTTCACAGACAAGTACGTCAGGCTGTCAGCACCCACGTGCTTGGCCAATCTGATGCTGTCCAATTTGTTGGCTATCAGCTCCTCGCGGGTTGGTATGTTGATACCCATGTAACATGGATACTTCAACGGTGGCGAGGCTATCCTTATGTGTACCTGAAAGGCAACGTTATGAAAATTGAATATCAGGGAATATGAATATTTGAGGGGTACGGGTTGGATACTTGGAAATTGAAAATCGCATTTTTAACAACTGGTAAATTGCACAGTACAAATTTGATGAAATTCAGCAGGTGAACGTGGGAAGGGATTTGGATATTTGAAATATAGAAACTTGAAAATGATATTATTAAAAATGGCCGAATATGAAATTACATTACACTGATTTGGATATTTGAAAATTGGAAAATTGGAAATTGTTCCGTGTTATAAATTATAATAATAATATTATAACATTAATTTTTATAATATTCAACATCATAACTAGATATAAATCAATTTTACATTATTTCAACTTTAAATTGCACATGCAAATTTAATGAAATTTCACAATGAACTTAATAATATTTTTGAAATTTAGAAAATTAAAAATGATATTATTAAAAATTTTAATATTAATATTCATTATACTGATTTGAATCTTGAAGATTGGAATTTCTGAAACTTTATCTTTATAAATATAATAATAATATTATCATTAATTTTTATAATATTCAATGTCATAACTAGATGTTTATCAATTTTACATATTTCATTTTAATATTCAATGCATAAGATTTCTGTTAATCCTCATTCATTTTTTCACTTTGTCTTTACTCTGCATAGTAACACAATGACTTAATACAATTTTTATAATATTCAATGTCATAACTAGATGTTTCTCAATTTTACATATTTCATTTTAATATTCAATGCACCGGATTTCTCTTTACCCTCATTGATTTTTTTCACTTTATCTTTACTCTGCATAGTAACACAATGACTTAATAAAGTTTTTATAATAACCAATGTCATAAGTAGATGTAAATCAATTTTACATATTTCAGTTTAATATTCAATGCATCGGATTTCTCTTGATCCTCATTCATTTTTTCACTTTATCTTTACTCTGCATAGTAACACAATGACTTAATACAATTTTTATAATATTCAATGTCATAACTAGATGTAAATCAATTTTGCATATTTCATTTTAATATTCAATACATACGATTTCTGTTAATCCTCATTCATTTTTTCACTTTATCTTTACTCTACATAATAACACAATGACTTAATACAATTTTTATAATATTCAATGTCATAACTATGTTTATCAATTTTACATATTTCAATTTAATATTCAATGCATCAGATTTCTCTTGATCTTCATTCATTTTTCACTTTATCTTTACTCTGCATAGTAACACAATGACTGAATGCAATTTTTATAATATTCAATGTCATAACTAGATGTTTATCAATTTTATATATTTCAATTTAATATTTAATGCACCGGATTTCTCTTAATCCTCATTCATTTCTTTCACTTTATCTTTACTCTGCATAGTAACACAATGACTTAATACAATTTTTATAATTTTCAATTTCATAACTAGATGTAAATCAATTTTACATATTTCAGTTTAATATTCGATGCATCGAATTTCTCTTGACCTTCATTTATTTTTTCAGTTAATCTTTACATAGTAAGACAATGACTTAATAACATTTTTATAATATTCAATTTCACAACTATGTTTATCAATTTTACATATTTCAGTTTAATATTCAATGCATCGTATGTCTCTTGACCCTCATTCATTTCTTTCAGTTTATCTTTACTCTAGATAGTAACACAATGACTTAATACAATTTTTATAATATTCAATGTCATAACTATGTTTATCAATTTTACATATTTCAGTTTAATATTCAATGCATCGGATTTCTCTTGACCCTCATTCATTTTTTCACTTTATCTTTACTCTACATAATAACACAATGACTTAATAAAATTTTTATAATATTCAATGTCATAACTAGATGTAAATCAATTTTACATATTTCATTTTAATATTCAATGCATCGGATTTCTCTTGATCCTCATTCATTTTTTCACTTTATCTTTACTCTACATAGTAACACAATGGCAATAACATTTTTATAATATCCAATGTCACAACTATGTTTATCAATTTTACATATTTCAGTTTAATATTCAATGCATAAGATTTCTGTTGATCCTCATTCATTTTTTCACTTTATTTTTACTCTACATAGTAACACAGTGGCAATAACATTTTTATGATATCCAATGTCATAACTAGATGTTTATCAATTTTACATATTTCAGTTTAATATTCAATGCATAAGATTTCTCTTGATCCGCATTCATTTCTTTCGCTTTATCTTTACTCTGTATAATAACACAATGACTTAATGCAATTTTTATAATATTCAATGTCATAACTATGTTTATCAATTTTACATATTTCAATTTAATATTTAATGCATCGGATTTCTCTTGATCCTCATTTATTTTTTCACTTTATCTTTACTCTGCATAGTAACACAATGACTTGATACAATTTTTATAATATTCAATGTCATAACTAGATGTAAATCAATTTTACATATTTCAGTTTAATATTCAATGCATCGGATTTCTCTTGATCGTCATTCATGTTTTCACTTTATCTTTACTCTGCATAGTAACACAATGACTTAATAACATTTTTATAATATTCAATGTCATAACTAGATGTAAATCAATTTTAGATATTTCAGTTAATATTCAATACATCGGATTTCTCTTGATCCTCATTCATTTTTTCACTTTATCTTTACTCTGCATAATAACACAATGACTTAATGCAATTTTTATAATATTCAATGTCATAACTATGTTTATCAATTTTACATATTTCAGTTTAATATTCAATGCATAAGATTTCTCTTAATCCTCATTCATTTTTTCACTTTATCTTTACTCTGCATAGTAACACAATGACTTAATGCAATTTTTATAATATTCAATGTCATAACTAGATGTAAATCAATTTTACATATTTCAGTTTAATATTCAATGCATCGGATTTCTCTTGATCCTCATTCATTTTTTCACTTTATCTTTACTCTGCATAGTAACGCGATGACTTAATAACATTTTTATAATATTCAATTTCATGACTAGATGTAAATCAATTTTACATATTTCAATTTAATATTCAATGCATCCTCTTAACACACTCATTCATTTCTTCACTTTATCTTTACTCTGCGTATTAAGACAATCGTCTTGACTAAATAAAGACAGGCAATAAAGAAAGTACAACTTACCTCCTTTGCCCCGGCGTCGCGTAACAATTTAATGATCGGCCCAATCGTGTTTCCTCTGACAATCATCGTCATTTTGCATTTTATCTTTGACATTCTGCATAATAACACAATGATTTAATGCTTTTTATAATATTCAATGTCGTGCTATGTTCATCAATTTTACATATCTGTTTTTAATACCTCGGCGAACGGAATTTCTCTTGGAAAAAGGCATTAAGTTTCTTTCAGTTTATCTTTACTCTAGATAGTAACACAATGACTTATTAAAATTCTTATAATATTCAATGTCATAATTAGATGTAAATCAATTTTACATATTTCATTTTAATATTCAATGCATCGTTTATTTCTCTTTATCCTATATAATTTCTTCACTATATCTTTTGTGCATATTAAGAATAATTTCTTGCCTATATAAAGACTTGGAAAGGGTTTTTTGCCCCGGTTTTTTTATAAACAATTTGAATGAAAGGAATCGTTTGATAAAATTGTTTAACAATCGAGTCAAAATAGATATTTTATTAGTAATTTTCTTATAGAACTTTTGACATTCTCAGACGAGTTGAAAATTTTTTGCGAACTTAAATGCGTATCGTCGTGCTCGTTATCAAAAAATTATTTCCCGACGTATCTGTTTTTGCACAGAACCTCGGCGAACGGAATTTTTGACTGCAAAAAAGCATTAAGTTGTTACCAAATTACTACTTTATTTTTGCGACTTATCGCTGACCGGGACTTTTTGTAATTATCCGAAGGTAACAAATTTGTAAAAGAGAGTTGATTGAGATAAAATTGTTTAATTACATTCGGGGTAAAAATGGGGATATTTTATTAATAATTTTCTTCTACAAATTTTGTGAATGAAAGTATGAATTGAAAACAGAACAGATCATATTGTACGACGTATCGTTTATTTATTAATTTTCACTATATTTTCTTATAGAACTTTTGGAAATGAAAGTGTCAATTGAAACCGTTTGCTCCACTTAAATGTTATCTAAAAAAATTGAATTTTTAGGAACGGAAAAGTGATTTGATTATTGGTAAAAAAATGTCCTTACTTGTCTTGCATAACCGTGAGCCGCTGCTGTTCCTGATTCAGGAACTGAACTAACAATATCTGCTTCAATTGGACTCTCGTCTGCCAAAACTCGGCCACACTGCATTCTCACCGAATATACCATTTGTCCTGAAAACGTTATTTAAATTAACTAACTAGTAAATTAGTAACTAACTAACTAGTAACAGTTTCAAAACTTGTGAATTTATACTGTGTGATTGAGATGACAACAATTATTTAAATATTATTTAAATATACTAGCCAGCCGCCATCTTGAAACTTGTTACTTTAGTCTAATTACAACTAATTTCTTAAAGTAACATAAAAAAATGGACCAGCGTAAAAGTTCACTTTCAATCTATCGTTCTACGTTAACAGACCAACAATATCTCGCGTAATATTAATAAAATTCGCTATTAAAGTCGCGAGGTGATGATCTATTGCCGGCCGCCATCTTGAAACTTGTTATTTCATCCTAATTATAACTCATTTCTTAAAGTAATATAAAAAAAATCGACCAGCTTAAAAGTTCACTTTCAATCTATCATTCTACGTCAACAGACCAACGATTTCTCGCGTAATATTAATAAAATTCGCCATTAAAGTCGCGAGGTGATGATCTATTGCCAGACGCCATCTTGAATTTTGACTAAACGGCTAAATATATCGCGTTTCCTTACATTTTTGACGCGGAACGTTAAATTATTCAACGAATTTAATTGATTATCGGTCAAAAAAATATCTCTACGTCCATACCTTCGAATATACTGTCGCTCCTGGCGAAACAGACCAACAATTTCTCGCGTAATATTAATAAAATTCGCTATTAAAGTTGCGAGATAATGGTCTACTTGCCAGCCGCGATCTTGAAACTTGTTATTTCATCCTAATTATAACTTATTTCTTAAAGTAATATAAAAAAAATCGACCAGCGTAAAAGTTCACTTTCAATCTATCATCCTACGTCAACAGACCAACAATTTCTCGCGTAATATTAATAAAATTCGCCATTAAAGTCGCGAGGTGATGATCTATTGCCGGCCGCCATCTTGAATTTTGACTAAACTGCCAAATATATCGCGTTTTCTTACATTTTTGACGCGGAACGTTAAATTATGCAATGAATTCAATTGATTATCGGTCAAAGAAATATCTCTACGTCCATACCTTCGAATATACTGTCGCTCCTGGCGAAACAGACCAACAATTTCTCGCGTAATATTAATAAAATTCGCTATTAAAGACGCGAGATAATGGTCTACTTGCCAGCCGCCATCTTGAAACTTGTTATTTCATCCTAATTATAACTCATTTCTTAAAGTAATATAAAAAAGAATCGACCAGCATAAAAGTTCACTTTCAATCTATCATTCTGCGTTAACAGACCAACGATTTCTCGCGTAATATTAATAAAATTCGCCATTAAAGTCGCGAGGTGATGATCTATTGCCAGACGCCATCTTGAATTTTGACTAAACGGCTAAATATATCGCGTTTCCTTACATTTTTGACGCGGAACGTTAAATTATGCAATGAATTGAATTGATTATCGGTCAAAAAAATATCTCTACGTCCATACCTTCGAATATACTGTCGCTCCTGGCGAAACAGACCAACAATTTCTCGCGTAATATTAATAAAATTCGCTATTAAAGTCGCGAGATAATGGTCTACTTGCCAGCCGCCATCTTGAAACTTGTTATTTCATCCTAATTATAACTCATTTCTTAAAGTAACATAAAAAAATGGACCAGCGTAAAAGTTCACTTTCAATCTATCATTCTACGTCAACAGACCAACGATTTTTCGCGTAATATTAATAAAATTCGCTATTAAAGTCGCGAGGTGATGATCTATTGCCGGCCGCCATCTTGAATTTTGACTAAACGGCTAAATATATCGCGTTTCCTTACATTTTTGACGCGGAACGTTAAATTATGCAATGAATTGAATTGATTATCGGTCAAAAAAATATCTCTACGTCCATACCTTCGAATATACTGTCGCTCCTGGCGAAGTAAACGTATTCAAAGATGCAGAATGCCTGCGGCTTGTTGTCGGGCCTCTCGACGATGTCGATCGTCTTGATGCCTTCTCTCGTCAACTCGACGATTTCGCCGGGGAAAACTTCGCGAACGTATCGGGCACCTATGCTTAAAAATCCGCAAGACTCCGAAGATATCACCCAGCCTTCCTCTTCATCGTCGTCGTCAGATTCACTTCCTGCTGCGAAGTATTCCGAGAAAATCATATATACGCGATTCGGCGAAAACGAAAACTTGAAAAAAAATTAGACGGTGCAGTAGTCGCTATATTATATACTAAAAATTTAATTGTCAAAAAAATCGTAAACTGCAATATTTAACACCTCGAAAAATTTTAAAACTTAAAATTTTTAAAAATTAAACTTTTTAAACTTTAAACTTTTTTAAACTTTAAACTTTAAAAATTTTTAAATTTATGCAAAAGTCACTGACCTAGATTGCCGAGCGGCACAATTTTTCCCAAACAAAGCGGCCTGTTGCCGTACGGATCCCTGACGCCATAGATTTTGTCCCTGTGCATGATCACCAAGGAATAAGACAAGGGTGCCAATTGCATCAAATGTTTAATTCTCGCTGGCCAGTCAGGTCCATTAACTTCGCCTTCGGGTGGATTCAGGCAGAGAGCTTGCGTTATTAATTCAGAATCTGAATATGTTGAGAGGCCGACACCACGTCCTAATACCTGCACACAAAATCAGGAATTTTACGTTTTAAGGAGTGGAAATAAAATTGTGCGATGCTTTTATGCATATTTATTGCCGAGTCACTTGGATTCTGACATTTTTGGCTGTATCTCGGAAAGTATTGCGAATTTTGGGGTGCGGTTTGCATTTTTCCGAGTTATTTTCGACCCCCTTTGATATGTTAAAAGGGCAACCATCGGGGCAAATCGGTGACCCATCATTTTTTGGCAAAAATGGCAAGGGGTATACCTTAAGATTTTCACGATTTCTTCAAGTCCCTGTCCCGTCTAAACTAGCGGTCGAAACCTATAACTAATACAGGTTTTCTTAAAGCTCTTTGGACACACTTTCACGTGGGACTAATCGCGATTCGAAATTTTGAAAAAAATTTTTTTGCACTTTCTTAAAATTGTCATATCTCGGAAACTATGAAGTGTTCAGCGCCCGGAAAGTGGTCTATCTTCAGGGCAAATTACCCTCTATCGAATGGTATCGGTCCGAAACAAAAAAAAAATTTGACATTTTTCGCCATTTTTCGCCTATTTTCAGCTTATTTTTCTTACTTTTTTTCTATTTTTGCTTGTAACTCGTGAACTATTGCGAATTTTGGGGCGCGGTTTGAATTTTTTTGAGCCTCCTGCGACTCTCTTCCACTATATATAGTGCAGCAAATTGAATAATTGATTTTCAATTGGTAATCGTTAAAAAACCCGTATTTTTTAACGTTTTTCTCATTTTTCCATCTATTTCTTGTCATATCTCGAAAACTATTTCGAATTTTTCAACGCGGTCGCAATTTTTCTGAGTCTCTTTATATCCCCTTTCATCTGGCATAATTGCAAGTTGATCGATAGAGTTTTACTTTTTGGCCCCATTTTTAGGCTCGTTTTTCACGATTTTTCCACACATTTTTAGCCGCATCTCGGAAAGTATTGCGAATTTTAGGGTGCGCCTTGCATTTTTCCGAGTTATTTTCGACCCCCTTTGATATGTTAAAAGGGCAACCATCGGGGCAAATCGGTGACCCATCATTTTTTGGCAAAAATGGCAAGGGGTATACCTTAAGATTTTCTCGATTTCTTCAAAGCCCTGTCCCGTCTAAACTAGCGGTCGAAACCTATAACTAATACAGGTTTTCTTAAAGCTCTTTGGACGCACTTTCACGTGGGACTAATCGCGATTCGAAATTTTGAAAAAAATTTTTTTGCACTTTCTTAAAATCGTCGTATCTCGGAAACTATGAGGAGTTCAGCGCCCGGAAAGTGGTCTATCTTCAGGGCAAATTACCCTCTATCGAATGGTATCGGTCCGAATCAAAAAAAAAATTTGACATTTTTCGCCATTTTTCGCCTATTTTCGCTTATTTTTCATCATTTTTCTATTTATTTTTATTAATAACTCGGGAACTATTGCGAATTTTGGGGTGTGATTTCCATTTTCTGAGGCCTCTGTTAGTCTATTTTCATTCCATATAGAGGAGCAAGTCGAATGGTTGACTTTCAGTTGGCAAACGTAAAAAAATGCCTTTCTTTCTCGTGTTTTTTCTCATTTCTTCATCTACGTTTGGTCAAACCTTGGAAATCATTACGAATTTTTCAGCGCAGTTGCAATTTTTCTGACTCTCTCAGTATAAGGAGTAAACACATCAATCAATACATTTTTGTTCAACAACAAAACACTCCGTCCTAATCTTACCATTTTTCGCAGAGATTCAGTGTTGACTAGTTCGCCGTTGTGTGCCACTGCCAAGGCACCATGTGCAGTGTGGACAACGAATGGCTGGCAGTTGACCTCCTCACTGGCGGCTGATGTCGAATACCTGGTGTGGCCAATTCCAAGGTTGCCCGTTAACTTCTTCATGCTTTCGTCATTGAAGATGGTGTTAATCATGCCCATGCCCTTGTGCGAGTGGAAGGACTTGGCGCAGACACCTTCGCTGGTCACTATGCCTGCGCTTTCCTGTCCTCTGTGTTGTAGCGCAACAAGACCTGGCATAAAAAAAATAAAAATTTAACGATATTACCAGCGTATGAGCACACTAGTGTATTTCAACTACAATTCTGCTAATAAACTTGACGCACAGAGCAATAACGCTGACAAACATCAAGCGAGCAGCTGCGATAATTATGAAGCAAGAATAAACCTTGCGTACAATGGTTACGATCCTTTTTATTTAGCAATTATTTCAGATTCTAGTTTTTTCCGCCAAAACTCAGTCAGCATTCAGTTGCAAGACCTGGCGTAAAAATATTAAAAATCTAACGATATTGCCAGCGTATGAGCACACTAGTGTATTTCAATTACAATTCTGCGCATAAACTTGACGCACAGAGTAATAACGCTGACAAACATCATGCGAGCAGCTGCGATAATTATGAAGCAAGAATAAACCATGTGTACGATGGTTACGATCCTTTTTATTGTGCAATTATTTCAGATTCTAGTCTTGTTCTGCCAAAACTCAATCAGCATTCAGTTGCAAGACCTGGCGTAAAAATATTAAAAATCTAACGATATTGCCAGTTATGAGCACACTAGTGTATTTCAACTACAATTCTGCGAATAAAGTTGACGCACAGAGTAATAACGCTGACAAACATCATGCGAGCAGCTGCGATAATTACGAAGCAAGAATAAACCATGCGTACAATGGTTATGATCCTTTTTATTATGGGATTATTTCAGATTCTAGTCTTCTTCCGCCAACACTCAGTCAGCATTCAGTTACAAGACCTGGCGTAAAAATATTAAAAATCTAACGATATTGCCAGCGTATGAGCACACTAGTGTATTTCAACTACAATTCTGCGAATAAAGTTGACGCACAGAGTAATAATGCTGACAAACATCAAGCGAGCAGCTGCGATAATTATGAAGCAAGAATAAACCTTGTGTACAATGGTTACGATCCTTTTTATTATGGGATTATTTCAGATTCTAGCCTTGTTCCGCCAAAACTCAGTCAGCATTCAGTTGCAAGACCTGGCGTAAAAATATTAAAAATCTAACGATATTGCCAGCGTATGAGCACACTAGAGTATTTCAACTACAATTCTGCGCATAAAGTTGACGCACAGAGTAATAACGCTGACAAACATCAAGCGAGCAGCTGCGATAATTACGAAGCAAGAATAAACCATGCGTACAATGGTTACGATCCTTTTTATTGTGCAATTATTTCAGATTTTAGTCTTGTTCCGCCAAAACCCAGTCAGCATTCAGTTGCAAGACCTGGCGTAAAAATATTAAAAATCTAACGATATTGCCAGCGTATGAGCACACTAGTGTATTTCAACTACAATTCTGCGAATAAAGTTGACGCACAGAGTAATAACGCTGACAAACATCAAGCGAGCAGCTGCGATAATTATGGAGCAAGAATAAACCTTGCGTACAATGGTTACGATCCTTTTTATTATGGGATTATTTCAGATTCTAGTCTTGTTCCGCCAAAACCCAGTCAGCATTCAGTTGCAAGACCTGGCGTAAAAATATTAAAAATCTAACGATATTGCCAGCGTATGAGCACACTAGAGTATTTCAACTACAATTCTGCGCATAAACTTGACGCACAGAGTAATAACGCTGACAAACATCAAGCGAGCAGCTGCGATAATTATGAAGCAAGGATAAACCATGCGTACAATGGTTACGATCCTTTTTATTATGCAATTATTTCAGATTCTAGCCTTGTTCCGCCAAAAGCCAGTCAGCATTCAGTTGCAAGACCTGGCATAGAAATATTAAAAATGTAACGATATTGCCAGCGTATGAGCACACTAGTGTATTTCAGGGTTATATATATATATAATATATATGATAATCATATATGCATATGCGATAATTATGAAGCAAGAATAAACCTTGTGTACAATGGTTACGATCCTTTTTATTATGGGATTATTTCAGATTCTAGTCTTGTTCCGCCAAAACTCAGTCAGCATTCAGTTGCAAGACCTGGCGTAAAATATATATAAATCTAACGATATTGCCAGCGTATGAGCATATATATATTTCAATATATATATGTATATATGACATTATAATAACGCTGACAAACATCAAGCGAGCAGCTGCGATAATTCACGAAGCAAGAATTACCATGCGTACAATGGTTACGATTTTTTTTTATTGTGCAATTATTTCAGATTTTATATATATGCAAGACCTGGCGTAAAAATATTAAAAATATATATGCATATAGCACACTATGTATTTAGTACAATTCTGCGTATATAATATAACAGAATAATAACGCTGACAAACATCAAGCGAGCAGCTGCGATAATTATGAAGCAAGAATAAACCTTGCGTACAATGGTTACGATCCTTTTTATTATGCAATTATTTCAGATTCTAGTCTTGTTCCGCCAAAACCCAGTCAGCATTCAGTTGCAAGACCTGGACGTAAAAATATTAAAAATCTAACGATATTGCCAGCGTATGAGCACACTAGAGTATTTATATATATACACACAGTAATATGACAATTATAAGCATGCGATAATTATGAAGTAGGATAAATATAATACAATGGTTACGATCCTTTTTATTATGCTATTATTTCAGATTCTAGCCTTGTTCCGCCAAAAGCCAGTCAGCATTCAGTTGCAAGACCTGGCATAGAAATATTAAAAATGTAACGATATTGCCATATATATAGTGTATTTCAACTAGAATTCTGCGAATAAAATTACGCACAGAGTAATAATGATAAACATCATATATGCGATAATTATGAAGCAAGAAAAAACCATGTGAACGATGGTAACGATCCAATTTATATTGCAATTATTTCAGATTCTAGTCTTGTTCCGCCAAAACTCAGTCAGCATTCAGTTGCAAGACCTGGTGTAAAAATATTAAAAATATAACGATATTTATGAGCACACTAGAGTATTTCAACTACAATTCTGCTATAAAGTTACAATTGACAAATATCAAGCGAATGCGATAATTACGAACAAGAATATATGTACAATTATCCTTTTTTATTGCAATTATTTCAGATTATATGTTCCGCCAAAACTCAGTCAGCATTCAGTTGCAAGACCTGGCGTAAAAATATTAAAAATCTAACGATATTGCCATATATAGTATTTCACATTATAAAGTTGAGTAGTAATAATGCTGACAAACATATATAATATAAGCAAGAATAAACCTTGCGCATATACGATCCTTTTTTATTATGCAATTATTTCAGATTCTAGTCTTGTTCCGCCAAAACCCAGTCAGCATTCAGTTGCAAGACCTGGCGTAAAAATATTAAAAATCTAACGATATTGCCAGCGTATGAGCACAAGAGTATTTCAACTACAATTCTGAGCATAAAGTTGACGCACAGAGTAATAACGCTGACAAACATTTAGCATGCGATAATTATGAAGCAAGAATAAACCTTGCGTACAATGGTTACGATCCTTTTTATTATGGGATTATTTGAGATTCTAGTCTTGTTCCGCCAAAACCCAGTCAGCATTCAGTTGCAAGACCTGGCGTAAAAATATTAAAAATCTAACGATATTGCCAGCGTATGAGCACACTAGTGTATTTAAACTACAATTCTGCGCATAAAGTTGACGCACAGAGTAATAACGCTGACAAACATCAAGCGAGCAGCTGCGATAATTATGAAGCAAGAATAAACCATGCGTACAATAGTTACGATCCTTTTTATTATGCAATTATTTAAGATTCTAGCCCTGTTACATCCTCCCGCCAGCAGTACCTTTCATTATTCAACAACGCCAGCAAAAATTTTACTCTGCGCTTCCCTCCTGAGCGTTTCTGCCAATTTTTCCTTACCCAGACAGATCACCTGGCCAACGTCAATCTGCGAAGGCCAGTCCCCTGCTGCGATGCATCCAAACACTCCACATTCATGTGTCAGTCCAGACAGCGTCTGTCCTCTGGTCTCTCCCTTGCTGCGTCTCCTGTCCAGCTGTTCGCCAGCGACAGAAAGTCTGGAAAGCGCTGCCGAACAATCCTGCTGCTCATCAGTCATGGCCTGCGAAAACATTGCGTTGACCAACCTGAGTTTGTAGCTACAAATCCTGCTACGTAAGACAATAACCTGACGGAGTGGACTGAAATCAGTCTGAGCATTTCTCTGCACGTATCTTTTGCACGTTATCTCTCGGTGTTTTAAAGAACAACGTCGATCGCGCAGCACGTTGCTGGCGTAAACAATGTTGTTGGGAAATTGCTCGAAGGGGGTCGGACATTATCGCGCTCGACGTTTTGCCCCTGTAAACTATTGACCCTCGACGTGGGGGGGTCTCGAGATAAGCGTTTATAGACTGTATTCTTTTTGCTTCTGCTTATTTTCTATGGTATATGCGCGTGTTATGTTTGTGCTGTTGTGTATGAGTACTGTATTATTTGTTGAACTGTGGTATTGCATATATATGTATTATGTATAGTATTAGTAGTATATAATATAATAGAATTATATACTACTAATACTATTATTAGGTGTACAACTTTGCTCCCGCCGTTTTTTGCATTGGACGAAAGGGAAAAAACGGCGGGAGCAAAGTTGTGTACCTATTACTATTATGCACTATTGCATATATACACATTATAAATAGTATTAGTAATATATAATATAATAGAATTGCAATATATTCTTTAATACAATTATACAGATATGTATAATTATATTATACTATATACTACTAATACTATTTACTATTATGTAGCATTGCATATATATACATCATAAATAGTATTAGTAATATGTAATATAATAGAATTGCATATATTCTTTAATACAATTAAACATACATGTATAATTTGCAGAATACTATTATAGTAGAATACTAGTACAGTGAAACCTGTTTTTGTGCGGTCCTTTTTTATGCGATTTTGTTTTTGTGCGATTTTATTTTTGTGCAATTTTTTTTGTACGATTTATTTTTATGCGGTATATGAATCTAAGCGGCGTTAGCACCAGTTTAATGTTTCCTATCAATGTACATATACATGTTGTGGACGAAATATATGAATGTGTAATTAATCGAAACATTACCGTAAACGCGTCAACGTTATTATCTGAAATTAGTGCGCTCGCACATAACATAGGAGGCTTTGATTCTTTTGGCGATAATGACCTGGACGAGATGATTGAGGACCAAACTGTCGATGATAGTGACATTATCAATAGTTTGATAGATTATGAAAATGGACAAGAAGAACCGGAATCTGTTACAGCAGATAAAATATATGCAGGGATCCAAATCTCGAAAAAATTGGAAACGCATTTTCTTAAAGTAGATACCAATGCGGAAAGACGCTTAAAATTCCAAAAAGAACTGAGATCATGCATGTCTCACTATCGTGGCGTTTACAAGCAACTGACCAGTCGACCGTCGTCACAAAAACTGATCACTGAGTTTATGGTACCAAAAAACAAATCAATTGAAATCCTATCTTCAAGCGACGAAAGCGATTTTCAACCAATCCATCACAAGAAGATGCGCGTTTTGGATTACGACGAGTAGCAGCAAACTATTTAATGTACAATGTAAAAACTTCTCCATGTATATGTACAATGAAGAATTAAATATTTTTACAATTTCTTTAGGTCTAATTTAATTATTTAATTTAATTGAAAGCATTCTCTCATCTATTTCATAGATCATTGATGTATTTTCTAAGTCCGACTTTTTTTATGCGGTCCCTATCCACCGCATAAAAAAAATTTTAGGTACTATATCGCACAAAATTGTTTATTATATGTGAGAATTTGTAAAATTTTCGAATATTTTTTTGTACGATTTCTTTTATGCGGTCCCTATCCACCGCACAAAAACAGGCTTTACTGTATACATGTATCATTTACAGAATGCAATTATAGTAGTATACTATTATACATATATGTATAATTACATTATACTATATACTACTAATACTATTTACTATTATGTAGTGTTGCATATATACACATTGTAAATAGTATTAGCAATATATACTATAATAGAATTATATATATTTTTTAATACAATTATACATACATGTATAATTTACAGAATACTATTATAGTAGAATATATACTGCTAATACTATTTACTATTATGTAGTACTGCATATATACATACATTATAAAGAGTATTAGCAATATATACTATAATAGGATTATATATATTTTTTAATAGAATTATACATATATGTATCATTATATTATACTATATACTACTAATACTATTTACTATTATGTAGCATTGCATGTATACATACATTATAAAGAGTATTAGTAACATATACTATAATAGAATTATATATATTTTTTAATACAATTATACATATAAGTATAATTATATTATACTACATACTACTAATACTATTTCCTATTATGTAGTATTGCATATATACACATTATAAATAGTATTAGTAATATATAATATAATAGAATTGCATATATTCTTTAATACAATTATACATACATGTATAATTTACAGAATACTATTATAGTAGAATACTATTATACATATATGTATAATTATATTATACTACATACTACTAATACTATTTACTATTATGTAGTATTGCATATATATACATTATAAATAGTATTACTAATATATAATATAATAGAATTGCATATATTCTTTAATACAATTATACATACATGTATAATTTACAGAATACCATTATATTAAAATGCTATTATATATATATGTATAATTACATTATACTATATACTACTAATTCTATTTACTATTATGTACTATTGCATATATTCAAATTATGAATAGTAATAGTAGTATATAATTCTATTACATTACATACTACTAATACTAATCATAATATATATGCATTGCATAGTTTGATTGAAACATGTTAATTGAACCGATTATATTAAAAGGACGTTTTTTTTGCACTATTTGTTATTGTACTATTGCATATATATATGCATCCATACTACACGTATATGTGCATATATATTATAAATAGTTTTAGTAGTATATCATATAATAGAATTATATGTATTTTTTAATACAATT
The DNA here is from genome assembly GCA_033815515.1 of Cryptocheilus praepositus. Classification (NCBI taxonomy): domain Eukaryota; kingdom Metazoa; phylum Arthropoda; class Insecta; order Hymenoptera; family Pompilidae; genus Cryptocheilus; species Cryptocheilus praepositus. The sequence continues at coordinate 534,789 of JAWWQZ010000275.1, forward strand.
ATATATACATGTATAATTATATTATACTATATACTACTAATACTATTTACTATTATGTAGTATTGCATATACATACATTATAAATAGTAATAGCAATATATAATACAATAGAATTATATATATTCTTTAATATATTCATACATACATGTATAATTATATTATACATTATACTACTAATACTATTATGTAGTATTGCATATATATACATTATAAATAGTATTAATAATATATATATTAATAGAGTTATATACATATTTTTTTTAATATAATTATATATATATATATACCGGTATTCTGCATATATGTATTACGCAGGTTGAGTTTTGTTAATTGGACGAGTTGACACATGCATGATGGCATTGTATTGTATATCATGTAAACGACAACTTAACATCGACACTTAATCACGCTTCGCGTTTGCGCAAAAGTCGTGTTTCGTAATCCGCGTTAGTCGCGAAAATATTTTTGTTTATCAGCCTCGCGACCCACGCTCATTACGTTAGTTGCTGCTTCTCTCAATTCACTTGACAGATCTTCGTCCGTGCAACTGATCGCATTAATTAATCGCATGAAATATTACCCGATGCTCACATTACATTTAATAAGGCTTTTCGCAATTTTTAAGTCGAATTTAAAAATTCAAATTTCGCGCCACGTTGCGGTCACCGTCATATATGTATAATTTGATAAAACTTCGCGGCTTTGAAACTAAATTTTTTAAATTGAAATTTCCCGCTACGTCGCCCGTCGTATATATATAAAATTTAATAAAATTTCGCGACGCTAAAATCAAATGTTTCGAATTCAAAAATTCATATTTCGCGCCACGTGACCTTCGAATTTGAAAATTCAAATTTTCCGCCGCGTTGCGACCATGTTTGAATTCAAATCACCAAGGATCTTTGTGTATTGCGTACTTGCATCGGTGTACACGATAATTAGAAGCGCAAATTAAATCGTCCGATCGAATGCCATCCGTTGATACATAATTACATCCGTACGTTGCATTTTTCCGCGTTTTTCATTCGCCTCGCGTCTTTCCTTGACCGAAAGCGAGACAGGTGAAGGAAACAAAGGAGCGAAAAAAAAAAATTGAAGGAAACTGGAAAACCTTGAGCCGGTGAGGAACTGGTTCGCCGACTATTTGTTTTTTTTTTTTGTACGTCGATAGACGCGGTAACTTTTGCAGGAAGAAGTCTGACATGATTGAAGGACGTGTCGAATGATGCCTGCCGATAACGGATCAATTTTCAGATTCAGCAGTTTCGATAGTTGGGCGGGAAATTTTGAATAATTAAATAACGAGTTTAATCGAAGCAAATATATAAATATATATATTTTGAATAATTAAATAACGCGTTAAATCGGAGCAGTTGCCAAAAAGCATCGTTATCCAATTAAATTTGCTTCGATTAGACTCGTTATTTAATTATTCAAAATATATATAATTATAATTATATATATAGAAATTATATATTTTTTTTTAATAATTAATATGCATATGTATACATATATATACAATACTCAGCGCCCAATCTGTTGTAGTTTCTTTAAAGCAAGTTTAATTATTGAACTTTTGCAATCACACCGTCGGTAATATAGGATATAATTATCCGCAACACAATCCCCATTAAATTAGCGGAAAAAAATGCCGAACATTCCCCTTTTTCCATCGGCTGCCACATTTCAAAATTTCGCGTCACTTTCAGATGCTCCTAACAATAATAATAATAATAATTTTTCTATATCAACAATACCGAGCGTGCAACCCTTCTTAAATTACCAAAAAACAGAATGCTGAATATTTCCTTTCTTTCTATCACATTCCAGAGTACGCATTTCAAAATTTCGCGTCACTTTCAGATGCTCCTAACAATAATAATAATTTTTCTCTATCTACTATACCGAGCCCGCAACCCTATTTAAATTAACAGAAAAAAATGCAGAATGTTATATAATAATATAATATATAAATAATATATAAATGTATATATACAATACTCAGAGCCTAATCTCCATGAAATTAACAGCAAAAAATGCCGAATACTCCCCTTTTTTTCGTCTCCTTTCATAGTTTCGAATATAATATATATATATACAACACTCAGCGCCCAACGTCATTAAATTAATAGAAAAAAAATGCTGAATATTTAATTTCTTATCAGTTTCCATAATACCCGCGACGACGTATTTAAAAATTTCGCGTCACTTTCGGATGCTCTTAACAATAATAATAATAATGTTTCCCAGCGCACAACCCTACTCAAATTAATAGAAAAAAAATGCAGAATATTATATTAATGTAATATATATATATACATATATATATATATATAATATATATATATACATATATAGACAATACACAGCACCCAATCCCCATTAAATTAACGGAAAAGAATGCAAAATATTATGCAATAATATAATATATAAATTATATACATATATATACATGAGTACAACATTCAGTGCCCGATCCCCATTAAATTAACAAAAAAAAAAAATGCCGATCATTTCCCTTTTTTCCATCGCCTCCCACAGTTCCCGCGACATCGTCTTTCATAATTCCATATATAATATATAGATTTGTAAATAATTCTATACATATATAGAATATATATATGCAACACTCAGCATCCAATCCCCAGTAAATTAATAGAAAAAAATGCCGATCATTCCTGCTTTTTTTCATCGCCTCCTACAGCACCCGTGACATCGCCTTTCATAATTCCATATATATATATATATATATATATGTATAGAATGCTCAGCGCCCAATCCCTATTCAATGATAAAGCAAAATTTTGATCATTTTCTACTATTCCGTCGCTTCCCATAACTTCCGCGGCATTTCTTTTCATAATTTCGCGGCATTCCTTTTTTCTATCACATCCCACAGTACCCGTGCCGTCGTATTTCATAATTTCATATATAAAATATATATATATGTATATGCTTAATGTAAAAATGCAATAATAATGGTAATGTTGGCAATGAAAGGTCACCTATGATCCTCAATTATTATATTGATATATGATAGGTAACGAGTTTGTTGAATTGTATTATTTGGTTGCTTACGAGTCATTTGACGATAAGACGTAAAGGCGAAACGACGAAACGCCGAAAGATTAGGAAATAAGACGAAAGTGTCTTGATTGTGTTGTTATTGTTTATAAATATTATACTCTCTAGTTTCACGTATTTAATTCCTACACACACATATATATATATATATATATATATATAATACTCAGCGCTCAATCCCCATTAAATTACCAAAAAAAAATCTTGATTATTCCCCTTTTATTTCGTCGCCTCCCTCAACTTCGGCGGCATCGTCTTTCATAATTCCATATATAATATACATATACATATGTATAATGTAAAAGTGTAATAATAACTGTAATGTTGTTAAGTTTAAGTTGCGTAAATTGCCTCAATATATATATATATTAATATATATATATATATATACAATACTCAGCGCCCAATCCCCATTAAATTACCAAAAAAAATATTGGTCATTCCCTCTTTTTTCCGTCGCCTCCCCCAACTTCGGTGGTAACCCCTTTCATAATTCCATATATAATATATAATGTAAAAATGCAACAATAATGGTAATATTGTTGAGTTTAAGTTGCGTAAATTACCTCAATATATATATATATTAATGATATAATATATATATATAATACTCAGCGCTCAATCCCCATTAAATAACGAAAAAAAAAGTTGATCCTTCCCCTTTTTTCTCTATACATAATATATATGCAATACTCAACCCCCAATTCCCATTAAATGACAAAAAAAAATGTTGATCATTCCCCTTTTTTCCGTCACCTCCCACAGCACCCATGGCATCGCCTTTCATAATTCCATATATAATATACATATATATATGTATAATGTGAAAATTTAATAATAATTGTAATGCTGTTGAGTTTAAGTTGCATAAATTGCCCAATATATATATATTAATGATATAATATATATATATATACAATACTCAGCGTTCAATCCCCATTAAATGACGAAAAAAAAAGTTAATCCTTCCCCTTTTTTCTCTGTATATAATACATATGCAATACTCAACGCCCAATTCCCATTAAATGACAAAAAGAAACGATCATTCCCCTTTTTTCAGTCGCCTCCCACAGCACCCATGGCATCGCCTTCCATAATTCCATATATAATATACATATATATATATATATATATGTATAATGTGAAAATTTAATAATAACTGTAATGTTATTGAGTTCAAGTTGTATAAATTGCCTCAATATATATACATATATATATATACAATACTCAGCGCCCAATCGCCATAAAATTCCCCCAAATAAATTCCATTAATAATAAACAAATATGTATATTTGTATAATTTAAAAATGTAATAATAATGGTAATGTGGAATTGAAGTTATATAAATTGCCTCAATATATATACATATATATACAATACTCAGCGCACCATCCCCATGAAATGACGAAAAAAAAAAAATGTTGATCATTTCCCTTTTTTCCGTCACCTCCCACAGCACCCATGTCGTCGCTTTTCATAATTCCATATATAATATATAAATATGTATATATGTATAATTTAAAAATGTAATAATAACGGTAATGTGGAGTTGAAGTTATATAAATTGCCTCAATATATATACATATATATATACAATACTCAGCGCCCAATCCCCATGAAATGACAAAAAAAAAAAAAAAAATGTTGATCATTCCCCTTTTTTCCGTCGCCTCCCACAGCACCCATGCCGTCGCTTTTCATAATTCCATTAATAATGTATAAATATGTATATATGTATAATTTAAAAATGTAATAATAATGGTAATGTGGAGTTGAAGTTGTATAAATTGCCTCAATATATATACAATACTCAGCGCCCAATCCCCATGAAATGACAAAAAAAAAAAAAAAATGTTGATAAACAACTTTTTTCCGTCAAATCCCACAGCACCTTTGACGTCGCTTTTCATAATTCCATATATAATATATAAATATGTATATTTGTATAATTTAAAAATGTAATAATAACGGTAATGTGGAGTTGAAGTTGTATAAATTGCCTCAATATATATACATATATATATATAATACTCAGCGCCCAATCCCCATGAAATGCCAAAAAAAAAAATGTTGATCATTTCCCTTTTTTCCGTCATCTCCCACAGCACCCACGTCGTCGCTTTTCATAATTCCATTAATAATATATAAATATGTATATATGTATAATTTAAAAATGTAATAATAACGGTAATGTGGAGTTGAAGTTATATAAATTGCCTCAATATACGTACATATATATATACAATACTCAGCGCCCAATCCCCATAAAATGACAAAAAAAAAAATGTTGATCATTTCCCTTTTTTCCGTCACCTCCCACAGCACCCATGTCGCCGCTTTTCATAATTCCATATATAATATATAAATATGTATATTTGTATAATTTAAAAATGTAATAATAATGGTAATGTGGAGTTGAAGTTATATAAATTGCGTCAATATATATACATATATATATATACAATACTCAGCGCCCAATCCCCATGAAATGACAAAAAAAAAAAATGTTGATCATTTCCCTTTTTTCCGTCACCTCCCACAGCACCCACGTCGTCGCTTTTCATAATTCCATTAATAATATATAAATATGTATATATGTATAGTTTAAAAATGTAATAATAACGGTAATGTGGAGTTGAAGTTAAATAAATTGCCTCAATATATATACATATATATATACAATACTCAGCGCCCAATCCCCATGAAATGACAAAAAAAAAAATGTTGATAATTTCCCTTTTTTCCGTCACCTCCCACAGCACCCATGCCGTCGCTTTTCATAATTCCATATATAATATACAAATATGTATATATGTATAATTTAAAAATGTAATAATAACGGTAATGTGGAATTAAAGTTGTATAAATTGCATCAATATACATACACATATATATATATATACAATACTCAGCGCCCAATCCCCATTAAATAACGAAAAAAAAGTTGATCATTCCCCTTTTTTCTCTATATATAATATACATGCAATACTCAACGCCTAATTCCCATTAAATGACAAAAAGAAACGATCATTCGCCTTTTTTCCGTCGCCTCCCACAACTTCCGCGGCATCGGATTTCATAATTCCATATATCATATATAAATATACATATATATATATATATATATAATATAAAAATGTATTAACAGTGGTAATGTTGTTGAGTTTAAGTTATATAAATTGCCTGCAATATATATGTATATACAATACTCAGCGCCCAATCCCCATTAAACCACTAAAAAAGATCTCTCTATCAGGCACCCCTTTCATAATTGGCGCCCCCCGGCCCGCCACCCCATTGGTCAGTCCCTCACCCGTCCTGCCGCGTCAGGTGGCAAGATGGCGGCGCCCACCTGTTGCCCGCCTCTCTCCCATTGGTCCATACCCCCCCGGCGGGGGCGAAGCAACAAAAACAAACGCTCCCGACCTCGCACGTGCGCAACCTAACCCAGACCTAACCAACAATCGCCGTCTTAACATTTTCCCACAATTTCGCAACGAAGTCTCACGAAATTCTTCCGGAACTCCAAGCGCGAGTCAGCTGATTCTGTCTACTTACGGCGTGATCTCGCGAGATTCTTTCAGGGGTCTTGAGCTTTTCTCAGATTTTGTTGGTCTTCGACAGGTCAGTTGGAGTCGGAGGTCGAACGGTGCTGAGGACGCGCGGAAAGTCGATGGACAACTGGCGATCGCTGCGACCACTTGTGAATCGGACCCCTGACCGATGAATCGAATCGGAGAGTGGGGCGCCTGGCGTCTGTGGGAAGAATCTACGGGGTGGCCGAAAGAAAATCATCGACGGACGGAGAGGAATTGTTTTTGAGTTTGTTTGACAGGTTTCCGCTGTGATTGAGTAGAGTAAAGTATACGGTGATTTTCAGTGTGAGTCTTTTTCACAATTTGAATTTATGCTCACTCTTCAAAATGTCACGATTATGAATTTTTTAGGAAAATAACGTTTTGGCTGATTGAGAATAGACACATGCAAGAATGGTATGCTGTTTAACAAAAACAGCAACATACGGAAGAAGAGGTCGTATAACTTAAACGTTAAATGTTGCATTCATTATTTTTTAAATATGTCACGATTGTGAAAATTTTGAAACGAATGCGTTTCAGCTGATTGAGAATAGACACAGACAAAACTATGCTGTTTAAAAAAAACAAAATACATTTGAATAAGAGATTCATGATGAATGCGCCAAAATCACTATCATTGACCGTAGTAGCGAAAGTTATTAAGAATAGTGATTGAATATATATATAATATATATATATATATATATATATATATATATATATATATATATATATATATATTGCATCCAAAAATGTCATTGACCGCTTAGTACTTTCATACATACATACATATATATATATAATCGCGGGTGTATTCTGTCATGGAAACATACAGCTTTCAAATGATATATTATTTTAAGAGATGGCGTTAGTAATCCTTCCGTTAAAAAGTTCCATCATTTTTCCAACATATTGTGTATATATATATACATATGCGTGTATGAAGATGCTACCCTTTGATAATTTTCGATGCAAGAATAAAAATTTGTAATTCATACATTATAACCACTACATATATATATATATGTATGCATGTATGAAAGTGCTACGCTTTGACATTTTTGAATGCAAGAAAGAAAATCTTTATTTATTAATATATATACATATATCATTTAATATTACTCATATTTTATAGCATTTTTCTGCAGAAATAATATATATATATATATATATATATATATATATATATATATATATATATATATATATATATACGGGTATTGAATTGCAATGACTTTTACGTGATTAAACTCATTAATTCTATCAGTGGTTTAATGGTCAGTTACTATCAAAACCCATTGCCACCAATATGGTGATTGCCCATCCTAGTACTGTCGAATAATTACGATATTAATATTTTTCACTGATGTATATATATATATATATATGTATATGAATGTATGTATGTACAAAGTACTATGTTTTATAATGTTTCGTCGCAAGGATGCAAAAATGCGAATTCAATACTGTCGAAAAATGAAGTTACTCATTTACACATATACACATATATAGAAATGTATTATATTATAAATACAGAAATGCACATGTATATATATATTGAATTGCAGATTTTCTTTCTGCATCCAAAAATGTCAAAGCGTAGCAATTTCATACACGCACATATATATATATATCTATATCTATCTATCTCTCTCTCTATATATATATATATATATATATATATATATATATATATATATATATATATATATATATATATATATATCAACAATGATCGCGGGTGCATTCTATCACGGAAACATACAGCTTTCAAATGATATATTATTTTAAGAGATGGCGTTAGTAATCTTCCGTATATTTAAATTTTCCATCATTTTTCTTATATATACTGTGTATATATATATTTATATGTGTATATATATGCTATGCTTATATAATTTTCGATGCTTATATATAAAATTTGTAATTCATACATTATATAATATCTAATATATATATATATATATATATGCATGTATGAAAGTGCTACGCTTTGACATTTTTTAATATATATATGTCAATATATATTCAAATGACATATATATATACGGGTATTGAATTACAATGATTTTTACGTGATTAAACTCATTAAATCTATCAGTGGTTTTATGGTCAGTTACTATCAAAACCCATTGCCACCAATATGGTGATTGCCCATCCTAGTACTATTGAATAATTACGATATTAATATTTTTCACTGATGTATATATATATACTCTATATATATGTATAAAGATACTATGTTTTATAATGTTTCGTCGCAAGGATGCAAAAATGCGAATTCAATACGGTCAAAAAATGAAGTTACTCATTTACATATATACACATATATATATATATATATATATATATATATATATATATATATATATATATATATATACATGTATATATACATATATATATATACATATTGAATTCCAGATTTTCTTTTTTGCATCCAAAAATGTCAAAGCGTAGCAATTTCGTATACGCACATATATATATCTATATCTATCTATCTATCTATCTATCCATCTCTATATATATATATACTCTATATATATGTATAAAGATACTATGTTTTATAATGTTTCGTCGCAAGGATGCAAAAATGCGAATTCAATACGGTTAAAAAATGAAGTTACTCATTTACACATATACATATATATAGAAATGTATTATATTATAACTAGGTAAATATATATATATATATATATATATTGAATTGCAGATTTTCTTTCTTGCATCTAAAAATGTCAAAGCGTAGCACTTTCATCCATACATATATATATATATATCGATTACAATAATTGCGGGTGCATTCTGTCACAGAAACATACAGCGTTCAAATGATATATTATTTTAAGAGATGGCGTTAGTAATCTTCCGTAAATTTAAAAAGTTATACATAGTGTTATACATATATACATATATACATTGTACATAAAATTAAATAGTTATACATATGCGTGTATGAAGATGCTATGCTTTGATAATTTTCGATGCAAGAATGAAAATTTGTAATTCATACATTATAACCAATACATGTATATATATATATAGGGTAAAGTATATAGTAAAGTATAATATATATATATATATATATATATATATATATATAGGGTAAAGTACATAGTGATTGACCGCTTAACCCTTTCGCCACGGCGGTCTTTTCCACAATTTGACTTTATGCTCATTATTAAAAATGTCACGATTATGAATTTTTTAGGAAAAGAACATTTATGACGAAAGCTTCTCCTGATTGAGAATAGACACATGCAACAACGCTATACGGACTAACAAAAACAAGCAACATACGGAACAAGAGGCCTAATGAAAGGTTTAATGAAATGATGAGATAATAATAATAATATCGAGAACCTTTTCAATTAATGTATTAAGTGTACGTGGAACCTGTGGTTTTTCTTTTCATAAACAGCAACGAACAAAAATACAGTTCGGTTCTAAGTAGCAACTTTAAGCAAAACGTGGAATGTAGTTAAATCAATAACAAATAAACTGAATTGAAATAAATTATAAATAAAACATTGAACAATCATTAAACAGTCCAATTAAAATGAGTATAAGTGATAATAATAAGTATAAGTAACAATTAAATAGTAATTAGGTTATTATTAAATATATAAATCTTATAATAAGTTATAAATATTAAATATTCAGTAGTAATTAATAAGTAATAAAATTAAGAGAACTACATAAGAATTGCATCAGAAGAATATAAATTAATTCCAAATAAATTGTAAGAAAAATGAAATAAACCATATGTCAACGGTATAGATAATAAATGAAAAATCTAATATAGAGTCTAATTCGCTGATGCGACTTATCTGAAAAGCATTTCAAACCGCGCAATCGTAAACACGTAATCTTCCACTGATTAGCGCCGAATTGGCGATAATCGGCGTGGGTTGAGCAAGAGGCGCGAAAAATAAATAGTCGTAATTAAAGACCCGATACGACGCGATTGCGTCCACCGACTCTGGAATTTCGTCGTGCGTTTTGATAAACAACGCGTTGCGTTTTCGTTTATGACGAATTATTGCGAATCAATGGCGGGGTGCTTAAATTAGTTTTTTTTCCGGTAAAGGCGGGTCTTATGAAAAAATTATATTACACGTTTTGATTTCAAATTTTTGTATATAAGCACTCTGTGCTTTTTATTATTATTTTTCCAAAGAAAAATTCACACATTAAGCGTGTACTTAATGTGGACGATTTTTTAATTATTTTTTTCGCGGTAATGGCGGCTCGTATGGGAAAATTGTATTACACGTTTTCGGTTCAATTTTTTATGCAGAATCACTCTATAATTTTCTTATAATTATTTTTCAGAAATAAAAATTCATGCACTACACGTGTACTTAATGTGGAGAATTTTTAAATAATTTTTTTCACGAAAACGGCAGTTCGTACCAGAAAAGTGCATTTCACGTTTTGGGTTCAATTTTTTATGCAGAATCACTCTGTAATTTTTTTATAATTATTTTTCGGAAATAAAAATTCATGCACCATACGTGTACTTTATGTGTATGATTTTTAAATAATTTTTTTTCACGAAAACGGCGAATTGTATCGGAAAAGTATATTCCACCTTTCCTTTTCAGTTTTTTACGTACAATCACAGTATATTTTTCTTATCATCATTATTTCAAAATAATAATTGCACCCACCATACATGTATTTTATCTGCATCATTTTTAAATAATTTTTTTTCACGAAAACGACGAATTGTATCGGAAAAGTATATTCCACCTTTCCTTTTCAGTTTTTTACGTAGAATCACAGTATATTTTTTTATCATTATTTTTCAAAATAAAATTGCACACTACACGTGTACTTTATGTGCGAGAATTTTTAAATAATTTTTTTCACGAAAACGGCAGTTCGTACCAGAAAAGTGCATTTCACGTTTTGGGTTCAATTTTTTATGCAGAATCACTCTGTAATTTTTTTATAATTATTTTTCAAAATAAAATTCATGCACCATATATGTACTTTATGTGGAGAATTTTTAAATAATTTTTTTCACGAAAACGGCAGTTTGTACCAGAAAAGTGCATTTCACGTTTTGGGTTCAATTTTTTATGCAGAATCACTCTGTAATTTTTTTATAATTATTTTTCAGAAATAAAAGTTCATGCACTTCACGTGTACTTAATGTAGAGAATTTTTAAATAATTTTTTTCACGAAAACGGCAGTTCGTACCAGAAAAGTGCATTTCACGTTTTCGGTTCAATTTTTTATGCAGAATCACTCTGTAATTTTTTTATAATTATTTTTCAGAAATAAAAGTTCATGCACTACACGTGTACTTAATGTAGAGAATTTTTAAATAATTTTTTTCACGAAAACGGCAGTTCCTACCAGAAAAGTGCATTTCACGTTTTGGGTTCAATTTTTTATGCAGAATCACTCGGGTATTTTTCTTATAATTATTTTTCAAAATAAAATTCATGCACCATACGTGTATCTTAATGTGTAGAATTTTTAAATAATTTTTTTCACGAAAACGGCGGTTCCTACCAGAAAAGTGCATTTCACGTTTTGGGTTCAATTTTTTATGCAGAATCACTCTGTAATTTTCTTATAATTATTTTTCGGAAATAAAAATTCATGCACTACACGTGTACTTAATGTAGAGAATTTTTAAATAATTTTTTTCACGAAAACGGCAGTTCGTACCAGAAAAGTGCATTTCACGTTTTGGGTTCAATTTTTTATGCAGAATCACTCTGTAATTTTTTTATAATTATTTTTCAGAATAAGTTCATGCACCCTGCATACATGTATTTTATGTGAGAATTTTTAAATAATTTTTTTCACGAAAACGGCGAATTGTAGCGGAAAAGTATATTTCACCTTTCCTTCTCAGTTTTTTACGTACAATCACCGGGTATTTTTCTTATCGTCATTATTTCAAAATAATAATTGCACCCACCATACGTGTACTTTATCTGTATAATTTTTAAATAATTTTTTTCACGAAAACGGCGAATTGTATCGGAAAAGTATATTCCACCTTTTCTTTTCAGTTTTTTACGTACATTCACAGTATATTTTTCTTATCATCATTATTTCAAAATAATAATTGCACCCACCATACATGTATTTTATCTGCGTCATTTTTAAATAATTTTTTTCACGAAAACTGTGAATTGTATCGGAAAAGTTTATTCCACCTTTCCTTTTCAGTTTTTTACGTAGATTCACAGTATATTTTTCTTATCGTCATTATTTCAAAATAATAATTCATGCACTATATGTGTACTTTATCTGTATAATTTTTAAATAATTTTTTTCACGAAAACGGCAGTTCGTACCAGAAAAGTGCATTTCTCGTTTTCCTTTTCAATTTTTTATCAGAATCATTTCTGTATATTTTTTTATAATTATTTTTCAAAATAAAAATTCATGCACCATACTTGTACTTTATCTGTGTAATTTTTAAATAATTTTTTTCACGAAAACGCGAATTGTATCGGAAAAGTATATTCCACCTTTCCTTTTCAGTTTTTTACGTACAATCACAGTATATTTTTCTTATCGTCATTATTTCAAAATAATAATTGCACCCACCATACGTGTACTTTATCTGTATAATTTTTAAATAATTTTTTTCACGAAAACGGCGAATTGTATCGGAAAAGTATATTCCACCTTTCCTTTTCAGTTTTTTACGTACAATCACAGTATATTTTTCTTATCGTCATTATTTCAAAATAATAATTGCACCCATCATAGGTATGGTGTCTATACTTAGTGTCGAAAATGTTTAATTTTTTTTTATCTCCAAAACAATGTGTGCTATCAGATATTTATCATATCATATATTTTAAACGTTAACTCTAAATTTTCAAAATCCTCGCACTTTTATACATTTCTAAATTTCCACCGTTCGCAACTTTTGTCACACCCCATATACAGAAATCTCGCCAACTTGAATAAGAAGTGCTTGTGTGCGGGGCCGTGATTGAAAATTAAGAGGGGAGAGCATTAAAGTGCCGCCGCGAAAGATTCCACGACGCCATTCGTTAATTTCACTTCAAGCTGGCATGATGTGCGGTAAGAATTTTGTTTCATCGCTGATATTTTTACGTTCGACTGTTTGTCCGTCCAATAAATATCGATACGCGAAATTGATTAAAAACGTTTAAAAAAGTTTGCCGATTTATTTATGTGAAAACGGGCGGCACCGTTTTAGGTTATGTTGATCAGTGTTAACGTGGCTTTTGGCGGGAAATTGTTCTCGGTTTGAAAACGCGGAAGTTGGGATCTTGTAGTTTCGAAGATTCGGCGGTGGAATTTTGAACGGTTGAAAGTCGGGTGTTGGAGAATTTGAATATTTGGAAGTTGAAATGTCGAAAATATTTGGAAATTGGGATGTTTGGGAGGTCAGGGGTCGGAAAGTGGAAATATTTCGAAATTTAAAACGTGTCGGAGAATTTGGGTATTTTAAAGTCTAAATGGCGGAAAATTTCAAAATTTCAAATTTCAAATGTCAAAATGAAACATCGAATAAAACGTCAAAATGAAAAATTTAATATTTGTAAATTCAAATGTCGAAAAATTTGGGTATTTTAAAGTCTAAATGGCGGATAATTTAAAAATTTCAAATTTCAAATGTCAAAATGAAACATCGAATATTTGTAAATCCGAACGTCAAAATGAAAAATTGAATATTTGTAAATTCAAATGTCGAAAAATTTGGATATTTTAAAGTCTAAATGGCGGAAAATTAGAACGTTTAAAAATTAAAATGTGAAAATGAAAAATTGAATATTTGTAAATTCAAATGGCGGAGAATTTAAATATTTTAAAGTTCAATTGGTGGAAAATTTCAAAAGTTTGAAATCTTAAATATTCGAAAAGGAAAATGTTTGTAAATTTAAGTGCCGAAAAATTAAGATGTTTCATTCAAATGTCAAAATGAAAAATTGAATATTTAAACATTTAAATGTCAAAATGAAAAATTGTATATTTGTAAATTCAAAACATGTCGAAGAATTTGGATATTTTAAAGTTCAAATGGCGGAAAATTTTTAAATTTAAAATTTTAAATATTTATAAATGAAAATGTTTGAAAACTTAAGTGCCGAAAAATTAAGATGTTTTATTCAAATGTCAAAATGAAAAATTGAATATTTGTAAATTCAAATATCAAAATGGAAAATTAAATATGTGTAAATTCAAATGTCTGAGGATTTGGATATTTTAAAGTTGAAATGGCGGAAAATTTCAAAGTTTGAAATTTGAAATATTCGAAAATGAAACTATATGAAAACTTGAGTGCCGAAAAATTAAGATGTTTCATTCAAATGTCAAAATAAAAAATTTAATGTTTAAAAATTTAAATGGCAAAATGAAAAATTTAATATTTTTGTAAATTCAAATGTCGAAGAGTTTGGATATTTTTAAGTTCAAATGGCGGAAAATTTAAAAACTGCAAATTTCAAATATTCGAAAATAAAAATGTTTGAAAACTTAAGTGCCGAATTCAAATGTTAAAATGAAAAATTGAATATTTAAAAATTTAAATGTCAAAATGAAAAATTGTATATTTGTAAATTCAAAACATGTCGAAGAATTTTGATATTTTAAAGTTCAAATGGCGGAAAATTTCAAAGTTTAAAATTTCAAATATTCGTAAATGAAAATGTTTGAAAACTTAAGTGCCAAAAAATAAAGATGTTTCATTCAAATGTCAAAATAAAAAATTGAATGTTTAAAAATTTAAATGTCAAAATGAAAAATTCAATTTTTGTAAATTCAAAACATGTCGAAGAATTTGGATATTTTAAAGATCAAATGACGGAAAATTTCAGTTTCAAATTTCAAATATTCGTAAATGAAATTGTTTGAAAACTTAAGTGCCAACAAATAAAGATGTTTCATTCAAATGTCAAAATGAAAAATTGAATATTTAAACATTTAAATGTCAAAATGAAAAATTGTATATTTGTAAATTCAAAACATGTCGAAGAATTTTGATATTTTAAAGTTCAAATGACGGAATATTTCAAAATGTTAAATTTAAAATATTTTGAAAATTTGAAATATGCCGAAAAATTAAGATGTTTTATTCAAATGTCAAAATAAAAAATTGAATATTTGAAAAATTAAAAGTCAAAATGAAAAATTGAATATTTGTAAATTCAAATGTTAAAATGAAAAATTAAATATTTGTAAATTCAAAACATGTCGAAGAATTTGGATATTTTAAGTTTAAATAGCGGAACATTTCAAAATTCCAAATTTCAAATATTCGTAAATGAAAATGTTTGAAAAAATTCCGAAAAATTCAAATCATTCAAATGTCAAAATGAAAATGTTCAAAATGAAAATGTATATTTGTAAATTTGTCGGAATTTTGATATCTTAAAGTTGAAATGGCGGAAAATTTCAAAATTTAAAATTGTAAATATTTATAAATGAAAATGTTAGAAAATTCATATGTCGAGAAATTGTATGTTTGAGAATTCAAATATTAAAAAATTGGAATTTTTGGAAAATAAGATATTCGGTAATTAGAATATTTAGAACTTTAAATGTCGAATAATTAGAATATATGAAACTTTAATTTTCAGACAATTAGAGTATTTGAGAATTGAAATATCGGACAAAAATAGAATATTTTAAAATTAAAATATCGGAAAATTAGAATATTTAATTATAAATGTATAAAAATTGGCATATCCCACCATTCAAATATTAGAAAATCAGAATAATTAAAAATTAAAATAGTTTAAAACTTTTGATGCACCTAAAAATGAATATATTTTAATCTTCCATATTCCAGAAATTATAACAGGCATACATCATCAAATTATATTTTAACAACAAAATTTGAGAGTTTTAAATTCGAAAGCACATTAGACAACCTTTTTTGGCATTACGCAAACGATTTTTTAACGACTTCCATACAACACAATTACGTCAGATAATCCTTATCTGCATTAGACTATAAGTGTTTGCTCGCACAGTGTAAATATTGTCTGATAATGAATCGTTTCTAAACAAACGCTACTTTGATGCGTAGGCGTTGATTAAACACAGTACTAATATGTTTTCATTTGATATATGTTTGTCACGAATTAATAGAATGTTACGTAATCACCTTGCGTCATAACACTTTTAAAAGAATATATTGGAATCATGCACATAGCGTAGAATTTCTAGTATTTTCTTTCAAATTACTAGTACTTTTTAAATAATTTATTTCAGAGCAAAATGTGTCATGTAAAAGTTGTATATCTTAGAAATTTTGCATATATTTCATAATCTTATCAAAGTTACTCTTAATTTATCATTACGTCAATTTTAGCATTCTATAATTGCATCGCTATATAATTGAGATGCCTAAGAAAATAGTTACAAATATTAAAAGTGCTTATGACGCAGAAATTTTGTCCATAACTCATCGCCGCAACTACGACCACTTATAACTTACAACAAATCACAATAATATGCTCCAAATACCATAACGCCCCAACTACGACCACTTATAACCTACAACAAACCACAATAATATGCTTCGAATACCATAACGTCCACTACCATTAATAACGCTGCAACTTTACATAGTACCTACGCTACCACAAACACGCTCATCACATTACGTCCACACGTTTCATTCGCTATTGGAAATTACAACCAACGCTGTGTCAAAACAGGCGTTAATGTCAAAATACTTCAATTACGTGCACGACAATGGTTACAGAGTACAAGTTAGGAAAGCTGATCATCGAAGGCAAGACCAAGCAGGTCTTCGAGCTGTTAGACGACCCCACGCTCTGCTACCTTCAAAGCAAGGACAGAATCACAGCTGGCGATGGCGCCAAGGCCCACGATCTTGAAGGCAAGGCAGCGATCAGCACTGCGACCACTGGCAAGGTCTTCGAACTGCTGAACGCAGCTGGCATCAGGACTGCGTTTGTGAAACTAGCTGGCGAGACTGCTTTTATAGCCAAGAAGTGTGAAATGGTGCCCATCGAGTGGGTCACCAGGAGACTCGCCACTGGTAGCTTCGTCAGAAGACAACCCGGTGAGTCTTTCTTCGCCATTTAGCCAATTAAAGCGCTGTGGACAGAAAGCGTTGCGTTGGAGAAAGCGAGAAGTAGTCAGCGGCATAGCTGTATTTGGTTTTAGGTGACGAGTCAAAGTCGCTGAATGTTTTCGAACAAATATTGAATTGATGAACCTCTACGATAAAGTTGAAACTCATTCGATGTGAATTATTTAATTCCGCAGAGGTCCCTGAAGGCTACAGGTTCAACCCTCCGCTGCAAGAGTACTTTTTCAAAGACGACGCCAACCATGATCCGCAGTGGTCCGAACAGCAGATAATCTCAGCGAACTTCAAGCTGAACGGGGTCCAAGTTGGCAAGGATGAGTTCGACATCATGAGAGAGATGACACTGGCGGTGTTCGAAGTTCTGGAGAGAGCCTGGGCGACGAGGAACTGCGCACTGATTGATATGAAGATTGAGTTCGGGGTGGACAGTGAAGGAGAGATTTTGGTGGCGGATATCATCGATAGTGATTCTTGGAGACTGTGGCCTTCTGGCGATAAGAGGCTGATGAAGGATAAGCAGGTAATGAGCTACGAGACTCAAAACTTGGAATCTCAGTATCGTATGCTACATATTGTGATAATAATCTTAGTAATTTGGATGGCGTCTTCAATCTTTACGTATTATAATAGAGCAGAAGCACAAGCGATGCCAATAAATTCTGCGATCTTTACTTCTTGGGAAATTAAAGTAGTTCACTGTAATAAAACTAAATTATTTATAATAACGTATTACCATACGCATATTCTTATAATAATCTCAAGCGATGCCAATAAATTCTGCGATCTTTATTTCTTGCGAAACTAAAACAGTTCACCGTGACGAATCTAAATTATTAATATTAACGTGGTCTGCCGTCACAAAATTCTAGGTGTACAGAAACCTGACGTCCGTAACGCAGCAGGATCTGAATACTGTGAAAGCGAACTTCAAGTGGGTCGCTGACCAATTGGACTACCTGATCCCACCGACTAAACCGCTGGTTGTAATTCTGATGGGCTCGCCAAGCGACGAAGAGCATTGCAAGAAAATTGCCAGGCACGCAGCGATGCTGGGCCTCAACACTCATCTGAGAGTTTGCAGCGCCCATAAACAAACGACTGAGACGCTGAGAATTTTGGCTGAATACGAAGGAAGCGGAGAGAAAGTAAGTTCAGACATTTGGCTTATGAAATTTTGAGCGAAGTTAACTGTGCGAGAAATGTTAAAAGGCAATAACATTTATATTTGAAAACATTAACATTTGCATTGATCGTTATCATTTTATTTAGGTGCTTGAAAATTTCTTTGTTGATACGCTTATAGTCATATTCAAATAATTTTGCAGATTTGCCTCAAACAAGTACTCTTTTATTTGCGTCCTTAATCTAAACGCGTGGTTGCACAACTTATTTATTAACGCACCTATTTATTCTCTTGCATCACTAGATGCTTGTCTGCCGAGTTCCCTTTATCTGAAATATGCGTGCGTACACCATGTTATCAGTTCGTCTCATTTTATTTGCCCATTGCGAACTCTGAGATAAACCCGTCCCATTAATAAACCACACTATTATCGACATTGTTCCTTGACCTCTGTTGCAACTTGACGATAGCGTAAACTGAGTGACAAACACTGGAAAAGTAATAAAGCAAGCACATTTGCATGGCGTAAGAACTTAGAAAGAAAGTAAAAACAGTCTGCGTTAAGAGTGAGTACGTGTAATTGATGAAGAACAAATAATAACATCGTGCGGATTCAAAAGCTTTCACAAGCTTTGCGGATTCAAAAAATACTATGAAACATTGTGCAAGAACGTAAGAAGGAACCTACTGTATTACTCTGTACGCAAAAATAAGAGTAACGCAGCGCCAATCCCCCACGTACTCAATTAAACGCACCTCCTGATAACAGAATCACCCACTCCGCCAAACAAAAGAGTAACTGTATCTAAAAAAGTAATAAACCAAGCACATTCGCATGGCGTAAGAACTTAGAAAGAAAGTAAAAACAGTCTGCGTTAAGAGTGAGTCCATGTAATTGACCAAGAACACATAATAACATCGTGCGCATTGATCCTAAACTGCCAAGCTTTGCGGATTCAAAAAATACTATGAAACATTGTGCAAGAACGTAAGAAGGAACCTACTGTATTACTCTATACGCAAAAATAAGAGTAACACAGCGCCAATCCCCCACGTACTCAATTAAACGCACCTCCTGATAACAGAATCACCCACTCCGCCAAACAAAAGAGTAACTGTATCTAAAAAAGTAATAAACCAAGCACATTCGCATGGCGTAAGAACTTAGAAAGAAAGTAAAAACAGTCTGCGTTAAGAGTGAGTACGTGTAATTGACCAAGAACACGTAATAACATCGTGCGCATTGATCCTAAACTGCCAAGCTTTGCGGATTCAAAAAATACTATGAACATTGTGCCGGAACGTAAGAAGGAACCTACTGTATTACTCTATACGCAAAAATAAGAGTAACGCAGCGCCAATCCCCCACGTACTCAATTAAACGCACCTCCTGATAACAGAATCACCCACTCCGCCAAACAAAAGAGTAATATCTAAAAGTGCGGAGCGTTCAATTAAACAACTAATCTCCCACACATTCACCGCTTTGTATTTATAATCATCCAGCGCCTTGTGTTTTCCTCCCAATATCTATCTACAAGCGTTCGCTCTTCGTAGGTGGTGCTAATCGCAGTTGCTGGCAGAAGCAACGGTCTGGGGCCAGTGCTGTCAGGCAACACGGCCCTGCCTGTCATAAACTGCCCGCCATTCAAGCCGGAGAACATTGCCCAAGACTTGTGGTCTTCGATTAACGTGCCCTCAGGTGACTAGCTCAACAACGCTTGGCTCGTTTCACTTTCCCTGCACGCTTAGAGTGTTTTTATCTTGGCGTTCCAACCGCAAGCCATGTTACCCTTTATAGAAGTGAATTCTCTGTCCGCGCAGGTATTGGATGCACAACTGTGGCGTATCCAGAGTCCGCAGCCCTGGCGTCAGCACAAATACACGCCCTGCATGATCACATGGTCTGGTCCAGGCTGCGCGTCAAGCAGCTGACGACTTTTGTGGCGCTCAAGAAGGCTGACATGGCCATGCGCAAACTCACCGTCTAGGTACCTGGACCCCAACGATTCCAAACAGTTTTAGGGGAGCAAAGTATGCGAGCGCTTGCGTTTTAATGTTCATGTTAGCACTCTTCGTCTACACCGTTCTCCTGTTCTTGCTCGTCGTGCTGTATTGGCTGCAAGTGTACAACATCCATCTGTTCCCGTTCAAGCAGATCTTCGAGTGATGGTAGATGGTGGGTGCCTTAAGGAAGAGTTTTGTACGCTGCGCATGATGGCGTGGGCTGAGGAATTATTTTTGATAAGGCTTTTGTAATAAATAAACGTGTCAGGACGCACTGCTGGTTTTCTATGTTTGACGTAAGATTTTTGTAGGGAAGGAATGGACGTAAGATTTTTGTAGGAAAGGAATGGACGTAAGATTTTTGTAGGTAAGGAATGGACGTAAGATTTTTGGAGGAAAGGAATGGACGTAAGATTTTTGGAGGAAAGGAATGGACGTAAGATTTTTGTAGGGAAGGAATGGACGTAAGATTTTTGTTGGGAAGGAATGGACGTAAGATTTTTGTAGGAAAGGAATGGACGTAAGATTTTTGTAGGGAAGGAATGGACGTAAGATTTTTGTAGGAAAGGAATGGACGTAAGATTTTTGTAGGAAAGGAATGGACGTAAGATTTTTGTAGGAAAGGAATGGACGTAAGATTTTTGTAGGAAAAGAATGTAGAAAGAGATTTTTTAGCGAAAGCAATTTTTTCATCCACAAGTTTGCGTGGTAATTTTTTTAATTTACTGTGACATCTTTTTTTGTTAAGCAATTTGAAAGTGGTAACTCGGGTGTTGGCAATTTTAAGTTTCATATCTATATTGGTTGTCGTCTATGCGTGAATTAAACATTTTGAAAAAAAACATAACCTAAAATTGATAATAATGCTGACGGTAACTATAGATTTATATTTTCGTTTTTGATAATTTACAAGGTTTGAGTCTTGAGTAAAAGTAGATATTCGAAAAGAACATAACCTAAAAATGGTAGTACAATTGTTGGTAACTAGAGATTTACATTAGTTTAGTAAATAAGTACTTTAGTAAGTAAAAAAAAAAGTGATATGCGGTGAAACCGTAAGTATAAAATTACTTCAATAATTTTTTTTCTCAAGAATAATGCAATCCATAAAAAAAGTTTATTACACATTTTTAGTTTCGATATTTATGAATAAAACAGCATCATTTTTTCTTTTCTTTGTTCAATAGCTTCCATAATTTTTCTTCTCAGAAATAATATAATCCATAAAAAAGAAGTTTATTACACATTTTCAGTTTAGATGTTTATGAAGAAAAGATCTGTATTTTTTCTTTTCTGTTGTTTAATAGCTTCAATAATTTTTCTTCTCAGAAATAATGTAATCCACAAAAAAAGGTTATTACACATTTTCAGTTTGAATATTCATGAAGCAGCGTTTTTTCTTTTTTTTGTTTAATAGCTTCAAACATTTTCCTTTTTAAAAATAATGTAATCCATAAAAAAAAAGTTATTAAACATTTTCAGTTTGAATGTTTATGAAGAAAAGATCTGCATTTTTTCTTTCTTTGTTTAATAGCTTTAATCATTTTTCTTCTCAGAAATAAGGTAATTCATAAAAAAAAGTTTATTAGACATTTTCAGTTTAGATGTTTATGAAGAAAAGATCTGCATTTTTTCTTTTCTGTTGTTTAATAGCTTCAATCATTTTTCTTCTCAGAAATAATGTAATCCACAAAAAAAGGTTATTACACATTTTCAGTTTGAATATTCATGAAGCAGCGTTTTTTCTTTTTTTTGTTCAATAGCTTCAAACATTTTTCTTTTTAAAAATAATGTAATCCATAAAAAAAAGTTTATTACACATTTTCAATTTGAATGATTATGAAGGAAAGGGCAGCTTTTTTTATTTTTCTGTTTAATAGCTTCAAACATTTTTCTTTTTAAAAATAATGTAATCCATAAAAAAAAAGTTATTAAACATTTTCAGTTTGAATGTTTATGAAGGAAAGGGCTGCATTTTTTATTTTTCTGTTTAATAGCTTCAAACATTTTTCTTTTTAAAAATAATGTAATCCATAAAAAAAGTTTATTACACATTTTCAATTTGAATGTTTATGAAGGAAAGGGCTGCATTTTTTATTTTTCTGTTTAATAGCTTCAAACATTTTTCTTTTTAAAAATAATGTAATCCATAATAAAAAGTTTATTAAACATTTTCAATTTGAATGTTTATGAAGGAAAGGGCTGCATTTTTCTTTTTTTTGTTTAATAGCTTCAAACATTTCTCTTTTCAAAAATAATGTAATCCATAAAAAAAGTTTATTACACATTTTCAATTTGAATGTTTATGAAGGAAAGGGCTGCATTTTTTATTTTTCTGTTTAATAGCTTCAAACATTTTTCTTTTTAAAAATAATGTAATCCATAAAAAAAAAGTTATTAAACATTTTCAGTTTAGATGTTTATGAAGAAAAGATCTGCATTTTTCCTATCTTTGTTTAATAGCTTTAATAATTTTTCTTCTCAGAGAAATAAGGTAATTCATAAAAAAAAAAGTTTATTAGACATTTTCAGTTTAGATGTTTATGAAGAAATGAGCTGCATTTTTTGTTTTTTTGTTTAATAGGTTCAATAATTTTTCTTCTCAGAAATAATGTAATCCATAAAAAAAAGTTTTCAGTTTGCATGTTTATAAAGAAAGATCTGCATTTTTTTAGTTATTTCAGGAGGCTGATTTTGTTCATGAAGCACAGGATGGGTGAGTGTTAAAAAAAAGGTCAATTTGTTTGGGTTTTGAGATAGTTTTTAATAGGTTATTAAGAAGAAATCTTACTATATATATTAAACAACAATTGCAGAAATCTTACCCTCTCTTAGTCTCGTTTTCTGTTTATTTTTTTGAATTAGAAATGAAATAGTTCTTCTGAGAGTTAAACATTTTGAAAAAGCACATAACTTTCAATTGATATTTTTCATTTTATAGATTTATGTTTTGGTTTTTTAATTGTATTCTCTTATAAAGAACTAATAAAAATCGTTATACAATTTGGTAACTAGAGATTTTTAGTTTTAAATAAATACTTTAGTAAGTAAAAAAAGTGATATGCGGTGACGCAGTATAAAATTACGTCATAATTTTTTTTTCTCGCAATTTTGATATTAAAAAAAGTTTAATAACATTTTCAGTTTTGTTTATGAAGAAAACACTGCATCTTTTCTTTGTTTAATGCGTCACATAATTTTTCTTCTCAAAACTGCTGTAATCCATAAAAAAAATTGTATTACACATTTTTAGTTTGAATGTTTATGAAGAAAAGAGGTGCATTTTTTATTTTTCTGTTTGAATTTTAATCATTATTCCTACTAAAAATGTGAATAAAAAGTTTGTTACACATTTCGATGAGATATTCATGCGAAAACATATTTTTTGTTTTTTTGTTTAATAGCTTTAATAACAGATTATCAGAAATAACGTAATCCATAAAAAAAAGTTTATTACACATTTTCAGTTTGGATGTTTATGAAGAAAAGAGCTGGATTCTTTTGTGTTTGTTTAACAGCTTCAATAATTTTTTTTCTCAAGAATAATGCAATCCATAAAAAAAAATTTATTAGACATTTTTAGTTTGGATGTTTATGAAGAAAGATCTGCGTTTTTTTAAATAATTTCAGGAGAATAATTTTATTTAAAAATTTCATAATTTTTTTTTTAATAATTTGATTTTGTTTATGAAGCACACGATGGATGAATTTTTAAAAAAAGGTAGTAATTTTCCTGTGACGCAAACGATGCGTCATAGAATTTTTCACTTTTACCATTAAAAAAATGTGAATAAGAGATTTAATTTCTTTCCATGACGCATACGGTGCGTCACAGAATTTTTCACTTTTGCCATTAAAAAAATGTGAATACCAGATTTCACTTCCTTCTATGACGCATACGCTGCGTCACAGAATTTTTCACTTTTGATATTAAAAAAATATGAATAACAGATTTCGATTGCTTCGATGACGCAAACGGTGTGTCACAGAATTTTTCACTTTTGCCATTAAAAAAATGTGAGTAACAGATTTCACTTTCTTCTATGACGCACCGTATGCGTCACAGAATTTATCACTTTTGATATTAAAAAAATGTGAATAACAGATTTCAAATGCTTCTATGACGCATACGGTGCGTCACATAAATTTTCACGTTTACTACTAAAAATGTTGAATACCAAATTCAATCGCGTCCATGACGCAAACGGTGCGTCATAGAATTTTTCATTTTTGCCATTAAAAAAATGTGAATAACAGATTTCGATTGCTTCGATGACGCATACCGTGCGTCACATAAATTTTAACGTTTACTACTAAAAATGTTGAATACCAAATTCAATCGTGTCCATGACGCAAACGGTGCGTCATAGAAATTTTAACTTTTGCCATTAAAAAAATGTAAATAACAGATTTCGGTTGTTTCGATGACGCATACGCTGCGTCACATATTTTTTCATTTTTGATATTAAAAAAACGTGAATACCAGATTTCACTTCCTCCTATGACGCATACGGTGCGTCACAGAATTTTCATGTTTCCTACTAAAAATGTTGAATACCAAATTCAATTGCTTTCATGACGCATATGGTGCGTCACAGAATTTTTCACTTTCCATTAAAAAAATGTGAATAACAGATTTCGATTTCTTCGGTGACGCATACGGTGCGTCACATAATTTTTCATGTTTGCTATTAAAAATGTTGAATACCAAATTCAATTGCGTCCATGACGCAAACAGTGCGTCATAGAATTTTTAACTTTTGCCATTAAAAAAATGTAAATAACAGATTTCGATTGCTTCGATGACGCATACGGTGCGTCACATAATTTTTCAAGTTTCTTCTTAAAATGTTGAATACCAAATTGAATTGCGTCCATGACGCATATGGTGCGTCACATAATTTTTCCACGTTTCCTACTAAAAATATTGAATACCAAATTCAATTGCTTCCATGACGCATATGGTGCGTCACAGAATTTTTCACTTTTGCCATTAAAAAAATGTGAATAACAGATTTCAAATGCTTCTATGACGCATACGGTGCGTCACAGAATTTTTCACTTTTGCCATTAAAAAAATGTGAATACAAAATTCAATTGCTTCCATGACGCATATGGTGCGTCACATAATTTTTCCACGTTTTCTACTAAAAATGTTGAATACCAAATTTAATTGCTTCCATGACGCACATGGTGCGTCACAGAATTTTTCACTTTTGATATTAAAAAAATGTGAATAACAGATTTCACTTTCTTCTATGACGCATACGCTGCGTCACAGAATTTTTCACTTTTGCCATTAAAAAAATGTGAATAACAGATTTCGATTGCTCCGATGACGCATATGGTGCGTCACATAATTTTTCCACGTTTCCTACTAAAAATGTTGAATACCAAATTCAATTGCGTCCATGACGCAAATGGTGCGTCACATAATTTTTCACTTTTGCCATTAAAAAAACGTGAATAACAGATTTCACTTTCTTCTATGACGCATACGGTGCGTCACAGAATTTTTAACTTTTGCCACTAAAAAAATGTGAATAACAGATTTCAAATGCTTCTATGACGCATACGGTGCGTCACAGGTTTTTTCACTTTTGATATTAAAAAAACGTGAATAACAGATTTCACTTTCTTCTATGACGCATCCGCTGCGTCACAGAATTTTTAACTTTTGCCATTAAAAAAATGTGAATACCAAATTCAATTGCTTCCATGACGCATATGGTGCGTCACAGAATTTTTCCCATTTTCCATTAAAAAAATGTGAATAACAGATTTCAAATGCTTCAATGACGCATACGGTGCGTCACAGAACTTTTTACGTTTCCTACTAAAAATGTTGAATACCAAATACCAAATTCCAAAATCCATTACTTCCACGACGCATATGGCGCGTCACAACACTTTCACTTTTCCCCCTCAAAAAATCTTACCACATTCGACTTCCTTCCACGACGCACCCGGTGCGTCACAAAAACTCCAACCACCAAATTCGGTACCCTTGCATAACGCATGACCCTTCACGCGTCCGCATTCTCCACCCCACAATAAAACTCCCCCAGATCAAACTCATGCCAAACCAATGTTTACCTTCCCGCCTCCGTCCACCCCCGTTCACGGGGAATTGCATGTTCTCACCACCGCGTTTCCTCCTTCCGGACACACCCATGAGCCAACTGACACAGAGTTGCCACCCGCAGAACACGCACGCTCATAAATCATGCAGGACCCCGGAGCCGGGCGGCAACATACCATATAATCCAGCCCGATGACAGTCATCGTCGGGGGTCCCGCCATGGATCATGCCCCTTCATTCTGCACACCAGAAGCTGCACTGGAAGACAGAACGAGATGCGCAAGTCGCCGCAGCGAAGGACTGGGCAGTCGGCAGACCCCCTGGCGCTGGTCGAGTGGGTGCTGTCCGTGATGGGGGTCTGGCCCATGGACAGACACTGGTCCACGCACCTCCGGAACGTCGTCCTCCTGCTCGCCGTCCTCGTGCACCTGCCTCTCGCCTGTCTTTACCTACGCGCCAGCTGGGGCGACTTCGAAAAAGTGCGCCGCAGCATCCTGCACATCGTCGGGGTCCTGCAGAACAGTGTCCTGTCGTGTGTCATGCGCTGGCACGCGAATAATAGGGACGTGATTAGGGAGATACGCGCATGCAGGCGGGAGAGCAGCTTCAGGAACAGGGAGGAGAAGGTTTTGTACGATGCGCAAATGCGCTCGGCGATGATGGTGTCCACGGTGTTCTTTGCGGCACTTGGAACGTTGATGGGGGCGATGCTGGTGAAGCCGGTTGTTAAACTGCCCAGTGCCATCAGAGGTGCGGAGGCTGGAAGGCGGGTATGGGGTCCTGGGGGATGTTTGAGGGGTTTGGAGGAGTTGTGAAGGGTTGGGGGTGTGTGGGATGATGGGATTTGGGGGTTTTTGGTTTTGGCAGGTTGGGTGAGGGATTTATGATGGAAGTTCTGGTGGTCGGGTACAATTTATATGGGCCTGTTGTGCGGGGGTAAAACGTATTTTGGGTATGGGTCGAAATCTTGATTCTTGCATTTTGGATTTGTTCGATCATGTGCTCGGGTAGTAAGTATTTATATGGGTACCTGATGTCTTCCATATTTTTCGTTTGGGGCAAAATCCGTATAGGATCCTGAAAGTTTGTAGTCACATAGGATGGTCTTTCTTCATTCTTGCATTCGGCACGTTGACTGAACGATTTATGATGAAAGTTCATATATCTGACTAATGACCTATTTCAGATTCCGTCAACGCCACGAAGCACATGCCGCCGATATTCCCAATCCTCATCTCCTTCGCCAGCCACAACAACTACGTGTACTTCGCCTTATTCGCCAATCAACTGCTCATTTGGGCCTTGCTGTGGACCCAGTGCAGCATAGCGACTTACATGTTCATTTCCATGGCCCACGTAACTGGCCAGTGCGCCGTCATGTCTCATCGATTCGAAAATTTGGGGCCGCGAACCGAAAACATCGTGGAGGCGATCGGCCAAATAGTCGAACATCACATATACCTGAAAAGGTGAGTGCAAATTAATTGGATCTTATATACCAGGTTGCTCAATAAGCTTTGTCGTTCGATAAGAAAAACACAATGTTATGGTTCAAAATACACTTTATTATTCAGTATAATCTCCCTGAACATTAATGCACTTGCTCCAACGATCCTCCAATCTGTGGATCCCATCCCTGAAGTGAAATTCCGGAAGGTCTGCAAAATACGCTTCAACAGCCGTTATGACCTCTTCATTTGACGAAAAACGCTTGCCACGCATAAATTTTTTGAGTTCTGGAAACAAATGGAAGTCGCTGTGGGTCAAATCTGGTGAATACGGCGGATGCTCTAACAATTCGAACTTTAATTCATGGATTTTAGCCATTGTCAAAATGCTCTTGTGACACGGTGCGTTGTCCTGATGAAAAAGGATTTTTTTCTTCTGCAAACCGGGTCTTTTTTCACGAATTTTTTCCTTCAACCGGTCCAAAAGGTTGCAATAATATTCAGAATTAATTGTTTTACCAGTTTGCAAGTAATCCACAAATAAAATTCCTTTCGAATCCCAAAAAAACTGATGCCAGAACCTTCTTGGCCGATTTCTGGACACGAACTCGTTTCGAAGACGAACAACAAGGTTCACACCGCTCTTTAGCCTCTTGTTTTGATTTAGGATCATGGTGATAGACCCAAGTCTCATCCACAGTGATGAATCGACGCACAAAATCCACTTTATCCTTTTTAAAACGCTCCAAATGTTGTTGAGAAAGTCGCATTCGAATGTGTTTTCGTTCAATTGTTAGCGAATGCGGCACCCATTGTGCACACAGCTTTTTAAAACTCAAAATTTCATTTAAAATATGACTCACACTGCCTAATGAGATGTGTAGAGCCTCTACTAAATCCCTCTCAGTCAATCGACGATCTTCCAAAACCATATCCTGTACTTTGGCTACGATTTCTGGTGTTGATGCGGTTTTTGGACGTCCTTCACGTGGATCGTCTTCAAGGCTTGTACGACCACGTTTAAATTCAGCAACCCATCTTTCTACTGTTCTAATTGAAGGTGAACGTTCATTATACACTCTTAACATTCGTTCGTAAATTTCTTTTGGTGCTACACCTTCCAAAAATAAGAATTTTATCACTGCACGATATTCAATTTTTTCCATTGTCGAAAATACTGTGACACGGCGACACTAAATGGCTTGTAAACAAAGAATGAATTGACTGATTGAAATGAACCTTCACATACGTTGATAAGAAGAGTGAACCAACAAAACAAAAACAAATTTGGACTAGTAGCAACGCCCTCAACAAAACAAAACAAAACTTATTGAACAACCTGTTATATATACATTTGGTGTGACGTTCTTGCCATTTTGTTTTTCGCCGACACTTGAGTGTATGCAAAAATTATGCGCCGGGAATCCCCTAATGCAAGCGTTGCTTGTCAAAGTAGAACTTTCACGCCATAGGTTCGCTAAGCGTCTGCAAGACGTCTTCGGATTGGCTATATTCGTCCAAGTGCTGACGTCTGTCACCGGATTGGCCCTCACCATGCATCGTCTGGTCACGAGTGTGCGTAGATTGGTCCGAATTCTAAGTTCAAACGCTCTTAACTTTTTCCGAAGCCGCGCGCCGAGAACAGAAAAATGCCGAACCCCCAGCGCGTCGGTTCAAAAATCGGCGGGCATCTTTTGCGCAGACGCAAAATGCGCGCGCGGCTTGTGTCGACGTTTTTAAAATACGAGGAACGCGCGAAAAATCTGAGGGAACGCCATGGCGCGCGAATTAAATGTCGGCGAGAAGTATTGGCGTCCCGGCGCGGAAAAGTTGAATGCGTTTTGACGGTGACTGGGTACGGCCGATTAATTGGAACAAGTGATTATTGCGGGTGAATTTTTTCAGACGCGGGCGAACTTGTCGGTGACGGTTTACTTGTTTTTCCTGTCCTACTGCGTGGCGTTTCTGGTGGCCCTGTACGGGTACAATAATGCTGGACAGAGTCTGTTGAACGCGGTAGGTGAGCAATGTACTGAACGTAGAACCGGAAAATGCTTTGTTTCTTTGCCGATGCAGAGCAGGACGTACAGCGACGCCATTTACATGTGCAAATGGCACGACATATCGCCGACGGCCAAGAAATCGATCATAATCTGCCTACTCGGTGCCGAGCGATCAATCGAGTTCAAAGTTGGCGGCGTCATGCTTTTCTCTTATGCAACATACACCGACGTAAGTTATGCAGATTGCAGAACAATATGCATCTGTGTGTTTTTTTTTAGGATAAATCATGATTTCGGCATCGGCAGATCTATGCGGTGATAAGTAAAAATGTGGCAATGTAAACGATGTATGAAATTAGATCAAATTAAGATGAATTTGTTATGAAGGAATGTGTCTTAATTTGATGTAAGTTTGTACGGTGCGTCACGTCATTTTTCACAGGCGTTTTACGAGTTTAATGAACTCTGAATATGGGAATCTGACGTGACGCATACGGTGCGTCATCGAAATTTCCATGACGCACACGGTGCGTCACACAATTTTTCACGCTTTTTGTTAAAAACTTTGAATAGTAAATATCAAGTACTTCCATGACGCATACGGTGCGTCATCGAAATTTCCATGACGCACACGGTGCGTCACACAATTTTTCACGCTTTTTGATAAAAATGTTGAATAGTAAATATCAAGTATTTCCATGACGCACACGGTGCGTCACATAAATTTCCATGACGCAGACGGTGCGTCACATAATTTTTGACGCTTTTTGATAAAAATTTTGAATAGAAAATATCAAGTACTTCCATGACGCATACGGTGCGTCCTCGAAATTTCCATGACGCAGACGGTGCGTCACACAATTTTTCACGCTTTTTGTTAAAAACTTTGAATAGTAAACTTCAAGTATTTTCATTCTTCCAATTCGAGGTACAAAATTCCGTTGTTTCCATGACGCATATGGTGCGTCATATTATTTTTCCATGCTTTCGACGAAAAATTCGGATCAAAAAATGTCCGTTTCTACTATTCAAGTTTTCTTGTGTTTATTTAATATCACTTCAACGATTCACATTTTTAATAATGACTGTTACTTTCACTATTAAAATTTGTCATATTTTATGTTATTTTTCTCCGACAGATCGTGAAGACTTCGATGGGCTACGTTTCGGCACTCAGTGCCATGACGTAAAACAACATTCTTCGCAGTAGAAAAAAAAGACGCCGAATGACTGAAGTTCCGCAGTAGGTCGACGTCAATTAACGACTTGTCTATAGCAGAGATGTAACATACCACACGCAACTGTATCATTAATGTACAGAAATACAAGGAAAATAGAGGCTTCAAATATATCGTGAAAAGTGGAAGGATGTCGAGAAATTTTTCGTCGTGACGCATACGGTGCGTCATCAGGTTTGACGGAAGCAAATATTGAAAGTGACAGCATTTTCCAACGTGACGCATACGGTGCGTCAACAAAAATTAACATTTGGCGATATTTTTATCATGACGCACACGGTGCGTCATCAATTTTGTCGAACGGAAATATAAACATTTTTCGTCATGACGCATACGGTGCGTCATCGATTCTGTTGGATGGAAATATTAAAATTTTTCGTCATGACGCATACGGTGCGTCATCAATGCTGTTGGATGGAAATATTAAAATTTTTCGTCAAGACGCATACGGTGCGTCATCAATTTGGACGGTGACAATCACTTCACATTTCCAATTCCAGATCTTCAGTTGACTCCATGATAATTTCGGCGTCTCCGAAGAAGCATTAAGAATCTCCAAATGCGACATATACACAATTCCCATCATTTCCTCCAAGAAATCACCCGAAACTTCTTAAGACCCCATAACAACAGCCCGCGAACCCTGAACTCCGCCCACGCACCCCCCTAAAAGTAAACTTTCTCTTCTTTTGCCCCACTGCACGCAAGTCACGCACCCCTGACGCCTGCGCTTGATCTCAAACATGATGACAGTCATCTATGATGCATCCGCAGCGGATCAACTTCCCACAACTTGCGCCGGGAAATTGCCGGCGGCACGCGAAAGCCGCGGACCCCCAGAAGCACTTCGAATCATCGGCGTGCAGGATGTGCAAGTCGCAGGAGCGAGGGACGCAGCTGTCCCCGGATCCGCTGGCTTCGATGCAGTTAAGCTTGTCGTTCCTGGGGGTCTGGCCCATGGACAGAGACTGGCGGAGACCGCTCTTAGGTCCGCAATCTCGTCCGACGGGTGTGGTCCTCCTCTTCTCATGGCTGAGTCGCAGATCCGCGTCATGACTCGTTTGAATTCGACAGCCATGACTTCCGGATCGCGATCCCCCTCAGCCATTTGCGAGTGTGGGCTCCATTCTTCGACGAGGGCGGCAGCGACTAGCTTGTCCTCGTCCATCCCACGTAGTACCCAGTTCGGGGTTTGATGGCAGCCCCCCGGAGTTGGACGAGACCCAATCTCGTCCCCCATGGAGATGTCCATTTCTATGAGAAGATGGTCCGACAGAGACTCAAGGTCCGCTGCCAGACGCCATCTCCTCACACAGCGAGCGGCAGAAGGATTGGCCAGGGACACGTCGATGACTGACCCCCCGTTCCTCTTCTCTTGGCTGAGTCGCAGATCCGCGTCATGACTCGTTTGAATTCGACAGCCATGTCTTCCGGATCGCGATCCCCCTCAGCCATTTGCGAGTGTGGGCTCCATTCTTCGACGAGGGCGGCAGCGAAACTCTGCTCATCCATCCCAAGTAGTACGCGCGTTCGGGGTTTGATGGCAGCCCCCGGAGTTGGACGAGGCCCAATCTCGTCCCCCGCGGAGATGTCCGTTTCTATGAGAAGATGGTCCGACCAGACTCGTCTGCTAGGTAATCTCCTCACACAACTGAGCCAGGGTGCGGTTGGGGGAGACACGTCCATGACTGACCCCCGTTCCCTTATCTTCTGAAAACGCAGATCCCCACCTAACGATCGCGTACCCATCCCCGCGTTCAACGAGCGAGTGTGGGGGCGATTCTGTTTCTTATAGTTGGAGAAAGATTGTTCTGTGCCTGTCTGGAATAGTTGATGTTGGGCAATACACAATATTTTAGGCGGATGAAAATTTTATTTGGGTTCCTCTAAGTTTGAGGTGCGCAGATACGTGAAGTCAAGGCGGGATCCTCAAAGTTTGGAAGTTAATGAAAGTTTCGGTGCACGATGCTAAGCTTGCAGCTTCAGACAGGTAGTTTGTAGTATGGTGGTAGATAGGCAGAGTGAGGGACTGATGTGCATGGGGGACGGAGGATTCGGGATTTTTGGTGGAAGTAAGTTTTATGAGGGATCCTGAAAGTTTGGAAGCATATTATGCGCTTTCTTGCATCTTCCGTTCTGTAGTTTGGCTTATAGTTGCAGAAACAATGCCTATGCACTGGTGCATGATCGATTTAAATAGCTAATGTGTATGGCAATACACAATATTTGGGGTTTTATTTGAACATTTTATTTGGGATCCTCTAAGTTTGCGGTGCGCAGATACGTGAAGTCAAGGCGGGATCCTCAAAGTTTGGAAGTTAATGAAAGTTTCGGTGCACGATGCTAAGCTTGCAGCTTCAGACAGGTAGTTTGTAGTATGCTGGCAAATAGTCAGAGGGACTAATGTGCATGGGGGACGGAGGATTCGGGATTTTTGTCTGGCAAGACGTCTTCTGATTGGCGATATTCTGAGTTCAAACGCTTCTTAACTTTTTTCGAAGCTGCGCGCGGAAAACAGAAAAATGACGAATTCAGCAGCGCGTCTTTAAAAGAATGCAGTGTTGTCGGTCTTTTAAGTAAATGGTAATTTCTCGTAATAGTAATAGTGCAGACGTTGTATGAAGGTACATGAAATTGAAATATGTTTATATGATGCTTCATATCATTATACGCACGCTGTTAATAAGTGGGAGAATTCTTAGTACATGATGCATATGATGAGTTACACAATATTTTTTGTGTTAAAAAATTTGAATGACTAAATTGTTTAACTAATATTAACTAATAACTAAATTCAATATTAAATATAACTAATAACTAAATAGAATATTAAAATTAACTAATAACAAAATTGAATAAGAAATTTGTTGGCTTCGTGTACATATGGCGGGTCTCGCAATTTTCATGTTTTGTACTAAAAAAAAATCGGATAACAAAATTTCATTGCTTCCATGACGCATACGGTGCGTCACACAATTTTTACTTTCCTTACTGAAAAATTCGCGTATTAAATTTACATTGCCTCCTTCATACACAAAGTGCACCGTAAAATTTTTCATTTTTCTACTAAAAAAAAATCGAATGGCAAATATGCCTTTCCTCCATGACGTCTACGGTGCGTCACGCAATTTTCACATTGTGTACTAAAAAAATCGAATATGAAAAAATTTTATTGCATCCATGACGCATACGGTGCGTCACACAATTTTTACTTTTCTTACTATAAAATTCGTGTAATACATTTACATTGCCTCCTTCATACACAAAGTGCACCATAGAATTTTTCATTTTTCCTACTAAAAGAATTCGAATGACAAATATGCCTTTCCTCCATGACGCATACGGTGCGTCACACTATTTTCACATTTTGTACTAAAAAAAATCGAATAACAAAATTTCATTGCTTCCATGACGCATACGATGCGTCACACAATTTTTACTTTTCTTACTGTAAAATTCGCGTAATAAATTTACATTGCCTCCTTCATACACAAAGTGCACCGTAAAATTTTTCATTTTTCCTACTAAAAAAAAATCGACTGACAAATATGTCTTTCCTCCATGACGCATACGGTGCGTCACACTATTTTCGCAATTTTGTACTAAAAAAAATCGAATATGAAAAAATTTTATTGCATCCATGACGCATACGGTGCGTCACACAATTTTTACTTTTCTTACTGAAAAATTCGTGTAATAAATTTACATTGCTTCCTTCATACATAAAGTGCACCGTAAAATTTTGCATTTTTCCTACTAAAAAAAATCGACTGACAAATATAACGTTATATATACATATTGTATATACAAAATGTATTTTAAGTGATATCTAATTTTCCATAATTGAAATGAAATGATTTTTACAATTGACTAATTATGAAAATAGTGCAAGTCCGTTTACAACCCGTCAATATATATTATTTTAGTTAAATTCGATTAAAAGAAATTTATATAATCAATCGACATATCGATAAATTAGTAGAAGCATTTTTTAATTTGTATTTTTATTAATTAATTTGTATTTTTCAATTGAGTAATATGCTAACCTTTAATTTTCTGGAAACAGCATAAAATGGACTTGCACCAGTTTCAAAATAAACGCTCCATATGTGTTCACAGAACTTGTCCAAAACAATGCTGAAAAAATAATATAACTACCCGTAATTGTATGAGAGATCGTTTTAATAAAAAAATATAGAAGGAAAAATATATAAGAAAAAATATTAATGAAGAAAAGATAAATCGGGTGATAAAATCGTTCATTCTAAAAATTGAGAAGAATTTTCGTCGTTTTTCCGGCCTCCGTTTCTTCTTCCAATTTCCGGAAAAGGAATCATCGATTTTGTCGCAGACCGCGATAAACGGAAATAGGCATTTTTATTTAATGCACCGTCTCCGAAAAAAATAACTCTAACGGTTCATTAATATTTTTATAAATTGTTTATTTGGAAATATAGTGACCGATTAAGAGAAAAACTTTCGTCATTATTCCGGCCTCCGTTTCTTCTTCCGATTTCGGTAAAAGGAATCATTGATTTTGTCGCAGACCGCGATAAACGGAAATAGGCATTTTTATTTACCACACGTTTGAAAAAAAAGTAACTCTAATGGTTCATTAACATTTTTATAAATCGTTTATTTGGAAATACAGCGACCGATTAAGAAAATAATCTTTCGTCATTATTCAACAATTCCGTTTCTTCTTCCGATTTAGGTAAAAGGGATCATCGATTTTGTCGCAGACCGCGATAAACGGAAATAGGCATTTTTATTTAATGCATCGTTTCCGAAAAAAATAACTCTAACGGTTCATTAATATTTTTATAAATTCTGTATTTGGAAATATAGCGACCGATTAAGAGTTGTGTAGAACCGTTCTGATTTTATTGGATACGTACAATCGTCCCGTATTTTTATTTCGACGAGATTTCACCAACGAAATATGTTCAGTTTCGGAAAAAACGCATAATACGATATTTGCCTGAGTATTTCAAAAGATCTCACTGAAGACTTAAATACACTTTTTCGTTACGACGCGCTGTTTCGAATTCCAAACCATTAACAAATTTGACTAGGAATGCAAAAGATTCGCAATAAAACATATTTGCAATCTTGTAAAAGCAATTGATATTGGAACCGTGCTTCAATAATTCGGCTTCTAACACCTCTACGTTATCTTCCTTTTTGCTCGATTTAATCATACTCTACGGTATTACTTAACACCGCACACAGGTGAAAGAAAAAGCTCAAACCACATAAAATCGCACCCAGGTCCCACGTCCAGAAGTGTTTCGTCAATCTTCAACTACGTCTAATTACTTTACTTTCCCTGATCCGTGTCTCAGCATTTTCAAATCCTCTGTACAAATTCATTCCCTACCCTCACACCCCTCATGGGTACAAAAGCTTCCGCATTCTAATCTTGCCCCAGCGCAGCACCCAGTTGCAGACCCCCATGAAACCAAACGTCTTATCTACGGCACACTGGTGAAAGAAAAAGCTCAAACCACATAAAATCGCACCCAGGTCCCCCGCGCAGAAGCGTTTCGTTAATCGTAGCCAAATAATCTGCTCAGTATTCAACTACGTCTAATTACTTCACTTTCCCTAATCTCTGTACAATTTAATTCCCTAACACCCCACGCTCAACGGGTACAAAAGCTTCCGCATATTTTTTCTCCCAACCATAGGCTAAGGGTCCCCAACAAAATTCCAGAATCAAATCTCAAACATCAGGTGTCTTATTGACTTTATTCCCAGAACCGGGGTGCCCTTAGAAATTAGTAAGGCAAAGCACCGGATAAAAAACTCGCGAAGAACTTCCCTGTCCCGAATTGCAGACCCCCATGAAACAAACGTCTTATCTACCGCACACAGGTGAAAGAAAAAGCTCAAACCACATAAAATCACACCCAGGTCTCACGTCCAGAAGCGTTTACAAATTCATTCCCTGCCCTCACACCCCCATGGGTACAAAAGCTTCCGCATTCTAATCTTGCCCCAGCGTAGCACCCAGTTGCAGACCCCCATGAAACAAACGTCTTATCTTCTGCACACCACTGACTACCAAGCAGCACTGAGACTTCCACAGGAACCCCTAGACCCTCTCCTTCCCTCAACTTCCCGACATGCTCATAGACAACAAACCCACCCCTTCCGCATTTTTTTCCTCCCAACCATTCCTCGAAGGGTCCCCAACAAAATTCAGAATCAAATCTCAAACATCAGGTATCTTAGAAGACCAAGAGCTCTCTCTTGCCCACCAATAACAGTGATCAGAACTTCCCCCCCGCGCGACATCCTCATAGACAACAAACCCCCCCTTCGCACACACCAAACGTCTTATCTACCGCACCCCGGTGAAAGAAAAACCAACCATCGGTTTAAAATCACACCATCAGTGGTGCGCCAGAAGACGTTTAGCAAATTCATTGCCCACCAATAACCCTCACAGCCGCCCCCGCATGGGTCATCCTCATAGACAACTAAACCTGTCCCTTCGCGCACACATATTTGGCCAGAACCCCATCGAAACCAAGGGTGCCGTCTTCTGCACACCGGTTTAGACCACACCCTCCCATCAGTGGTGCGCCAGAAGACCAAGAGCGAACGTGTCATTGCCCACCAATAACAGTGATCAGCCGCCCCCCGCGCGACTTGCTCATAGACAACAAACCCACCCCTTCGCACACATTTCCGGGCTTGGCCGGCACCCTTCCTCGACCCCCGAGGGTGCCGTCCGAAAACACCACCATCGGTTTAGACCACACCCTCCCATCAGTGGTGCGCCAGAAGACCAAGAGCAAACGTGTCATTGCCCACCAATGACAGTGATCAGCCGCCCCCCGCGCGACAAGCTCATAGACAACAAACCCACCCCTTCGCACACATTTCCGGGCTTGGCCGGCACCCTTCCTCGACCCCCGAGGGTGCCGTCCGAAAACACCACCATCGGTTTAGACCACACCCTCCCATCAGTGGTGCGCCAGAAGACCAAGAGCAAACGTGTCATTGCCCACCAATAACAGTGATCAGCCGCCCCCCGCGCGTCATGCTCATAGACAACAAACCCACCCCTTCGCACACATTTCCGGGCTTGGCCGGCACCCTTCCTCGACCCCCGAGGGTGCCGTCCGAAAACACCACCATCGGTTTAGACCACACCCTCCCATCAGTGGTGCGCCAGAAGACCAAGAGCGAACGTGTCATTGCCCACCAATGACAGTGATCAGCCGCCCCCCGCGCGACAAGCTCATAGAAAACAAACCCACCCCTTCGCACGCATTTCCGGGCTTGGCCGGCACCCTTCCTCGACCCCCGAGGGTGCCGTCCGAAAACACCACCATCGGTTTAGACCACACCCTCCCATCAGTGGTGCGCCAGAAGACCAAGAGCAAACGTGTCATTGCCCACCGATAACAGTGATCAGCCGCCCCCCGCGCGTCATCCATCATGCATCAAATGATCTTCCCACGACTTCCGCCCCGCAATCTTCCGCGTCGCAAATTGCCCGCGACACGCGAAACCCGCGCACAGCCCAGAGCGACTTCGAAGCATCGCCGTGCAGGATGTGCAAGTCGCCGGAGCAACGGACGAAGATGTCTGCGGATCCGCTGGCGCCGATCGAGTGGGTGATGTCGATCCTGGGGGTCTGGCCGATGGACAGACACTGGTCGAGTTACCTGAAGAACGCCATCGGCATCATAGCCATCCTCATACACATGCCGCTGGCTTTGCTCTATCTGCACGCCAGCTGGGGCGACTTCGAGAAAGTGCGGCGCAGCATTCTGCACATCGTCGGGATGATGGTGAATGGGATGATGTCGGGATTACTGCGCTGCCACGCGAACAATAGGGACGTCATTAAGCAGATACGCGCGGCCAGATACGAGAGCAACTTCGGGTCGAAGGTGGAGAAGGGATTGTACGATGGCGAGATGCGCGCGGGGGTGCTGGTGAGCAGGGTGTTTTTAGGATTGCTCGGCGTTCTGATGGGCGCGATGCTGGTGAGGCCGATGATGAAGGTGCCCAGTGCGATCAGAGGTGCGGCAGGTGGAATACGTGTTTTTATGGGGGCGGAGAAGGGATGGGGTGCGTAGAATGTAGGGTCCGGGGTAGTGGCGTGGGAAAGGGCGAAGGTGGAGGCGGAATGGGATCCTGGAAGTTTGCACGTGCGTGGGATGGTTCTAAGCGAATTTGTTACCCGATGCTTTTCCTGAATGATGTATAGGGGCAGCCGTGGTCTAGAAATAAAGTAAATACGGTACCTGATGTTTGGGGTTCGATTCTTGCATTTTGTTGGGGACCCCTAGCCTGTGATTGGGAGAGAAAAATTGAAGGTGGAGACGGAATGGGATCCCGGAAGTTTGCACGTGCGTGCGATGGTTCTAAGCGAATTTATTACCCGATGCTTTTCCTTACTGATGTATAGGGGCAGCCGTGTTCTAGAAATAAAGTAAATACGGTACCTGATGTTTGGGGTTCGATTCTTGCATTTTGTTAGGGACCCTCAGTCTGTGGTTGGGAGGGAAAATCGAAGGTGGAGACGGAATGGGATCCCGGAAGTTTGCACGTGCGTGCGATGGTTCTAAGAGAATTTGTTACCCGATGCTTTTCCTTACTGATGTATAGGGGCAGCCGTGGTCTAGAAATAAAGTAAATACGGTACCTGATGTTTGGGGTTCGATTCTTGCATTTTGTTAGGGACCTTCAGTCTATGGTTGGGAAGGAAAATCGAAGGTGGAGACGGAATGGGATCCTGGAAGTTTGTCACGCGTGCGGTGGTTCTTCGCGAGTTTATCATCCGGTACTTTGCCCTACTAATTTATAGGATTCCTGTTCTGGGAATAAAGTCAATATAATACCTGATGTTTGGGGTTCGATTCTTGAATTTTGTTAGGGACCTTCAGTCTATGGTTGGGAGGGAAAATCGAAGGTGGAGACGAAATGGGATCCCGGAAGTTTGCACATGCGTGCGAAGGTTTTTTGCGAGTTTATCATCCGGTACTTTGCCTGACTAATTTCTAGAGGCATCCCTTGTTCTGGAAATAAAATCAATACGATACCTTGCATTTGGGGTTTCATTCTTGAATTTTGTTGGGGACCCTAACCCTGTGGTTGGGAGGGAAAAATCGAAGGTGGAGGCGGATGGTTCTTCGAGTCTTTTTCATCCGATGCTTTGCCTTACTAATTTATAGGATTCCTGTTCTGGGAATAAAGTCAATATAATACCTAATGTTTGGGGTTCGATTCTTAAATTTTGTTGGGGACCCTTAGCCTATACTTGGAAGGGAAAAATCGAAGGTGCAGACGAATGGTTCTTCGCGAGTTTTTCATTCGGTACTTTGCCCTACTAATTTTTAGGGGCACCTCTTTCCTGGGAATAAAATCAATACGATACCTGATGTTTGGGGTTTGAATCTTAAATTTTGTTGGGGACCCTCAGCCTATGGTTGGAAGGGAAAAATCGAAGGTGCAGACGAATGGTTCTTCGCGAATTTTTCATCCGGTGTTTTGCCTTATTAATTTCTAGGGGCGCCCCTTTCCTGGGAATACAGTCAATATGATACCTTATGTTTGGGGTTCGATTCTTGCATTTTGTTGGGGATCCTCAGCCTATGGTTGGGAGGGAAAAATCGAAAGTGGAGGCAGATGGTTCTTCGCGAATTTTTCATCCGGTGCTTTGTCTTACTAATTTTAAGGGGCACCCCTGTTCTGGGAATAAAATCAATACAATACCTCTTGTTTGGGGTTTGATTAACGAATTTTGTTGGGGACCTTTAGCCTATACTTGGAAGGGAAAAATCGAAGGTGGAGGCGGATGGTTCTTCGCGAATTTTTCATCCGGTGCTTTGCCTTATTAATTTTTAGGGGCATCCCTGTTTTGGAAATAAATTCAATATGATACCTGATATTCGGGGTTTCATTCTTGCATTTTGTTGGGAACCCTCAGCCTGGGGTTGGGAGGGAAAAATCGAAGGTGGAGGCGGATGGTTCTTCGCGAGTTTATCACCCGGTACTTTGCCCTACTAATTTATAGGAGCACCCCTGTTCTGGGAATAAAGTCAATATGATACCTGATATTGGGGGTTTGATTCTTGCATTTTGTTGGGGACCCTAACCCTGTGGTTGGGAGGGAAAAATCGAAGGTGGAGGCGGATGGTTCTTCGCGAATTTTTCATCCGGTGCTTTGCCTTATTAATTTTTAAGGGCATCCCTGTTCTGGGAATAAAGTCAATATAATACCTGATGTTTGGGGTTTGATTCTTGAATTTTGTTGGGGACCCTCAGTCTGTGGTTGGGAGGGAAAAATCGAAGGTGGAGGCGGATGGTTCTTCGCGAATTTTTCATCCGGTGCTTTGCCTTACTAATATCCAGGGGCATCCCTTGTTCTGGAACTAAAGTCAATACGATACCTGATGTTTGAGGTTTGATTCTTGAATTTTGTTGGGAACCCGTAGCCTACGGTTGGAAGGGAAAAATTGAAGGTGGAAGCGGATAGTTCTTCGCGAATTTTTCATCCGGTGTTTTGCCTTACTAATTTCTAGAAGCATCCCTATTCTGGGAATAAAGTCAATAGGATACCTGATGTTTGGGGTTTGATTCTTGAATTTTGTTGGGGACCCTCAGCCTATGGTTGGAAGGGAAAAATCGAAGGTGCAGACGAATGGTTCTTCGCGAGTTTTTCATCCGGTGCTTTGCCTTATTAATTTCTAGAGGCACCCCTATTCTGGGAATAAAGTCAATATGATACCTTACGTTTGGGGTTTCATTCTTGAATTTTGTTGGGAACCCTCAGCCTATGGTTAGGAAGAAAAAATCGAAGGTGGAGACGGAATGGGATCTTGGGAGTCTGTACATGCATGCAAAATTGATCATCCAATGCTTTTCCTTACTGATGTATACCGGCTTCCGTGTTCTAGAAATAAAGTAAATACGATACCTGATATTTAGGGTTCGATTCTTGAATTTTGATGGGCTGACGTTGGGAGGGATCCTGGAAGTTTACAACCGAGTACGACGCTATTTCTGAACTTTATCATTATGTACTGCTGCGTGTTGGTTTAGAAAGTATGCCCGGGTTCTGGGGTGTAATCAATATCAGTACCTGGTACTTGAGCTGGGGTCGAGGATTTTGTTCTGGATATTGAAGGCTTGGTTATTCGTGTACTTGAAACTGTAATCATTGTGGAACCACGTGTGACGTATTTTCTCGCTTCCTGAATTATTCACTTTTGCTTACTAGCTTAGAATAACTGCTGGTATTTTGGAATGTAAAAAATTTTGTTCGGGATCCCCAAAAGTTTACAGTATTCAAGTACCCCGAGCTGATACAGGAATCCTGGATATTTATATTTTTTTTATATTTTTATTCTGTACACTAGCTGAGTATTTCACAAAGACTTCTTCAAAGTTTTCTTCATATAATCAATTTGAGCACCTGACGCGTGTGGATTCTTGACATCTGGGTTCTCGATCCAAAATGTTGCGCTTTGGCAAATGCACAGGCCGAGTTTGTGCTTCGTTTTTCGGTTTTAATAGTGTAAGCACACGCAGAACTGAACTTTTGGGATTCCGAAGCCTGACCCTTCGGATGTGGCTTCTAGTGTCGTAAATCGGGGGAAGTTTCATCTTTTCCAACCATTTCTTTTCTACACCAACATTACTTCGCTTATTAGCGTGCATATACCATATATAGACGCCACAAGGGAAAGTCGTGGTTCTGAAACACGTAGGACAATTATTTACACAAAAATAATGACCGAAGAAAAACCTCTACCCACCGACTGAACTTTCCAGATCCCGGTAACGCGACGCTGCACATGCAGCCTATGTTCCCAATTGCAATGTCCTTCGCCAGACACAACAAGTACTTGTACTTCGCCTTATACTCCAACCAGGTCCTCATTTGGGGCTTCCTGTTTACCCAGTGCAACACAGCCGCTTACATTTTCATTGCGATGGCCCACGTGACTGGCCAGTGCGCCGTCTTGTCGCATCGCTTCTCAATTTTGGGGGCGAACACGGAAAACGTCGCGGAGGCGATCGGTCAAATAGTCGAACATCACCTATACCTGAAAGCGTGAGTGCAAATTAATTGGATCTTATATATTAGGTGTACAAATGAATAATGCAAATTATTTTGGGCGGTTACGAAATCAATTTTAAATCGAATAGATTTTCCCACTCTTTTGTGGTTATGCGGTGTTGACATATAGCTATTAAAAATCACAAATAGTTTTACAAAACGTCCAACATAACCTTTAATATTATTCAGTTGAGTAGAGTCGAAAATGGCAACAGATAAGGTGCATATTCGACATTGCATTCTTTACGAATTCCAAGAAGGAAAAAATGCTGCAAGAGCATGCGAATCGATTTGTTCCTTCCTCGGCGAAGGTGTTGAATCATACGATGTGTGCGCATTTTGGTTTAAGCGGTTTAAAAGCGGTAATTTCAGTCTAATCAACAGACAACGTCCTGGAGGCCCTCGGAAGTGCGATAACGATGATTTGGAAAAACTGCTCGCTGAGAATTCGGCACAAACGCAAAAGAAGCTTGCAGAACAGTTGGGAGTAACGCAGCAAACGATTTCCAAACGCCTACATGAGATGGGAAAGATCCGGAAAGAAGGAAAATGGGTTCCGCATGAACTCTTACCAAGGTTTTGGTAAAATTACGATGCGGCATTTTGGAGTTTGCGTAAGGAACAGCTTTGAATGTAGAGCATTTGATGAAGTAATCAAACTTGGCCAAGTGCGGCAAAGCATTTTATCATCTATTAGGGCAAACTTTTGGTAAAATTACGATCCGGCATTTTGGAGTTTGCTTCAGGAATAGATTCGAATGTAGAGCATTTGATCAAGTGAAGAAACTTGGCCAAGTGCGGAATCACATCTGATCATCTATTA
Organism: Cryptocheilus praepositus; assembly: GCA_033815515.1. Taxonomy (NCBI): domain Eukaryota; kingdom Metazoa; phylum Arthropoda; class Insecta; order Hymenoptera; family Pompilidae; genus Cryptocheilus; species Cryptocheilus praepositus. Next base: position 579,338 of record JAWWQZ010000275.1, read on the forward strand.
GGGCAAACTTTTGGTAAAATTACGATGCGGCGTTTTGGAGTTTGTATAAGGAACGGTTCTGAATGTAGACCATTTGATCACGTGAACAAACTTGGCCAACTGCGGAATCGCATCTTATCATCTATTAGGGCAAGGTTTTGGTAAAATTACGATGCAGCATTTTGGAGTTTGCTTCAGGAACAGTTTCGAAGGTAGATCATTGGATGAAGTAATCAAACAGCGAAAGCAACAAAAATCAACGAGTGCCATCGTGTCTTTCTTTTCTCAATAAGCAGCGTCGAAAGTCTTTCTTGTGGAAAATCGTTACGGGCGATGAGAAATGGAAACTCTATGACAGCCGAAACATAGAAAGTCATGGGTAAATCCTGGCGAACCATCAACATCGGTCGCAAAACCGAATCGCTTCGGAAAAAAGGTTCTTCTCTGCATTTGGTGCAATATCAAGGGCGTACTTTATTATGAGTTGTTGGAACCGGGTGAAACAGTTACTGCGGACTGCTACCAACGCCATTTAATCTGCTTGAGTCAGGAATTGGAACGAAAACGCCCGTATACCGGCAAAGGAGAACGTCCAGTGAAATGATTGCATGACAACGCTAGGCCACACATTGCTTCCAATACAAAAGACGTCATAATGAGCCTTGGTTGGGACGTCTTGCAGCACCCCCAGTATTCACCAGACCTTGCTCCAACCGATTACCACTTGTTTCGGTCGATACAGAACGCCTTGTCCGATATGCACTTCTAATCAATCGATCAGATCCGAAAATGGCTTGACGATTTTATCGTATCCAAAGACGTAACATTTTTTCGAGATGGAATTCATCAGCTGCCTGAAAGATGGCTTAAAGTCATAGAAAGCAACGGCGAGTACTTTGATTAAAAAAATTCATTTACTTTGTTTTAAAGTAAACCTTGAATTTAGCTGAAAAAATTGGATTATTCATTTGTACACCTAATACATTTTGCGGCGTACAGCGGTATGACGTTCCTGCCACTTTGTTTTTAATTGTGAATCCCCTGATGCAAGCGTTGTTGCGCGCCAATCAGCGTCGACGTTATATAGAGTAGAACTTTCATGCCGCAGGTTCGCTAAGCGTATGCAAGGCGTCTTCGGACTGGCGGTATTCATTCAAATGCTGTCGTCTGTCACCGGATTGGCCCTCACCATGCATCGTCTGGTCACGGGTGTGCGTAGATTCGTTCGAATTCTAAGTTCAAACGCTCTTAACTTTTTCCGAAGCCGCGCGCCGAGAACAGAAAACGCCGAACCCAGCAGCGCATCGGTTCAAAAATCGGCGGGCATCTGTTGCGCAGACGCGAAATGCGCGCGCGGCAAGTGTCGACGTTTTTAAAATACGAGGAACGCGCGAAAAATCTGAAGGAACGCGATGGCGCGCGAATTTAATGTCGGCGAGAAGTATTGGCGTCTCGGCGCGGAAAAAGTTGAATGCGTTTTGACGGGGACTGGGTACGGACGATTAATTGGCGGCGAACAAGTGATTATTGCGGGTGAATTTTTTCAGACGCGGGCGCTGTCGTTGACGCTTTACTTGTTTTTCCTGTCGTACTGCTGCTCGTTTCTGGTGATATTGTACGGGTACAATAATGCTGGACAGAGGCTTCTGAACGCGGTAGGTAAAGAATGAGTGATATTGGGCAAACGGAACAAATCAAATGAAGTAAAATGGTTTGTTTCTTTGTCGATGCAGAGCAGAACGTTCAGCGACGCGATTTATATGTGCGAATGGCACGAAATACCGCCGGCAGCCAAGAAATCGATCATAATCTGCCTACTCGGTGCCGAACGACATATCGATTTCAAAGTTGGCGGCATCGTGCTCTTCTCTTATGCCACCTACACCGACGTAAGTTATGCAGATTGCAGAACAATATGCATCTGTGTGTCTTTTTAGGATAAATCATGATTTTGGTATCAGGAGATCTATGCGGTGATAAGTAAAAATGTGGCAATGGAAACGATGTATGAAATTAGATCAAATTAAGATGAACTTGTTATGAAGGAATGTATCTTAATTTGATGTAAGTTTGTAATACGATGCGCCACGTCATTTTTCACAGGCGTTTTACGAGTTTAATGAATTCTGAATATGTGAAGCTGACGTGACGCATATGGTGCGTCATCGAAATTTCCATGACGCACACGGTGCGTCACATAATTTTTCAAGCTTTTTATTAAAAACTTTGAGTAGCAAATTTGAAGGACTTCCATGACGCATACGGTGCGTCATACAATTTTTCACGGTTTTTATTAAAAAGTTTGAATAGCAAATATCAAGTACTTTCATGACGCATAGGGTGCGTCACACAATTTTTTACATTTTTCATTAAAAACTTTGAATAGCAAATATCAAGTACTTCCATGACGCATACGGTGCGTCACAAGATTTTTCACGTCTTTTATTAAAAACTTTGAACAGCAAATACCAAGTACTTCCATGACACATACGGTGCGTCACACAATATTTCACGTCTTTTATTGAAAAGTTTGAATAGTAAATTTCGAGTGCTTCCATGACGCATACGGTGCGTCACACGATTTTTCATGTCTTATATTAAAAAGTTTGAATAGCAAATATCAAGTACTTTGATGACGCATACGGTGCGTCACACGATTTTTCACGCTTTTTATCAACAAGTTTGAATAGCAAATATCAAATACTTCCATGACGCATACGGTGCGTCACACAATATTTCACGTCTTTTATTGAAAAGTTTGAATAGCAAATTTCGAGTACTCCGATGACGCATACGGTGCGTCACACAATTTTTCACATTTTTCATTAAAAACTTTGAGTAGCAAATTTGAAGGACTTCCATGACGCATACGGTGCGTCATACAATTTTTCACGGTTTTTATTAAAAAGTTTGAATAGCAAATATCCAGTTCTTCCATGACGCATAGGGTGCGTCACATAATTTTTCACGTCTTTTAATAAAAAGTTTGAATAGCAAATATGAAATACTTCCATGACGCACATGGTGCGTCACACGATTTTTCATGTCTTATATTAAAAAGTTTGAATAGCAAATATCACGTACTTTGATGACGCATACGGTGCGTCACACAATTTTTCACGTTTGTTTATTAAAAAGTTTGTATAGTAAATTTCAAGTACTTCCATGACGCATACGGTGCGTCACACGATTTTTCACGCTTTTTATCAACAAGTTTGAATAGCAAATATCAAATACTTCCATGACGCATACGGTGCGTCACACAATTTTTCACGTCTTTTATTAAAAAGTTTGAATAACAAATATCAAGCACTTCCATGACGCATACGGTGCGTCACACCATTTTTCACGTTTGTTTATTAAAAAGTTTGTAAAAATTTCAAGTACTTCGATGACGCATACGGTGCGTCACATAACTTTTCACGCTTTTTATTAAAAACTTTGAATAGCAAATTTCAAGCACTTTGATGACGCATACGGTGCGTCATCGAAATTTCAATGACGCACACGGTGTGTTACACAATTTTTGACGCTTTTTGTTAAAAACTTTGAACAGCAAATTTCAAGTACTTCCATGACGCATACGGTGCGTCACACGATTTTTCACGCTTTTTATCAACAAGTTTGAATAGCAAATATCAAATACTTCCATGACGCATACGGTGCGTCACACAATTTTTCACGTCTTTTATTAAAAAGTTTGAATAACAAATATCACTTCCATGACGCATACGGTGCGTCACACTATTTTTCACGTTTGTTTATTAAAAAGTTTGTATAGTAAATTTCAAGTACTTCGATGACGCATACGGTGCGTCACATAACTTTTCACGCTTTTTATTAAAAACTTTGAATGCGTCATACGGTGCGTCATCAATTTTTCACAATTTTTTACGCTTTTTATTAAAAACTTTGAATAGTAAATTTCAAGAATTTTGATGACGCATACGGTGCGTCACACAATTTCCATGACGCACATGGTGCGTCACACGATTTTTCACGCTTTTTATCAACAAGTTTGAATAGCAAATATCAAATACTTCCATGACGCATACGGTGCGTCACACAATTTTTCACGTCTTTTATTAAAAAGTTTGAATAACAAATATCAAGCACTTCCATGACGCATACGGTGCGTCACACTATTTTTCACGTTTGTTTATTAAAAAGTTTGTATAGTAAATTTCAAGTACTTCGATGACGCATACGGTGCGTCACATAACTCTTCACGCTTTTTATTAAAAACTTTGAATAGCAAATTTTTTCATACGGTGCGTCATCGAAATTTTGACGCACACGGTGCGTTACACAAACGCTTTTTGTTAAAAACTTTGAACAGCAAAATACTTCCATGACGCATACGGTGCGTCATCGAAATTTCCATGACGCACATGGTGCGTCACACGATTTTTCACGCTTTTTATCAACAAGTTTGAATAGCAAATATCAAATACTTCCATGACGCATACGGTGCGTCACACAATTTTTCACGTATTTTATTAAAAAGTTTGAATAACAAATATCAAGCACTTCCATGACGCATACGGTGCGTCACACCATTTTTCACGTTTGTTTATTAAAAAGTTTGTATAGTAAATTTCAAGTACTTCGATGACGCATACGGTGCGTCACATAACTTTTCACGCTTTTTATTAAAAACTTTGAATAGCAAATTTCAAGCACTTTGATGACGCATACGGTGCGTCATCGAAATTTCAATGACGCACACGGTGCGTTACACAATTTTTTACGCTTTTTGTTAAAAACTTTGAACAGCAAATTTCAAGTACTTCCATGACGCATACGGTGCGTCATCGAAATTTCCATGACGCACATGGTGCGTCACACGATTTTTCACGCTTTTTATCAACAAGTTTGAATAGCAAATATCAAATACTTCCATGACGCATACGGTGCGTCACACAATTTTTCACGTCTTTTATTAAAACTTTGAATAGCAAATATCAAGTGGTTCCATGACGCATACGGTGCGTCACACAATTTTTCACGTTTGTTTATTAAAAAGTTTGTATAGTTCCAAGTACTTCGATGACGCATACGGTGCGTCACATAACTTTTCACGCTTTTTATTAAAAACTTTGAATAACAAATTTCAAGCACTTTGATGACGCATACGGTGCGTCACATAATTTTTGACGCTTTTTATTAAAAACTTTGAATAGCAAATTTCAAGCACTTTGATGACGCATACGGTGCCTCATCGAAATTTCAATGACGCACACGGTGCGTCACACAATTGTTTACGCTTTTTGATAAAAATTTTGAATAGCAAATATCAAGTATTTCCATGACGCATACGGTGCGTCACGCGATTTTTCACATTTTTTTATTAAAAACTGAATAGCAAATTTCGAGCACTTCCATGACGCACATAGTGCGTCACACAATTTCACATTTTTTATTAAAAACTGAATAGCAAATTTCAAGCACTTCCATGACGCATACGGTGTGTCACCCAAATTTTTCACTCTCTTCTTTTTTTCTGACAGATTGTGAAGACTGCAATGGGCTACGTGTCTGCACTCAGTGCCATAACATAAAGTGACGGTCAACTTAACTTAAGTGGCGTGTCGGAAAGGTCTAAAGTGTTAACATATCTTGTCCATAGCAGAAATGTAGTATATCTCCCGCAATTATATGATTAATGTACAAACTATAGAGAAGCCAAGAATATAATGAGTTCAGGAAGAAGCGGCGTTCGGGAAAAGTTCAGGGAGAATCGTTTATCCAACAATTGCAAATAACTAATCATATATATATTCCCTTGCCTTTTCCAAACAAAAATCCGTAGCATTTCGTACAACGATGACCACTTCATTGCCGGGCATCACCTAAGACCCTTTGAATTTCGCCGCAAATTTATTTTCCGCTAACACGCTTGTTAGAATGAAGAGAAGCAATAAATTGCGAAATCTTTATTTTACAATAATCAGTCCGAACTCTTTACAATTCTCCGGTCGAATGCCGAGGTGCCAAAGAATGCGACACTCTACCACCCCTTCATTCCCCTTCCCTTTTCAACAAGACCACTTCATTGCCGGACATCACCTAAGACCCCTTTAAATTTGTCCCCAAATTTATTCCCCGCTACCCACTCACGGATACAAACGCTTCCTTCTAATCCCGCCCCCAGCACCTAATTACACACCCCCACAAAACCAAACATCTTACCTGCCGCGCCATGCTCATGCCCAAAAAACCACCCCTCCACCACACGCATTTCCGGACTCCACCCGATGGTCCCGTCCGAAATCACCACCGTCGACGCACACCCCCGAAGACCAACTGCAAACGTGTCATTGCCCTGCAATAACAGTGATCAGCCGCCGCCGCGCCTCATCCATCATGCATCCGCGGCAAATCATCCTCCCACGACTTCGACCCCGCAATCTTCCTCGCCGGCAAATTGCACGCGACACGCGACACGCGTGCACACCCCAGAGCGACTTCGAAACATCGCCGTGCAGGATGTGCAAGTCGCCCGAGCGACGGACGGAGATGTCTCCCGATCCGCTGGCGCCGATCGAGCGGTTGCTGTCGGTCCTGGGGTTCTGGCCGATGAACAGACACTGGTCGAGTTACCTGAGGAACGTCATCGCCGCCGTGGCCATTTCCATTCACCTGCCGCTCGCCTGTCTTTATCTATGCGCCAGCTGGGGCGACTTTGAGAGGGCGCGGCGGAGCGTTCTGCACATCGTTGCGTTGATAATGAGCGTATTGATGGCGGGACTGATCCGTTGCCACGGGGGCAGTGTGAATGTGATTAAGGAGATTCGCGCGTGTAGACGGGCGAGCAGCTTCAGGAACGAGGAGGAGAAGCAGTTGTACGAGGCGGAGATGCGCTGGGTGAGGTTGGTCATCAGGGTGTTCTTGACGGACATTGGAACGCTGCTGGCGGTCATGCTGGTGAAGCCGGTGATGAACTTGTCCAAGGCGATCAAAGGTGAGGGGGTGGGTTCAGTGATTAAAACCTCAATTTCGGTTCTCCGGGTATAAAGTGAAGGGTAATCAGTTTCCAGTGCTTCCATGTATAGAATTTTTCAGTTTTTTTACTAAAAAAAAATAGAACGCCTTTCCTCCCATGGCGCATGCGGTCCGATACACAATTTTTATTTTTGTCACCCTCGGATCTGAGCTACAAATTTCCATAGGTTCCATGATCCATACGGTGCACTATAAAAATGTAACTTTTTCTACCGAAAAGATTTGAGTGACGAATTAGCGTTGATTTCATGACGCATATGGTGCGTCACACAATTTTCACACTTTGCACTAAAAAAAAATCGAATAACGTTACATTGCTTCCATGACGCATACGGTGCGTCACACAATTTTCACACTTTATACTAAAAAAAATTAAATAACGTTATATTGCTTCTATGACGCATACGGTGCGTCACACAATTTTCACTTCTCATTCTAAAAAAAAATCGAATAATAAGATTTCGTTGCTTCTATGACGCATACGCTGCGTCACACAATTTTCACATTTGGTCCTAAAAAAAAATTGGTTAAGGTTACATGACGCATACGGTGCGTCGCACACATTTTTTTACTTCCCATACTGCAAAATTTGTGTAATAAATTTCCATTGCTTCCATGACGTAGAATGTAGTATAGAATTTTTCAGTTTTTTTACTAAAAAAAAATAGAATGCCTTTCCTCCCATGGCGCATGCAGTCCGATACACAACCCTCGGATCTTACAAATTTCCATAGGTTCCATGATCCATACGGTGCACTATAAAAAAATCTGAAAAGATTTGATAATTAGCGTTGATTTCATGACGCATATGGTGCGTCACACAATTTTCACACTTTGCACTAAAAAACAATCGAATAACGTTACATTGCTTCTATGACGCATACGGTGCGTCACACAATTTTCACTTCTTATTCTAAAAAAAATCGAATAATAAAATTTCGTTGCTTCTATGACGCATACGGTGCGTCACACAATTTTCACATTTTGTACTAAAAAAAAAATTGGTTAAGGTTACATTGCTTCCATGACGCATACGGTGCGTCACACATTTTTTTACTTCCCATACTGCAAAATTTGTGTAATAAATTTCCATTGCTTCCATGACGTAGAATGTAGTATAGAATTTTTCAGTTTTTTTACTAAAAAAAAAAAAAAATAGAATGCCTTTCCTCCCATGGCGCGTGCGGTCCGATACACAATTTTTATTTTTGTCACCCTCGGATCTGAGCTACAAATTTCCATAGGTTCCATGATCCATACGGTGCACTATAAAAATGTAACTTTTTCTACTGAAAAGATTTGAGTGACGAATTAGCGTTGATTTCATGACGCATATGGTGCGTCACACAATTTTCACACTTTGCACTAAAAAAAAATCGAATAACGTTACATTGCTTTCGCGACGCATACGGTGCGTCAGACAATTTTCACACTTTGTACTAAAAAAAATTAAATAACGTTACATTGCTTCTATGACGCATACGGTGCGTCACACAATTTTCACTTCTTGTACTAAAAAAAATCGAATAATAAAATTTCATTGCTTCTATGACGCATACGGTGCGTCACACAATTTTCACATTTTGTACTAAAAAAAAAATTGGTTAAGGTTACATTGCTTCCATGACGCATACGGTGCGTCACACACATTTTTTTACTTTCCATACTACAAAATTTGTGTAATCAATTTCCGTTGCTTCTATGACGTACAGAGTGCAGTATAGATTTTTCAGTATTCCTACTAAAAAAAAATTAGAATGCTAACGCGTTGAGTGCTACGCCGGTCCCTAGGGACCGGCAGTGGACCTTCCGTTCAGCCGACAATCGACTTCTCGGTTTCGATCGAATCGAAACCGATTCTAGGGACTGACCGCGAAATTCTCGTTTAATCGACATCGGTTCATGAAACCGGCATTGCCAAGGGTTAATTTATTAATGACAATTAAAAAAATGTAAGTATAAATTTAGTGGAGTTTATTAAAAAAGTAAACAAAGATATGACTGAGATGTGCACATACCAGGTTGTTCAATAAGTTTTGTTTTGTTTTGTTGAGGGCGTTGCTACTAGTCCAAATTTGTTTTTGTTTTGTTGGTTCACTCTTCTTATCAACGTATGTGAAGGTTCATTTCAATCAGTCAATTCATTCTTTGTTTACAAGCCATTTAGTGTCGCCGTGTCACAGTATTTTCGACAATGGAAAAAATTGAATATCGTGCAGTGATAAAATTCTTATTTTTCGAAGGTGTAGCACCAAAAGAAGTTCACGAACGAATGTTAAGAGTGTATAATGAACGTTCGCCTTCAATTAGGACAGTAGAAAGATGGGTTGCTGAATTTAAACGTGGTCGTACAAGCCTTGAAGACGATCCACGTGAAGGACGTCCAAAAACCGCATCAACACCAGAAATCGTAGCCAAAGTACAGGATATGGTTTTGGAAGATCGTCGATTGACTGAGAGGGATTTAGTAGAGGCTCTACACATCTCATTAGGCAGTGTGAGTCATATTTTAAATGAAATTTTGAGTTTTAAAAAGCTGTGTGCACAATGGGTGCCGCATTCGCTAACAATTGAACAAAAACACATTCGAATGCGACTTTCTCAACAACATTTGGAGCGTTTTAAAAAGGATAAAGTGGATTTTGTGCGTCGATTCATCACTATGGATGAGACTTGGGTCTATCACCGTGATCCTAAATCAAAACAAGAGGCTAAAGAGTGGTGTGAACCTGGTTGTTCGGCTTCGAAACGAGTTCGTGTCCAGAAATCGGCCAAGAAGGTTCTGGCATCAGTTTTTTGGGATGCGAAAGGAATTTTATTTGTGGTTTACTTGCAAACTGGTAAAACAATTAATTCTGAATATTATTGCAACCTTTTGGACCGGTTGAAGGAAAAAATTCGTGAAAAAAGAGCCGGTTTGCAGAAGAAAAAAATCCTTTTTCATCAGGACAACGCACCGTGTCATAAGAGCATTTTGACAATGGCTAAAATCCATGAATTAAAGTTCGAATTGTTGGAGCATCCGCCGTATTCACCAGATTTCGCCCCAAGCGACTTCCATTTGTTTCCAGAATTCAAAAAATTGATGCGTGGCAAGCGTTTTTCGTCAAATGAAAAGGTCATAACGGCTGTTGAAGCGTATTTTGCAGACCTTCCGGAATTTCACTTCAGGGATGGGATCCACAGATTGGAGGATCGTTGGAGCAAGTGCATTAATGTTCAGGGAGATTATACTGAATAATAAAGTGTATTTCGAACCATAACATTGTGTTTTTCTTATCGAACGACAAAACTTGTTAAGCAACCTGGTATATATAGAGTAAGTGTTCATGAACATTTTCTCATGGGTACCGCCTATTTCAGATCCCGCCAACGCCACGCAGTACCTGCCACCCTGGACCCCAATTGTCGCCTCGGTCTTCAGCCACAACAAATACCTATATTTCCTTTTATTCGCGAACCAACTCGTAATTTGGATGCTGAGCTGGTACCAGTCCGTCAGCGCCAGTTACGTGTTCATTTCGATGGCCCACGTCGCCGGCCAATCTGCAGTGATGTCGTATCGTTTCGAAAATTTGGGACCCCAGACCGACAACGTCGCCGCCGAAATTGGTCAGCTCGTCCAGCATCACCTGTATCTGAAAAGGTACGTGCAAATTTATTGGATCTTACGCACATTTTGTGGCGTACACCGGCATGACGTTCTTACCATTTTGTTTTCCGCCGACGACTTGAGTGAATGCCGAATGTGTGCGGCGAGAATCCACCCTGATGCAAGCGTTGCTGGCTTGACGCCGGTAGTCAAGATGGCGGCGGTCACGTGGTGCGGTCAGCGACTGCCGCGCACCAATCAGCGTCGAGGTTATACAGAGTAGAACTTTCACGCCGCAGGTTCGCTAAGCATCAGCAAGATGTCTTCGGAATGCCGATATTCGTCCAATCGATGACGTCTCTCATCGGATTGGCCCTCACCGTGCATCGTGTGCTCACGAGTGTGCGTAGATTCGTTCGACTTCTAAGTTCAAACGCTCTTAACTTTTTCCGAAGCCGCGCGCCGAGAACAGAAAAATGCCGAACCCCCAACGCGTCGGTTCGAAAATCGGCGGGCATCTGCTGCGCAGACGCAAAATGCGCGCGCGGCAAGTGTCGACGTTTTTAAAATACGGGGAACGCGCGAAAAATGTGAGGGAACGCCATGGCGTGCGAATTAAATGTCGGCGAGTATTGCGCGGAAAAAGTTGAATGCTTTTTGACGGCGGCTGTGTATGGCCGATTAATTGGCGGCGAACGAGTGATTATTGCGGGTGAATTTCTGCAGACGCAGGCGAACATGTCGGTGTCGATTTACCTGTTTTTCTTGTGTTACTGCGGCTCGTTTTTGGTGCTACTGTATGGGTACAATAATGCTGGACAGAGTCTGTTGAACGCGGTAGGTGAATGAGGTACAGAACGTAGAATCGGAAAATGCTTTGTTTCTTTGCCGATGCAGAGCAAAAGGTTCAGCGACGCCATTTACATGTGTGCCTGGTACGACATAGCACCGAAAGCTAAAAGGTCGATCCTAATCTGTCTCATCTGCTCCGGACGAACCATCGAGTTCAAAGTTGGCGGCATCATGAGTTTATCTTATGCCACCTACACCGACGTAAGTTATGCAGATTGCAGAACAATATGCATCTGTGTGTCTTTTTAGGATAAATCATGATTTCGGCATCGGCAGATCTATGCGGTGATAAGTAAAAATGTGACAATGTAAACGATGTATGAAATTAGATCAAATTAAGATGAATTTGTTATGAAGGAATGTATCTTAATTTGATGTAAGTTTGTACAGTGCGGAACGTCATTTTTCACAGGCGTTTTACGAGTTTAATGAATTCTGAATATGGGAATCTGACGTGACGCATACGGTGCGTCATCGAAATTTCCAATGACGCACACGGTGCGTCACACGATTTTTCACGTTTTTCATTAAAAACTTTCAATAGCAAATATCAAGTACTTCAATGACGCATACGGTGCGTCACACAATTTTTCACGTCTTTTATTGAAAATTTTCAATAGCAAATATCAAGTACTTCAATGACGCATACGGTGCGTCACACAATTTTTCACGCTTTTTTATTAAAAACTTTGAATAGCAAATTTGAAGTACTTCCATGACGCATACGGAGCGTCACACAATTTTTCACGTCTTTTATTGGAAACTTTGAATAGCGAAATTTCACGATTTTTCCACACATTTTTAGCGATATCTCCGGAACTATTTCGAATTTCGGGGTGCGCCTTGCATTTTTCCGAGTTATTTTCGTCCCCCTATGACATGTTAAAAGGGCAATAAAATCGGTGGCCCATCATTTTTTGGCAAAAATGGCAAGGGATACCTTAAGATTTTCGCGATTTTTTCAAGGCCCTGTCCCATTTGAACTAGCGATCGAAACCTATAAATAATATAGGTTTTCTTAAAGCTCTTTGGACGCACTTTCACGTGAGACTAATCGCGATTCGAAATTTTGAAAAAATTTTTTTTTTGCTTTCTTTAAATCGTCGTATCTCGGAAACTATGAAGAGTTCAGCGCTCGGCAAGTGGTCTATCTTCAGGGCAAATTACCCTCTATCAAATGGTATCAGTCCGAAACAAAAAAAAAATTTGACATTTTTCGCCATTTTTCGCCTATTTTTAGCTTATTTTTCTCATTTTTGCTCATAATTCATGAACTCATGCGAATTTTGGGGCGCGACTTGTTTTTTCTCGATCCTCCTTCGATCCTTTCTCATCCCCTATAGGTAAACAAGTCGAATAATTTATATTCAGTTGGTAGTTGTAAAAAAACTCGTCTTTTCCTTGGGGTTTTCTCTATTTTTTGATCTATTTTCAGTCATATCTCGGTAACTAATTCGAATTTGTCAGTGCGGTTGCGATTTTTCTGAGTCTCTTTGGACCCCCTATCATTTTGTACAATTACAAATCGATCGGTAGAGTTTTAATTTTTGACCCCATTTTCAGGTTCGTTTTTCACGATTTTCCCACACATTTTTGGCGATATCTCCGGAACTATTTCGAATTTCGGGGTGCGCCTTGCATTTTTCCGAGTTATTTTCAACCCCCTTTGATATATTATAAGGGCGAGCAAATCGGCGACCCATCATTTTTTGGCAAAAATGGCAAGGGGTACCTTAAGATTTTCTCGATTTCTTTAAGACCCCGTCCCGTTTAAACTAGCGATCGAAACCTATAAGTAATATAGGTTTTCTTAAAGCTCTTTGGACGCACTTTCACGTGGGACTAATTGCGATCAACAATTATGAAAAAAATTTTTTCGCACTTTATTAAAATCGTCGTATCTCGGAAACTATGAAGAGTTCAGCGCCCGAAAAGTGGTCTATCTTCAGGGCAAATTACCCTCTATCGAACGGTATCGGTCCGAAACAAAAAAAAAATTTGACATTTTTCGCCATTTTTCGCCTATTTTTCTGCCAATTTACGTCATTTTCGCTCATAACTCTAGAACTATTGCGAATTTTAGGGTGCGGTTTGCATTTTCCTGAGGCTCTTTCGACCCTCTTTCATTTAAAGTAGTGAGAAAAGTGGAACTAGGCAGATTTAGTCGGTAGTCAAAAAGAGACGCTTTTTTCACGTTTGCTTTTCCTGTTTGTTCATATATTTTTAGCTATATCTCATAAATGATTCCGAATTTTTCAGCGCAGTTGCGATTTTTCTAACTCCCTTTATACCCGGTTTCATTAGATACAATAACGAATCGATTGGTACAGTTTTCATTTTTCACCCCATTTTCATGCTCGTTTTCCGACATTTTTCGTCAGAAATCTTCTTTCCCTACAAAATTCGCGACGTAATCGAGACATTTTTAAGCGTAAGCATAAAGCCAAATTGTGAACAAGATCGCCGTAGCGAAAGGCTTAATTAGCTAAATGCCCTTCAGCGAGAAGTATAAAACTGCGAACATCGAAAGTTCGCAAAATTCTAGATGCAACACAAGCAAGACCCACTTCACCATTACTTTAACACTAGGTTTACGGGACCCGTCAATTTGACAGATTTCAAACTTTGGATGAAACACGCAAAAAACCATAGCAATAATCTTAACTACTTTGCATCGTAAATTCATAATTTCATTAACAGTGTTCATAAACACAATTATTATTTCCCTAAGCTTTCTAAATTTTGAAATTTGTATGTGGTATGCCTATCTCTACGAAACCCGTCAAATTCACGGGTTAGCGGATTACGTAAACAATCCTTATATATTTGCTTCGTTTGTAAAATTATTCCTCCGATAGTAAATATAAGAGTGAAAGAAAAGTCTAAGAAACTCAAAGCATGCAGCAAAATGTCGTTTCGAAAAGACATTCGGAAAAAAAATCTTGACTTATTAATATTTTATTTTTACGTCAAGCCTTATATTGTTCAAATCAGACTTAGTTTGAATAAATCGATTTTTTAATGTAAATGCGTATTTTCACGTACCCGTCAATTTGACGGGTGCTCGTAGAGATAAGTATATAAGAAACGCCCGTAAACCTAGTGTTAAATCGGAACAGTTTCCTAACGCTTCTTATTTTTGTTCGGCAGATCATAAAGACTTCGATGGGCTACGTCTCGGCACTACGTGCTCTCACGTAATCAGCATTTCAGTGTACAATAAATATTATTGTAAAAATAATGATAGTAGCGATTAATGTGTACTAAAAGAACAATAACGTAGAATATAAGGTAAAGTATATATATATAGCATATTTGTCTTGTGAATATCCCACCGTAAAATATTTTTAATCTTTCAACAAATGAACGTAGCGCAGCGCAATATTTTCTTGGAAAAATTGTGAGAAATAAAAATATAGCGTGATTACGTATATGAAGTACTGGATCAAAAGTGTGTTATACAGTTTTTTGATGGCACTGTCTGTTTTTGAGCAAAAAACATTGTCAAGAGGAACCGTTCAATTTATTTTAATAATTTTTTTCTCACCAGCAAAGCGTCGCAGCAAAAACATTTATTCCATCTTTCCTGCTTAGATTTCCGCATAGTATCACCTAGTATTTTTATTCTCTGGGAATTGTTAAATTTTCTCAAAAATTGTTACCGTCAAGTGAATTGCAATGAAATGCTTTCTTTACGTTTCTTCAATAATTTATTTCTCGAAAACGCAGCGTCGCAGCGAAAACATTTACTCCACCTTTCCCGCTTATTTTCGGGACCTATCACCTTACGTAATTTTTCACATGCGTTTTACGAGTTTAATGAATTCTGAATATGTGAAGCTGACGTGACGCATAGGGTGCGTCATCGGAATTTCCATGACGCACATGGTGCGTCACACAATTTTTCACGTTTTTTCATTAAAAACTTTGAATAGCAAATATCAAGTGCTTCCATGACGCATACGGTGCGTCACACAATTTTTCACGGTTTTCATTAAAAACTTTGAATAGCAAATTTGAAGGACTTCCATGACGCATACGATGCGTCACACAATTTTTCACGTTTTTTATTAAAAAGTTTGAATAGCAAATATCAAGTACTTCCATGACGCATATGGTGCGTCACACAATTTTTCACGTTTTTTATTAAAAAGTTTGAATAGCAAATATCAAGTACTTCGATGACGCATACAACGTACGTCACACAAAAAAATTGATGTTTATAATTTATTTGCCATTATTCTTTTTTAAACCCTTTGATCGTTAAAGGTATATTTTTTCGTTCGTTTTAATGTTTTTATTATTATTATTATGTTAAAATGATCGAAATATCCCGTTAAAGTTGCCATTATTATGAACATCGGATTTTTTCCTTTCTATTTAATTACCCATTATTATTGAAGAAATGCACGAATTAAATTAACTAAATTTGAATAGCTTAAAAAATCATTTAAGATGAACAAAAATATTAATATTTTAAATTTATTTGCCATTATTCTTTTTTAAACCGTAAGAACCGTGTCAAATTTCCGATTATCCTTTCAAACACATCTCACACAGCTTGGTCAAAGGGTTAATTTACTTTCCCCATTCCGTGCCTCAACATTTTCAAATCCTCTGTCAAATTTAATTCTCTAGCCTCACGCGCTTGCTAGAATCAAGAGAAGAGATACATTTATTTTGCAATAATCAGTCCGAACTCTTTACAATTCTCCGGTGGAATGCCGAGGTGCCAAAGAATGTGATTATCTAACACCCCTCCATTCCCCTTCCCTTTTCCAAACAAAATCCGTAGCATTTCGTACAACAATGACCACTTGATTGCCGGGCATCACCTAAGACCCTTTGAATTTCGCCGCAAATTTATTTTCCGCTAACACGCTTGTTAGAATTAAAAGAAGCAATAAATTGCGAAATCTTTATTTTACAATAATCAGTCCGAAATCTTTACAATTCTCCGATGAAATGTCGAGGCACCAAGAAATGCGACACTCTTCCACCCCTTCATTCCCCTTCCCTTTTCAACAAGACCACTTCATTGCCGGACATCACCTAAGACCCCTTTGAATTTGTCCACAAATTTATTCCCCGCTACCCCCTCGTGGATACAAACGCTTCCGCCTTCTAATCCCGCCCCTAGCACCTAATTACACACCCCCACAAAACCAAACATCTTACCTACCGCCCACCTTCGACCACCGAGCAGCACTGCGACTTCCACACTCACCCCTAGATCCTCTCCCTCGCTCAACTTCCGCGCCATGCTCATACCCACCAAACCACCCCTCCGCCGCATGCATTTCCGGACTCCACCCCCGAGGGTGCCGTCCGAAATCACCACCGTCGATGCACACCCCAGAAGACCAAGTGCAAACGTGTCATTGCCCGCCGATGACAGGGATCAGACGCCCCCGCGCCTCATCCATCATGCATCCGCGGCAAATCATCCCCCCACGACTTCCGGTCCGCAATCTTCCTCGTCGGGAAATTGCACCCGACACGCGAAACCCGCGCACACCCCATAGCGACTTCGAGACATCGCCGTGCAGGATGTGCAAGTCGCCCGAGCGACGGACGGAGATGTCTGGCGATCCGCTGGCGCCGATCGAGCGGGTGCTGTCGGTCCTGGGGGTCTGGCCGATGGACAGGCACTGGTCGAGTTACCTGAAAAACGCCGTCGTCGTCGTGGCCGTCCTCATTCACCTGCCGCTCGCCTGCCTTTATCTATGCGCCGGCTGGGGCGACTTCGAGAAGGTGCGGCGGAGCGTTCTGCACATCGTTGCGGTGCTGATGAACGGATTGATGTCGGGACTGATGCGCTGCCACGCGGGCAATAGGGACGTGATTAGGGAGATACGCGCCTGTAGACGAGGGAGCAGCTTCAGGAACGGGGAGGAGAAGGAGTTGTACGATGCGGAGATGCGCTCGGCGGTGTTGGTCACCAGGGTGTTCTTCGCGGTCCTTGGAACGCTGATGGGGGCCATGCTGGTGAAGCCGGTGATGAACTTGCCCAAGGCGATCAAAGGTGAGGGGGTGGGTGCAATGATTGAAACTTCATTTTCGGTTCTCCGGGTGTAAAGTAAAGGGTAATCAGTTTCCAGTGCTTCCATGTATAGAATTTTTCAGTTTTTTTACTAAAAAGAAAATAGAATGCCTTTCCTCCCATGGCGCGTACGGTCCGATACACAATTTTTATTTTTGTCACCCTCGGATCTGAGCTACAAATTTCCATGGGTTCCATGATCCATACGGTGCACTATAAAAATGTAACTTTTTCTACTGAAAAAATTTGAGTGACGAATTAGCGTTGATTTCATGACGCATATGGTGCGTCACACAATTTTCACACTTTGCACTAAAAAAAAATCGAATAACGTTACATTGCTTCCGCGACGCATACGGTGCGTCACACAATTTTTACACTTTGTACTAAAAAAAATTAAATAACGTTACATTGCTTCTATGACGCATACGGTGCGTCACACAATTTTTATTTTTGTCTTATCTCTACAAAAAAATCGAATAAATGAAAAAATTTGACAGACGAATTGCGTTGATTTCATGACGCATACGTGCGTCACACACAAATTAAATTTTGTCTACGGTGCGTCACACAATTTTCAAAAAAAAAAATAAATAACGGCTTCTATAATGGTGCGTACAATTTTCACTTCTTGTGCTTCCATGACGCATACGGTGCGTCACACATTTTTTTACTTCCCATACTGCAAAATTTGTGTAATAAATTTCCATTGCTTCTATGACGTAGAATGTAGTATAGAATTTTTCAGTTTTTTTACTAAAAAAAAAATAGAATGCCTTTCCTCCCATGGCGCATGCGGTCCGATACACAATTTTTATTTTTGTCACCCTCGGATCTGAGCTACAAATTTCCATGGGTTCCATGATCCATACGGTGCACTATAAAAATGTAACTTTTTCTACTGAAAAGATTTGAGTGACGAATTAGCGTTGATTTCATGACGCATATGGTGCGTCACATTGCTTCCAATTTCACACACACTTTGTACTAAAAAAAATTAAATAACGTTACATTGCTTCCATGACGCATACGGTGCGTCACACAATTTTCACACTTTGTACTAAAAAAAATTAAATAACGTTACATTGCTTCCATGACGCATACGGTGCGTCACACAATTTTCACTTCTTGCACTAAAAAAAAATCGAATAATAAAATTTCATTGTTTCTATGACGCAGACGGTGCGTCACAAAATTTTAATTTTTGTTACTCTTGGATCCGAGTTGCAAACTTCCATAGCTTCCATGATCTGTGCAGTGCACTATAGAAATGTCACTTTTCCTATTAAGAAAAGTTTGAACGACGAATTAGCGTTGATTTCATGATCACATAATTTTTATTTTTTTTTTACTGCCGAATCCGGTAGAATGGTAGTATAGAATGGTCTTTCTTGATTATTCATTCGTTGGCTGAATGATTTACGAAGGAACTTCGTATGCTCGAATAAAATCGATGTGGGTACCTGTTGTATTATAGAAAACAGTGCAAAGTAAATTTCTTAGCCGGTGCCACAAAAGTGTTCCTTTGCAAGGCATTTCAATAGTTGCATTTATAAAAAAAACGTCCGGTGTAAAGAAAAATGTTATAGCTGCTATCGCAAAGATATCAGGGCACTTTATACATTTCTAAGCAAACTTTCTAAAAGTTGTTCGAAGTCGCGTTGAGATCCCAGAAGTCTGCAATCGTCTTTATATTACAGTCACCAATGCAAAAAGATGTCGTGCAAATATAATATTATATACCGCGTGCACTTCCATGTTCCTTTTCTCGAAAGTTTCTAATGATTGGGTAAAGTTCGTAGAAGTCTGACTGGGGTTCCCGAAGTCTGCAAACATATATCTCGATATCTCGATTGTGTTTGAAATGTAGCAAAATGTGCAAACAGAAAGCTGCCACTTTGGGGTCGAGCAAATATTTTTGGCCACTTCCTTAAAATTTGCTAAAGTCGGCTTGGGGTCCCAGAAGTTTGTAATTAAATTTTTCTATCGTAGTAGCCAGGCCAAAAGGGAAGTCTGCCTGTTGTGTTGTACAAATGTTAGGGCACTTCATGTATTTCCATGTTCCTCTTCTGTAAAGTGAGGTCATTTATGAACACATAGAGCAAGTATTCATGGCATATGAAATATTAATTAATTCTAGTATATATAGAGTAAGTGTTCATGATATATGAACACATATATGAACATATAGAGTAAGTACGCATGGTATATGAAATATTAATTATTTCTAGTACATATAGACTGTCTTCATAAATATTTTCTCACCCCTATTTCAGATTCCGCCAACGTCATGCAGCACCTGCCACCCATGACCCCAATTCTCGTCTCGTTCGTCAGCCACAACAAATACATATATTTCGCTTTATTCGCGAACCAACTCATAATTTGGATGCTGCTCTGGAACCAGTCCGTCGGCGCCAGTTACCTGTTCATTTCGATGGCCCACGTCACCGGCCAATGCGCGGTGATGTCGTATCGTTTCGCAAATTTGGGACCCCAGACCGACAACATCGCCGACGAAATTGGTCAGATCGTCGAGCATCACCTGCATCTGAAAAGGTGCGTGCAAATTTATTGGATCTTACACACTTATGGCGTACACCGGCATGACGTTCTTACCATTTAGTTTTCCGCCGACGACTTGAGTGTATGCCGAATGTGTGCGGCGAGAATCCACGCTGATGCAAGCGTTGCTGGCTTGACGCCGGTAGTCAAGATGGCGGCGGTCACGTGGTGCGGTCAGCGACTGCCGCGCGCCAATCAGCGTCGACGTTATATAGAGTAGAACTTTCACGCCGCAGGTTCGCTAAGCGTCTGCAGGACGTCTTCGGGATGGCGATATTCGTCCAAGTGATGACGTCTGTCACCGGATTGGCCCTCACCATGCATTGTCTGGTCTCGAGTGTGCGTAGATTCGTTCGAATTCTAAGTTCAAACGCTCTTAACTTTTTCCGAAGCCGCGCGCCGAGAACAGAAAATGCCGAACCCAGCGGTGCGTTGGTTCGAAAATCGGCGGGCATCTGTTGCGCAGACGCAAAATGCGCGCGCGGCTTGTGTCGACGGTTTTAAAATACGAGGAACGCGCGAAAGATCTGGGGGAACGCCATGGCGCGCGAATTGAATGTCGGCAGGAAGTATTGGCGTCTCGGCGCGGAAAAAGTTGAATGCGTTTTGACGGCGACTGGGTACGGCCGATTAATTGGCGGCGAACGAGTGATTATTGCGGGTGAATCTTTTCAGACGCGGGCGAACTTGTCGGCGACGGTTTATTTGTTTTTCCTGGCCTACTGCTTGGCGTTTCTGGTGATACTGTACGGGTACAATAATGCTGGACAGAGTCTGTTGAACGCGGTAGGTGAGTAATGTACGGAATGTAGAACCGGAAAATGCTTTGTTTCTTTGGTGATGCAGAGCAGAACGTACAGCGACGCCATTTACATGTGCGCCTGGTACAACATAGCGCCGAAAGCTAAAAGGTCGATCCTAATCTGCCTCCTCTGCGCCGGACGATCCATCGAGTTCAAAGTTGGCGGCATCCTGGGGTTCTCTTATGCCACCTACACCGACGTAAGTTATGCAGATTGCAGAACAATATGCATCTGTATGTCTTTTTAGGATAAATCATGATTTCGGCATCGGCAGATCTATGCGGTGATAAGTAAAAATGTGGCAATGTAAACGATGCATGAAATTAGATCAAATTAAGATGAATTTGTTATAAAGGAATGTATCTTAATTTGACGTAAGTTTGTACGGTGCGTCACGTCATTTATCACATGCGTTTTACGAGTTTAATGAATTCTGAATATGTGAATCTGACGTGACGCATACTTACTGACGCATACTGACTTAAGATTTTCGCGATTTTTTCAAGGCCCTGTCCCATTTGAACTAGCGATCGAAACCTATAAGTAATACGGGTTTTCTTAAAGCTCTTTGAACGCACTTTCACCTCGGACCAATCGCGATCAACAATTTTGAAATAAATTTTTTTTTGCTTTCTTTAAATCGTCGTATCTCGGAAACTATGAAGAGTTCAGCGCCCGGAAAGTGGTCTATCTTCAGGACAAATTACCCTCTATCGAATGGTATCGGTCCGAAACAAAAAAAAAATTTGATATTTTTCGCCATTTTCACGTATTTTTAGCTTATTTTTCTTATTTTTTTCTCTATTTTTGATTATAACTCGTGAACACATTTTGGGGCGCAATTTTTCGAGTCTCTGTCGATTCTCTTTCATTTCATATAGGTGAGCAAGTCAAATGATTTACTTTCAGTTGGTGGTTGTTAAAAAACCCGTGTTTTTCTTATGTTTTTCTCGATTTTTCAACATATTTCTTGTCGTATCTCGGAAACTATTTCGAATTTTTCAACGCGGTTGCAATTTTTCGAAGTCTCTTTGGACCACCTTTCACCTGGCACAATTACAAGTCAATCGGTAGACTTTGAATGTTTCACCCCATTTAGAGGTTCGATTTTCACGATTTTTTCACACATTTTTAGCGATATCTCCGGAACTATTTCGAATTTCGGGGTGCGCCTTGCATTTTTCCGAGTTATTTTCGACCCTCTTTGGTGTGCTAAAAGGGCAATCAAATCGGTGACCCATCATTTTTTGGCAAAAATGGCAAGGGACCTTAAGATTTGCGCGATTTCTTCAAGACCCTGTCCCCTCTAAACTAGTGGTCGAAACCTATAAGTAATATAGGTTTTCTTAAAACTCTTTGGACGCACTTTCACGTGGGACTAATCGCGATCAACAATTTTGAAAAAAATTTTTTTGCACTTTATTAAAATCGTCGTATCTCGGAAACTATGAAGAGTTCAGCGCCCGAAAAGTGGTCTATCTTCAGGGCAAATTACCCTCTATCGAACGGTATCGGTCCGAAACAAAAAAAAAATTTGACATTTTTCGCCATTTTTCGCCTATTTTCGGCCAATTTACGTCATTTTTGCTCATAACTCGAGAACTATTGCGAATTTTAGGGTGCGGTTTGCATTTTCCTGTGGCTCTTTCGACCCTCTTTCATTTAAAGTAGTGAGACAAGTGAAACTATGCAGATTTAGTCGGTAGTTAAAAAGAGACGCTTTTTCACGTTTGCTTTTCCTGTTTGTTCATATATTTTTAGCTATATCTCATAAATGATTCCGAATTTTTCAGCGCAGTTGCGATTTTTCTAACTCCCTTTATACCCGCTTTCATTAGATACAATAACGAATCGATCGGTACAGTTTTCATTTTTCACCCCATTTTCATGCTCGTTTTCCGATATTTTTCGTCAGAAATGTTCTTTCCCTACAAAATTTGCGACGTAATCGAGACATTTTTAAGCGTAAGCATAAAGCCAAATTGTGAACAAGATCGCCGTAGCGAAAGGCTTAATTAGCTAAATGCCCTTCAGCGAGAAGTATAAAACTGCGAACATCGAAAGTTCGCAAAATTCCAGATGCAACACAAGTAAGACCCACTTCACCATTACTTTAACACTAGGTTTACGGGACCCGTCAATTTGACAGATTTCAAACTTTGAGATGAAACACGCAAAAAACCATAGCAATAATCTTAACTACTTTGCATCGTAAATTCATAATTTCATTAAAAGAGTTTATAAACACAATTATTATTTCCTTAAGCTTTCTAAATTTTGTAACTTGTACGTGGTATACCTATCTCTACGAAACGCGTCAAATTCACGGGTTAGCTGATTACGTAAACAATCCTCATATATTTGCTTCGTTTGTAAAATTATTCCTCCAATAGTAAATATAAGAGTGAAAGAAAAGTCTAAGAAACTCAAAGCATGCAGCAGACTAAATGTCGTATCGAAAAGATATTCGGAAAAAAAATCTTGACTTATTAATATTTTATTTTTACGCGAAGCCTTATATCGTTCAACTCAGACTTAGTTTGAATAAATCGATTTTTTAATGTAAATGCGTATTTTCACGTACCCGTCAATTTGACGGGTGCTCGTAGAGATAAGTATATAAGAAACGCCCGTAAATCTAGTGTTAAATCGGAATAGTTTGCTAACGCTTCTCATTTTTGTTCGGCAGATCGTAAAGACTTCGATGGGCTACGTCTCTGCACTACGTACTCTCACGTAAATCAGCATTTCAGTGTACAATAAACATTAGTGTAAAAATAATGATAGTAGCGATTAATGTGCACTAAAAGAACAATAACGTAGAATATAAGGTAAAGTATATATATATATAGCATATTTGTCTTGTGAATATTCCACCGTAAAATATTTTTAATCTTTCTACAAATGAACGTAGCGCAGTGCAATATTTTCTTGGAAAAATTGTGAGAAATAAAAATATAGCGTGATTATGTATATGAAGTACTGGATCGAAAGTGTGTTATACAATTTTTGATGGCACTGTCAATTTATTTTAATAATTTGTTTTTGAGCGTAGCGAAAAAACATCTTTTGTTAAGACGAATACCGTTCAATTTTATTTTAATAATGTTTTTCTCACCAGCAATTTCTCGAAAACGCAGCGTCGTAGCGAAAACATTTATTCCATCTTTCCTGCTTAGACTTTCGCATAGAATCACCTAGTATTTTTATTCTTAGTAAATTATTAAATTTTCTCAAAAATTGTTACCGTCAAGTGAATACCAATGAAACGCTTTCTTTACGTTTCTTCAATAATTTATTTCTCGAAAACGCAGCGTCGCAGCGAAAACATTTATTCCATCTTTCCTGCTTATTTTCGGGACCTATCACCTCCACCGCGATGTCGCACATTCGAATTTCCCGCCAGTCGCGTACACTCCGTCCGATTGTACACTCGCCAGCTACCGGGTGTCGCGTTCGTCTCGGAACCTGCTCCGAACGCCTACATATAACCCCTCGTTTTCCTCGTCTTTTCGCGCGCTACGCCGTGGCGTCGTCGGAATCCGGGGGTCCGGACCGAAAAACTCGCCGGCAGCCTCTAAAACGCGTCGAAACGCGTCGGAAAAGAATCCGCGTCTTCACCGACGCATCGGCGGCTGCGAGTCGAGCAACTTTGCTCCCGGGCATTTTTCCGTAGCTGCGACGGTTGCGACGCCAGCGACGTCGAAGTCCGAGACGCGCGGGACACCCGGTAGACGGGCCGCCGCGGGAAACCCGGGGGGTCCGGGCCGCCATCTTGACGTCGGACGCGCCGCCATCTTGTCTTCAGACGCGCCGCCATCTTGTAACCTCTCCTCCCACGTAACATTAGCAATATTACCGATACTCGTTATAATTAATGTAACCGTAGTCAATAGCATACGTTATTATTTAATATTAATATTATAGTTCTTATTAATATTATTATCGTTATCATTATTATTATTATTATTATTAATATTATTATTATTAAACGATCAATATACATGGAGCATCTGCGCTTGCGATTTCTTAGTTGCCACGCATACGTCTGTGTGTACACTTGCTGGGCTGGTTAATATATATACGTGTCGGTGGTCGTGTGTGTCATGTGTCGGCGTGTGTGTGTCTGTGTGTGACTCTGTTATATGCTTCGTTTAATTACTTACGGCTAGGGGGGCCGCCGTCGGCAGAGGGGGAAAAATCGCGCGCGGCAGTATGGATTTTGCGCCGAATCGGCCGCGAAGAACTTCAATTTTCCGCCACATTGGAAATCCGGGCGGCCATATTTGAAACCGACGCGAACTCGAGGGCGGCGGCCATCTTGGAAAGCCGCGCGGAGTCGAAGGCGGCGGCCATCTTGGAAAGCCGCGCGGACTCGAAGGCGGCGGCCATCTTGGAAATCCGCGCGGAGTCGAAGGCGGCGGCCATCTTGGAAATCCGCGCGGAGTCTAAGGCGGCGGCCATCTTGGAAATCCGCGCCGAGTCGAAGGCGGCAGCCATCTTGGAAATCTGCGCGGACTCGAAGACGGCGGCCATCTTGGACCCTCGGGCGGAAACTTTGAACTTCGCGCGCCGCGCAATTTGCGTTTCTGCGCGTGGCTGCTTCTCGAAGGTGTCGACTTTCGGCCGGCTTTTGAATTTCCCGCCGAAAATCAGGCGCGCGTTTTTCGGGCCGGCGGCCATTTTGTCGGGACCGACTGGGTCACCGTAGTTGTGACAGGGTGGTGCTGTTGAATTCTCTCGGGACTTCGGGCGGGTCGAAATTTTGAATTTCGCGCGCCCCGAAGTTATTTTCGGCGCTTTTTTCGCTGGACTGATTTTGACGGCGTCGATTTTCGAACGGGCGGGATGTTTGAATTTCCCGCCGAAAATCAGGCGCGCGTTCTTCTGGTCGGCGGCCATTTTGTCATGTTTGAATGTCCCACGGTTCGAAATTTCAAGTGTTCGGGACTCTCGTACTTTCGCCTCGACACAGTTTCTGCCTGTAATTTTCTTCGCGTACTCTTGTTTGACGGCGTTGACTTTGCAGCGGGAGGAATGTTTGAATTTCCCGCCGAAAGTCAGGCCCGCGTTCTCCTGGTCGGCGGCCATTTTGTCGTGACCCCGTGCATTATTGGTATTGTTATAAGTTAACGTGGTTGAGTCTGTGAGTTAATGAATTTCCGATTTTTGGCGGTCGAAAATTTGAATTTCGCGCGCGGCAAAAATAATCAAGGCTTCCGTCAGTCCCGGTTTTCTCAGTTTCTACGATACATTATTTGAATTAATTATCTTACATACGATTTCGTACGAAAAATTCGAATTTCCCGCCGAAAATTTATTTTCTCACTGATTTCATCGACCGTCTTTGGATCTTCCGGATTTCAAATTTGAATTTCGCGGGCGGCGAAAATAATCAAGGCTTCCGTCAGTTCCGGTTTTCTCAGTTTCCACGATACATTCTTTGAATGAATTATCTTACATACGATTTCGTACGAAAAAATCGAATTCCCAGCCGAAAATTTATTTTCTCACTGATTTCATCGACCGTCTTTGGATCTTCCGGATTTCAAATTTGAATTTGGCGCGCGGCAAAAATAATCAAGGCTTCCGTCAGTTCCAGTTTTCTCAGTTTCTACGATACATTCTTTAAATTAATTATCCTACATACGATTTTGTTCGAAAAAATCGAATTCCCCGCCGTAATTTTATTTTCTCACTGATTTCATCGACCATCTTTGGATCTTCCGGATTTCAAATTTGAATTTCGCGCGCGGCAAAAATAATCAAGGCTTCCGTCAGTTTCAGTTTTCTCAGTTTCTACGATACATTCTTTGAATTAATTATCTTACATACGATTTCGTACCAAAAAATCGAATTCCCAGCCGAAAATTTATTTTCTCACTGATTTCATCGACCATCTTTGGATCTTCTGGATTTCAAATTTGAATTTCGCGCGCGGCAAAAATAATCAAGGCTTCCGTCAGTTTCGGTTTTCTCAGTTTCCACGATACATTTTTGAATTAATTATCTTACATACGATTTCGTACGAAAAAATCGAATTCCCCACCGAAAATTTATTTTCTCACTGATTTCATCGACCATATTTGGATCTTCCGGATTTCAAATTTGAATTTCGCGCGCGGCAAAAATAATCAAGGATTCCGTCAGTTCCGGTTTTCTCAGTTTCTACGATGCATTCTTTGAGTTAATTATCTTACATACGATTTCGTACAAAAAATTCGAATTTCCCGCCAAAAATCGCAAGGCAGCCATTTTATCGTAACAAACCGTGTCAAAAATTTATTTTATTACTTGAACCTTCCGGATTTCGAATTTGAATTTCGCCGCCAAAAAAATAATCCTAATCAATTACCTTGCATGCAATTCGGCTTTGAATTTCCGACGACAAAAATAATCAGCGAAAAATAATCTCGGCCTCCAAATTTTCTCTCTCCGAAACATTGAATTTCTTCAAATCTTAATTAGTTCTGTCACAGTAGTGCGATAAGAGACATTCATCACAGCGTTTAGTTTTATTCATTTTGATGAGCTTCCGGCTTCCGTTTTTTTTTTGTCAGCGCATCTCAACGGTTCCTGCCTCGAAACATTTTTGAAATCGCACGTTCCGCGGGAAATTTGAATTTAAGGACGATTTATTTAAAAAAAAAAAAAAAAAAAAAAAAAAAAAAAAATTGACTTACTTTATACAAAATTTACTGTTTTCTTTGCTAAGAAAAATGGCGCGAAAATACGTTTGGATTCAAAAAGGCAATGTCAGTTTTTGAGATGTGAACATTTGGCCAGGATAGGGTCCAAATAAGTTAATTTTTTGAAATTGCACTTTTTGTTCCGCGAAAAAAGCCGCGAAAATGTACTTCGTTAAAAGATGAATTCATTTTTCGAAGTCACACTTTTCTCGCCCTAAAAAGAAAAAGGCGAAAAACATTCCGTCCAAAAAACTGCCAATTCTCCCACTATCAGGACAGCATCCGTTTTTGCTCCAGTTTCAAAACGCTTCCATTTTTCCCGCCGTCGGGAGCGGCGCGAAATTCAAATCCGCCAAAAGAACGAAGGAAAGCCTGACATTTTCTCCGCCGAAAAATTCCGAAATTTTCGACGCACCGGAAACTGCGCGAAATTCGAATCCACGCAAATCAGAGAAAGCAGAAAGCTTCTCCATTCCGCAAAAAGGAAAGCAAAGAAGATCGCATTCGTGCAAATGTACTCTCGTCCACTCGGCATCTCGTTTTTCACGTTCTATTCTCATTTATGTCGTTTAAATCGTTACACAGGGTTAGTACAGGATATACATGCAAATATAATGTGCTCGACGAAAGAGGCGGAAGAAAGGTACGAAGGTGAGCGGCAACGAAGGCAGAAAGTACGAAAGTAAGTAAGTAAAGTAAGTAAGTATACTAAGTAAGAAGGTTTGAATTTGAAGAGAACGTAGGATAGGGCGGGCGAACGTAAGTGACTTAAAAGTTAAGGCGCTCGCTTTTAGTTTCAAAGTCTCGCGTGTCCTTAATTAATAGCGCGAACTAAAATTATACCTAAGTCTCGCCGGGCGCGAGTTCCTTCCCGTTCGCGCCCGCAGTGCGAAATAATCGATCTACTATATTATATGCCGCCATCTTGCTCTCGACCGCGCGGCCGCCATCTTGTTTCCGTCGCGCGGCCGCCATCTTGTTCTCGACCGCACGGACGCTTTCGTGCTGTCGACTACGAGGCCGCCATCCTGCTTTCGACTGCGCGGACGCTGTTTTATTTTAGATTGAGCGGCCGCCATTTTTTTATCGACCGCGTGGCCGCCATCTTTGTTTTGACCACGTAGACGCTATCTTGTTTTCGACCGCGTAGACGCTATCTTGTTCTCGACCGCGTGGCCGCCATCTTGGTTTCGACCGCCCGGACGCCATCTTGTTCTCGACCACGCGGCCGCCATCTTGCTTTTCATTGCGGGGAGCATATCTTGTTTTTGACCGCGTAAATGTTGTCTTATTCTCGACTACGTGGCCGCTATTTTGCTTTCAATCGAGGGGACGCTATCTTACTCTCGATTGAGCAGCCGCCATCTTGCTTTAGATCATGTAAATGGTATCTTGTTTTCGACCGCGTGGCCGCCATCTTGGTTTCGACCGCCCGGACGCCATCTTGTTCTCGACCACGCGGCCGCCATCTTGCTTTTCATTGCGGGGAGCATATCTTGTTTTTGACCGCGTAAACGTTGTCTTATTCTCGACTACGTGGCCGCTATTTTGCTTTCAATCGAGTGGACGCTATGTTACTCTCGATTGAGCAGCCGCCATCTTGCTTTAGATCATGTAAATGGTATCTTGTTTTCGACCGCGTGGCCGCCATCTTGGTTTCGACCGCCAGGCCGCGATCTTGTTCTCGACCACGCGGCCGCCATCTTGCTTTTCATTGCGGGGAGCATATCTTGTTTTTGACCGCGTAAACGTTGTCTTATTCTCGACTACGTGGCCGCTATTTTGCTTTCAATCGAGTGGACGCTATGTTACTCTCGATTGAGCAGCCGCCATCTTGCTTTAGATCATGTAAATGGTATCTTGTTTTCGACCGCGCGGCCGCTATTTTATTCTCGACCGCGTGGCCGCCATCTTGGTTTTGACCGGGTAGACGCTATCTTGTTCTCGACCGCGTGGCCGCCATCTTGGTTTGACCGCCCGGACGCCATCTTGTTCTCGACCACGCGGCCGCCATCTTGCTTTTCATTGCGGGGAGCATATCTTGTTTTTGACCGTGTAAACGTTGTCTTATTCTCGACTACGTGGCCGCTATTTTGCTTTCAATCGAGTGGACGCTATCTTACTCTCGATTGAGCAGCCGCCATCTTGCTTTAGATCATGTAAATGGTATCTTGTTTTCGACCGCGCGGCCGCCATTTTATTCTCGACCACGCGGCCGCCATCTTGGTTTTGACCAGGTAGACGCTATCTTGTTTTCGACCGCCCGGTCGCCATCTTGTTCTCGACCACGCGGCCGCCATCTTGCTTTTCATTGCGGGGAGCATATCTTGTTTTTGACCGCGTAAACGTAGTCTTATTCTCGACTACGTGGCCGCTATTTTGCTTTCAATCGAGTGGACGCTATCTTACTCTCGATTGGGCAGCCGCCATCTTGCTTTAGACCACGTAAATGGTATCTTGTTTTCGACCGCGCGGCCGCCATGTTTGTTTTGACCGCGTAGAAGACGCTATCTTGCTTTTCACCACGCGGTCGGCATTTTTGTTTTGTCCGCATTGACGCTATCTTGTTTTTGATTACGCGGCCGCCATCTTTGTTTGACTGCATAGACGCTATCTTGTTATAGACCACGCGGCCGCCATCTTTGTTTTGACCGCGTAGACATTATCTTGTTCTTGACCACACGGCCCCCATCTTTGTTTGACCGCGTAGATGCTATCTTGTTTTCGACCGCGTGGACGCTATCTTGTTTTTGACCAGGCAGCCGCCATTTTGGTTTTGACTGCGTAGACTTTATCTTGTTCTTGACCACGCGGCCGCCATTTTTGTTTTGACCGCGTAGACGCTATCTTGTTTTTGACCACGCAGCCGTCATCTTTGTTTTGACCGCGTAGACGCTATCTAGTTCTTGACCACACGGCCGCCATCTTGGTTTTGACCACGCGGACGCTATTTTATTCTTGACCACGCAGCCGCCATTTTGGTTTTGACCGCGCGGACGCTATTTTATTCTTGACCACGCAGCCGCCATTTTGGTTTTGACCGCGTAGACGCTATCTTGTTCATGACCACACGGCCGCCATCTTGGTTTTGACCGCGTAGACGCTATCTTGTTAATGACAACGCAGCCGCCATCTTTGTTTTGACCGCGTAGACGCTATCTTGTTCATGACCACACGGCCGCCATCTTGGTTTTGACCGCGCGGACGCTATTTTATTCTTGACCACGCAACCGCCATCTTTGTTTTGACCGCGTAGACGCTATTTTATTCTTGACCACACAGCCGCCATTTTGGTTTTGACCGCGTAGATGCTATCTTGTTTTTGACCACGCAGCCGCCATTTTGGTTTTGACCGTGTAGACGCTATTTTGTTCATTACCACGCAGCCGCCATTTTGGTTTTAACCGCGTAGACGCTATCTTATTCTTGACCACGTGGCCGCCATTTTGTTTTCTACCCAGCGGACACTGTCTTATTCTCGACCGGGTGGCCGCCATCTTGTTTTCTACCGCGCAGCATTCTTATTCTCGACCAGACGGCCGTCATTTTGTTTTCTACCCAGCGGACACTTTCTTATTCTCGACCGGGTGGCCGCCATCTTGTTTTCTACCGCGCAGCATTCTTATTCTCGACCGGGCGGCCGCCATTTTGTTTTCTACCCAGCGAACACTCTTATTCTCGAACGGGTACGACCGCCATCTTGTTTTCTATCGCGCAGCACTTCTTATTCTCGACCGGGCGGCCTCCATTTTGTTTTCTACGGCGCAGCATTCTTATTCTCGACCGGGCGGCCGCCATTTTGTTTTCTACCGTGCGGACACTCTCTTAATCTCAACCACGCGGCCGCCATTTTGTTTTCTACCGTGCGGACACTCTCTTAATCTCGACCACGCAGCCGCCATTTTGTTTTCTACCGTGCGGACACTCTTATCCTCGACCGGGCGGCCGCCATCTTGTTTTCTACCACGCGGACGCCATTTTATTTTCGACCGCCATCTTGCTGTCGACCGCGCGGCCGCCATCTTGCTTTGTGGACGTGACCTTCGAGAGTCGCGGAGGGCCGAAGGACGAAACGGTAATGGCCGAGTTTTCGGGCACTAATGGTCTTTGGTCTTCGGGTAGAACGATCGAATAAAATTGCGGTAGAGTGGAGATACGAGCGGTTTTTTTCGGTGCCGAGCGAAAACGGTCGTGTTTTCAAGAGGAAAAAATGCGAAGTAGGCCGAAATCTCGGAGACTGACTTTTTTGCGGTTATTCGAGGTTCTGTGTGTGTGCAGAAAAGAAAATTTGTTGAAATACGAAGTAGGCGCTTATTAAAGTCCGAAGATCTCTATAAAGACGGAATCCATGATTATTGGAGATGTTACTGATTTTCTTGTCGTGTTCGCAAGGAAACAGTTGAAGATTTGTTCAGGTTCTCGAAAAATGAAAGAATCGACGACATTAAAATATGTTTTCCGATCAATATTCAATATTTGCAACTTTGCGTTGGCGAAAAATATGTGAAATACATTTCATGTTTTCGAAAGAAAAATGTAAAATGGGCTGAAATCGGCGATTTTCAGAGATGTTACTGATTTCTTTGCTATCATCGGCGTTTTTGTGTTCACAAAAAAAGAATAGTTGGAATTCTCTATGATCGTAGTTTCATATTTTCAATTAAATTAAAAACAACAATTTTCCGCTTCGCAAAAAATAACTGAAACGCGCTTCGTGTCTTCGACAGGCATCAGCAATTGTCCAAAATGGACAATTTTCAGTTGTTAATCGTTTCTATGCGTTTACGAAAACAATTGAAACTCGTTTCATATTTTCGAAGAGCCAAAATTGGCAACTTCCAATTATCTTATTTCTTAGCGATTTTAGATGCTTGTATTCGCGAAAAACAAAATTGAAAATTGGCAATTATCTCGTTTCTTTGCGATTTTCGACTTTTTTTGTGTCCACAAAAGATCCTTCAAATCCATTTCAAGTTCACCGTAGTTACTACTTTCCTCGCGGTTTTCGACAATTTTACACCCAGAAAAAAGTTGAAATAAGTTTCCTACCAAAAAAATCAAACAAAGTTTCACATTAAAAAAAACTCAATGAGAATCGGCGATTTTTAGTTGTTGCTCATTTCATTGCGTTTTCGGTATTTGTTTTCACAAAAAAAAAATGGTTGAAATAAGTTATATATATAACATATATATACATATATATGTGTATATGTATAATATATTTCAAACGTGAAAAAAAATGTCCGTTATTACTAGTTTCCTTGCGATTTTGAAAATATAAATCTAATTTAAAATTACTAGTTTCCTTGCGATTTATGAAAACATAAATCTGCCTTATTACCGATCGGCCATCTTGAAAATTACGCTTCCTCTCCCCATCTAACATATTTCTGCTGTATTTGTTTCAAACCCGCATTTTTTTCTACACAGACCGTCGGCCATATTGAAAATTACGCTTTTTCTTTGGATCCAACATATCTCCGCCATATTCCGATTCAAAACCGCATTCTTTTCTACACAGACCGTCGGCCACCTTGAAAATTACGCTTTCTCTCCCCATCTAACATATTTCTGCTGTATTTGTTTCAAACCCGCATTTTTTTCTACACAGACCGTCGGCCATATTGAAAATTACGCTTTTTCTTTGGATCCGACATATCTCCGCTGTATTCCGTTTCAAAACCGCATTCTTTTCTACACAGACCGTCGGCCATATTGAAAATTACGCTTTTTCTTTGGATCCAACATATCTCCGCCATATTCCGTTTCAAAACCGCATTCTTTTCTACACAGACCGTCGGCCACCTTGAAAATTACTCGCTTTCTCCCTCCGTCCAGCTATATTTCTTTCAAACCCGCATTTTTTCTACAGACCGTCGGCCACCTTGAAAATCACGCTTTTCCCTCCGTCAGCCATATTTCCTTCAAAACACGCCTACCGCATTTCTCCCGGTTCCCGACTAAAAGCACAAATCTGCCCTCCGCAAATGACGCTTTTTCCTTCAGAAAATTCAGCCGACGACCATTACCGCTTCCCTCGTCAGCCGCCCACAGAGTCTTGTGACAAACGAAGTGAAGACAAGCGAAGACTCGCTCGTCCGTTAAACACCTTACGCTAAGAAACGCTCACGACTTATCAGCAAAAAACGGTTAATATGTCCGTCACATTGTCACACGCATGAAGCTATTCTCTCTTCACGGCGCTCGTCCATGCTCGTCGCACCAGACACTTCTTCTTCTTTTTCTTCTTCTCTTACTCGTTCTGCTGGTTCACTTCTTCCTTGTTGTCGGCGTCCTGCTGACTGACGCTGGACTTGTTTCCGCTGCCTGGCTGACTGCCGCCGGTGCCGTCGTTGATTTTGTCGGCGTGCGAGTCGGCCTTGTCGCTGGCGTCCATCTTCACGTTGCCTGGAGGGTGCAAAACAAGATGGGGGGTCAGTATCTTTTAGTTTGTGGGTGGGAAGAAATTATGATGGTCCGTCTGAGGTGCTTTAATTCTGGGAGAGTTGAGTGGAGAGTTCGGTCAAATAGTAAATGTGGATATTCTCTGTTTATAGGGAACCCAGGGTCAAGAATCATAGTCTCAAGGATCTTAAATCCTCCGATTGTCTTACAATTATTCACAGTGTGAGTGGGGAAGAAGAGTTGTAAAGGTTCATTTGAGATGCTTTTCATTGTGGAAAAGTTGAGTGGAGAGTTCGGACAAGTAGTCGAATTAGAAGTAAATGTGAATATTTTTTGTTCATAGGGAACCAGTAGTCAAGAGTCTTAGTCTCAGAGATCTTAAATCCTTCG
Organism: Cryptocheilus praepositus; assembly: GCA_033815515.1. NCBI lineage: Eukaryota > Metazoa > Arthropoda > Insecta > Hymenoptera > Pompilidae > Cryptocheilus > Cryptocheilus praepositus. The sequence continues at coordinate 613,661 of JAWWQZ010000275.1, forward strand.
ATGATGTTACAATTATTCTGGACTTTTGGAAAATTCCAGTTTTCAAGGATCTCAGTGTTTGAGATAAGATGGTGACTGAGTATCTTTTAGGTGGTGTGCTAAGGTAATTGGGTGGATAGGGATTTTGAGGGGAAATGGTGTAGTTTGTGGGTGGGGAAGAGTTGTAAAGGTTCGTCTGAGGTGCTTTAATTCTGGGAGAGTTGAGTGGAGAGTTCGGTCAAATAGTAAATGTGAATATTCTCTGTTTATTGGGAACCTAGGGTCAAGAATCATAGTCTCAAGGATCTTAAATCCTCCGATTGTCTTACAATTATTCACAGTGTAAGTGGGGAAGAAGAGTTGTAAAGGTTCATTTGAGATGCTTTTCACGGTGGAAAAGTTGAGTGGAGAGTTCGGCCAAGTAGTCAAATTAGAAGTAAATGTGAATATTTTTTGCTCATAGGGAACCAGGAGTCAAGAGTCTTAGTCTCAAGGATCTTAAATCCTTCGATGATATTACAATTATTCTGGACTTTTGGAAAATTCCAGTTTTCAAGGATCTCAGTGTTTGAGATAAGATGGTGACTGAGTATCTTTTAGGTGGTGTGCTGAGGTAATTGGGTGGATAGGGATTTTGAGGAGAAATGGTGTAGTTTGTGGGTGGGGAAGAGTTGTGAAGGTTCGTTTGAGGTGCTTCAATTCTGGGAGAGTTGAGTGGAGAGTTCGGTCAAATAGTAAATGTGAATATTCTCTGTTTACAGGGAACCCAGGGTCAAGAATCATAGTCTCAAGGATCTTAAATCCTCCGATTGTCTTACAATTATTCACAGTGTGAGTGGGGAAGAATAGTTGTAAAGGTTCATTTGAGATGCTTTTCATTGTGGAAAAGTTGAGTGGAGAGTTCGGGCAAGTAGTCAAATTAGAAGTAAATGTGAATATTTTTTGTTCATAGGGAACCAGTAGTCAAGAGTCTTAGTCTCAAGGATCTTAAATCCTTCGATGATATTACAATTATTCTGGACTTTTGGAAAATTCCAGTTTTCAAGGATCTCAGTGTTTGAGATAAGATGGTGACTGAGTATCTTTTAGGTGGTGTGCTGAGGTAATTGGGTGGATAGGGATTTTGAGGAGAAATGGTGTAGTTTGTGGGTGGGGAAGAGTTGTGAAGGTTCGTTTGAGGTGCTTCAATTCTGGGAGAGTTGAGTGGAGAGTTCGGTCAAATAGTAAATGTGAATATTCTCTGTTTACAGGGAACCCAGGGTCAAGAATCATAGTCTCAAGGATCTTAAATCCTCCGATTGTCTTACAATTATTCACAGTGTGAGTGGGGAAGAATAGTTGTAAAGGTTCATTTGAGATGCTTTTCATTGTGGAAAAGTTGAGTGGAGAGTTCGGGCAAGTAGTCAAATTAGAAGTAAATGTGAATATTTTTTGTTCATAGGGAACCAGTAGTCAAGAGTCTTAGTCTCAAGGATCTTAAATCCTTCGATGATCTTACAATTATTCTGGACTTTTGGAAAATTCCAGTTTTCAAGGATCTCAGTGTTTGAGATAAGATGGCGACTGAGTATCTTTTAGGCGGTGTGCTAAGGTAATTGGGTGGATAGGGATTTTGAGGAGAAATGGTGTAGTTTGTGGGTGGGGAAGAGTTGTGAAGGTTCGGCCAAGTAGTCAAGTTAGAAGTAAATTTGAGTATTCTCTGTTTATAGGGAACCCAGGGTCAAGAATCTTAGTTTCAAGGATATTAAATCCTTCGATCATCTCACATTATTCACAGTGTAAATGGAGAAGAAGAGTTGTAAAGGTTCATTTGAGATGCTTTTATTGTGAAAAAGTTGAGTGGAGAGTTCGGCCAAATAGTCAAGTTAGTAGTAAATTTGAGTATTCTCTGTTTATAGGGAACCCAGGGTCAAGAATCTTAGTTTCAAGGATATTAAATCCTTCGATCATCTCACATTATTCACAGTGTAAGAGGAGAAGAAGAGTTGTAAAGGTTCATTTGAGATGCTTTTATTGTGGAAAAGTTGAGTGGAGAGTTCGGCCAAGTAGTCAAGTTAGAAGTAAATTTGAGTATTCTCTGTTTATAGGGAACCCAGGGTCAAGAATCTTAGTTTCAAGGATATTAAATCCTTCGGTCATCTCACATTATTCACAGTGTAAATGGAGAAGAAGAGTTGTAAAGGTTCATTTGAGATGCTTTTATTGTGGAAAAGTTGAGTGGAGAGTTCGGCCAAATAGTCAAATTAGTAGTAAATTTGAGTATTCTCTGTTTATAGGGAACCCAGGGTCAAGAATCTTAGTTTCAAGGATATTAAATCCTTCGGTCATCTCACATTATTGACAGTGTAAATGGAGAAGAAGAGTTGTAAAGGTTCATTTGAGATGCTTTTATTGTGGAAAAGTTGAGTGGAGAGTTCGGCCAAATAGTCAAGTTAGTAGTAAATTTGAGTATTCTCTGTTTACAGGGAACCCAGGGTCAAGAATCTTAGTTTCAAGGATATTAAATCCTTCGGTCATCTCACATTATTCACAGTGTAAATGGAGAAGAAGAGTTGTAAAGGTTCATTTGAGATGCTTTTATTGTGGAAAAGTTGAGTGGAGAGTTCGGCCAAATAGTCAAGTTAGTAGTAAATTTAAGTATTCTCTGTTTATAGGGAACCCAGGGTCAAGAATCTTAGTTTCAAGGATATTAAATCCTTCGTTCATCTCACATTATTCACAGTGTAAATGGAGAAGAAGAGTTGTAAAGGTTCATTTGAGATGCTTTTATTGTGGAAAAGTTGAGTGGAGAGTTCGGCCAAGTAGTCAAGTTAGAAGTAAATTTGAGTATTCTCTGTTTATAAGGAACCCAGGGTCAAGAATCTTAGTTTCAAGGATATTAAATCCTTCGATCATCTCACATTATTCACAGTGTAAATGGAGAAGAAGAGTTGTAAAGGTTCATTTGAGATGCTTTTATTGTGGAAAAGTTGAGTGGAGAGTTCGGCCAAGTAGTGAAGTTAGAAGTAAATTTGAGTATTCTCTGTTTATAGGGAACCCAGGGTCAAGAATCTTAGTTTCAAGGATATTAAGTCCTTCGGTCATCTCACATTATTCACAGTGTAAGTGGAGAAGAAGAGTTGTAAAGGTTCATTTGAGATGCTTTTATTGTGGAAAAGTTGAGTGGAGAGTTCGGCCAAATAGTCAAGTTAGTAGTAAATTTGAGTATTCTCTGTTTATAGGGAACCCAGGGTCAAGAATCTTAGTTTCAAGGATATTAAATCCTTCGGTCATCTCACATTATTCACAATGTAAATGGAGAAGAAGAGTTGTAAAGGTTCATTTGAGATGCTTTTATTGTGGAAAAGTTGAGTGGAGAGTTCGGCCAAATAGTCAAGTTAGTAGTAAATTTGAGTATTCTCTGTTTATAGGGAACCCAGGGTCAAGAATCTTAGTTTCAAGGATATTAAATCCTTCGATCATCTCACATTATTCACAGTGTAAGCGGAGAAGAAGAGTTGTAAAGGTTCATTTGAGATGCTTTTATTGTGGAAAAGTTGAGTGGAGAGTTCGGCCAAATAGTCAAGTTAGTAGTAAATTTGAGTATTCTCTGTTTATAGGGAACCCAGGATCAAGAATCTCAGTCTCAATGATGTTAAATTTTTAGATGATACTAAACTTTTCCAATTAATACTAAACAATTATCCTGAAGTCTTCGAAGATTCCAGTTTTCAAGGGTCTCAGTGTTTAACATAAAATGGCAGTTGAATATCTTTTCTCTTGAGGGATTTGAGAAGATGATCGGATTGGGAGAAGAGATAATTAGATGCAGAGGAACTTTTCGAAGCAATGGTGTAAAGTTTGTAGATGAGGAAGAGTTGTCAAAGTTCGTTTGAGGTGCTTTTAAGGATTCTAGTCTTCAATTCTAGTCTTTCAAGGATTGCAGTTCCAAAGACCCCGACTCTTAAAAAATCCTTGTCTTAAGGATTCCAGTTCTAAAGACTTCAGACCCTTTAAGAATCTTAGTTTCAAGTATTCCAGTTCCAAAGACCCCGACCCTTCAAGAATCCTAATCTCAAGGCTTCCAGATCCAAAGACTCCAAACCTTTCAAGAATCCTAGTCTTCAAGGGTTCTAAGCTTAAAGATTCCAGACCCTTCAAGAATCCTAGTCTCAACAATTCCAATTCCAAACACCCCGACCCTTGAAGAATCCTAATCCCAAGAATTCCAGTTCCAAAGACCCCGACCCTTCAAGAATCCTAATCCCAAGAATTCCAGTTTCAAAAACTCCGACCCTTCAAGAATCCTAATCCCAAGAATTCCAGTTGCAAAGATAACGACCCTTCAAGAATCCAAATCCCAAGAATTCCAGTTCCAAAGACCCCGCCTCTTCAAGAACCCCAATCACAAGAATTTCAGTTCCAAAGACCCCGACCCTTCAAGAATCCTAATCTCAAGAATTCCAGTTTCAAAGACTCCGACCCTTCAAGAATCCTAATCTCAAGAATTCCAGTCTCAAAGTCCCCGACCCTTCAAGAATCCTAATCCCAAGAATTCCAGTTCCAAAGACCCCGCCTCTTCAAGAACCCCAATCGCAAGAATTTCAGTTCCAAAGACCCCCACCCTTCAAGAATCCTAGTCTCTCAAGGCATCCAGATCCAAAGACTCCAGATCGATCAAGAATCCTAGTCTCAAGCATTCAAGTTCCAAAGATCCCGACCCTTCAAGAATCCTAATTCCAAGAATTCCAGTTTCAAAGACTCCGACCCTTCAAGAATCTTAATCCCAAGAATTCCATTTCCAAAGACTCTGACCCTTCAAGAATCCTAATCCCAAGAATTCCAGTTCCAAAGACTCCGACCCTTCAAGAATCCTAATCCCAAGAATTCCATTTCCAAAGACTCTGACCCTTCAAGAATCCTAATCCCAAGAACTCCAGTTCCAAAGACCCCGACCCTTCAAGAATCCAAATCCCAAGAATTCTAGTTCCAAAGAACCCGACTTTTCAAGAATCCAAATCCCAAGAATTCCAATTTCAAAGACTCCGACCATTCAAGAATTCTAATCCCAAGAATTCCATTTCCAAAGACTCTGACCCTTCAAGAATCCTAATCCCAAGGATTCCAGTTCCAAAGACCCCGACCCTTCAAGAATCCTAGTCTCAAGGCTTCCAATTCCAAAGATCCCGACCCTTCAAGAATCTTAATCCCAAGAATTCCAGTTCCAAAGACCCCGACCCTTCAAGAATCCAAATCCCAAGAATTCCAGTTTCAAAAACTCCGACCCTTCAAGAATCCAAATCCCAAGAACTCTAGTTCCGAAGAACCCAATTCTTCAAGAATCCAAATCCCAAGAATTCCAGTTCCAAAGACCCCGACCCTTCAAGAATCCAAATCCCAAGAATTCCAGTTTCAAAAACTCCGACCCTTCAAGAATCCAAATCCCAAGAACTCTAGTTCCGAAGAACCCAATTCTTCAAGAATCCAAATCCCAAGAATTCCAGTTCCAAAGACCCCGACCCTTCAAGAATCCTAATTCCAAGAATTCCAGTTTCAAAGAACCCGATCCTTCAAGCATCCAAATCCCAAGATTCCATTTCCAAAGACCCCGACTCTTCAAGAATCCAAATCCCAAGAATTTCAGTTCCAAAGACCCCGACCCTTCAAGAATCCTAACCCCAAGAATTCGAGTTCCAAAGACCCCGACCCTTCAAGAATCCCAGTCTCAAAAATCGCAGATCTTACAACGATCCCACTTTTCAACAACTCCCATTCTCCAAGGGTCCCAATCTCAAGGACTCTGCTCTCAAACCCCGCAGACCTCACACAACACACCTTGCGGCGAGTAGTACTGTTGCTGCATCTTCATATTGCGCTGCTGCTGCTGCTGCTGATGCATATTAGGTCTGTGTCTGTTGATCTGTGCCTGCTGCTGTTGCTGCTGCTGCGACGGCATGCAGTTCTGCTGCTGCTGCTGGCCAGTCGGATTGTTGGGATTGGGTCCGGGCGCGAATGGGACCACGGGCCGTTGGATTGGCGGCGGATAACGTTGCTGAGAAGGCTGGATGCCGCCACGGGGTGGGATTCCCATGCCGCGGACGTTCTGCTGTAACATCTGATACGTTAATTTGTTAGTTAACGGGCAACGCCGGGTGCTGTGCGGGTGTGTTGTAAGCGTGTGTGTGTGTGTGTAACGAGTCGGTTAAGTGAAAACGCTTCGGGAGGCTTTTTTGAGGGACCTGTGAATTTTTAAGTTTTTTGAAGAATACTTTGACAGAGTGGAAAAATGTTATGTGGGCATATATCGATGCTTTTGTGTACTTTAGAGAAAAATGTTTGGAATGAAAGTTGTGGGGAATACGATGTTAAATAACTTTTGTTAGAAACGTTTCTTTCTGGGACCTGCCGATTTTGAGATTATTGAGGGAACGCGTTGACAAAATCCAAAAATTACGTGGGTAGATGTGGGTGGCAATAATTCCAGTTTTAGGCACTTTAGAGAAAAATGTTTGGAATGAAAGTTGTGGGGAATACGATGCTGAATAACTTTTATTACAAAAATTTCTTTCTGGGACCTGTCGATTTTGATATTTTTGAGGGAACGCGTTGACAAAATCCTATAATTACGTGGGTAGATGTGGGTGGAAATAATTCCACTTTTAGGCACTTTAGAGAAAAATGTTTGGAATGAAAGTTGTGTGGAATACGATGCTGAATAACTTTTGTTAGAAACATTTCTTTCTGGGACCTGCCGATTTTGAGATTTTTGAGGGAACACCTTGACAAAGTCCAAAAATTACGTGGGTAGACGTGGGTGGCAATAATTCCACTTTCAGACACTTTAGAGAAAAATGTTTGGAATGAAAGTTGTGGGGAATACGATGTTAAACAACTTTTGTTAGAAATATTTCTTTCTGGCACCTGTCGATTTTGAGATTTTTGAGGGAACTCGTTTACAAAATCCAATAATTACGTGGGTAGATGTGGGTGGCAATAATTCCACTTTTAGGCATTTTAGAGAAAAATGTTTGGAATGAAAGTTGTGGGGAATACGATGCTGAATAACTTTTATTAGAAACATTTCTTTCTGGGACCTGCCGATTTTGAGATTTTTGAGGGAACACCTTGACAAAGTCCAAAAATTACGTGGGTAGACGTGGGTGGCGATAATTTAACTTTTAGGCACATTAGAGAAAAATGTTTGGAATGAAAGTTGTGGGGAATACGATGCTGAATAACTTTTGTTAGAAACATTTCTTTCTGGGACCTGTCGATTTTGAGATTTTTGAGGGAACACGTTGACAAAATCTAATAATTACGTGGGTAGATGTGGGTGGCGATAATTTCACTTTTAGGCACTTTAGAGAAAAATGTTTAGAATGAAAGTTGTGGGGAATACGATGTTGAATAACTTTTGTTAGAAATATTTCTTTCTGGCACCTGTTGATTTTGAGATTTTTGAGGGAACTCGTTGACAAAATCCAATAATTACGTGGGTAGATGTGGGTGGCAATAATTCCACTTACAGGCACTTTAGAGAAAAATGTTTGGAATGAAAGTTGTGGGGAATACGATGCTGAATAACTTTTGTTAGAAACGTTTCTTTCTGGGACCTGTCGATTTTGAGATTTTTGAGGGAACTCGTTCACAAAATCCAATAATTACGTGGGTAGATGTGGGTGGCAATAATTCCACTTTTAGGCACTTTAGAGAAAAATGTTTGGAATGAAAGTTGTGGGGAATACGATGTTGAATAACTTTTCTTAGAAACGTTTCTTTTTGGGACCTGCCGATTTTGAGATTTTTGAGGGAACTCGTTGACAAAATCCAAACATTACGTGGGTAGACGTGGGTGGCAATAATTCCACTTATAGGCACTTTAGAGAAAAATGTTTGGAATGAAAGTTGTGGGGAATACGACGTTGAATAACTTTTGTTAGAAACGTTTCTTTCTGGGACCTGTCGATTTTGAGATTTTTTAGGGAACTTGTACACAAAATCCAATAATTACGTGGGTAGATGTGAGTGGCAATAATTCCGCTTTCAGGCACTTTAGAGAAAAATGTTTGGAATGAAAGTTGTGGGGAATACGATGCTGAATAACTTTTGTTAGAAACGTTTCTTTCTGGGACCTGCCGATTTTGAGATTTCTGAGGGAACTCGTTGACAGAATCCAATAATTACGTGGGTAGATGTGGGTGGCAATAATTCCACTTTCAGACACTTTAGAGAAAAATGTGTAGAATGAAAGTTGTGGGGAATACGATGCTGAATAACTTTTGTTAGAAACGTTTCTTTCTGGGACCTGTCGATTTTGAGATTTTTGAGGGAACTCATTGACAAAGTCCAAAAATTACGTGGGTAGACGTGGGTGGCGATAATTTCACTTTTAGGCACTTTAGAGAAAAATGTTTGGGATGAAAGTTGTGGGGAATGCGATGTTGAATAACTTTTGTTAGAAACACTTCTTTCTAGGACCTGTCGATTTTGAGATTTATGAGGGAACTCGTTGACAAAATCCAATAATTACGTGGGTAGATGTGGGTGGCAATAATTCCACTTACAGGCACTTTAGAGAAAAATGTTTGGAATGAAAGTTGTGGGGAATACGATGCTGAATAACTTTTGTTAGAAATATTTCTTTCTGGCACCTGTTGATTTTGAGATTTTTGAGGGAACGCGTTGACAAAATCCAATAATTACGTGGGTAGATGTGAGTGGCAATAATTCCGCTTTCAGACACTTTAGAGAAAAATGTTTGGAATGAAAGTTGTGGGGAATACGACGCTGAATAACTTTTGTTAGAAACATTTCTTTCTGGGACCTGTCGATTTTGAGATTTTTGAGGGAACACCTTGACAAAGTCCAAAATTACGTTGGTAGATGTGGGTGGCAATAATTTCACTTTTAGGTACTTTAGAGAAAAATGTTTGGAATGAAAGTTGTGGGGAATACGATGCTGAATAACTTTTATTAGAAACATTTCTTTCTGGGACCTGCCGATTTTGAGATTTTTGAGGGAACACCTTGACAAAGTCCAAAAATTACGTAGGTAGACGTGGGTGGCAATAATTCCACTTTTAGGCACTTTAGAGAAAAATGTTTGGAATGAAAGTTGTGGGGAATACGATGTTGAATAACTTTTGTTAGAAACATTTCTTTCTGGGACCTGTCGATTTTGAGATTTTTGAGGGAACACGTTGACAAAATCCAATAATTACGTGGGTAGATGTGGGTGGCAATAATTCCACTTTTAGGCACTTTAGAGAAAAATGTTTGGAATGAAAGTTGTGGGGAATACGACACTGAATAACTTTTGTTAGAAACATTTCTTTCTGGGACCTGCTGATTTTGAGATTATTGAGGGAACTCGTTGACAAAATCCTATAATTACGTGGGTAGATGTGAGTGGCAATAATTCTGCTTTCAGACACTTTAGAGAAAAATGTTTGGAATGAAAGTTGTGGGGAATACGATGCTGAATAACTTTTGTTAGAAACATTTCTTTCTGGGACCTGTCGATTTTGAGATTTTTGAGGGAACTCGTTGACAAAATCCAAAAATTACGTGGGTAGATGTGGGTGGCAATAATTTCACTTTTAGACACTTTAGAGAAAAATGTTTGGAATGAAAGTTGTGGGGAATACGATGATGAATAACTTTTGTTAGAAACGTTTCTTTCTAGGACCTGTCGATTTTGAGATTTTTGAGGGAACTCGTTGACAAAATCCAAAAATTACGTGGGTAGATGTGGGTGGCGTTAATTTCACTTTTAGTCACTTTTGAGAAAAATGTTTGGAATGAAAGTTGTGGGGAATACGATGTCTGAATAACTTTTGTTAGAAACATTTCTTTCTGGGACCTGTCAATTTTGATATTTTTGAGGGATCGCGTTCACATAATCCAATAATTACGTGGGTAGATGTGAGTGGCAATAATTCCACTTTTAGGCACTTTAGAGAAAAATGTTTGGAATCAAAGTTGTGGGGAATACGACGCTGAATAACTTTTGTTAAAAACATTTCTTTCTGGTACCCGCCGATTTTGAGATTTTTGAGGGACCACTTTATACAAAAATGATTGGAACAAAAATCGTCCAGAATACGATGCTTCACAACTTTTTCACCCCAAAAGATCTCAAATCCGTCCTCTTAAACATTTGCGCCGAATCAATGAGTGTGCCAAGCGTACGCAGGCGCCGGAGCATAAGTGTGTCGAATTAAATAAAATGAAATGAATGAATGGTACATACATAGTTATTGTAGCTGCTTACCAGAGCAGACTGACTAACGCCCTGATATTGTTGATATTTGTGATGCTGCGTCGGACTCGGCTGTGGCTGCTGCGACGACGACTGTTGCTTGCAATTTCTTGATTTCGGCGACGGTATCTGAGGTGCTGTGGGAAAAGAACAAAACATCAGTCCCGCACAAATTCATTTCATCTTCATTTAATCTTTTCTTTCATTTGAAATTCTTTCTTCTATGAAGAGAAACGACAGTAACTAACTGTTCAAGAAGACATGGCAACTCACTGGAACTGAAGACGGACGCGAGAACGTCCTGTTGGTTTCCGGAAGGACTCTTTAGCTGCCTTTGCTGTTCCTGGGGCTGGTGCTTGCTCAGGAACGTCGGTCCCGCGTTGGCCGGACCCGGAAGTCCTCCCGTCGGATTCCGGAACTGCTGTGCAGCGGCGGCCGCGGCGATCTGGAGTCCAGAGCCGGAAAGAAAGCCGGAGGAGAAGTTCTGCAGGCCGACAGGGGTCGCACTTCCTGTGGCGAGGCTCTGGCTGTGTTGCCCGAAGCCTTGCAGGCCGAAATGCGTGCCGGTCTGCTGCGTAGCTCCGCCTGGCTGGTAGAAGCCCGTTTGCGAGCCCGGAAATACGTCTGTGGATAGAGGCAGCCATATTGGATATGAGTGAAGATGAGTAGAAGAAGGTTGATGGGGGTCTAACGCGAAAACGGAGGGGTTTGGAGGAAAATTGTTAAAATGAAAATTGTAGAGGAGAGTCTGCTGAAGAAGTTTTGTTTGAACAATTTTGCTGTAAAGTGAACACTCAGCAAGTGGTGGCAGCCATATTGAAAATATGAGCGGAAAGTGAGTAAAAGAAGGTTGATGGGGTTTAACGTGGAAACGAAGGGGTTTGGAGAAAAATTGTTGAAATGAAAATTGTAGAGGAGAGTCTGCTGAAGAAGTTTTGTTTGAAGAGTTTTGGCGTAAAGTGTACAGAAGCGGCGTTACGTTACAATATTGATAAGAGGGTCCTATGTAGTGAGTACCCCAAGAATTTCACTTTGGAGTAATGTATCTTAATACTGGTTGAAGATACAGGAAAACTTCTGAACTAAAAAATGTAGAGGGTGATCTGCTGAAGAAGTTTTGTCTGAACAATTTTGCTGTAAAGTGAAGACCCAGAAAAAAGTGGCAGCCATATTGGAAATATAAGCAGAAAGTGAGTAAAAGAAGGTTGATGGGGTTTAACGTGGAAACGAAGGGGTTTGGAGGAAAATCGTTGAAATGAAAATTGCAGGGGACAGTCTGCTGAAGAAGTTTTGTTTGAAGGGTTTTGGCGTAAAATGTACAGGAGCTGCGTTATGTCACAATATCCATAAGAGGACCCTGTGTAAGGGGTGCCCCAAGAATTTCACTCTGGATTAATGTATCTTAATACTGGTTGAAGATACAGGAAAACTTCTGAACTAAAAAATGTAGAGAGTGATCTGCCGAAGAAGTTTTATCTGAACAATTTTGGTGTAAAGTGAAGACCCAGAAAAAAGTGGCAGCCATATTGGAAATATAAGCAGAAAGTGAGTAAAAGAAGGTTGATGGGGTTTAACGTGGAAACGAAGGGGTTTGGAGAAAAATTGTTGAAATGAAAATTGCAGAGGAGCGTCTGCTGAAGAAGTTTTGTCTGAAGATTTTTGGCGTAAAGTGTACAGAAGCTGCGTTAGGTCACAATATCTATAAGAGGGTCCTGTGCAAGGGGTGCCCCAAGAATTTCACTTTGGATTAATGTATCTTAATATTGGTTGAAGATACAGGAAAACTTCTGAACTAAAAAATGTAGAGGGTGATCTGCTGAAGAAGTTTTGTCTGAACAATTTTGCTGTAAAGTGAAGACCCAGAAAAAAGTGGCAGCCATATTGGAAATATAAGCAGAAAGTGAGTAAAAGAAGGTTGATGGGGTTTAACGTGGAAACGAAGGGGTTTGAAGAAAAATTGTCCAAATGAAAATTGCAGAGGAGCGTCTGCTGAAGAAGTTTTGTCTGAAGGGTTTTGGCGTAAAGTGTACAGAAGCTGCGTTAGGTCACAATATCCATAAGAGGGTCCTGTGCAAGGGGTGCCCCAAGAATTTCACTTTGGATTAATGTATCTTAATACTGGTTGAAGATACAGGAAAACTTTGAACTAAAAAATGTAGAGGGTGGTCTGCTGAAGAAATTTTGTTTGAACTATTTTGCTGTAAAGTGAACACTCAGCAAGTGGTGGCAGCCATATTGAAAATATGAGCGGAAAGTGAGTAAAAGAAGGTTGATGGGGTTTAACGTGGAAACGGAGGGGTTTGGAGGAAAATTGTTGAAATAAAAATTGCAGGGGAGAGTCTGCTGAAGAAGTTTTGTTTGAAGGGTTTTGGCGTAAAGTGAACAGAAGCGGCGTTACGTTACAATATCGATAAGAGGGTCCTATGTAATGAGTACCCCAAGAATTTCACTTTGGATTAATGTATCTTAATTCTGATTGAAGATACAGGAAAACTTCTGAACTAAAAAATGTAGAGGGTGGTCTGCTGAAGAAGTTTTGTCTGAACAATTTTGCTGTAAAGTGAAGACCCAGAAAAAAAGTGGCAGCCATATTGGAAATATAAGCAGAAAGTGAGTAAAAGAAGGTTGATGGGGTTTAACGTGGAAACGAAGGGGTTTGGAGGAAAATTGTTGAAATGAAAATTGCAGAGGAGCGTCTGCTGAAGAAGTTTTGTTTGAAGAGTTTTGGCGTAAAGTGTACAGAAGCGGCGTTACGTTACAATATCGATAAGAGGGTCCTGTGCAAGGGGTGCCCCAAGAATTTCACTTTGGATTAATGTATCTTAATACTGGTTGAAGACACAGGAAAACTTCTGAACTAAAAAATGTAGAGAGTGATCTGCTGAAGATGTTTTGTTTGAAGGGTTTTGGCGTAAAGTGTACAGAAGCTGCGTTAGGTCACAATATAGATAAGAGGGTCCTGTGCAATGAGGACCCCAAGAATTTCACTTTGTATAATGTATCTTAATACTGGTTGATGATACAGGAAAACTTCTGAAATATAAAATGTAGAGGGGGATCTGCTGAAGAAGTTTTGTTTGAAGGGTTTTGGCGTAAAATGTACAGAAGCTGCGTTAGGTCACAATATCCATAAGAAGACCCTGTGCAAGGGGTGCCCCAAGAATTTCACTCTGGATTAATGTATCTTAATACTGGTTGAAGATACAGGAAAACTTCTGAACTAAAAAATGTAGAGAGTGATCTGCTGAAGAAGTTTTGTTTGAAGGGTTTTGGCGTAAAATGTACAGGAGCTGCGTTAGGTCACAATATCTATAAGAGGGTCCTGTGCAATGAGGACCCAAAGAATTTCACTTTGTATAATGTATCTTAATACTGGTTGAAGATACAGGAAAACTTCTGAACTAAAAAATGTAGAGAGTGATCTGCTGAAGAAGTTTTGTTTGAAGGGTTTTGGCGTAAAATGTACAGGAGCTGCGTTAGGTCACAATATCTATAAGAGGACCCTGTGCAATGAGTGCCCCAAGAATTTCACTCTGGATTAATGTATCTTAATACTGGTTGAAGATACAGGAAAACTTCTGAACTAAAAAATGGCGAGGGTAGTCCACTGAATAACTTTCATCTAAACAATTTTTGTCTGAACTCTACAGAAGTAGAAAAAACTAGAAAAATGTAGAAGACGCTCTCTTGACGTTTCTCCTTATATATACACCGCGTTCAATACTTCATTCAGACTGACCGGCTGAAGTTGCGCTGTAGTAGCTGCTAGCCGACGCCTGAACATTGGGTCCAGGTCTCTGTACCAACTGGGAGTTGCCCATGTAACTTCCACTTACGCCCAAGACTTGATTGGGGTCGTACGGTATGTAAGCCAACTGCGAACAGAGAAAAATTAGTCACAAGTGCAGTGTTCCTCGAGGTTGCTTGGGATGACATTTTTTGATCCTCCAGTCATTACCTGATTGGGTTGTGGTGCGGACGGTGCTTGAAAATGCGGCGCCTTTGTGCCAATGGCGCCGATTGGCTGTGAAGACGGCTTGACGCTGGCCGACATCAACGAATTCGACGACGAGCTGATCAGCACCGTGTTCGGATTGTTGCTCAGTTGCTGATTTTGCCCGAACGGCGGTGCGGCTGCTGCAGTCTGAAAGTCAAAGGCAAAAAGTCGCATTAATATGGTTTTTTGATATCCTTAACAAACAATTTTGGGTCAAAAATGGAGGTCAAAACTATATTGATGCGAAGCGTCTCATTAGTTTGTAGTGGAACAAGTTACTCTACGATTTAAAATTGCAAGCATTTTACTATCTGTACTGCAAGTAGTTGCGTTATAAAAAATTCTGAAGTAAGGATAAATATCTTACTGTTTTTAAACGTAACAAGTTTCTTTACAGCAAATACTGAATTTGCGATGAGGGTCTTGTTATTTTGTGGTATAAATGTTATCTACAACTTAAAATTTGCAACCGACTCAAATAGGTAAATACTGTGTACTGCATTTAGTAGTCCCACAACAAATTTTGCATTTTTACTCCACGATTAAAATTCTGCAGCAGTCACCAGGATCGTAACACTTTATCCTGCGACTAGTTGCTCCACAAATTCTGAACCTACGACAAGCATCTCTTAACCTGTCGTAAGTTTCCCTACACCTTATTAGGATCGGTAGCAACCTCTTACTAGTCTTTTAATCTATACTAGCGACAAGTTGTTCCACAAATTCTAAACCCATGACAAGCATCTCTTAACCTGTCGTAAGTTTCTCTACGCCTTATTAGGATCGGTAGCAAACTCTTACTAGTCTATACTGCGACAAGCATCTTTTAATCTGTCGTAACTTTCCCTTCGCCTTAAGATCTACAGCAACCTCTTACTAGTCTATTCTACGACTAGTTGCTCCACAACTTCTAAATCCATGACAAGTATCTCTTAGCCTGTTGTAAGTTTCCCTACGCCTTATTAAGATCGGTAGCAAACTCTTACTAGTCTATACTGTGACAAGCATCTTTTAATCTGTCGTAACTTTCCCTTCGCCTTGAGATCTACAGCAACCTCTTACTAGTCTATTCTACGACTAGTTGCTCCACAACTTCTAAACCCACGACAGGCATCTCTTAGCCTGTCGTAAGTTTCCCTACGCCTTATTAAGATCTGTAGCAAACTCTTACTAGTCTATACTGTGACAAGCATCTTTTAATCTGTCGTAACTTTCCCTTCGCCTTAAGATCTACAGCAACCTCTTACTAGTCTATTCTACGACTAGTTGCTCCACAACTTCTAAACCCACGACAAGCATCTCTTAACCTGTTGTAAGTTTCCCTATGCCTTATTAGGATCGGTAGCAAACTTTTACTAGTCTATACTGTGACAAGCATCTTTTAATCTGTCGTAACTCTCCCTTCGCCTTAAGATCTACAGCAACCTCTTACTAGTCTATTCTACGACTAGTTGCTCCACAACTTCTAAACCCATGACAAGCATCTCTTAACCTGTCGTAAGTTTCCCTACGCCTTATTAAGATCTGTAGCAACCTCTTACTAGTCTATACTGCGACAAGCATCTTTTAATCTGTCGTAACTTTCCCTTCGCCTTAAGATCTACAGCAAACTCTTACTAGTCTATTCTATGACTAGTTGCTCCACAACTTCTAAATCCATGACAAGTATCTCTTAACCTGTCGTAAGTTTCCCTACGCCTTATTAAGATCTGTAGCAACCTCTTACTAGTCTATACTGCGACAAGCATCTTTTAATCTGTTGTAACTTTCCCTTTGCCTTAAGATCTACAGCAACCTCTTACTAGTCTATCCTTCGACAAGTTGCTCCACAACTTCTAAACCCATGACAAGCATCTCTTAACCTGTCGTAAGTTTCCCTACGCCTTATTAAGATCTGTAGCAACCTCTTACTAGTCTATACTGCGACAAGCATCTTTTAATCTGTCGTAACTTTCCCTTCGCCTTAAGATCTACAGCAACCTCTTACTAGTCTATTCTACGACAAGTTATTCCACAAATTCTATACCTACGACAAGCATCTTATCTACTTGTCGTAAGTTTTTTCTCTACGTCTTAAGATCTGTAGCAAATCCTTACTAGTCTATACTGCGATAAGTTGCTCTGATACATGTCCGGTGTGGGTGCATTCGGCGCATGCGGCGGTGGCGGCGGCGGCGGTTGCTGAAGGTAGACATTCTGTTGGCTGAAGGAACTCTGCAGCGAGGGTGCGTACGGCGGATATTGAGTGAACGGCGAGCGGCTTTGGTCCAACTGGAAGGCGCCGTACAGGCCACCTGCCTGTGCCGGAAGCTGTCCAGAACTGTTGAACAGCACCGCCGGAGGCGACGGGATCGCAGACATGCTGCCATACTGGGCAGCCTGGGACCCTGGGTACTGCGGGAACTCCTGCAATTGCAGACATGAGCGCTGCTATTAGGAAATAAAATAAAATTCATGAGCCTTCCATTGGGAACCGTTGAAATGTGGATGAGTTTAGTTGGAAAATTTAGTGGGGGCTTTGGTGAAATTCATCAGAAATGTCATTGAAAATGCAGTAGGAATATCAATATTGAGGCTTTCATTTGGAATCCGTTAAAACGTTCATTAAAAGTTTAATTGAAAAATTTATTGGGGACTTCGGTGAAAATTCATCAGAAACGTCATTGAAATATTAGTATTGAGGCTTTCATTTGGAATCTGATAAAATGTTTATTAAAAGTTTAATTGGAAAATTTACTGGGGACTTCAGGGAAAATTCATCGGAAATGTCATTGAAAATGCAATAGGAATATCAATATTGAAACTTTCATTTGGAATCCGTTGAAACGTTCATTAAAAGTTTAATTGGAAAATTTAGTGGGGACTTCAGGGAAAATTAATCAGAATTTTCATTGAAAATGCATTAGGAGTATCAATATTGAGGCTTTCATTTGGAATCCGTTGAAACGTTCTTTAAAAGTTTAATTGGAAAATTTAGTGGGGACTTCAGTGAAATTCATCAGAAATGTCATTGAAAATGCAGTAGGAATATCAATATTGAAACTTTCATTTGGAATCCGTTAAAACGTTTATTAAAAATTTAATTGGAAAATTTAGTGGGGGCTTCAGTGAAAATTCATCAGAATTGTCATTGAAAATGCATTAGGAATATCAATATTGAAACTTTCATTTGGAATCGTTGAAACGTAAGTCATTAAAAGTTTAATCGGAAAATTTAGTGGGGACTTAAGTGGAAAATCGCCAGAAATTTCATGGAAAATGCATTGGAAGTATTATTGGAAATTTAATGGAAGATTCAGTAGAAAATTCTTTGAGTATTCATCAGAAGTTTCATTGGAAATTCAAGTGGAAGTTCATGAGAAATTTAATTGAATCTTCATCATTTTCAAAATTCATTATGAATTTAAATGAAATTTTTATTGGAAGTTCAACAGAACTGTATTTAGAAATTTAATGAGACATTTATCCAAAATTTCGCTGGAAACATAATTTAAAATTCACCAGGAATTTAATTGAAAATTTAATTAAAGTCAGCAGAAATTTAATTGAAAATCCATTTGAAATTTACTCGACCAGAAAATTATTCGACTGAAAATTTGTCCGATTACAAATTTGGCCAGTTTCAAATGTGTCCGATTGCAAGCACGTCTAATCTGTTTAAATTTTGTGCAGCATCAATATAATGGTCATTAGCTACTTTACGAAGCTTATTACAACATGAATTTCCCAGAAATGTTTAAAATTCAAGATTCAAGACTCAAGATTCCAGATTAAAAATTTCAGATTCAACATATCCAGATTCCAAATTCCACATTTTAGGTTCTAGAGTTCAGATACCAGATTCCAGATTTTAGATTCAACATTTCAAACGCTAGTGTACAGTTTTCAGATTCCAAATTGAACAGTTTAAACCTCAGACTGAGGTGGCAAGAATCAAGATTCAAGTTTCCTAATTCAAGATTCCAGATTGCGAGTTCAACATTTTAGATCACACGTTTTAGGTCAAGAGCCGAAATTTAATACTGAAGATTAGAGATTGAAGATACCAGGTTCCAAATTCAATATTTTTGATTACACAGTCAAGATTCAATGTTTCGGATTCGACATTTCAGATACAAGATTCAAGATTTCAAACTCGAGATTTCAGGTTCTAGGGTCCAGATTTCGGGTTCAATATTTCAAATATTATATTAAGAGACAAAAATTATGAACCACGAGTCAAGATTCCAGATGTAAGAATTAAGATTCTAGATTCCAATTTCACGGGACAAGAAATATTTAGGCACTTTTCACCACACCTTTAATACTTGAATCAATACTTTATTGCATTGAATATTTCATTATCAACCTTTTTGCTCGAAAGCAAACGAAATTAGTGGATTTTATTGTGAAGTAATTTTTAAACAAGCACTATTTCTTTATGACTAGTTACTTTTCACTACTATTTTGAAATTTTATGCCCCCCTTACAAAATTTACATAACAAACGTACATTCATTTATTTTTACTTCTTTCGCTCATTTGACTTTCTGTAAATTCTTATATCAGATTATTCAATTTCTTGCTTTAATAAATTAAGAATTTCTTTCTGAAAATCAACGTATATTTCATAAGGTACCGGTACGATTAGTGTTAAAAACCATGACGACTGTGTGCGTCATGTAATTTGCTACAAATTATAATTTTCAATTTCAAATTTCGAATTTCAAATTTCACACATCCATTAAAACACCATGACGCAACATATGTGTGATATAAGATTCTAGAAGGTATAATTCTGACTTTCCGAAGATTCTTCAAATCTCATACGTACAGTAGAATATCATGACGCACCGTATGCGTCATATAACATACTACAAACTATAATTCCCAATTTCTGAAGTTTCTTTAAATTCCGTAGGTCCATTAATATTTGCTTTGAGAAATTTTAATATTTGCTTCTGTGAAAATTCATGACGCACCGTATGCGTCATGATAAAAAATTTGACAACTTTTTAATGTTTAGCTCCATCGACATTGATGACGCATGAAGAAAAATTAAAAAAAAAATGTTAATATTTGCTATCATCACAACAGATGACGCACCGTATGCGTCATGAAGAAAAATCTGAAAAATTTTACTATTTGATAGCATTACAACTGATTACGCACTGTATGCGTTATGGTGAAAATTGTGAAAACTTTAATACTATACTCCATCAAAATTGATGACGCACCGTGTGCGTCATAGAGAAAAATTTGACAAATTTTAATATTTTCTCCCGACAAAACTAATGACGCACCGTATGCGTCATGAAGAAAAATTTGACAAATTTTAATATTTGTTTCATAGTCAAAATCGGTGACGCACCGTATGCGTCATGACGAAAAATCTTAATATCTTCTCCCGACAAAATTGATGACGCACCGTATGCGTCATGAAAAAAAATTTGACAAATTTTAATATTTTTTCTCACGACAAAAGTAATGACGCACCGTATGCGTCATGAAGAAAAATCTAAAAAATGTTACTATTTCATAGCATTACAACTGATGACGCACTGTATGCGTCATGGTGAAAATTGTGAAAACTTTAATACTATACTCCATCAAATTTGATGACGCTCCGTATGCGTCATGACGAAAAATGTTAACATTTTCTCGCGACAAAATTGATGACGCACCGTATGCGTCATGTTAAAAAATTTGAAAAATATTAATATTTGATACCATTGCAACAGAAGACGCACCGTATGCGTCATGACGAAAAAGTTATCAAATTTTAATACTTAGCACCATTAAAATTGATGACGCACCATATGCGTCATGAGAAAAAAATTGAAAAATGTTGATATCTAATACCATCACAACAGATGACGCACCGTATGCGTCATCAGGAAAAATTTGAACCATGTTAATATTTGACACTATCACAACAGATGACGCACCGTATGCGTCATAAGGAAAAATTAAAAAAAAAATGTTAATATTTGATACCATCACAAAACATGACGCACCGTATGCGTCATGATGAAAAATGTAAAAACTTGAATACTATACTCCATCAAAATTGATGACGCACCGTATGCGTCATAGAGAAAACTTTTACAAATTTTAATATATTCTTCCGACAAAATTGATGACGCACCGTATGCGTCATGACGTAAAATTTGCCACATTTTAATACTCGCCACCATTAAAATTGATGACGCACCGTATGCGTCATGGGGAAAAATTTGAAAAATGTTTATATTTGATACCATCACAAAACATGACGCACCGTATGCGTCATGACGAAAAATGTGAAAACTTTAATACTATACTCATAGAGAAAAATTTTACAAATTTTAATATATTCTCCCGACAAAATTGATGACGCACCGTATGCGTCATGACGTAAAATTTGCCACATTTTAATACTTACCACCATTAAAATTGATGACGCACCGTATGCGTCATGGGGAAAAATTTGAAAAATGTTTATATTTGATACCATCACAAAACATGACGCACCGTATGCGTCATGACGAAAAATGTGAAAACTTTAATACTATACTCCATCAAAATTAATGACGCACCGTATGCGTCATAGAGAAAACTTTTACAAATTTTAATATATTCTCCCGACAAAATTGATGACGCACCGTATGCGTCATGACGAGAAATTCGTCAAATTTTACTACTTGACATCATTAAAATTGATGACGCACCATATGCGTCACGAGGAAAAATGTAAAAACTTTAATACTATACTCCATCAAAATTGATGACGCACCGTATGCGTCATAGAGAAAACTTTTACATATTTTAATATATTCTCCCGACAAAATTGATGACGCACCGTATGCGTCATGAGGAAAAATGTTAAAAATGTTAATATTTGATAGCATTACAACAGATGACGCACCGTATGCGTCATGAAGAAAAATTTGAAAATTGTTTGTATTTGCCACCATGACAACAGATGACGCACCGTATGCGTCATGACAAATAATGTAAAAATTTGACTCCATTAAAACTGACGACACACCATATGCGTCATGACGAAACATTTTAATCGATAAAATTGATGACGCACCGTATGCGTCACAACGAAAAATTTGTCAAGTTTTAGTACTTGACATCATTAAAATTGATGACGCCCCGTATTCGTCGTGAGGACAATTTTTAAAGAAAGTTAATATTTGACACCACCCCAACAGATGACGCACCGTACGCGTCATGACAAATAATGCCAAAATTTGACTCCATCAAAACAGATGACGCACCATATGCGTCATGACGAAAAAACTTACATTTTCCCCGACAAAATTGACAACGCACCATATACGCCCTTACGAAAAATTTAACAAATTCCACCATTTTCTCCCGACAAAATTACTGACGCACCGTATGCGTCACGCCATAAAACTCGACACCCCCGCCCCGGGCCCCTCTGAACTGTCAAAAGCATTGAAGCACAAGATCGCTCACCTGATAGTTGATGTGCGAGGGCTGTCCAGTGGAGTTGAAGGGCGGCGGGCTGAGCGGGCCCTGAAGACTGGCGGGCGGATGTCCGATGGGAGACTGGCCGGCGGCGCCGATGGGGCTGGGCCCGGCGCCGGGGACCGAAGACGCCTGGCCGCCGCCGGCAGCGCCCGGCACCGACGACGCTTGCCCGCCGCCGACGCCACCGACGCCGCCCACGCCGCCCACTCCGCCGACTCCGCCGACACTACTGCCGGACGACTGTTGCTGCGGCTTCACCTGCGGGGGAACCAGCTGCGCATCAGGCAAAGAGTCAGCGTCTTCCCACAGGGGACATGGTTGCGTTTCAATGTAAATGCGCGCATTTAGCCGTTTGCGGGGGAGTCGGGGGACGCGAGGGTGCCTGACGAGGGGGGGTCGAGTGATTTTATGGGGTTGGGAAGGTAAATACGTGAATTTTTGTCGGTGCGAAGGTGATGATGTTGAAGGATGCATTTGGATGAAGATGGGAAGGTAAAATGTCGAAAAAAAGTGAGTGGGTCCGAAATGACCCAGGTCCCGATCGTTGTGAATTTGCTTTTATAGGATGAATTGTTAATGAAAATGTATGGAGTATTTGTATTCAATGCTATTGGTTGAGGATGCAGCAAAAAAAGTGAATGGGTCAGAAATGACCCGAGACCTGATCGATATGAATTTATTTTTATAGGATGATTTGTTATCATTTTAGGCATTTTTGAAGTTCTTTTATTAGTTATTTTCACAGTTTGACCCGAGAGTGTGTTTATAAGGAAGATGAAAAAGAATTAAACGAATTTTTGCCGGTGCGAAGGTGACGATGTTGAAAGGATACATTTGCATGAGGATGGGGTGGTGAAATGTCGAAAAAAAGTGAGTGGGTCCGAAATGACCCAGGTCCCGATCTTTGGGAATTTGCTTTTATAGAATGATTTGTTAATGAAAATGTATGAATTATTTGTATTAAATGCTCTTGGTTGAGGATGCAGCAAAAAAAGTGAATGGGTCGGGAATGACCCGAGACCTGATCGTTGGGAATTTGCTTTTATAGAATGATTTGTTAATGAAAATGTATGAATTATTTGTATTAAACCCTCTTCGTTGAGGATTCAGTAAAAATGAGTGGGTCGAAAATGACCCGAGACCTGATTGTTGTGAATTTGTTTTTATAGGACGATTTGTTATCTTTTTAGGCATTTTTGAAGTTCCTTTATTAGTTATTTTCACAGTTTGACCCGAGAGTGCGTTTACGAGGAAGATGAAAATGAATTAAACGAATTTTTGCCGATGCGAAAATGACGATGTTGGAGGAAGCTTTTGGATAAGGATTGGGTGATGGAGTCGAAAAAAGTAGATGGGTCAAAAATGACCCGAAACCCGATCGCAGTGAATTTATTTTTACAGGATGATTTGTTAATGAAAATGTATGGATTATTTGTATTAAATGATCTTCGTTGAGGATTTAGTAAAAAAGTGATTGGGTCGAAAATGACCCAAGACCTTATTAGTGTGAATTTGTTTTTTTAGGCATTTTATAATTTTTTTTATTAGTCTTTTCGACAGTTTGACTCGAGAATGAGTTTATGAGGAAGATGAAAATGGATTAAGCAAATTTTACCGGTGCGAAGTTTCATTTGGATGAGGATGGGGTGGTGAAGTGTCGAAAAAAAGTGAGTGGGTCCGAAATGACCCAGGTCCCGATCGTTGGGAATTTGCTTTTATAGAATGATTTGTTAATGAAAATTTATGGATTATTTGTATTAAATGCTCTTGGTTGAGGATGCAGCAAAAAAAGTGAGTGGGTCGAAAATGACCCGAGACCTTATTAGTGTGAATTTGTTTTTTTAGGCATTTTACAATTTTCTTTATTAGTCTTTTTGACAGTTTGACTCGAGAATGAGTTTACGAGGAAGATGAAAATGGATTAAGCGAATTTATGACGATATTGAAGGATGTGTTTGGAGAGGAATGGGGTGGTGAAGAGTCAAAAAAAAGTGAATGGGTCCGAAATGACCCGAGACCCGATAGTTGTGAATTTGTTTTTATAGGATCATTTGTTAATGAAAATGTATGGGTTATTCGTATGAAATGCTCTTGGTTCAGGTGCAGCAAAAAAGTGGATGGGTCAGAAATGACCCGAGACCCGATCGTTGTGAATTTGTTTTTACAGGATGATTTTTTAATGAAAATGTATGGATTATTTGTATTAAATGCTCTTCGTTGAGGATGCAGCAAAAAAGTGAGTGGGTCGAAAATGACCCGAGACCCGATAGTTGTGAATTTGCTTGTATAGGATGATTTGTTAATGAAAATTTATGGATTATTTGTATTAAATGCTCTGGGTTGAGGATACAGCAAAAAAACAATTGGGTCAGAAATGACCCGAGACCGAGATATTACTTTTTACGTACTTTTTCAAGTTTTTTTTTTTTTTTACTTCAAGAATCTATCGAACAAAATGAAATTAATAAGAATGCTTTTTATATTATACTGCAAATGCCGATGGTGCTATTTTAATTTTTTTAAGTGCTCTTGGATGAGGATGGAGTGGCGAAGGGTCGCGAGGAATCAAAATGCAAAAAAACGATTGGGTCATTAATGACCCATCGACGTGCCACGGAGTCATGCCACGTTATAATTTTCTTTCACCAAAAACTTCACGTTTGAGGAACGGGGTACACGCTAGCGACGAAAACGAAACGGTAAAATTTCTCGTTCACTGGCGTGCAGGGGCGCAAAGAATTTCGTTCAGTAACGGCCACCGCAAAGGGTTAAATAGCTTCGTTTTAAATGTTTCTCATTCGAATTTTGCGACCGTCGGATTTTTCAAGCGTGCGCGCGATTTCGCGAGAATTTTGCCGAACTCCGCAAAGTTCGACTTTCACAGTGTTGCGTGCGTGTGACACGTGTCAACGGTAAAATTCCGGCTAGAGATAAACAAAAAGAATGAATACATAAGCGAACAGATATGCTCTCCTGGAAAAATCGAACATTAATGAGCGGTCACATCGGAAGTTCGTAAAATGAAATTTCAAAAGCGTCGGCATCGAGTCATGCATCGTGTAATATATGTCCCGTAGCATATATGTGTCAAAACTATAGCGTACTTGAAAAAATAAACGACGCATGTATATAGTGTCTTATTGCGGACGACAGCATTTTCGGATGTGGATCGGTATATAATATATATAATAATCAGGAAATAGTCAGCAGCTATTTCAATCATTTCCCTTTAAGATGGACACTAAAGGTACCTGGTTGATTGGAAAAAAATTCTAGATAAAAATTGTCCAGTAGAAAGCCCACTACTTTGCAAAAACACAAACCTCAGATTGAAACTTAGATAAAATTCACCCAGCAATTTTCAGCGAATAAATTTATAATCTAGAAGGAATTAACAAAAGTGCAGTCTTGCTAAAACGTAAACACTATCCAAATTCTTTGAAATATCGTATAAATACCGAGCCCTAAACAAAATTTGTTTAGTAGGAACCCTTCTGCAACTTTTATCTAAAACATTTACCGCATACATCAACTGTTAAAAAAATGCAATCTTTAAATCAGATTTTACTTTTGTAGTACTTAATTTCCAAAAGCAGAACAAAAACATTTTAAATAAAAGTCATTCAGTAGCAACCCCCCTTAATGCAAAAGCTGTGTTTTCAAAATGAACGGTTAAATATGCAATCCCACTAAAGTACAAGTAATGTTCACATATTTGAACTTTTCAAAATAATTCGATATCTTAAAGATATTTTACAAACACCTAATTCTCATAGATTGCTTGTTAAAAAAATACAGCCTTTAAATCAGATTTTACTTTTGTAGTACTTAATTTCCCAAAGCAGAACTAAGACATTTTATTAAATAAAACTCATTTAGTAGCAACCCCCCTTCATGCAAAAGCTGTGTTTTCAAAATGAACGGTTAAATATGCAATCCCAGTAAAGTACAAGGAATGTTCACATATTTGAACTTTTCAAAATAATTCGATATCTCAAAGATATTTTACAAACACCTAATTCTCATAGATTGCTTGTTAAAAAAATACAGCCTTTAAATCAGATTTTACTTTTGTAGTACTTAATTTCCCAAAGCAGAACTAAAACATTTTATTAAATAAAACTCATTTAGTAGCAACCCCCCTTAATGCAAAAGCTGTGTTTTCAAAATAAACGGTTAAATATGCAATCCCACTAAAGTACAAGGAATGTTCACGTATTTCAACTTTTCAAAATAATTCGATATCTCAAAGATATTTTACAAACACCTAATTCGCATAGATCGCCTGTTAAAAAAATACAGCCTTTAAATCAGATTTTACTTTTGTAGTACTTAATTTCCAAAAGCAGAACCAAAACATTTAAAATAAAACGCATTCAGTGGCAAACCCTCCTAATGCAAAAGCTGTGTTTTCAAAATGAACGGTTAAATATGCAATCCCACTAAAGTCCAAGCAATGTTCACATATTCGAACTTTTCAAAATAATTCGATATCTCAAAGATATTTTACAAACACCTAATTCTCATAGATCGCCTGTTAAAAAAATACAGCCTTTAAATCAGATTTTACTTTTGTAGTACTTAATTTCCAAAAGCAGAACCAAAACATTTTAAATAAAACTCATTCAATAGCAACCCCTCTTCATGCAAAAGCTGTGTTTTCAAAATGAACGGTTAAATATGCAATCCCACTAAATTACAAGCAATGTTCACGTATTTGAACTTTTCAAAATAATTCGATATCTCAAAGATATTTTACAAACACCTAATTCTCATAGATCGCCTGTTAAAAAAATACAGCCTTTAAATCAGATTTTACTTTTGTAGTACTTAATTTCCAAAAGCAGAACCAAAACATTTTAAATAAAAGTCATTCAGTAGCAACCCCCCTTTATGCAAAAGCTGTGTTTTCAAAATGAACGGTTAAATATGCAATCCCACTAAAGTACAAGTAATGTTCACATATTTGAACTTTTCAAAATAATTCGATATCTCGAAAATATTTTACAAACACCTAATTCCTATCTATACCATCTCAAGGAACCTTTAATTAACATTAATCCCTGTACAATTCTCATTCAAAAAATTTTCAACCGATTTCAAACTATGACACCCTAGCCTCCCAAAAAAAAAATTTTCCACAATTAATAACTTATAAATTAAATACAGATGTGTTCTTTCTCAAACAATTTCCTTGCAATATCTAATTTGGCGTAAACAAAGGATGATTGCAATTTAATTACATCTTACGTAATCAATCAATAGATTTCAACCTATCAAAAAGCACCTCGTCCTCAGAAGTTAAAGGGTTATACATAAAAAAATTAAAAAAATATAAAAATAGGATATTAATATGTCAAATAAAAAAAAATTCCCATAATTATCAACGTAAGAGATAAATACAGATGTGTTCTTTCTTAAATAATTTCCTTGCATTATTGAATTTAGCGTAAATGAAGAATCACCCTGCCAACTTAGTTGCGCCTTACATAATCAATGAATGAATTTCAAAGAATCGAAAACTATTATATCTCGTCCTCAGTAAATAAAGTCTTAACCCCCGCCCCAAAATTTCCTACAAGTACCAACAATATGGAACAAGTACAGATGCGTTCTTTATCAAATAATTCGTTTGCATTATTCAATTTAGCGTAAATAAAGAATCACCCTGCCAATTTAGTTGCGCCTTACATAATCAATTAATGAATTTCAAAGAATCGAAAACTATCATATCTCGTCCTCAGCAATCAGTCTTAACCCCCGCTCCAAAATTTCCCACAATTACCAACATATGGAATAAGTACAGATACAGTTCTTTATCAAATAATTCTCTTGCATTATTCAATTTAGCGTAAATAAAGTATCACCCTGCCAACTTAGTTGCGCCTTACATAATCAATTAATGAATTTCAAAGAATCGAAAACTATTATATCTCGTCCTCAGCAATCAAAGTCTTAACCCCCGCCCCAAATTTCCCACAATTAACAACATATGGAATAAGTACAGATACAGTTCTTTATCAAATAATTCGTTTGCATTATTCAATTTAGCGTAAATAAAGAATCACCCTGCCAACTTAGTTGCGACTTACATAATCAATTAATGAATTTCAAAGAATCGAAAACTATCATATCTCGTCCTCAGCAATCAAAGTCTTAACCCCCGCCCAAAATTTCCCACAATTACCAACATATGGAACAAGTACAGATGCGTTCTTTATCAAATAATTCGTTTGCATTATTCAATTTAGCGTAAATGAAGAATCACCCTGCCAACTTAGTTGCGCCTTACATAATTAATTAATGAATTTCAAAGAATCGAAAACTATTATATCTCGTCCTCAGCAATCAAAGTCTTAACCCCCGACCCAAATTTCCCACAATTACCAACATATGGAATAAGTACAGATATAGTTCTTTATCAAATAATTCGTTTGCATTATTCAATTTAGCATAAATAAAGAATCACCATCCCAACTTAGTTGCGCCTTACATAATCAATTAATGAATTTCAAAGAATCGAAAACTATTATATCTCATCCTCAGTAAATAAAGTCTTAACCCCCGCCCCAAATTTCCCACAATTACCAACAATATGGAATAAGTACAGATGCGTTCTTTATCAAATAATTCGTTTGCATTATTCAATTTAGCGTAAATAAAGAATCACCCTGCCAACTTAGTTGCCGCTTACATAATTAATTAATGAATTTCAAAGAATCGAAAACTATTATATCTCGTCCTCAGTAAATAAAGTCTTAACCCCCGCCCCAAATTTCCCACAATTAAAAACATATGGAACAAGTACAGATGCGTTCTTTATCAAATAATTCGTTTGCATTATTCAATTTAGCGTAAATAAAGAATCACCCTGCCAACTTAGTTGCGCCTTACATAATCAATTAATGAATTTCAAAGAATCGAAAACTATCATATCTCGTCCTCAGTAAATAAAGTCTTAACCCCCGCCCCAAATTTCCCACAATTACCAACATATGTAATAAGTACAGATACAGTTTTTTATTAAATAATTCGTTTGCATTATTCAATTTAGCGTAAATAAAGAATCACCCTGCAAACTTAGTTGCGCCTTACATAATCAATTAATGAATTTCAAAGAATCGAAAACTATCATATCTCGTCCTCAGTAAATAAAGTCTTAACCCCCTCCCCAAAATTTCCCACAATTAACAACAATATGGAATAAGTACAGATGCGTTCTTTATCAAATAATTCGTTTGCATTATTCAATTTAGCGTAAATAAAGAATCACCCTGCCAACTTAGTTGCCGCTTACATAATTAATTAATGAATTTCAAAGAATCGAAAACTATTATATCTCGTCCTCAGTAAATAAAGTCTTAACCCCCGCCCCAAATTTCCCACAATTAAAAACATATGGAACAAGTACAGATGCGTTCTTTATCAAATAATTCGTTTGCATTATTCAATTTAGCGTAAATAAAGAATCACCCTGCCAACTTAGTTGCGCCTTACATAATCAATTAATGAATTTCAAAGAATCGAAAACTATCATATCTCGTCCTCAGTAAATAAAGTCTTAACCCCCGCCCCAAATTTCCCACAATTACCAACATATGTAATAAGTACAGATACAGTTTTTTATTAAATAATTCGTTTGCATTATTCAATTTAGCGTAAATAAAGAATCACCCTGCAAACTTAGTTGCGCCTTACATAATCAATTAATGAATTTCAAAGAATCGAAAACTATCATATCTCGTCCTCAGTAAATAAAGTCTTAACCCCCTCCCCAAAATTTCCCACAATTAACAACAATATGGAACAAGTACAGATGCGTTCTTTATCAAATAATTCGTTTGCATTATTCAATTTAGCGTAAATGAAGAATCACCATGCCAACTTAGTTGCGCCTTACATAATCAATTAATGAATTTCAAAGAATCGAAAACTATTATATCTCGTCCTCAGCAATTAAAGTCCTAACCCCCGGCCCAAATTTCCCACAATTACCAACATATGGAACAAGTACAGATGCGTTCTTTATCAAATAATTCGTTTGCATTATTCAATTTAGCGTAAATAAAGAATCACCATGCCAACTTAGTTGCGCCTTACATAATCAATTAATGAATTTCAAAGAATCGAAAGCTATTATATCTCGTCCTCAGCAATCAAAGTCTCAACCCCCGCCCCAAATTTCCCACAATTAACATATGGAATAAGTACAGATACAGTTCTTTATCAAATAATTCGTTTGCATTATTCAATTTAGCGTAAATAAAGAATCACCCTGCCAACTTAGTTGCGCCTTACATAATCAATTAATGAATTTCAAAGAATCGAAAACTATTATATCTCGTCCTCAGCAATCAAAGTC
Organism: Cryptocheilus praepositus; assembly: GCA_033815515.1. Classification (NCBI taxonomy): domain Eukaryota; kingdom Metazoa; phylum Arthropoda; class Insecta; order Hymenoptera; family Pompilidae; genus Cryptocheilus; species Cryptocheilus praepositus. The sequence continues at coordinate 643,705 of JAWWQZ010000275.1, forward strand.
TTAACCCCCGCCCCAAATTTCCCACAATTAACAACATATGGAATAAGTACAGATACAGTTCTTTATCAAATAATTCGTTTGCATTATTCAATTTAGCGTAAATAAAGAATCACCCTGCCAACTTAGTTGCGCCTTACATAATCAATTAATGAATTTCAAAGAATCGAAAACTATTATATCTCGTCCTCAGTAAATAAAGTCTTAACCCCCGCCCCAAAATTTCCCACAATTAACAACAATATGGAACAAGTACAGATGCGTTCTTTATCAAATAATTCGTTTGCATTATTCAATTTAGCGTAAATGAAGAATCACCCTGCCAACTTAGTTGCGCCTTACATTATCAATTAATGAATTTCAAAGAATATAAAACTATTATATCTCGTCCTCAGCAATCAAAGTCTTAACCCCCGCCCCAAAATTTCCCACAATTACCAACAATATGGAACAACTACAGATGCGTTCTTTATCAAATAATTCGTTTGCATTATTCAATTTAGCGTAAATAAAGAATCACCCTGCCAACTTAGTTGCGCCTTACATAATTAATTAATGAATTTCAAAGAATCGAAAACTATCATATCTCGTCCTCAGCAATCAAAGTCTTAACCCCCGCCCCAAATTTCCCACAATTAACAACATATGGAATAAGTACAGATGCGTTCTTTATCAAATAATTCGTTTGCATTATTCAATTTAGCGTAAATGAAGAATCACCCTGCCAACTTAGTTGCGCCTTACATAATCAATTAATGAATTTCAAAGAATCGAAAACTATTATATCTCGTCCTCAGTAAATAAAGTCTTAACCCCCGCTCCAAAATTTCCCACAATTACCAACAATATGGAACAAGTACAGATGCGTTCTTTATCAAATAATTCGTTTGCATTATTCAATTTAGCGTAAATAAAGAGTCACCATCCCAACTTAGTTGCGCCTTACATAATCAATTAATGAATTTCAAAGAATCGAAAACTATTATATCTCGTCCTCAGCAATCAAAGTCTTAACCCCCGCCCCAAAATTTCCCATAATTACCAACATATGGAATAAGTACAGATACAGTTCTTTATCAAATAATTCGTTTGCATTATTCAATTTAGCGTAAATAAAGAATCACCCTGCCAACTTAGTTGCGCCTTACATAATCAATTAATGAATTTCAAAGAATCGAAAACTATTATATCTCGTCCTCAGCAATCAAAGTCTTAACCCCCGCCCCAAATTTCCCACAATTAACAACATATGGAATAAGTACAGATACAGTTCTTTATCAAATAATTCGTTTGCATTATTCAATTTAGCGTAAATAAAGAATCACCCTGCCAACTTAGTTGCGCCTTACATAATTAATTAATGAATTTCAAAGAATCGAAAACTATTATATCTCATCCTCAGTAAATAAAGTCTTAACCCCCGCCCCAAAATTTCCCATAATTACCAACATATGGAACAAGTACAGATGCGTTCTTTATCAAATAATTCGTTTGCATTATTCAATTTAGCGTAAATGAAGAATCACCCTGCCAACTTAGTTGCGACTTAAATAATCAATTAATGAATTTCAAAGAATCGAAAACTATTATATCTCGTCCTCAGTAAATAAAGTCTTAACCCCCGCCCCAAATTTCCCATAATTACCAACATATGGAACAAGTACAGATGCGTTCTTTATCAAATAATTCGTTTGCATTATTCAATTTAGCGTAAATAAAGAATTACCCTGCCAACTTAGTTGCGCCTTACATAATTAATTAATGAATTTCAAAGAATCGAAAACTATTATATCTCGTCCTCAGTAAATAAAGTCTTGACCCCCGCCTCCAAATTTCCCACAATTAACAACATATGGAATAAGTACAGATACAGTTCTTTATCAAATAATTCGTTTGCATTATTCAATTTAGCGTAAATAAAGAATCACCCTGCCAACTTAGTTGCGCCTTACATAATCAATTAATGAATTTCAAAGAATCGAAAACTATTATATCTCGTCCTCAGTAAATAAAGTCTTAACCCCCGCCCCAAATTTCCCACAATTAACAACACATGGAACAAGTACAGATGCGTTCTTTATCAAATAATTCGTTTGCATTATTCAATTTAGCGTAAATAAAGAATCACCGTGCCATCTTAGTTGCGCCTTACATAATTAATTAATGAATTTCAAAGAATATAAAACTATTATATCTCGTCCTCAGTAAATAAAGTCTTAACCCCCGCCCCAAAATTTCCCACAATTACCAACAATATGGAACAAGAACAGATGCGTTCTTTATCAAATAATTCGTTTGCATTATTCAATTTAGCGTAAATAAAGAATCACCCTGCCAACTTAGTTGCGCCTTACATAATCAATTAATGAATTTCAAAGAATCTAAAACTATTATATCTCGTCCTCAGCAATTAAAGTCTTGACCCCCGCCCCAAATTTCCCACAATTAACAACATATGGAATAAGTACAGATACAGTTCTTTATCAAATAATTCTCTTGCATTATTCAATTTAGCGTAAATAAAGAATCTGCCAACTTCGTTCAATTTAATGAATTTCAAAGAATCGAAAATAATCTCGTCCTCAGTAAATAAAGTCTAACCCCCGTCCCAATCAAAATTAACAACATATGGAATAAGTACAGATAGTTCTTTATAAAATAATTGTTTGGTTTACAATTTAGCGTTGAAGAAAATACTTCGGTTGCGCCTTACATAATCAATTAATGAATTTCAAAGAATCGAAAACTATTATATCTCGTCCTCAGCAATCAAAGTCTTAACCCCCGCCCCAAAATTTCCCACAATTACCAACAATATGGAACAAGTACAGATGCGTTCTTTATCAAATAATTCGTTTGCATTATTCAATTTAGCATAAATAAAGAATCACCCTGCCAACTTAGTTGCGCCTTACATAATCAATTAATGAATTTCAAAGAATCGAAAACTATATCTCGTCCTCAGCAATCAAAGTCTTAACCCCCGTCCCAAAATTTCCCACAATTACCAACAATATGGAATAAGTACAGATACAGTTCTTTATCAAATAATTCGTTTGCATTATTCAACTTAGCGTAAATAAAGAATTACCATGCCAACTTAGTTGCGCCTTACATAATCAATTAATGAATTTCAAAGAATCGAAAACTATCATATCTCGTCCTCAGCAATTAAAGTCTTGACCCCCGTCTCCAAATTTCCCACAATTACTAACATATGGAATAAGTACAGATACAGTTCTTTATCAAATAATTCGTTTGCATTATTCAATTTAGCGTAAATAAAGAATCAACTTAGTTGCCTTACATAATCCATTACTTTGACTCATGCGTATTTTACTATATTAAAACTGGATGAATCAACAGAATACGATTGAATTCTAAATGAAAATAATGCCTCGTATCGGACTCAAAGAATTAAATCGCTATCTAATATTAATTGTATTTACAACATTATAAATGCGACCGATTGTTTATTTTTGAAGGCCTTTTCACCGGTCACCGATGACCACCATGGCAGTTAACGTGTTTATCAAAGAATCGAAAACTATTATATCTCCTCCTCAGCAATCAATCCTAATAAATTTACCATATGATTCTACATGGAATAACTAATCAACCGACTTTGCATTATCTAATCAATGAATAAACTACCTACGATTCTACATAATCAATCAACCGTCTTGAAACTACCAAAAACAAATCCGAAAATGCCATCGTCCCGCGTCCATGAACATCGAGCACAATCCTCACCTTGCAAACGTTTGTGCTCGTGGCGATCTCGCTCTTCATGTTCCCCTGACTATACTGCTGATGTCCCCCATATCCATCGTCGACATCGGTGCTCTCGAATCCCTGTGGGAAGCTGTTCCCAGCGCCCACAACCCCTCCATCCTCATGCTCCACGACAGTGGGCATGGGTGGGGCGTTCTCCCAGACTTTCTTCACACTCGCAATCTTCAAATTGAGCTCCGCCGTGGACGGCGAAATCGTGCTCTGGCCTCCTGCTATGTGCATGGACCTGGCCATGCCCAGACTCTTGCCCTTATCATCCGTGAGCTGAGACAAGTCCGAATCAAAGGTAAAGTCCAGCTTCATGTCGGCGTTATCCTCATTCTTCCCGAAACTGAGCGGCATCTGCATGTCCTGACTTTTATCCTTCAACAGTTCAGGCTTGGCGAAAGCCACGCTGAGGCTCTGCTGCTGCAGACCTTCGTCCTCTAACTCCCTCTTGTCGGCGCGCTGCTTGATGTGATGCAGCTTGGTCTTCATGGCCAGGTCGCTGCCGCTTTTGCTAGTCTTCGAATAATTCGTGTTCTCAAAAATGAGCGTCTGCACCGGGGGACTGCTGTCCTGCTTCTCCAGCTCCTTCTTCGCGGTCTTCTCGCAGCTGGGCGAGTTCCTCTGCGAACTGGCGCCGGAATTGTTCTGCTCAGCATCGTGGGCGTCGCCCTGGGCCCCTAGCCCGCCCAGAAGCTGCAAACTTTCGACATTCCCAGGGGACGTAGCCCGCAACTGACTGGTGAAGGGTTTGTCCCAGGCGTTGACGGAGGGTGGCGGCGCAGGGCCGGTCTCTTTCCCGTAATTATTCACCTTCAACTCGGCCTCGACGCCCAGCTGCTGCTGCTGCTTCGCCAGTCGCTGCTTCTGGAAGCGCGGCGCCAGCTTCAGACTCCTGGAGCTTCGGCCGTCGTACTGTTTAGCGCCGGGACCCTGGAGGGTCGCCTGCTGGGTCTGGCTGGGGGTCTGGCCCTGGGTCTGGGTCTGGGTCTGGGGCGGCTGGGCGCCGTTGGTCTTTGACTTGGAACGGTCGCGTTCCTTCTTGGGTTTCTCGTCCTTGGGGTGGCGCTGGTCCTTGACGTTCTTCTTGGAGCGGACCTCCTGGAAGCCGTCGGTGTCGAGCTTCTCGTCGGAGGGCTCGTCGACGCAGTTGGTCTCGGGTTCGTTCTTCTGCTTCTTGATGTCGCTGAGGGCCTGGCTGACGAGCGCAGGGTCCACGAGCTTGATCTCGTCGAGGCGGTTGACGGTGCTGTCCTTCGGCAGTTTCGAGTTCAGCGACGTCTGGCTCCGGGATCGGCCGTTTTGGGTCTGGGTCTGGAGGAGCGGTTGGTTGCGGAATGTCGAAGGGAGGCTGCGCTTGTCGGAGGTGGAGGTGCGGGTGCTGGAAGTGGAGGGGTTGCGAGGCTTGTCGCGGTTGGCGTCGCGACGCGGCTGGGCTGGGGGGTTGGTGTTTGAGGGGTTTGGGGCCAGGGGGGTCCGGAAGGGCTTGACGCGGGGGCGGGGGTCTTTGGCGTCGTCGAGGTGCTCCTCGCTGTTCTCGGAGGTCGTCTCCCAGTCCTCGTTGCCGTGGTCCGAGGACGCTGGCTTCGAGACGTTGCCGGTGCTGCCGCGGAAACGGTTGTCGCGACCCTGGAAGAGAAGGATTTGATGAGTTGAGGGGGTCCAGGTGAAGGCGAGTGTTATATGCGAGGCTAGGGGGTTTGGAAGTAGTGGTTCTGGCGGGCAGCTGCGTTGAAAGGAGCATTTAACAGTTTAAGGGGGTACTCCAATGTGAACACCGAAAAAAGGCATATTTTCAACAGTTTTTTTCTTAGAAACTGTTGCATATAATTGAGCAAACATTTTTTTCTGGAAAGGTATAGCCTAGGACAATAGAGGGACATTTTTTTATCGTTTAAAAATATTTGTGCATTTAATTATATTCATGGTTTTACACCGATCAAAAAAAATTTGTTGTGCTGGCGTAAATAATTTCAGCCCTCCTGGACATCTTAATCTGTATGAATTTTGTTATCGCATGAACCTCAGGTTTCAAATTTCCATGAATATTAAAAAGCATTTAACAGTTTAAGGAGGTACTCCAATGTGAACACCGAAAAAAGGCATATTTTCAAGTTTTTTTCTTAGAAACTGTTGTATATAGTTGAGCAAACATTTTTTTCCTGAAACGGTATAGCCTGGGACAATAGAGGAACATTTTTTTATCGTTGAAAAATATTTGTGCATTTAATTATATTGGTGGTTTTACACCGATCAAAAAAAATTTTGTTGTGCTGGCGTAAATAATTTCAGCCCTCCTGGACATCTTAATCTGTATGAATTTTGTTATCGCATGAACCTCAGATTTCAAATTTCCATGAATATTAAAAAGCATTTAACAGTTTAAGGGGGTACTCCAACGTGAACACCGAAAAAAGGCATATTTTCAACAGTTTTTTTCTTAGAAACTGTTGCATATAATTGAGAAAACATTTTTTCCTGGAAAGGTATAGCCTAGGACAATAGAGGGACATTTTTTTATCGTTTAAAAATATTTGTGCATTTAATTATATTGGTGGTTTTACACCGATCAAAAAAAATTTTGTTGTGCCGGCGTAAATAATTTCAGCCATCCTGGACATCTTAATCTGTATGAATTTTGTTATCGCATGAACCTCAGGTTTCAAATTTCCATGAATCTTGAAAAAATAGCGGCGTTTTCTAAAAAAGTGTAAAAAAAGCCATTTTCTGTGCTATATATAAGCAAAATTATGGGTTATAATCAAAACTTTAACATTATTGAGCTTCATGCGATAGCCCTAAGTATGCTGAATATTGTGTTAAAATTTGAAGTCAATCTATAAAACTGTGTTTGAGTAATCATCTAATCAAAAAGGACGGAACAGCTTAAACTGAATCTGGGTTATTAATTCTATGACTATAAACTATCAAAAAATGCAGAAAAAAATCGATTTTTTGATCCGTCACATTGGAATACCCCCTCCAGATGCTAATCCTTTGGCATTATGTAAAATAATTGCATTTAATTAACAGACTAAATTTCAAAGTATCCTTCAAGTAAATTGCTTGAGTTTCTACGCTTGAATACCCGCGTCTGAATTGAAATTATTCATTTAAATTAACTGGCTGACGTTCAATGTACGACTCAAATAAAATCCTTTACACTCCGGATGCTAACCTTTTGGCATTATGTAAAATAATTGCATTCAATTAACTAACTGAATTTCAAAGTAGCTTTCAAGTAAAGTCCCTAAGTTTCTACACTTGAATACCCGTGTCTGATTTGAAATTATTAATTTCAAATTTATTTCAATTAACACATTACGGACGGCGTTCTTGCTCATCCAGACCTCGCACATTTTTCAGCGTCCTAAAAAGTTGAGTACAATACATACAAGGTTCTTTTAATACTGACTGCTATGTCCGCGCTTTTTCAACATTTTAACATTTATTTACTTCACAATTATACTATCAAAAATTGCTGCAAGGCTTCATTACTTTAGCAACGTACCGATAAACGTTAAAACGAGAAATCTCGTGACCCGTCCGCAATGTGTTAATTAGCTCACGTTCAATCTATACGTCATTTTATTTTTAAATTGATTAACATCCGAAATTTGATTAAACACATTTTATAAGGGTACTCAGATGATCATATGTTAGTTCACTTACTCCTCATCTCAACAGGTATAATAATTACAAAAACTTAACGTTACATAAACTGACATTTAAAATAATTTTAAGATTTCTTAAGAACCTGTTAAACTCTTAACGCAAAACCAAGACTCCCACCCAAACCCTCGCAGCCCCCAGAACCCTGGGCACCCCCTCTAACCCACATTTTATAAGGGTACTCAGATGATCATATGTTAGTTCGCTTAGTCCTCATCTCAACAGGTATAACAATTACAAAAACTTAACGTTACATAAACTGATATTTAAAATAATTTTAAGATTTCTTAAGAACCTGTTAAACTCTTAACGCAAAACCAAGACTCCCACCCAAACCCTCGCAGCCCCCAGAACCCTGGGCACCCCCTCTAACCCACATTTTATAAGGGTACTCAGATGATCATATGTTAGTTCACTTAGTCCTCATCTTGACAGCTATAATAATTACAAAAACTTAACGTTACATAAACTGATATTTAAAATAATTTTAAGATTTCTTAAGAACCTGTTAAACTCTTAACGCAAAACCAAGACTCCCACCCAAACCCTCGCAGCGCCCAAAACCCTGGGCACCCCCTCTAACCCACATTTTATAAGGGTACTCAGATGATCATATGTTAGTTCACTTAGTCCTCATCTCAACAGGTATAACAATTACAAAAACTTAACGTTACATAAACTGACATTTAAAATAATTGACTTCAAGATTTCTTAAGAACCTGTTAAACTCTTAACGCAAAACCAAGACTCTCACCCAACCTTCGCAGCCCCCAGAACCCTGGGCACCCCCTCTAACCCACATTTTATAAGGGTACTCAGATGATCATATGTTAGTTCACTTAGTCCTCATCTTGACAAGTATAACAATTACAAAAACTTAACGTTACATAAACTGATATTTAAAATAATTTTAAGATTTCTTAAGAACCTGTTAAACTCTTAACGCAAAACCAAGACTCCCACCCAAACCCTCGCAGCCCCCAGAACCCTGGGCACCCCCTCTAACCCACATTTTATAAGGGTACTCAGATGATCATATGTTAGTTCACTTAGTCCTCATCTTGACAGGTATAACAATTACAAAAACTTAACGTTACCTAAACTGACATTTAAAATAATTGACTTTAACATTTCTTAAGAACGCGTTAAACTCTTAACGCAAAACCAAGACTCCGACCCAAACCCTCGCAGCCCCCAGAACCCTGGGCACCCCCTCTAACCCACATTTTATAAGGGTACTCAGATGATCATATGTTAGTTCACTTAGTCCTCATCTCAACAGGTATAATAATTACAAAAACTTAACGTTACATAAACTGATATTTAAAATAATTTTAAGATTTCTTAAGAATCTGTTAAACTCTTAACGCAAAACCAAGACTCCCACCCAAACCCTCGCAGCCCCCAGAACCCTGGGCACCCCCTCTAACCCACATTTTATAAGGGTACTCAGATGATCATGTGTTAGTTCACTTAGTCCTCATCTTGACAGGTATAACAATTACAAAAACTTAACGTTACATAAACTGATTTTTAAAATAATTTTAAGATTTCTTAAGAACCTGTTAAACTCTTAACGCAAAACCAAGACTCTCACCCAAACCCTCGCAGCCCCCAGAACCCTGGGCACCCCCTCTAACCCACATTTTATAAGGGTACTCACATGATCATATGTTAGTTCACTTAGTCCTCATCTCAACAGGTATAATAATTACAAAAACTTAACGTTACATAAACTGATATTTAAAATAATTGACTTTAAGATTTCTTAAGAACCTGTTAAACTCTTAACGCAAAACCAAGACTCCGACCCAAACCCTCGCAGCCCCCAGAACCCTGGGCACCCCCTCTAACCCACATTTTATAAGGGTACTCAGATGATCATATGTTAGTTCACTTAGTCCTCATCTTGACAGCTGTAATAATTACAAAAACTTAACGTTACATGAACTGATATTTAAAATATTTTTAAGATTTCTTAAGAACCTGTTAAACTCTTAACGCAAAACCAAGACTCCCACCCAAACCCTCGCAGCCCCCAGAACCCTGGGCACCCCCTCTAACCCACATTTTATAAGGGTACTCAGATGATCATATGTTAGTTCACTTAGTCCTCATCTTGACAAGTATAACAATTACAAAAACTTAACGTTACATAAACTGACATTTAAAATAATTGACTTTAAGATTTCTTAAGAACGCGTTAAACTCTTAACGCAAAACCAAGACTCCCACCCAAACCCTCGCAGCCCCCAGAACCCTGGGCACCCCCTCTAACCCACATTTTATAAGGGTACTCAGATGATCATATGTTAGTTCACTTAGTCCTCATCTCAACAGGTATAATAATTACAAAAACTTAACGTTGCATAAACTGACATTTAAAATAATTTTAAGATTTCTTAAGAACCTGTTAAACTCTTAACGCAAAACCAAGACTCCCACCCAAACCCTCGCAGCCCCCAGAACCCCGGGCACGCCCCTCTAACCCAAACCCCCCAAAAAGCACAATGCCTACCCTCCTGCTCCCGCTCCTCGTCCTCTTGCTCCTGCCCTCATCCTTCCTCATCTGCTTCTGTCCATTATTCCCCGTCGCCGCCCCCGCAGTCTGAGCACCAGCGTGTGCCTCTTTCTGGCCCGTGGGACTCTTGTTCCTGCGACTCGTGATGCCAGACGTCAGGGCCTGCTGCTTGGCGATGACTTTGTCGTCGCTGGACTCCCCCTGCGACGAGCTCTCCTTGTCGTTCGTCGGAGTAGTCTGCCTTTTGTCCTCCCGTTCGTTTCTCTCGCTTCTCTCACTCCTCTCACTTCTTTCACTTCTTTCGCTTCTCTCAGGGCGTTCACTCCTTTCGCTCCTTTCGCTTCTTTCATTCCTGTCGTTCCTGTCGTTTCTCTCAGTGGAGAAGGGACTCTTGCTGGACGGGGGACCGTAGCCTTCCATCCTGCTGCCGGCGGTGGAACTCCTGATCCGGAAACCCCCGCGGCCACGTCTCGAAGGCTCGCCGGATGGGGCGAAACCCCCATCACGGCTGCTTTTGGCGTCGTAGGCTGAGCGTTTGTTGTGGCTGTACTGCTCGCGCTTGCTGTCGTCGCGGCGCAGGTCCCGGTTGCGGTCGTCTTTGTCGAGCTTTAGGGAGGGTTTTGGCGAGCGAGTGGACCGGGCTTTGTCGTCCTTGATGGACTCGGTGGAGCCGGAGACCTCGGCGTCGCTGTTCTCGGATTCGGTGTGCGGGTAGGAACCGCTGCGGGTCGAGGCGGAGGCGCCTGGGAAAAAGAATGTTGGTTATATGGGGTGTGAGTGGGTGGTAATGGTTGTATGTGGGTGGGAGTGATGGGGGTGTATATAGGTATGGGTTTGGTAGGTGCTTCTCTTATATTGGTATAATAGGCATAATAGGTGTCATAATGGGAGTAGTAGGTGCGTCTAATATATAGGAATGACTGGTAGGTGTGTGTCATATATAGGTATGCGATTGATAGGTGTGTTTCATAAATAGATGTCATATGTAGGTACGGGACTGAGCATATATATGAAAAATGCTTCAAACAAAAGTTGTGGAGTGAAATCCAGTGAGTAATTTTCGTTAGAAGCAAATTTCTGTAAAATCACAGACAGTGATGTTACGCGTAAATAAAAAATAATTAAGCACCCTAAAATCAAAATAATAGACAATCCTCTTTACTTTACTGTATTCGCAAATCAGTGCATTCTATTGAAAATTGCTTCAAACAAAAAATCTTTATCGTAACCTAACGCGTAATTTTCGTTTTAAGCAAATTTCTGTAAAATCACCGACAGCGACGCTACACGTAAATAAAAAAGAATTAAGTACCCTAAAATCGAAATAATGGACAATCCTCTTTGCTTTACTGTATCTGCAAACCAGTGCACTCTACTGAAAATGGTTTCAAACAAAAAATCTTTATCGTAACCTAACGCGTAACTTTCATTTTGAGCAAATTTCTGTAAAACCACCGACACCGACGTTACGGGTAAATAAAACACAATTAAGTACCCTAAAATCAAAATAATGGACTGTATACTTTACTGTATCCGCAAATTAGTTCACTCTACTGAAAATTGTTTCAAACAAAAAATCTTTATCGTAACCTAACGCGTAACTTTCGTTTTAAGCAAATTTCTGTAAAATCAACGACAGCGACGTTACGCGTAAATAAAAAACAATTAAGCACCCTAAAATCAAAATAATGGACAATCCCTTTTACTGTATCCGCAAATCAGTGCATTCTATTGAAAATTGCTTCAAACAAAAAATCTTGATCGTCACCTAACACGTAACTTTCGTTTTAGGCAAATTTCTGTAAAACCACCGACAGCGATGTTACGCGTAAATAAGAAACATTTAACCACCCTAAAATCAAAATAATGGACAATCCTCTTTACTTTACTGTATCCGCAAATCAGTGCACTCTACTGAAAATTGCTTCAAACAAAAAATCTTTATTGTAACCTAACGCGTAACTTTCGTTTTAAGCAAATTTCTGTAAAATCGCCAACAGCGACGTTACGCGTAAATAAAAAATAATTAAGCATCCCAAAATCGGAATAATGGACAATCCTCTTTACTTTACTGTATCCGTAAATTAGTGCACTCTACTGAAAATTGCTTCAAACAAAAAATGTTTATCGTAACCCCACACGTAACTTTCGTTTTAAGCAAATTTCTGTAAAATCACCAACTGCGACGTTACGCGTAAATAAAACACAATTAAGTACCCTAAAATCAAAATAATGGACTCTATACTTTACTGTACCCGCAAATCAGTGCACTCTACTGAAAATTGCTTCAAACAAAAAATCTTTATCGTAACCCCACACGTAACTTTCGTTTTAAGCAAATTTCTGTAAAATCATCGACAGCGACGTTACGCGTAAATAAAAAATAATCAAGCACCCTAAAGTCAAAATAATGGATAATCTTCTTTACTGTATCAGCAAATCAGTGCACTCTACTGAAAATTGTTTCAAACAAAAAATCTTCATTGTAACCTAACATGGAACTTTCATTTTAGGCAAATTTCTGTAAAATTAACGACAGTGGCGTTACGCGTAAATAAAAAACAATTAAGCACCCTAAAATCGAAATAATGGACAATCCTCTTTACTTTACTGTATCCGCAAATCAGTACACTCTACTGAAAATTGCTTCGAACAAAAAATCTTTATCGTAACCCAACACGTAA